>BSYR01000074.1:1200000-2400000 GCA_030270665.1 Hibiscus trionum | reverse complement strand
AAATTAAAAAAATGAAAAATAAAAGACACAAGTTGCAAACCAAAGGCCAAGAACCCTGCCTCTAAATATCAGTGTTGAAGATAAAACTGACTTGATGGTACGTTATGATAACATCATTTAAAATGTAAACGATTTGTTAAATTAAATAAAATTGAAGTTATCATTTATAAAAAAAATATCAAGTTATACAAATCCCTAATATTGATAATATCATTGTCCCAATGATTAAATAACATCAACCCCTTATAAAATAAGATTCAAATCTTATCCTTGTCAACTATAAAAAGAGGAGAGAAAAAAACTTTCGTATACAAATTGGATAAATTTTAGTTTACATAAGCTTGTTAGTTTAAAGTTTAGAGAGTTAGTTTGTAGGGTTTAAAATTTAAGATTTAGAGTTAGAATTTAAGTTGAGGGCTTAGATTTAGAGTTTATGTTTTAGGGCTAGGAATTTATAATTTAGATTTTAAAATTTTAAATAAGAGTTGTGTAATATTTTAAGTAATTTAACCCTCAGCTTTTTATTTTGAGTAAAAGTGGATCCTTTACATATGAAAAATCTTAGTCAAATTAATGGTAAATAACTTGAAATGACATGACAAACTTATATGGCAGTGCACGTTTACATGACAATGTGACAAATGTGTTGACTTGAAAGAATGCCACATCCATCAAAAAATAATTTTATAAAATTATATTTTCTGATGATATGTTATTTTGTCAAGACATTTCAAATTGTTTACCGTTAGTTTACTAACAGTTTTCATTGGCAGATAGGTCATTTTGATTCAAAATAAAATATTAATGGTTAAATTATTTAAAAAAAATCAAAGGTCAAAATAACTATTTAATTAAACATGAGAGACATTTTTCTATTTTTTACACAAACTTGCTATTAAAACATAATCCTAAAAAAATCCCAATATTTCTATATAATTCCAAAACAATCCGGCAGATAGTGGGCCTGGCCCTCAAATCTCCTCTGTATCTTGTGTAATACTCATTTTCAATAATTTATTTGCCTATTACAGCTACTATTGAGTATTGACTATTGTGATTTCCATTTATGTATGTGTTATTAACACCGACGAGGATTTTATATGGTAAGCTAACTCAGACCCAACTGTCGCTATTCCCCAGATTTCCCCTTTTCTCGGACTCTTCCTCCTTTCCTCCCTCTCCCTCTCCCGTCTCAGCTCCCGTCTCAGCCTCTTCTATCCTCAACTCTCATTTCAAGCTGCAGATCCAGCTCGGGCTAGGGTTCTTCCTTCCGACCACTCTCATTTCGTCGACAATCCAATCCACTCGTCGGAGATTTACGTAGATCCGGGTCACAGTTTGGAATACACAGCTTAAAAAACGAAAAATTATGAGTGAGAACCACAAGTTTCAGCTGGGGACGATAGGTGCTTTGACTTTATCGGTGGTGTCCTCCGTCTCCATTGTCATTTGCAACAAGGCTCTTATCACCACTCTCTCTTTCACCTTTGGTTAGTTTCCACTTCATTCTTTTACTTTCCCCCCCTCTTATTCCTTAATTATGCAATCTCATCACTATAATTATGCTCTAGAAATATCTACCCCTTAGGCGATGCTAAGTGACTGATTAGAATCTACTCTGAATCTGAATCCGTAAGAGAATGCGTATGGAAATGGAAGTGGTTAAATAATTAATCTTTGGAAGCATCACTCAACTGCACAGATTCATCATTCAAGTTCCTCACTAAGCGATCAAACAACTCACAGTTGATTGAGTGGCTTTCCAATCCATCCCTTGCTACTCTTTTTTATGGGGGCGTATTATATATTCAGCACCTAAAGTTTACAATGTTTTGTCTAGCACTGCTATGATATTCACATCTATTTTCTTTTAGATTTTATCTTCGTATTATATGTTGTATGATGTTCTTATACTTGTAGTTCCTTATTTTTCATAACTAGAGAAACTTTTCTCATTTTTTTGTCTTTGAATTAGTTCATGATACCAATTATCATGATGGGGCATGCTAATTTTGACATAAGACTGTTGGGAAGTTCTTTACATCTCATATATCCTACCACAGTTCATCAATTATGAACCCTGGGAAACATAGGCAGATAGTATATCGTAATTACATGTTGTTAATTTGAGAAAGCATCTTCAGAATAATTTCTGTTCTTTATGCTAATTTTGGGTTTGGGTTCTGCAGCCACAACTTTGACAAGCTGGCATCTCCTGGTCACATTTTGTTCTCTTCATGTGGCATTATGGATGAAATTGTTTGAGCATAAACCTTTTGATGCGAGGGCTGTCATGGGTTTCGGTATATTAAATGGGATATCCATTGGGCTTTTGAATCTTAGTTTGGGTTTCAACTCTGTTGGTTTCTACCAGGTAAAGTTTTATTTCTGGTCGTTATCCTCTTGACTTGTATGCATGTCATGCCTGATTCCAACATAATTTGTACAGAATGATAATACTTTGTGCTGACAGCATATCTAGGGGTATGGAATCTGTTAGTGCTATGTATATCGAGTTCAAAGTTTAGCCCTTCTTCCTATTTTAACAAGAATATTAGGAGCACCAATTGCTTGATGGGTCCTTTTGTTTTATATTTTAGATGACAAAATTGGCAATTATCCCCTGCACTGTTCTGTTGGAGACCCTTTTCTTCAGGAAGAAGTTCAGGTCAGTTTTGTGCATGCTTGTTTCTTCATATGACTGATGTTCTTTCACATTCTTATATTTTTGGTGTCTTATAATTGTGGTTTTGGGGGATAAACTGTTGGAGTAGAATAGTTTTCTTTTAGAGGGTTAGAGTTAGACGTGCTGACTTGTTGACAAACAAGGATTGATAGCTTTGATTGCGACTGTTTCATGCTAAAAGGTAGAATAAAATCATGATTCCAACTCTTAACATTTGAGAAGACAAAAGACCTTCTGATGTTCATTCACATTCTTATAATTTTGATCTCTGCAATTGTGGTTTTGGAGATGATAAACCTTTGAAATAGAACAGTTATCTTTTGGAGGGCTAGAGATTGCATTTATTGGTTTGAGGGACATTTTCTGGTGCTTACATGTTGACAAACAAGGACTCTGTTGGAGAAATCTTTACTTGTGCTGTAATTTGCTAGGGTGGTTTTAGGTTTTTAGTTGCAGCTTATACCCACCGTTATTTTGAAGTAGAATTTATTGGTTATTCTGTATTTTGATACATTTATATGCTTTTGCAGTAGGAATATCCAACTTTCATTGGCCATTCTTCTTCTGGGTGTTGGAATTGCAACTGTGACTGATCTTCAGCTGAATCTCTTGGGTTCTATCCTTTCTTTTCTGGCAATTGTTACTACATGCATAGCTCAAATTGTATCCTTAGCTGGAATGATATTTGCTATTTATTTTCATGTTTTACCTGTCGCTTATTTCCATGTTTAGGAATAGTGAATCAATTGTTAAATTTTTGGTCTCCTTGAATAGGTTTGTCTTGAATTAATTGTTTGATTTCTTAACTCATTCCTTTTAGATGACTAATACCATTCAGAAGAAGTTCAAAGTATCTTCAACCCAACTTCTCTACCAGTCTTGCCCTTACCAGGCATCAACTTTGTTCCTCATTGGCCCATTACTGGATGGGCTTTTGACTAACCTGAATGTTTTTGCTTTCAAGTATACCCCTCAAGTGCTGGTAAAGAATCATTGCTTACAAATTCCATTCCCCAACACCCGAATAAAAGAGAGAGAGAGAGAGTAGTACTATACTTTTCTAAATTTCTTTGATCCTAATTGTTTCCACATGCAATCTTTTTTGCAGTTCTTCATTGTATTATCATGCCTGATATCTGTCTCTGTCAACTTTAGTACATTTATGGTAATTGGAAAGACATCCCCAGTCACCTATCAGGTTCTAGGACATCTAAAAACATGCCTTGTTTTGGCTTTCGGTTATATTCTACTTCGTGATCCATTTAGCTGGCGCAACATTTTGGGGATCTTGGTTGCTGTAGTTGGAATGGTCCTTTATTCATATTGTTCCGTTCTTGAGAACCAGCAGCAGAAGGCTAGTGAAGTATCGGCACAGCTGCCACAGGTAGTTCTTTGTATTCAGATGTGTATGAATTTAATAACCTTGCCTAGGGGACTATGAAATTGTTATATACATGAATCTCGTTTTGCTTGAAATCTTGTGATATTTGCTGATCTATTCAACTTTTTGATGAAAAATTCAGGTTAACGAAAGTGAAAGCGATGTTCTGATTAGCGGGGATAATGGAAGTGGGAGGTTGAGTGACGGTGTTCCAAAATCTCCACCTGTATGGAAGTCGGACAAGGACCTCCAAGCCTGAAGTCTCGGAAATGTTGCTATATTCGTTGGCGAAAGATATTAGTAAACTGTAAAACTGTTCCAGCAATGAAGATGTTGCTGATAAGGGTGTCTTTTATGATGTTGAGCACAGCAACAGAATGGATTCGAGGGCGGGGCAGTTTTATTTTTGAGACGACAACTTGTTCTATAGAATGAATGAAGCCCCCTAGTTTGAAGGGTGGAAAGGAATGAATTAAGTTATATGTGTTTACAGTTATTCTATATTTTTGAAGGAAGGTAGGGCGTACGTACTCTGATTTAGATACATGTTTTTTTTTCCTGTCTATGGATGACATATGGTCATCCTCTGTTTCTTGCAGGCATAACATATAGACAAACATTCAGTTTCTATAATGTATCAATAATGTCATAGATGTTTTATTAAAAGACAAAAATAGTTTATCAATATAAAAAAATATCACCACTTTGATTTAGTAATTAAGGGTTTCATTTGTTCCGTGGAATAGTTGATGCATGAAATTTATATATTAAATTCTGATTTCAATTTTCAGTCATATTTTTATGAGACAGAGAGATGAGTTGTCTAAAATTAAACACGAAACTGAATATCAATTATCATCCAAGAGTACAATGATATCCCTTGTCACTAAAATCGCCTACCACTTGACTGTGCTCCTTTTAGTGCCCACCTTAAAAAGTGGGTATAAAATTTAAAATTGAGGTTTAATAAATTAGGAGTATGATGTATTTTGTAAGGTTTAAGATTTAAGAGGTAGAATTTAGTGTTAGGATTTAGAATTTAATTTTTTTAATATTTTTTATTGTGGGACATAGAAAGAGGCATACTTAAGGGTTGAGAATTTTTGTTCCCTTATCATCATCACTTGAATACAAATGTTAAAATATGTGATTTAAAAGATATAAAACTAAGAGATATATTTTGATACATAGTCCGTGTAAATTTTTTACGAAACCCTTATTAATAGTCCGTGTAAATTTTTTTACGAAACCCTTCTTTAATATTTAAAACCTTAATCCTAACCCTCTAAATTCTAAATTCTAAACTCAAAACTCTAACATTAGCTCTTAAATTCTACCCCTTACAACATAAAGCCTTGAACTCTAAACCTTAAACTAAACCTATAACCCATAAATTTGACAAACACGTGTAAACTTTATTTTACAGGAATTGTGTGTCAAAGTTTTTGTTGATAGATTTATTTTAATATAACTCAATGAAAAATATTTTTTGACTTATTCAAATATTATAAAAATAATTCAAAATCCAACAAACTTGAAAAATATGTTTTAAAGTTTTAAAATGGTGTTATTAATTGATTTATAATTATAAAGTATTTTTGAGTTGATTAAAATGTTTGAAAATGGTTTTAAAGCTTTTAAAACATGAAAAATACTATTTGGCATTGTACGCACTGTTCACGTACTGATACACACTATTAACGTGTCGATACGATGCATTGTTCATGTACTGATTCACACTGTTTACATACCGATATCGAGATGTCAAAAATTTAAATTCAAGCATATAATGACTATATTTGAAGGAGTATCGATACCCACTTTTGAGTATCGATACCCACTAGACAGCTCCAAACCATCCCAACGGCCATAGACGACTAGTAGCTCTTTCCACACGATAAAAGAAGGCTTGGGACACTTGAAGAACAAGAGGATTGACATCCAAATTTAAAGATAAAGAGAGTAGAATTTTATTGTTTATTTTTGTAATGTCTTGAAAAAAAATTGTCCAATCTTAATGAGTCAAAATGTGTAAACATCCACCTAGAGAGGTAATTAGTTTACAAATGTCAAGACCTCATTGTTGAGGGATAAGTTTTAGTTGATTCTTATAAAAATTAGGGAGAGAATTCTATCTTAACTCGTGAAAAGATAGGGTGTAAGGTTACTCCTTGAACCCGTAAAAAGAAAAGAATTCATTGTTAGCGAATTGAGAAATCCTTAGTGGGGATGATAAGGTAGTGGATGTCGACCTTAATTAGAAGGTCAAACTGTTCTAAAATCGACCATGTCAAAATTTCATTTTTTTTTATTTTTATTTTTTCAATTTCAAAAGAAACCTCTACACCCTTCATCAGCGCTAATTTCAGTTGAATACATCAAACATTTCAGTTTTTATTTTTCTTCAAAACTAATGTATGGGTCATTATTGAAATAAATATTAAATGATTACATATTAATATTTTTTATTGTTATAAATTTTACAAATAAAATGATAAACAAATTAAAAATAATAGTCGGAAGATAAAATATTTAGAAAATAAAGGTAACATTAATATACTTTTGTGTATGTGTTACAAGGCGGTTTTATATTCTATGAGATTTTTTTTTCCTTTTTGGCTGTAGGATTAATATTTGCACTTTTTTACGTATAATATTATTCTTCGCTTAATCTCACAACATCTTCTTTATAGACCGACAACACGATTGTTCATCTTATCTAACCCGCCTAATGGGACATTTGGCGTGAAATCGAGTAATTAATGAGTGGTTTTGATACCACTTGTTATAAGGCTAATTTGTCTCGAGGTTGAAAATTGATCCACTAATTATTTAAAATTTTGAGTTATTCAAGTTTTCATTGTATAACTTAAACTTTATTTGAAATTTTTTCGAGTCGAATCGAATTTAAGAAATTACGATTCAAGTTATTCAAAATAAGACGTGACAGATCGCGAGCTACTCGAGTCCGACACGGTCAAAGATCGGTTAACACTTGACTCGATTGAGCTCGAATCAAGCTTGAACTCGACTCGAGTTCTTAACGAGCCGAGCTCAGATTTTTCAGACCCGTTAAAAAATACTCGAGCTAAAACTCGACTCGAAATCTTAACGAATTGAATCGAGCTTAGCACTACTCAAGCTCAACTCGGCAGAAATAAAAAGTTCATATTTGATATGTCTAAGGTTGATAATGAACTGATTTGTTTTGATCGTGTTAAAGTATTGTTAATTGCTATGGAAACCGAAAATGGAAAAGGATAATTCTAATTGCCATGCTTTTTATTGTGTTATGTGAAAATGAGCTATATGTTAACATGATAAGCGCCAATAACAATTTATGATCTTTAAATTGTGATTAATCAAGCTTTTGTTGTTGGTAAAATATTATTAAAAGACGAAACATTAACACTGGTAGGACAATAATAATGAGAATAATTGAAATATAGAATCAACAACTGTATTGTATAAATTTAAAAAATGATTCTAGAGAAAAATAATATAATCAATAAAAGACGAAGGTACATAAATGATTGATATAAAATTTAGGGAAAACTACACCGTGGTCCCCTAACTATTATCGTCTTCTTATTTTGATCCTAAAACTATTTTTTTTAGCAAAATCGTCCCTTCTGTTACATAGTTTACTTGTTTTGGCCTCCCGACGTTAAATAGCTAACGGTTTTACTGACATGGCATTTTTAAAATATTTTTAATATTTTTTTAATCATTTCTCCCTCTTCTTTCCCTTCTTCTCCATCTTCTTTATTTTACACACCATTTTCAGTAGCCATCCATGATTCTTGGGACATTTCTGCCTCCATTTTTTGAGTATAAATAGGAAAACGACCATCAGAACTCCTTCATTTGTGACAACTTTGTCATATTCGAAGCTGGATTTTTTCCCAGAGCGGATAAGGAGCAATGAACCCGCAAGAAAGAAGCTTTTGGTTATCCGAGCTGCAAGAACAGAGTCTCAAAGAGTTTCTCTTGGTTCCAGGGCGCCTAATTTCCAGGTTTCTCCATTACCAAAACATAAAAAATCTCTTACATGTTAAACACATTTATCTTTTTACCCTGTATTTATTACAAATAATTTTGTTTCCTTTGGAGGGTAGTTGCCAGAGCCTCTAACTAGGAAGACTTGGACTTTGGTGTTAGAATTAAACCATAATAGATATATGAAATCTAAACCCCAGGATCTATCATGTCAAATCATCAAGAATAATTAAACTGAATAAACTGAATGCGGAAGCGTACCTGAGTTCATTGATAGATTAAAAATCTTGAATCTTGATGTGGAAATCCCAAAACTTTGGTATTGATCTTCCAAGAAGATAGGTTATCTCTTGAAGTAAAACTCTCTGACGGGGAAGGAGAGAAAAACAAGTTAACCTATTTCTTGGGGACCACTACCTCTTTATATAGTTGATTATTAAATCAAACTATTAAATATTTATAACTCTGCCCCTCATTGAATTATAAATATATCTTATGGTATCTACACTTTTATTTCCATGACATTTTAATACCTATGACACGCTTAACTTAATTGGTCACTTTATTTTTGTGTCATACTTTATAATAGCAACATACATTTTACATATGTGCCCACAATTACGGATTTTAATCCAACAATCTCCCACTTGGGCAACATATGTTTCCTGATAAATGTACAACCTTATGAGCTCAAAATTTTGCTATTATATAATAGGTATTCTATAACAATCTCGTCCATCAACTATATCCACATAGGATCAAAGCGGTCTTCGCCATATCAATCATGACTGGACCCATCAATGGTCACGTATACAAATATAGTCAAATGACATAGATCAATCATGGATGTGTAGCATGGAAAATTACATGAAATGTGAACCATACATGTCTATTTCCAACTGGTCCTCCTAAACCTTAGTGAGATCAACTTTACTAAATTCAGAGTGTGCATAAACCAAAAAAAACTTTATTTCTGCAGAAAATAATCTTAAATAACTTTAAACTGGAGAAACTGAAATTGTGTCTAAACCGAATGAGCATTTTTTCAAAATTACAAACTCCCACTAAAACCGAATATCCTTAAATAACATTACACCCACATGAGTAGTGTGCTCATGAAAGACCTAGGGTGACAGTTTTTTAATATGCGCGCAATTATGGAGTTTGTACCAACATGCTCTTTAAACACACAAACACTCTGAATTTTCTTTAACAACTAGGAACGTAATATTTATGTGCTTCAAGTTTGAAGTGTTCCTATTGTGTATAGAATAAATGAATGCATATTTATTGTCACAAAATAACTAAAGTGGTCTTTTTATTCAATCTAAAATTAGCAGCTTATGTGACAAAATTCGTTTACATCAATATTCTATTAGAATCGAAGTCTGTAAACCTAATGATCTCTAACTTACCAGAACTTCGACATGTGAGCATGTAATTTTTTGTTCTCTAAAGATATCTCATAACTCTATTGGTTGTTATCCAATAGTCCATACTAAAATTTCTTAAATATCTATCTAACATTCCAACAATGTACACAATTTCCGAACGCATACATACTTAAGCATAAATTAGATTCTCAATAGCTTATGTATAGAGAATCTTTTGAAATTTCTAAATTTTCAAGATTACTTTTAGGGCATTGAGCAAGATAATACTTATCTACTTTAGCAATATGAGTGTCACTTGGTTTACTCCCACTGAACTTGTAGTATATACAAGTGCCAACCAAATTTATCTCAAAACCGAATGAGATAATCAACATGAAATTTATAATTTCATTAATGAGAGTCCTACTTAAGCTCATATATAGATTTCTTTAATTTACATATCATTGATATTGTATCAAAAGACACAACTTTATGATTGTACCATATAAATAGTTTCTTCAATGTCGCCATTGAAAAAAAAACAAGCTTAACATCTATCTAATGTAGCTTAAGACTAAAACAAGCAACAAGTGTAATAACTATCTTGAAAGAGTCTTTCAATAAAACTGAAGAGGAAGTCTCTAAAAATCAATGTCTTCTTTTAGAGTATATCCTCTAGATACAAGACGTGATGTATACTTATCCACATTACCATTTCCATCCCTATTGATTTTAAATATTAATTTACAACCAATTGGTTTGCACCTTAAGATAATGAGACAAGTTCTTAAACTTTATTGTCTTGCATAAAATTATACTCTTCTTGAATGACATCAATCCACTTTTGAGAGTTAGAACTTTTATGGTTTGATATAAATGATTGAGTCATTTTCTATCATTCTATTATTGCCTTATTTTCTTTTTGAAATACAATAAAATAATCTGAAATAGTATTTCATCTTCCTCTCGTGGACCTCTTTAAAGACACTTGTTTTTTTAAGGTTGTTGAGTTTGTTCTTCTGAAACAATTACCTTATCTTGAATGAGAGTTGTTCAACATTGTTTTGTTGAGGTACTTGATTCACTTCTTGATTAATGATAGGTTGAAAACCTAAACATTGTCAAAAGTGATAGTAGGAATTAAATTATAATTCAATTCCTCCTCAATAACAATGTATCTAACCTTATTTCTCCCTCCAAACTCAACATCCAAAAAAAATTTATAAATCTCTCCTTAAAATAATCTTAATTGTGGGATCATAAAATTTACAGTCCATGGATCACTCAAAATAACCGAAGTAGTTGCTCGCTTTTAAAGTTTAATTTCTTTACATGTGTCCTAACTTATACAAAAGAATCAACACTGAAAAACTTATTGTCGTTTCTTTTGGCTAGAACCCTTAGCAACTTTATTTAAATATTTTCTTTACTGCCCTTATTTTTAAAGACACTAACTAAATGAGCACTAACAAAATAATTATTTTTACACTTATAATGCTTCAACCTTTCTTCCTCTTGAACACGATGAGAAATGAACCCAAATAGAGTATATTTCTCCCTTTGACAGTTGTAACTTGAATTGGTTAAATTGTATAGGAAGCAATATCAAAACCATAAGAACAAACAATTGTTAGAAAGTTCGATCTTATGTGCCTTAAATTTTGAAGCAATATAAAGAATTTTTATAATCTACTCTCTCACATTTCCTTGACCCTTATACTTCATAGACATCAAAGAAAGCATAAGTGATGTCATCTTAACCTTAATGTTTTGGGTAAAATATTTCTTAATTTCGTCAAGGAAACCCTTAGTATGAATAATCTCTTTAGATTTGTGCTCCTAAAGACATCTAGAATGTTGTGTTTTATGATCATTAGACTCATGCGATTTGAACGATCTCACCTCTCAAAATACCTTTTATGGGTGCTTACCACAGTGAGAGGTGCAAGTTGTTCATTCCTTAGTGCAAAGTCTATGTTCATTAATCAAAATACTATATGTAAGTGTCTTTTCTATTCCTTGAAATTAGTTTCACTAAACACGAGTGTAGAATGTATTTAACAGATATTGTGACAACAAAAATAAATTACCTAAATATAGAACAAAAATAAGTAAATAAAATAGAAACAAGCTCACATAAATATTCATAAGTAAACAAATAAATTCAAAATAATGACTAGTTCCCCTCAAGATACCAAGCACAACATTAATATCAAGTCTTTGGACAGTAATATTAATTGTAAGCGGTACACTTGTTGTAGCAATCAAACATTGACAATAAACTATGTCAAACAATAGGCTAATCTTTGGACTAACGTATTGCTCACATAAAATACCTTATAATTGTCGCACATTTATCGCCACAGTTGTCGTTGTAATTCTGCCAAATATTAACTTTCCTTTGGGCCAATTAATAAACGCATGAATTACAAAAACCCATAATCATCTTAATATTTTAAATAAACTAATCTACACAAAAGCGGTCACTTTGGTGACATTATGTTTCAACTAATCTATTAAAATATTAGATGTCCGAAGCCAAAATATGAATTTATTTATTTCAAAAAAAAAATTCTTAATTTTTTTTTATCTTTCAATTAAATTAAAAGATAACTAAATTAATAATAAATTTGAATAAAGGTAAACCTCATATTAAGATATCGAACACTCCATTAATATTTTATTGTTGGACAAAACATTAACTTGCAAGTGATATCTTGGTATAGTAATCAAACATTGATAATAAGAACATGTCAAACAGAAATCTTCCTTTGGGCCGATTTATTGCTCACATATAAAACTGAATAATTATCACATGTTTATTACCACAGTTGCACATGTAATAATGTTAATTATTAACCTTCCTTTGGGCCGATTAATACTAACATAATCCGACTTACATGCACAAAACCTTCTATATTTTAAAATAAAATAATTTCCACAATAGAGGTCACTTTGGTGACTTAATGTTTCAATTAAATTATTTTAAAATATATACAATAAATATACCGATATCCAAATTTAAAATTTTGTAACAGTCAAAACTGAAATTTCTGATAACACTTGAGTTTTCTGAAATAACCTAAAATAAGGTTGTCTGAATGGGGCTATCAGAAATCGAATAAACTGAAATCTTTTACTTTTTCTAAAAAAAACTTTAAACCTGCAACAAATATCTAACAGAAATATGCATTCAATCTATATTTTAAATTTAATAAATACATATTCTGAAAGAACATTAACAGTTGCATTTACTAACAGAACATTAAGCATACAATATGGCTTCAAAAATTATAAGAAGTCCAACGTAAACCGTTCAATTCATATATGTTATAGCACTTATATATTGCTTGAATTAAAACTTCTTAGTATTAGAATAAATCACATCTACTGTAAAGTCATTTATTTAGATGTGTTTGGCATAAAGAATCAAAACTTTAATAATCCGAACTTAATCAGTAAACAACCAGAATCATATAAAAACACTAATTTCAAAACCTATAGTTATTGGACAGTAATATAATATTGAAACCAAATTGTATTTAATTGTCTTTATCATAACATCGAATATCACATTTACTGCAATTGAGTCTTTGTGGGTAAAAGATAATTTAATCCCTACCGAATTTGACTAGAATTTATAAAATTCCAGTTTACCTTAATTACAAAACAAAAAAAAATAATGGCTACCAATATATATAATACTTAACTGTAAATTCAAAGGTTGAGCCCTAAAACCCTTAATCCATAATTTTATAAAAACAAATCTTGTATATCCGGTTTCAAATACTCAACCATATCGTAATAAAGCTTTAAAAAAAATGAATCAAGAATCCACTAATTATAAGGGCTGAATGGCAAATTATTGATCTCTTTATATCAGACAAATGTAAATATTCGTTCGATCTATAACCATAAATTCATAGAGCAACGATTTCATTAAATAATAAAAACCTAAAGATTCAACATCACTAATTAATTCAAATACCAAATCAAAATTGAAACCTTAAAATATTTCAGGGCGAATCAATCAAAATACATAAATCGATTAGTTCTCAATGATTCAACATGACGAGGCTCTGATGCCACTTGTTAGAATTAAACCATAATAGATATATGAAATCTAAACCCCAGGATCTATCATGTCAAATCATCAAGAATAATTAAACTGAATAAACTGAATGCGGAAGCGTACCTGAGTTCATTGATAGATTAAAAATCTTGAATCTTGATGTGGAAATCCCAAAACTTTGGTATTGATCTTCCAAGAAGATAGGTTATCTCTTGAAGTAAAACTCTCTGACGGGGAAGGAGAGAAAAACAAGTTAACCTATTTCTTGGGGACCACTACCTCTTTATATAGTTGATTATTAAATCAAACTATTAAATATTTATAACTCTGCCCCTCATTGAATTATAAATATATCTTATGGTATCTACACTTTTATTTCCATGACATTTTAATACCTATGACACGCTTAACTTAATTGGTCACTTTATTTTTGTGTCATACTTTATAATAGCAACATACATTTTACATATGTGCCCACAATTACGGATTTTAATCCAACATTTGGAGGATTTTGAATCTTACCCTGCTTTGTTGGTAATGACCCGTTTCTTTTCTTGCAATATTTATCTGTTTTAGTTATTTTTTCTGGATTATTGTGGTTATTTTCTTTGAATTATAAGTTTTGGGTTAAAAGGGTTATGAATTATGATTTTTATTCTTTAATTATCTGTTTTCTGTGGTTGGTTGGTATAGATTGAGATTATATTAGATATAGTTACAGACTTACAGTAAGTTTCTTTTCTGAAATTTGTAAATGAAAGTCATTTTTAAACTTTGGGATATTCAAGTTAATTTATTTGACAAAGTTGAAGGAATGTTAACAATTTCAAGGATTTCATTGGGAAGAAATGTGAAATCCCTGCTTGTTTTCTTTTAACATTGCTTAATTTGTATTCAGATCGTTTTTTATAGAATTTCATAAGAAATTTTAAGGTAAGGCAGTATGAGAAAGGTACATGGAGTTTGTTAATATGTTAACTGGGGTCTCATGGAAGATTTATACTCAAAAAATAGAGGCAGAAATGTCCCAAGAATCATGGATGGCTACTGAAAATGGCGGGTAAAATATAGAAGAAGAAGAAGGGGAAGAAGAGAGAGATATGATTAAAAAATATTAAAATTATTTAAAAAAATGCCACGTCAGCAAAACCGTTAGTTATTTAACGTCAGGGGACCAAAACAGAAAAACAACAACAGGGACGATTTTACCAAAAAAATAGTTTTAGGACCAAAATAAGAAAACAGTAATAGTTAGAAGACCACCGATATAATTTTTCCTAAAATTTATAACAGAATCAATAAAATCGTCTTCAATTGCAAGCCCCGACGGACCCAACCCATGCAAGCTTCGTCTTGATTATGTTTCTCTTTCTCTAAGAGTTTCAGAACAAAATTTATGCAAGTGTGGATGATTAATTCATTTACTTCGGTTATTCGGTTATTTTCATAACAAAATAACCGATCATCCATACTTGTATAAATTTTATTCTGAAACTCTTAGAAAAAGAGAAACAGAATCAAGATGAAGCTTGCATGGGTTGGATCCTAACGGGGGCTTGTAATTGGAAAATGAAGAATCTAAAGTGTGGCAGGTCTAGGGTGCGGATAAAAAATAATAAATTTTAAAAATTTTCTAAGAACATAAAATATTAAAGTTTTTCATAAAATTTTAGGTTGGTTTTTTCGTAATTTCTAACAAGTTTCGATAGTTTTATATATATATATATATAATTTTAAGTTTTTGAACAATATCGAAACTTGACAAAAATCACGAAAAATTCAACTTAAAAATTTATCTAAAATATAACATTTTAAATTTTTAAACAAATTTTAAAATTTATAATTTTTTAGTCACACCTTAATCTTACTACACCCTAAACTCACTACTTGAGTACTACCGATTCAAATAGTTTGTACTGGTTTACAATAGGGCCTATGCCTGTATTTAATCAATGGATCCAAATTAATTCTCAAAGCCCACATATAAGTGTACATCCCTGTGATTACGGCCATCTGTCGCCATCAGAGAATGGGGGTGTCAGCCTTATTCAACTTAAATAATTGAAACACTGTTTCACGAAAAATTTAAGATAAATCTGATTCACCACGTCATTTATGATCTTATCTAATAATATTTTTACGTTATTTTTAGGGTAAATTTTTATCTCTTTCATAAATGTAATTAAAGAGTGAGTAATTATTTAAAAATTACACTAAAATAGATGAATATTATTGAATAAATCATAAAAGACAGATCGACTAGTGATACAAATTCATGTTGTTTGACTGTGCACACGTCACCTTCACCTTTTCCCATCACTGCCAAACAGCTTTGGGGCTATGGTGGTGGTGGTGGGGGTAGCAAGGTTAAATTTAGAGTGAATCATCTGCTACTATTGCCGGGTGAAAGTAAACCGTGTCTGTCAGATAAGAACAAAAGCATAATAACAAGATACTTATTTATTACTTCCTGCACACACTTTTCCCTTTCTCCAACACCCACGCCTCTCTATATTTACACTTGCTTTCTTCGTCCCCACGTACTCCCTTGCGGGCGAGTTTAACGTTTAGAGTGCAGTTTAAAAAGACAATTTTTTATATTTGTTTAAAAAATTAAAATGTTAAATTTTTAATAATATTTTATATTGTTTTTTCGTATTATCTTGACAAGTATTGATATTTATTTTATAAGTATCGATTGTTTTTTAAAAAACTTAAAATGTTATCAAAATAATTAAGTATCGATAATGTCCAGAATACAAAAAAATTAACTTCAAATATTATCAAAAGTTTAATATTTTAAGTTCTTAGACAAATTTTGAAACTTACCGTCTTTTAGCCGCACTCTAGACCAGGGACAGAGGTATTAAGGGGTGGGGAGGGGCAATCACCGCACCCCCGAAGAAATTATTTTTTCACATATGTCCCCTTATTTAAATTTTGTTACAAAATAATTTATTTATGAATTTACCCTTACTTTCAAACATTTATAGTTTGCCTCCGAAACTCCAAATCCTGACTCTGCCCCTACCATAGACATACCACATCCCAGACCTACCTTCTTTGGGTAACTATTTCTTCAAAAAGAGCTCTCAAATCTCCATTTCAGGACTCAGGCGACCATGCATGGACCAATTTCCATATTGCTTGAACGATAATTAGACTGGAATTGAAGGGTTTTGTTGAGTGGATCAATGGATTGATTAAAGCCAAAAAGGGGGTGAATTAGGTTTTTAAAAATTGTTGTGGAAAGTGGAATAACAAAAATTGAAGAACAAAACAATTTAGAGTGGTTCAAGTTTCAAATGAACTCTACATCCATTACCTTAGCTACCACTAAAGATTTTCCAACAATCCACTAATTGCTCTTCCCCTTTTCAAGGCTTAGGAGGTAACCTTTACAATACCGGTCAAATTTTCTACCCAAAATTTGACCAAACCCTCACAAGAATACAAAGAAGAAATTAAGGCAAGAAAGATATCTCTCAATACAAGTTTTCCCCTTTAAATACAAGCACTCAACCCAAATTTAAATACAAGATAGGAATTAAACACAACTCAATTTGAGATTTTACAATAGATAAGAAATTGGGCACTTTGAGCTTTGATTTTTGCAGAGATGTTTCTTTTGGATGCAGTAGTTGTTGTTAGTCTTCAATTGGCTTCATTTTATACCTTCTCCATTAATTATAGCCATTTGGGTGGTTATAGTATTGAATATAGCCGTTGAGACCTTCTCTTTCCACCATAAATGCACTTCTGCAGCTTACCGTATCGGTACACGAGGATCCGTATCGATACCTGTCTCAAAACAGAAAGAGTCGTTGCACAATAACAAGAGGGGTGTATCGATACGCGTGTAAGCGTATCAGTACGGGATAGAGATCTGTTTCGATACGGGTAAGACCGTATCGATACCATTATTCTCACAAAGCTCACTGGAAGTTTTCGTATCGATACGACAAATGGCGTATCGGTACGGGACAACCATCACTTTAAAAATCTGTTACCTAACAACTGACACCAACAGTCAAAAACATTTAAGGCTTTTCGAATTTAAAATTCCATTAAATTCGTATCGATACAGGTGACACTGTATCGGTACGCCATTCAAACTCCTTCAGTTTTTACAGAGAGAGCGTATCGATACAGATTTAATCTGTTTTGATACGCTGTTTCGATATAGTAAGGGGCGTATCGAAATGCGTTTCTCCAGTGGCTAAGTTTGTAAAAAAGGTATCGGTACATCAAGGAGCGTATCGATACGTCTGGACGATTTTCAATGGTCTGGCCTTAGAACACTTAGAAAATATTTTGGAGTTTGAGTTTTTCAAACTAGATTAAAAGCCTTGTTGATTTTAAATCTTTTGAGGGACTTAAAAATCTTTTTCAAGTTTTTCAATTTAATCCTTAACCTACTTTGTTATATCAAAATCAAACATAGGTTTTACAATCTCCCCCCTTTTGATATAACAAAACCAAAACTTGAAAATTTTAAGACTTTTGAAAAAACTTTGCAAAACAACTCCCCCTTAATATTAGCTAGGTAAAATTTAAGTTAAAATTCAAAATTTTAAGTGTGAGCTTGTTCCCTCTCCCCCTTTTTGTTAGATAAAAAAGAATAGAGACATAGATAAACATGGGCAAAAGGCATAAATAATAACCAAGCAACATATTATATATAAACATTAAGTTAAAAAACAAAGAAAACATCAAAATAAAATCCAAATAACAATAATCAAAGCATAGGTTTTAGAATGCAAACTTAATCCTAAAAACATAATTCAAAGTGCATAAATAGATATCCTAAATGAAATGAATGGAATGTAAAGAAAATCTACTACTCTTCTCCATCGCCATCTTCATCATCTTCATTGTGCTCTTCGTTAGCATCATCATTTCTCCTTGATTGATGCCACTCATCATGAAAACCGGTAAGAGCGATGTTCATCGAGTTGTGGCCGCCTTCAAGAGAGGTGAGACGCGTCTCCACATTCTTCACACGATCTTCAAGGCTTGTAAAACGTGCGTCTATAGCAGCAAACTCTGAATTCATCGCTTGATCCATGGAAGCAATTCCCGTGCGTAAGCCCGTGAATTGTTCGTTGAGAAAGGTCATAAGGGCATCCATGAGAGGTGGAGAAGGAGCTTGAGGAGCTTGAGCGGCTTAAGGATTGGCAATTTCTTCCGAAATCGCATCGCTAGGGAACTTGGAGAGACGAAGCCAACTACCATTGAAGTAATGAAACTTCCCCTTAGAAAGAGATCTTTCATCAATGGGATCGGTGAGGGGCGTCGGGTAGTCGTGAGAGCAATCTATCTCCTTTTGGGTGAAAAAATAACTCAAAGCCGTGCTATATGTGAAGGAAGTGACAAGAGTAGTGTGGCGATGTTGCACGAGATAGACAAACTCCGCAAACATAATGCGAGCAAGATTTGGTTGTTGTCTTTGACGGAAGCACCGAATCCAAAAAGCTTCAACTTGGTGAATAGTTGAATACTTTCCTCCCGATGGCCTAAACCACCAAGAAACCATTAAGTGAAGGATTCGATCTTGAGCATTGAGAGCAGTCACGAAACCTCCCAAGACATGGCCAAGAGAATTCTCATCATCTAGACCCTCATCTTCTAACTTAAAAACATCACAAATAGATTGAACATCGATGGTGATCTTTTTACCCATTAGATAAGAGTTGACAACATGAACTACACCCGCTTGATTGGCAACACACTTGGCATTAGCATAGAAAATCAAAACCAAATTGCGATAGAAAAAGCCAGGAATTTGAATGAAATCCATAAATTTCCATTCTTGGAGCAAAGGTAAGTATGCAAATTTGAAGCGCTCCGAGTTGAGAAAAGGAACAGAAATTACCCTCTTCGGACGGATTTTATAGTTTTGAAAGCCTCGAAAATAGGTGATTTCTTCGGTAGTCCTAAAGCACTTTTGATAGATAAGAGTGAGGTTTGGGCGAGTACCATCTCTGGCATTGGAAGCTTTACCGACTTCGCTAGTACGCGCTCTCTTTTTGGGTGCCATTGACTAGAGAAATAGATCAAAACAGTGTATGCATTATTTTGCTCATTCAACCCATTGAAAATCAATAATCAAGGTTTAAAATTTTTTTGAAAGACAAATCAAAAACAAAAGTTTGATAAAGTTTGTTTTTGAGAAAACAAAACAAAACAAAACAAGAAAATTTTAAAACGAAAATCAAAGAAAATAAAAAGAGAAGAAGAATTTTATACCTTGATATTGATAGAGAAGAATGGAAGAAGAATTTACACCAAATTGATGGAAAGCTTTAAAGGCTTTGCTTGATGATGAAAAACCCTCAAGAGATTTTGAGTTGTGCGGTGAAAATATGAGGGATTGAGAGGCTTTTTATAGAGTGAAAATGGCTAGGGTTTTGAAATTTCAATTTTGGTAAAAGTGAAACTCTTTAAATGCCATTAAGAAGTTGTCTACGCAATCGAGTATCGATACGCCAAAAGGTGTATCGATACGAGGGTAAAATGGTAATTCCTTGGAAACGTGTGTCAAAGGTCCGTATCAAAACAGATATCATCTGTATCGAAACTCTCACATATTGTATCGAAACGAGTTTAACCGTATCGATACCTGGTTTAGACAAAATACTGTATGGGAAGCTAATACAGTACTCGTATCGATATGCATAAGGCCGTATTGATACCTTATGCCCAGAAATGCATTTTTGGCTTTAAGAACAACCAAAGGCTCAACTTTAACATCTCCTAAATGAATGCAATTGATGAATGAGCAGTCTAAGCATATTTTAACAGAAGCATACTGTGAGAAAGGGGCCATGGTGGCCGAAGATGCAATTAATGATGGTGTTTTGTGTGTGATTGGTGGTTAGGGATTTATTTGTTTGAAGAAGATGAACAAGATATTTTCAGAGAGAACAATATGTTTCTCTGTATTTTCTTGTTAATCTTAATTATTCAAATGTGTGTAAGGTGAGCCTTTAAATAGGCAATTACAGAGTTTTAGTATAGTTAAACTATACTTTTATCTCTAATTTAAATAATATTTATCCTAACTTAAATAAGACTTCTAGTAAATCTAAACTATTGACTTGTGATTAAACTTTAATTACACATTAAATAAAACTCTATCACTTCTCGGATAACTTACACTCTCCCTCAAACTCTAACACTTCTCAGATAACTTACACTCCCCCTCAAGCTGGTGAGCAAATGTAGTAGAGCACCAGCTTGGATCCTGGATGTGATGCCCTACTCATATTTCTTCTGTTGTTTCTTAGAGAAAAAGAAAATCTCCCTTTTCGGGAGCCATTAAGTTGAACAACTAGGATATAATCATGTTGTTCTTTGCACGGTCATTGTTGAAAATTTGTAGCTGATGTTGCTGGTTTCGGCATCCTTCTTGAGATGACTACTAATTTTGCTGTAGTTGTTGGTTTTGCACCTTCCTTAGATGTCTTCCAGTTTTCCTCTGTCAGTGATGATCTTTTTCTGGTTTTTTGCATCTTCTTCTGAGATGTCTTCCAGCTTTTTCTGCCATTCACAGACTAAGCAGCTGTTTCCATTCAATAACGATCACAGGAATCTACACTCCCCCTCAAGTTGGTAGTTACACGTACTAGAGTCCCAACTTGAGTCCCAGCTTGGATTTTTGATGTAGAATCCCTTGAAAAATAATATAGTTTTTCTAAGGCTAAACTAAAACCTTTTCTCCTATCTTTTTTAAAACGGATGGCTAAGATAGAACCAAATAGTTTTTTAATGCTAAACTATAACCTTTTTGACAAAACAACAAAAATAAACGAGCAGAAACTCCACCAGAGATGTAAGATTCCAACGAAGGAGAAGAGAAGGAACGAGCGTGGCCTAATGATAGCAGCAGAAAAAAAAAGTGTGCATATGAAAAGAAAAAAAATTAGATTAGAGATGGCAGCAGTGGTGACGACATCAAGACCGTTGTTGGCTCTGATACCATGTGAGAAAGGGGCCATGGTGGCCGGAGATGCAATTAATGATGGTGGTTTGTGTGTGATAGGTGGTTAGGGATTTATTTGTTTGAAGAAGATGAACAGGATATTTTTAGAGAGAACAATATGTTTCTCTGTATTTTCTTGTTAATCTTAATTATTTAAATGTGTGTAAGGTGAGCCTTTAAATAGGCAATTACAGAGTTTTAGTATAGTTAAACTATACTTTTATCTCTAATTTAAATAATATTTATCCTAACTTAAATAAGACTTCTAGTAAATCTAAACTATTGACTTGGGATTAAACTTTAATTACACATTAAATTAAACTCTATCACTTCTCGGATAACTTACACTCTCCCTCAAACTCTAACACTTCTCAGATAACTTACACATACTCCCCTAGCTATAAGCATGGTTTATATCAAGATCAACAACACATAAACATGCTTTTTCACAAATTCAAGCAATTTTAACCTCAAAAAGAGTCCTAAAGGGTCAAGATAGGCTAGTTAGACCTAGCTCTCTCCTAAGGGACCAAAAACGCTCTTTGTCTAGAGGTTTAGTAAAAATGTTCGCTAGTTGGTTCAAGGTGTCAACGTATTCTATAACATCTTCCTTAAGGACATGATCTCTAATGAATGATGCCTTATTTCTATATGTTTGGTTCTAGAGTGTTGGATGAGATTTTTGGTTAATCATATAGCACTAGTGTTATCACACTTAAGGGGTATAGTTTCAACTTTAACACCATAATCTAAGAGTTGTTGCTTCATCCGAAGGACTTGAGCAGAACAACTCTCTAAGGATATGTACTCGGCTTCGGTGGTAGAAAGAGCTACACTATTTTGTTTCTTAAAGAACCAAAATATGATCATACTACCTAAGAATTGGCAAGTTCCCGAAGTACTTTTCCTATCAATTTTACATCCCCTATAATCTGCATCCGAATAAGCATGAAGGTTGAAGGTTGAGTCTCTAGGGTACCAAAGACCTAGACAAGGAGTATCTCTAAGGTACCTAAAGATTCTTTTAACGGCTATAAGGTGAGACTATCTAGGACTAGCTTGAAACCTAGAACACAAGAAAACACTAAACAATATATCCGGTCTACTTGCGGTAAGATAAAGCAAAGATCCAATCATAGAGCGATAAAGCTTAGAGTCAACACACTTACCTCCTTCATCTTTGTCAAACTTTGTAGATGAGCTCATTGGTGTAGCTTGAGGCTTTGCTTGCTCCAAGCCAAACTTCTTGAGCATATCTTTCACATACTTTGCTTGATTGATGAAGGTGCCATCCTTCCTTTGTTTGATTTGGAGTCTCAAGAAGAATGAGAGCTCCCCCATCATGCTCATCTCGAATTCACCTTGCATTAACTTAGCAAACTCTTTGCAATGACACTCATTAGTAGATCCAAAAATGATATCATCAACATATATTTGCACTACTAAGATGTCATTTTTATATCTTTTTTTATGAAAAGTGTAGTGTCCACCTTACCTTTTTCAATCAAAAAGTTTGAAAGCCTTTCATACCATGCTCTAAGAGCTTGTTTTAAACCATAAAGTGCTTTGGTTAGTTTGAAAACATGATTTGAAAATTTTGAATCCTCAAAACCCGGTGGTTGTTCCACATACACTTCCTCATTTATAAAACCATTTAAAAATGCACTTTTCACATCCATTTGAAAAAGCTTGAAGTTATGATATCATGCATATGCAAGCAACATCCTAATAGCTTTAATTCTAGCTACGGGTGCATAGGTTTCATCAAAATCTATTCCCTCTTCTTGAGTGTAACCTTGAGCAACTAATCTAGCTTTGTTTCTCATAATGTTACCACTCTCATCTAGTTTATTCCTAAATACCCATTTAGTTCCTATAGTAGATTGATTACTGGGCCTTTCAACTAATGTCCATACATTACTTCTCTCAAATTGATTTAACTCTTCTTGCATAGCCATAATCCAAAAATCATCTTTTAATGCTTCTTTAATGTTCTTAGGCTCAATGCATGAGATAAAAGCAACACGTCTCAATGCATGAGATAAAAGCAACATGATTCATGAGTTTGAGAGAAGATCTAGTAGTTACCCCCTTGGATGGATCACCCAAGATTTCACCACCTTTGACATAGTTGTACTCCCTTGGGTAGCTCACTTCCTTTTCCTCAAGAGCCAAGTACTTCAAGGCTTCAAGAGGTTGATCTTGTGCATCTTCCTCTTTAGTTAGAATCTCATCCTCCTTTGAAGTTTGTCCTCCATCAAAGGCATCAAAGATTCCTACATCATCATCATCACAAGATTCCTTCCTCGGAAAGAGGTTATCATCGAAAATAACATGAATAGACTCTTCTACTACTAAAGTTCTTTTATTAAATACACGATAGGCTTTAGAGTTTAAAGAATACCCTAAGAAAATAACTTCATCACTTTTAGCATTAAATTTACCTAAGTTATCTTTACCATTATTTAAAACAAAACACTTGCAACCAAATGGATGAAAATAGCTAATGTTAGGCTTTTTAGATTTTAAAATCTCATATGGTGTTTTCTTTAAAAGTGACCTAATCATTACTGGATTTAGAATGTAGCAAGCGGTGTTTGTGGCTTCCGCCCAAAAATATTAGGTAAATTGTTTTCACAAAGCATGGTTCTAGCCATTTCTTGTAAAGTCCTATTTTTCCTCTCAACTACCCCATTTTGTTGAGGAGTTCGAGGAGCCGAAAAATTGTGGCTAATACCATTTTCATTTAAAAACTCTTCAAAACCTAGATTTTGAAACTCGGTTCTATGATCACTTTTAATATGAGAAATCTTAAGTTCAAGATCATTTGAGTTAATTTTGAAAACGTGGTGAATTTTTCTAAAACATCATCTTTAGTACTTAAGAATAGAACCCAAGTAAATCTAGAATAGTCATCAACAAATACAAAAGCATATGATTTACCACCCAAGCTCATAGTTCTAATAGGCCCAAATAAATCTATATGAATTAGTTGTAAACATCTACTTGAAGAAACATCATTAATGGATTTAAAGGATGATCTATGTTGTTTACCCTTAGAGCATGCATCACATATTTTATCATTTGAGAATTTGATCTTGGGTAAATCTCTAACTAGATTTAGGAAAACTAATTTTTCTAAAACAATAATGCTAGCATGTCCTAGTTTTCTATGCCATAGATAGTGTGTTCATTTACGGATATCGGATCGGATCGGATCCGGAAAAATCGGATTTTCGAATCGACTAAATAGTGATCCGTATCCGATCTAAAAAAAACCAAATATCCAACTTTTCAGATATCATATTTTCGGATTTTTGGATCGGATATCCGATAAATTATTACACATACAAGTGGAGACTTTGAGCAAATCAACGAACAAGAACCAAATCACTTGTTGCCTATTGCCTAGTCTAATTTTTTTACTTCATAAATCTATATACATCTAATCTAAGTACAATCTAATAAGTGAAAAAAGAAAAATGGAATACTAAAATATTTGTCTCTAATGTATGAGTTAGAGGCTCAACCTGTACTGCAATATCTTTAAATATGACTAAAATAAAAGAAAAAAAATAACAAGCAGTGAAAGATATAAGGCTCATCCAACTTGATAGATATAACACCAATACTATTGTAAACGATAATCTAAAAAATCAACAAATATTAAAAGAGAAAACATTCATAAAAATCACCAGTGAGAAGAGTAAAACATGGTGCATAACATTAGAAACTGTCTTTAATCCCTAATGTTTAACTTTTAAATATATCAACTAAATTGGAACATTAATACTAATATTAAAATGTTTTACTAAAATATAGTGCATAACAAACATACTAAAAAAGTCTCAACAACACAATAGAATAAATACTAAGATTACTTAGCACTCCAAAGTTTCAATGTTCAAACTTTAGAAATCATCTAAAGTATTAATTGTTTCATCAATTATGATTTCTGGTTGCTCCAAAGTTAGTTCTTTCATGCCTACAAAACAACACATGAAATAAAACAAAATAAGGTTAAAGTATACATTTATGTTTAAATATTAAATAAGCAACAAAAGAAGTGATAAAAACTGCACTAACCTTCCTCCAATTCTTCCAAGGCAAGCAAATTTTCTTCTACCATAAGCGGTGATCGAGAAGTGTGTAACCAATATTGAGTGCAAACAAGTGCTTCCACCATTTTTGGAGTCAATGAATTACGAAAAGAATCAAGAACGCGACCCCTCATACTAAAAGCCGACTCAGAAGCTACCATCGAAATTGGTATGGCAAGCACATCTTTCGCCATCTTATGAAGAATAGGATATCTTTTTGCTTAATCTTTTCACCATTGTAGAATTTCAAAAGATGAAACATGAGGTTCACAAGCATCTTCTAAATACTTTTTCAACTCACTTTTGTTGACACTAGTTAATGAACAACCTGTATCCCTTCATATTTTGAAGTCATGAGTTGTTGAAGGTCAATCTTACCCCCAGTTTGAGTTCCACTTTGAGTGAAAGTGGAAGAAGAGATAAAAGTAGATGAAGAAGTAGCTTTTGTCTTTGAACGAGGCATTGAAGAAGCATATAAGTCAAATAAAGATCGCAAAACAACCTTAATCTTAAAGGCATAAAAAAGTGGCTTTTGTTTCATCGTATGAATCCCGCACAATCCAATCAACATAACTCAATTTTTGCCTTGGGTCAAGGATCACGTCCATAAACACTAAAACATTGATATTATCAACGTTCTCATAATATTTGTCGTACTTTGACATCATTTGGGCTGCCATTTTCCTAACATCATCATCTTCAGAACCTATGTTGTTGGAAATCATCAATCTAGTCCCGTAAATCTCATGTGCATAAGTATTGGAAGTCACATAAAGGGAACCAAATAACCTCAAAGTTGCATCATAAAAAACACTCAAGAAAGGTAAAAAAACTACCCATTCTCTTCCAATCATCTTCTTTAGGACCACCGCCAAACTTTCTAAGTTTCTTGAAACAAGAAGAGTCTTTCATGTATAAACTAGCAAATGCCTTTTTAAACTTAATAGCTGACTCAAGCATTAAAAAAGTCGAATTTCATCGTGTCTCAACATCAAAAGTAACAAGGCTTTTACTATCCTCTTTCTCTTCTTCTATGCAAGCCTTAAACTTTTGAAGCCTTGCAGGAGAAGCCCTAACAAACCTCACAAGAGCTCGAACTTTCATAATTGAAGCATCAAGTTCTTTCAAACCTTCTCTTACAATCAAATTCAAAATGTGAGATGCACATCTCATATGCAGATATTAACCCTCCAACAAACTAGACTCCCAAATATTAAGTCTTCTTCTCAAGTAATCAATTGCTAAATCATTTGAGCTAGCATTGTCTACTGTCATTGTTATAATATTTTTCAAATCCCATTCATTCAAGCATTTTTTAACGACTCTACCAATAAGTTGTCCAGAATGACCAACAATTGGATAGAAATTAATTATTCTCTTATGCAAATTCCAATCATCATCAATAAAATGAGCAGTTAAACACATATAACTTAAATTTTGACCAGATGTTCAAGTGTCTGTGGTTAGACAAATCCTAGACTGCAAGTTCCTAAAAGAAATTTTCAGCTCATTTCTTTGTTCAATGAATAGAGCATAACAATCTCCAGTAGCAGTACTACGAGAAGGAAGCTTAAAGAGCGAGTTTAAGGCCTTACAAAATTCCTGAAAACCTTCACGCTTGACAAACATAAAAGGCAATTCATCCACAATGAGCATTCTAGCAAGCTTTTTCCTACAGAAATCTTGGTCAAATTCCCACAACTTTGGAACATTAACTGTTTCAACAACTCCATCCTCATTTACTAGTGTTTCAATTTTAAAATCAATCAAATTTTGTCTCTTATCCAAATTTGGAGGATACTTTTTACACCCTTTAATGTGATTTGCTAAGGTAGTGGTACCATTTTTAGTTTAACAACCTATAAGTATTTTGCAATACTTACAAGAAGCAAAAGCGGAATCTTCGGTATCTGAATAATGAGTCCACAACTTAGACTTTTTCTTCATCTTCCTTGGAGTAGCATCTGTTGGAGATTTTTTCTCCTTTATCTTCTTTTTTAGTGTTTGACTTTTCTCCTCATCATGAAAATCATCTTCAGACTCATCCATCGTCAAATCAAAATCAATATTTTTATTTTTCATCACAAAACGATGAAACATTCTGCAAGAAAGCAACCCTAATATTAATTTCATCATGCAAATAATATATTAGCTAGAATTATAGCATATAATTTAAATTGAACTAAACCAATAAGACACATTTCAAAATAATGTTGGGCACTTTCATGGCAATTGAACATCAACATACTGAGAGTGATTAGCAGACTTTCAAATCTCAAGTCATTGAACATAGGAAACAACCAATTGGAAGGGTCAATAAGTATAAAAGGTGGAATTGCATTTTTAATTCTATATTTTATCAATCAAATTAAATTTTGGATCAAATTTGTTTGTTTTCCAATTGTATGGTTTAAAGGTATTTTATATATTCACAGAACTAGAAGCTTTCCACGATTTGGAGTTAGATTTCAGCTACAATAAATTATATGATTTCGTGGCTCCTAAAGGTATCAAATAATAAGGATGATAACCCTTTTTCATCTTATTCAGAACATTTGAAATTTTCATTTGTTCACTGTTGCAGAGTTTGGAAATCTCAGAAAGCTTAAATCTATAAATTTAGAGGGAGTTTTCAGCAATGGAACTATTTCATTACTACAAGTGGTTGAAGCTTTCCCATAAGTTCAGACATTTTCTTTAAGTGACGATTACTTGAACAACACTATTTCTAACAAAGGTAAGTGAGGATTTGAATTGACTACTTTTTAATTAAAACAACATCAATATATTTCTCTTATAGATTTACCTTTTATTTTGGTTTACATGCCTATTTTTCAAGTACTTATAATCAGTATGGGTTCCTAAACTTAAAATGAATTACTTTTGAAACAAACAAATTTTAACAGCAAAAACAAATTTAAAACTGATGTCAATCGAGGCATTGAAGATCCAAAGGAATAAGATTTGAGAGAGGAATGAACTTTTAAAACAAATTTGAAAGTGAAACCCATGTTCAATTCAAAGGTTTCTTTAACCGAAGGAAACAATTGTACAAAAATATAAAGGAGTCATGCATAGCAATCGAGAACAATGAATCAAACAATGGTGGAGCAAAGCATGGGAAAAAATATGAAAACTGATTTTAATAAGCTGATAAAAATTATATAAACTACTTGAAATTCTCTGTACAAAATTCAATGAATCAAACAAGTTATAAAACTGGAGTCAAAACGGCATGGGAAAAATTAAACATGCTTGCTCTGTATAATATAAATGAAACCCATGTTCAGTTCAATTCAATGCAACTTACCCCAGACCCAGAGTGAGGTTTTTGGCTCGTCATTTCGATAGTTCAAACTTCAGAAAGGGAGTGATGCGATGTCGTCAATTGCTTCGAGAGAGCCAATCGAAGTAGCGAAGGTCCGGATGAATGAGATTTGAGATAGGCTAGGCTTTGTAACTTGGGAAATTTTTCAGATTGAAACGTGAGTGGAGAAGAAGATCTAAGGGTCGAATTTGGCTCTGGACTCACTGAGTAATAATCGTTTATGGCCTATTAATTTTTCGGATTTTCAGATAATACGAAATAAGGAATTTTGCGATTCGTATTCGATCTGATTATCTGATTTTTTTCCCGGATATCTTATCCAAATTATTCGAAAATTAAAAAACGGATCGGGTATCCAATTTTTCGGATCAGATCATCAAATAAACGGATCGGATTGTTCGGATCGAATTTTTTTGAACAACCCTAGCCATGCATCATTTTCATTTTGTGCAACAAAATATGTATGGGATGTATGAATGTCATCTAGATGCACCATGTATATGTTACCTATGCGATGACCAATGAGCATTATTTTATTTGATTTAATGTCAACAAGTTTGCAGCCATTTTTATCAAATAAGACATTAAATCCTTTATCACACAATTGACTAATGCTCAATAAATTGTGTTTTAGACCATTGGCAAACAAAACATTTTCAATGAGTATAGTAGAGTGATTACCTATGGATCCAATACCTTTAATGTGGCCTTTGGAGTTGTCACCAAATGTCACTACTCCTCCACTTTTTGGCTTTAAGTCCATGAATTGACTCTTATCTCAGGTCATGTGCCTCGAGCATCCACTATCAAGGTACCATGAGTTTTGGTTTTGTGCTTTGGCCTTGTAGCAATGCTCCCCCTACAAACAAAGAGTTAAACTTTGTGAGTCATTTTTAGCATTTAATTCTGAAATGATCTTTCTATTTTTGAGAAAAAAAATTTAGGTTCACAAGAGGTTTATGATGAGTTAGTTAAGAAGTAAGCAATGATTCTTTACCAGCACTTGAGGGGTATACTTGAAAGCAAAAACATTCAGGTTAGTCAAAAGCCCATCCAGTAATGGGCCAATGAGGAACAAAGTTGATGCCTGATAAGGGTAAGACTGGTAGAGAAGTTGGGTTGAAGATACTTTGAACTTCTTCTGAATGGTATTAGTCATCTAAAAGGAATAAGTTAAGAAAACAAACAATTAATTCAAGACGAATCTATTCAAGGAGACAAAAAATTTAACAATTGATTCACTATTCCTAAACATGGAAATAAATGATAGATAAAACATGAAAATAAATAAAAAATATCATTCCAACTAAGGATACAATTTGAGCTATGCATGTAGTAACAATTGCCAGAAAATAAATGATAGAACCCAAGAGATTCAGTTGAAGATCAGTCACAGTTGCAATTCCAACACCCAGAAGAAGAATGGCCAATGAAAGTTGGATATTTCTACTGCAAAAGCATATAAATGTATCAAAATACAGAATAACCAATAAATTCTACTTCAAAATAACAGTGGGTATAAGCTGCAACTAAAAACCTAAACCCACCCTAGTAAATTACAACACAAATAAAGATTTCTCCAACAGAGTCCTTGTTTGTCAACATGTAAGCACCAGAAAATGTCCCCCAAACCAATAAATACAATCTCTAGCCCTCTAAAAGATAACTGTTCTGTTTCTAAGGTTTATCATCTCCAAAATATTTCTCCAAAACCACAATTGCAAAGATCAAAATTATAATTGTTCTAAGGTGTATCATCTCCAAAACAAAGAATTTAAGTTCATCTTGTAAACCTAAGATCCTTTTCTCAAATTTCAAGTTAGCTTGAGAAAGTGAGTCATTTTTAACATTTAATTCTGAAATGATCTTTCTATTTTTTAGAGCTGACTCCTTATACTTCTTAACTAACTCATCATAAGCATCATGCAATTCATCAAATGTAAAATCAAACGAAGATGAGTTATAGGTTACCATGGAGGAATCCTCCTCAAGAGCCATGAGGCAAAGGTTGGCCACTTCATGTTCCTCATCCTCGGATGACTCCTCATCACTCCAAGTAGCAAGCTTGGCTTTGAGCTTCTTCTTGAGATGAGGGCAACCGGAACGTATATGACCCGACTTCTTGCACTCAAAGCAAATGATTTGATCCCCCTCTTCTTCTTTGCTTTTGTTCTTGAAGTCCATCTTTCTTTGAAATTTTCTCCCTCGGTTGGACTTCATGAACCGTGATAATCGTTTGACAATCATGGCCAATTCCTCAAGGTCTTCCTCCTCACTAGAAGAGCTCTCCTCTTGTAGAGAGGCCTTGAGAGCAACTCCTAGCTTCTTTTTCGTCTCTACCTCATGCTTCTCTATTCTTCTCTCTTCCTTCTTCTTCTCTTCCTCTCTTCCTTGCTTCATGATCTCGTGTGTAAGAAGAGACCCAACAAGCTCATCAAGCTTCAATGTTTTCAAATTCTTTGCTTCAATGATGGTCGTCCTCTTACCATCCCAAGACTCCAGGAGAGAGTATAAAAGCTTCCTCACTAGCTTATCTTCGGGAATTACTTCACCGAATCCTTTGAGGCCATTGACGATGATCAAAAATCGATCAAACATCTTTGAGACGCTCTCATCGGGGTTCATCTTAAAATTCTCATAGCTCAAGTTTAGTAACTCGATCTTCGTCTCTTTCACATCGCTAGTGTCCTCATAAGTTGTCTCCAAAGTGTCTCACACTTCTTTTGCGCTTTCGATAGATGAAACCTTTGAGTAGATATCCGGACCAAGTGCACAAAATATAATATGTAGAGCTTTGTCGTTGCCTTGCATCTTCCGTCTATCTTCCTCGGTCATCTCTGACTACACCTTCGGAACTAGTCTTCCTTCATCGTTTCTCTTTACCGGAATGTAGGGGCCTTCTTCCACTACATCCCAAACCATGTAATCCGTTGACTTGATGAAGAGACGCATCCGATTCTTGCAATGTGGGTAGTTGTCCCCATTGAAGAATGGTGGTTTAGTGGTTGATTGTGACTCTTAAAGGTTGAAGGTTGAAGTAGATGTCATGGCTTGTCTTGTAGTTGATCACACTCTTCCTAGAATCTCATCTTGAGGTTGTTAATCCTTCAAAGAGGTAGGCTCTGATACCAATTGTTGAGTGGATTAATGGATTGATCAAAGTCAAGAGAGGGGGGTGAAATGGGTTTTTAAAAATTATTGTGGAAAGTGGAATAGCAAAAATTGAAGAACAAGACAATTTAGAGTGGTTCAAGTTCCAAATGAACTCTACATCCACTACCTTAGCTACCACTAAGGATTTTTCAACAACCCACTAGTTGCTCTTCCCCTTTTCAAGGCTTACGAGGTAACCTTTACAATACCGATCAAATTTTCTACCAAAAATTTGACCAAACCCTCACAAGAATACAAAGAAAAAATTAAGGCAAGAAAGATATCTCTCAATACAAGTTTGCCCCTTTAAATACACCCAACCCAAATTTGAATACAAGATAGGAATTAAATGCAACTCAATTTGGAATTTTACAAGAGATAAGAAATTGGGCATTTTGAGCTTGGATTTTTGTAGAGATGTTTCTTTTGGATGCAATAGTTGTTGCTAGTCTTCAATTGGCTTCATTTTACACATTCTCCATTAATTCTAGCCGTTTGGGTGGTTAGAGTATTGAATATAGCCGTTGGGACCATCTCTTTCCACTATAAATGCACTTCTACAGCTTATCGTATCGGTACACGAGGATTCGTATCGATACCTGTCTCAAAACAAAATGAGTCGTTGCGCAATAACAAGAGGGGCGTATCAATACGCTTGTAAGCGTATCGGTACGGGATAGAGATCCATTTCGATACGGGTAAGACCGTATCGATACCATTATTCTCACAAAGCTCACTGGAAGTTTCCGTATTGATACGGCAAAGGGCGTATCGGTACGGGATAACCATCACTTTAAAAATCTATTACCTAACAACTGACACTAACGGTCAAAAACATTTAAGGCTTTTCGAATTTAAAATTCCATTAAATCCGTATCGATACGGGTGACACTGTATTGGTACGCCATTCAAACTCCTTCAGTTTTTACAAAGAGAGCGTATCGATACAAATTCAATTTGTTTCGATACGTTGTTTCGATACGGTAAGGGGCGTATCAAAACGTGTTTTCCAGTGGCCAAGTTTGTAAAAAATGTATCGATACGGCAAGGAGCGTATCGATACGCCTAGACGATTTTCAATGGTTTGGCCTTGGAAACTGAGAAAATATTTTGGAGTTTGAGTTTTTCAAACTAGATTAAAGCCTTGTTGATTTTAAATCTTTTGAGGGACTTAAAAATCTTTTTCAAGTTTTTCAATTTAATCTTTAACATATTTTGTTATATCAAAATTAAACATAAGTTTTACAGGTTTAGTGGAGGAAATTTTTGACCTCATCCACTCCATTGAACTTGACCCTATTTTTTTTAACTGCAGTTGCAAGCCATTTTTAAACCACAATAAGTCCTGCTGCATTCAAGATAATCGTAATTACCCATTTAATTTGGATGTTACATACTTAAATTTAATAATGATGTAAAATAAGTTAACTAAACCCTCTGATTAATCAGCGTGTTTCAGAATCCATATAATTTAATATCTATGTAAGATTAAATCAATTTTACGTTTATATTATTTTTCCAAAATAAAATCCATTTTATTTCTTAAAAGGCATTCGTAAATTAGTACGCTATATTGCTTGAATTATTTGTCCACACCTCCTTGCTTTGGAATCCACAATTTCACTAATAAATTAGGACACACAAACTTCATCAATCACTTTGACTGCAATTTCCTATTCTCTGTGTGCCCACAAGGGCCTTTGATTATAATATAATATAATGTGATCATGTAATTTGAATTCTATTCATCAGCAATTTAATTAATAATGGAAAAATTACTTATCCCTTGTGTCCTGGTAGAAAAGGTTTATGTTTATCATACCTTGGGACCCGGGTTCGAGCACCAGTAATGTCATGCTGTGTGTGCCGTCTTTAAAAAGAAAGTTGAATAGATGTTACCCTTGCATCACACCATTAATTTTTTTAAATTTTTTTAAAAAACTAAAGGACTAAAATTATAATTAAAATTATCTCTTAAAAAAATAAAAATCAAATTTAATAATTATTTTATAATATTTTTTAATAGGTTAGAATCAGATATACTCAATTCTCCTAAACCCTAACAAAATCAATCTCTTAAAAAAATAGAAATTTTGTTTATAATTTTTTAATAGATTCGAATCAAATATGACCAAATCTCTAAACCTAAACCCTAACAAATTCAACCCCTCATATTATTGTTTAATATGGATGATCGTAATCTTAATTTAGTTTAGGTAAATTTTATTGTGTTTGTTCGTATGTTTGTGTTGTAAGATTTATTGCATGTTTTATGACATAGATTTGTCTATTTTTATGATAGTATGACGTTCGTGTAACAGTCATCATGATGTACTCTTTTTTAGAGAAGATCAACGGCCAAGTATAGTTAGATTCTTTTTGTAATAATTTGTCAATACAATTAAAACGCTTAACCGATTAGATTTTCTGGATCTCCACTCATACATTAATATAATATCTAGTTAGAATAAACAAAGATTTTTATGATGATTGTTGAATTTTCTATAAGGGGAAAATATTTAATCTATTCTTCACCACCTTTAGTTATATGTTTTAATTTTCTTCTTCAAGAATATTCAAAAAAAAATTTCTTCTTCAAGAGTTTTTTTGGTGTACCTGATACTAAGTGTCTTCTTCAAGAGTTTTCTTAATTTTAATAAAATCTAATTTCTTGTTCATGTATCTTCCTGGATTAATCAGATCCTGTATCTTGTTCCGTCCGTAGAATTTAATCACTAGCTCCCGAGTCCTAAACGAGTTATGAGAGTATAATCTTCCTGGATTCTACGACAATAACACTGACATTGTTTGGTGGAAATGTGAAAAATAAAAAGAAACACTCGAAAGCAACGGATGAGACAAAGAAAGCTTGAGAGAGAGAGAGAGAGTGGGGTTTGGTTAGGCTGAATGGAGCAGAGGAGGGTGTTGCCGGTGTTGTTTATGAATGTATTTCTGCGTTTGGGAATCATGCAAGCCAGTGAAGAAATCCAGCAACAGAATCCAACACCCAAACATGGAAAACCTTAGGAAGCCACCATCCCCATAGATTCACAATCTTTTTTACACTCTGATTCGGGGCCGCTGCACCCATCTGCTAACCCCTCTTAGCTACATGCCGCCTACTTGTTTCCAACCCCAAAATTGTTAACTAATGGTTTGGCCTCACACTTGCATGGAATATGGGGGGTTGATCTCTGCTACTTAGCTTCTCAAAGTCTCAAAACAAAGCACAAGTTGTCTTTCATGGAGAGCAAGGGACACAGAAAACAAAGCCTCAAATCCCAGTTGCTTTACTGTTTCTTCTCCCTCTTCTTTTTCTCAGTTTGCTTATTGGTTAGCATCACCGGCACTGCAACCACATGTCAACAAGGTATATGCTCTTTCCCGGTCTCAACTCAGCTTTTGCTAGAATACAGATAATCATGTTATGCATGACAACACTCCGGTTTTGACCGCAGATATCAGGTTTCTACTGTTTTCTCAAGCTGCGGGTGATATTTGTTCTCAGGTGAGTTAGTTCACTGCACCCTTTATCTGTGTTCCTGCTCCTACACAGTATTACATATCAGCTGTACTGTATGTTAGATCTAGACAGCATTCTTAGAGTGATAAAAATGTCCATATGAGAAATGGGATTTTTTTACAGAATTAATCACAGTGGTATTAATCAATCATGACAGCATTCGCCGCTGCAGAATTTAGAAATTCTCAGCTCAGAGCGGTTGAATAGATTATAGAGCCATAGGTTTTTGGTTTTCATGTAGTTGGATTCGGTTGTGGCAGGAAATTTCCCAAAAGAATGAAGTGGCTATACCTGTTGACATCCAAGTAGACCCTTTAAGCTTGGGCAGGAGATTTTTGAGTGGCCCAGGATCATCACCGCCACTGTGTGTGTCAAAATGCGGCAACTGCACGCCATGCAAACCTGTTCACGTGTCGGTGCCACCCGGAACACCGGTGACCGAAGAGTATTATCCAGAAGCATGGAGGTGTAAATGTGGCAACAAGTTGTACATGCCGTGATGCTCATAATTTTGTTTACTCATATAAATATATTAGTGCTTTTGCATGTGATGGTGGAGAGACTATTACTGGTTTTACTGTGATGAAATTATTTTTTACTTTAAATATATGTAATAATTGTGCCATTTAAAATTTAACAACTCACCAGAGGAGTTACCCACTTTGAAAAATTCTACGATTAAGAACCTTAAAATAAAAAGGCGGGCTTTGTTAGATTTTTTAGGCAAAATGAAAGTTAATATTTAGAATATAGGGGATGTTAGAAAATATTTATGAATATAGGTTATTTTTTACTGTACACGGGGACCTTGCCACCTGTAGGTGGTGTTCTTCATTTTTTTTAATATTAAACAGAGGGACCTCCCCACCCGCAGATGGCGTCTTTTGAGAAAAAAATATTAAAAAAATAGACCTCACCACCTGCAGGTGGCGAGATCCCCGTGTACTGTACAAAATGTCTTATATCCTCAAATATTCTTCAACATACCTTACATTTCAAATATTAACTTTTATTTAAATTATTCTCTAAATTTCTCAAAAAAAGCCGGCTTCCTTTGTTTGAAAAATTGAAAAATTCTAGGATTAAGAACCTTAAAATAAAGAATATAAAAATTTTACATAAAATGTTATTAAATTATATATATTATTATAAGGAATATTTACTCAAATATTACTTTGGGATTTTTTTATTTCAAAAATAGGGATCCTCGCAGATTATTTTCGGATATAGGGATGATTACTGTTCAAAATCAGAAAACCCATGGACCACAACTCAAGTTTGAACAGTAATTTTCAAGGGGTATCACTGTACAAAATCGAATGGTGAACCATCACCCTTTTAAAATGCCACACTGCCATGTGGCGCGATGTGGGCGTTTCGAGCACTGTTCAAAGTCGGACTGCCCACACCCTGTCTTTGAACAGTGCACCGAATAATGGTGCATGGGCTGCTCACTGCGTGCCATGTGGCGTCGCGCAAAACAGAAAAGGGGAGGAAAGCACCCCGTTTTTGAACAGTGAAACAACCCCAAGAACACTGTTCAAAAACGGGTTGTGCACTGGTGGTCTTCTGACTTTTAACAGTAAACATCCCTAGATCTGTAAATAATTTTTTGGGATCCCTACTTTTGAAATTAAAAAATTCCAAAGTAATATTTGAGTAAAAATTCCATTATTATAATATTTTATGGAATATTTACGGGAATATTATATTCCAAATTTTTTTTTTCAGAAATAGGGATGACATGACATTATTTACACAAGTAGGGAACTTTACTGTTCAAAAGTTGAACACATTCAGCCCACCATCCGACTTTGAACAGTGTTTTCCAAGCTGGTTTACTGTTAAAAGTCGGGCTGCTTTCTTACCCTTTTTGAAGAGGGCACGATGACACGTGGCGGAAGCTGGGAGGGTTGGGCACTGTTCAAAGTCGGACTGCCCTCCCCCCGACTTCAAACAGTGCACCAAATAATGCTGCAGGTGGCAGGCGGGTGCAGGGTTCACGGGCAGCCTTTAAATTTTTTTTTTTTATTTTATTTTTTATTGGTTGATTGGGAGGTGTAATTTATGTGGTTGAAAGTAAAATGAGGTGAAGATAAATAGGGGTTGTGTTGAATGTTGAAGGTTGAAGAAAGAAGGTTGAAGAAAGAAGAGAAAGATTTTGAAGAAAATTTGTGAGTATTTATATTTTATTTGAGAAAATTATGTTAAATTTATATTTGTAATGTATGTATTTTTTGTAGTTATATTTTTTTATTTTTTCAGATTAGTTTTTTTAATTTTTTAGATGTTAGAATTTTGAAGTTGATGTTTGAAATATTGAAATTTTTGTGTTAAATAGGTTGTTGAAGAGGAGAAGAAGATATTTTGTGAAGAGTTTGTGAAATAGAGATTTGAAGAAATATAGTAAGTATAATGCAATTTTAATTTGGTGGTTAAATTTTATAAATTTATGAAGAGATTAATTTGTTGTTTTTTTATAATTTTGGAGTTGATATTTGAAAATTTTAATTTTTGAATATTTCTGTTGTTGTTAATTTTATGTTAGAATTTATAACAATAATTTTATGTTAGAATTTATAAAAACAGTGGTTAATACTTTACGAAATGGTCACTAAATAGTGAAAAACGTAGTAAATAAATTTGAAAAGTTCTAAAATTTTGTATGCTATTAGAAATATTGTTTTTAAGGTTTCTGTTAAAATTTGGTAATTTTTGGAAATCGTTTGGTAGATGAAATCGAATAAAAACTGTATTTAATATTTTACGAAATGGTCACTAAATAGTTAAAAACGTAGTAAATGAATTTGAAACATTCTAAAATTTTGTATTCTATTATAAATATTATTTTTAAGGTTTCTGTTAAAATTTGGTAATTTTTGGAAATCGTTTGGTACATAAATTCGAATAAAAACTGTTTTTAATACTTTACGAAATGGTCACTAAATAGTGAAAAACGTAGTAAATGAATTCAGAACGTTCTAAAATTTTGTATTCTATTAGAAATATTATTTTTAAGGTTTCTGTTAAAATTTGGTAATTTTTGGAAATCGTTTGGTACATGAATTCGAATAAAACTGTTTTTAATACTTTACGAAATGGTCACTAAACAGTTTTTTATTTATAATATCTAGTATTATTTTTAATTCCGTAAAATTCAACGAAATTCAAATTCTAAACATTTATTTAGTTATTTAGTAGTAGTAGTGTAATAAATGTATTAGAATGAAAATTTTAATTGCGTAGAATTTTACAAAATTGAGTGTCGGGTTATAATATATTCATACTTATCATGTAGGATGGCTGAGCAAGCTCCTGTGTTGAGATTTCAGGATGAACACATTAGTAGTTTGCCGGTTCCTGAGATGGTACAATTTTTTTAATAATTTATTTATTAGAAATTCAATTCAATTATGTTAATAATATTTTGTTTGGTTAATTCCTTTATTTATTGATGTGTTAATTACAGGATTTTGAGGATACATTTAAACATCACCTGACCATGGCAAAAAATCCTCCGCACGGTCGATCACTGAATGATTGCAACAATCTGGATTTTATTATGCGACATTCCTTCGAGGGTACAAGTTGGTGCCCGGGTTGATTGCTGCTCTGATTGAGCGTTGGAGGCCGGAAACCCATACGTTCCATATGCCGTGTGGGGAATGCACGATCACACTTAAAGACGTGGTCATGCTTATTGGGGTACCGGTAAACGGGGCACCATTGATCGGGGCACCATTGACCGGGGAACCTTCGATCGACCAGACTGAAGTTAGTCCTGAAGCACTTTGCGGTTATTTTCTCGGGAAGGTGCCGGACAAATCAAATTTGTCAGGAAGTCGCGTGAAACTGAGTTGGTTGCAAAAAGAATTCAATCTCAATGAATATAGTTCGAATGATGCTGTTTATAATGCCAGTCGAGCTTATATTCTGCAGCTCATTGGCGGTATATTAATGCCGGATAAATCTGGCAATCTTGTACATACACGGTATCTACGCTTTTTGAGGTACCCGTGGGAAGCTGCTCAATATAGTTGGGGATCGGCCATATTAGCGTTCTTGTATCGTGAGTTGTGCAAGGGCGCTAAAATAGATAATGGTCGTAAGGTTCGAGGTATTGGTGGATGTTTGTTGTTGCTGCAAGCATGGGCTTGGCAGCGACTTCCGTTCTGGACACCGATTACTCGAACACCGGTACAGTTTCCTCTTGTCGCCAGGTAATAATTTTGATTGTAAGTTTAATTTTTTGTTAATGTTAAATTATTTTTTATTAGTTAAAACATTAATTGTGAATTGTATGCAGATGGTGCGATAAAAAAGCGCACACGGGATTGGCGAACAACAACTTGAAGGTGTTTAGAGCGGAAATTGATTTATATTGTCAGGAGCGGGTATTTGGTTAACTATATTTTTAACAATTTAGTAAGATAGATATAAATTAATAGTTTTTTTTACATTATAGTTAGGTCTGATAATAATAATCATTATTTTTGCAGTTTATTTGGATGGCGTACTACGATGATCGCATATTTGTACCAGATGAACTGTTGAAGGATTCTGACATGTGGTGTACGGTTACACCGTTGATCCACTTTTCGATTGTTGAGTTCCACTTTGCCGACAGGGTGCTTAGGCAATTTGGCTTCCACCAGCCTATTCTGTTTCCACACACTCATCATGATTATTTGCACAATTATGATGGACGCGGCAGGGCAGATGTTCCGTGGGAAGTCATACACGCTGAGTACGTTACGATGTGGAACAACAGAAACTCAACGATACCATTTCGCGCCGAAATCGAAGAGGAAGATTTCGATTTTCAGAGGTCAGAGTACCTGATTTATTTTTTTAATAATGGAAAGCCTTACCTAACTTCGGTCGAAGAACGGGAACAATGTAAAACATTTAAGAAAAAATATGGCGGTAAAGCTGAGTCTTCCAAGACAGCAGCAGAGGCCGCATCTCAAAATCCCGTTTGGCCTCGAAATTCCGAAGGTTGGCCAACAACTTGGGAACATCCAGCGCGCTCGCCAGTTCTTTGGGAAAAAGAACCGACCCAAACACACCATGCAGGAGAAGTGGGCCAGAGCTCCTCCGATACTCACGAGTTTGCTGATGTTGATTTATACACACCCGAGTTTATTCCTCAACAGTTACCTCGTTACTCAAACTTTGAACGGAGCATGAATTTTCAGGAAATACAAGAATTCCTGAATTCACTAGAGTTTTTGCCTCGTTACTCCACGGGTTGCGTGGACACATACAGAACACCGCCTCCTATGCCCTCGGTGAATGAGGAGGATGCTGGAGAGGTGGATGCTGGAGAGGTGGATGCTGAAGAGGTTCTTGAGGAAGAATTGAGGCCACAACGGAAAAGGACCAAAAAACATACATATTTTTCGACTATATCCGCTCATTGTCAAAAATTACGTAAGCGGATGCAGAAGAAAAAATGATGTTATCTTTATTTGTGTAATAACTTAGAGTACTGATTGAATTTGAATATTGAATTTTCACTATGTATTTTGTTTTTTTATTTATTATTATTCGTTCGTTGTTTGGTTAAAATATGATATAAATGATATATTTTCGGTAAAATAGTTAAAAACGTAGTAAATGAATTTGAAACGTTGTAAAATTTTGTATGCTATTAGAAATATTATTTTTAAGGTTTCTGTTAAAATTTGGTAATTTTTGGAAATCGTTTGGTAGATGAAATCGAATAAAAACAGTGTTTAATACTTTACAAAATGGTCACTAAATAGTGAAAAACGTAGTAAATGAATTTGAAACATTATAAAATTTTGTATGCTATTAGAAATATTATTTTTAAGGTTTCTTTTAAAATTTGGTAATTTTTGGAAATCGTTTGGTACATGAATTCGAATAAAAACAGTGTTTAATACTTTACAAAATGGTCACTAAATAGTGAAAAACGTAGTAAATGAATTTGAAACATTCTAAAATTTTGTATGCTATTAGAAATATTGTTTTTAAGGTTTTTGTTAAAATTTGGTAATTTTTGGAAATCGTTTGGTACATGAATTCGAATAAAAACAGTGTTTAATACTTTACAAAATGGTCACTAAATAGTGAAAAGCGTAGGAAATCAATTCAGACAATATTTTAAATGCAAACATTATATTTCCTGAATTCAAGTACAATCCGCAAATAATCATTGAGGCATGGCCACATATCTTGGTTCATTGGGACATGTTGTTTTCGAATGGCCTTCACCCCTACATATGCTGCATCTCTTGCGTTGGCCTTTCTCTCTGTCAGGAAGATCCATACTCGTGTAGATCCGAGTCGATCTAGGTCGCCCAGTTGGCTTTCTACGTAGTGTCGGATCCGGTAACCATTTATCATGCTCCACTGGCGGCCAATACATAGAATTCGGAATAGGTGGGAACTCAATTTTGTAAATTTCTAATATCTCGCTGAGTCTGAAGCATGGGTCAACAAATGTGTACGGGTCAACGTTGACGAACAAACATGCTGCAACTGCATGAGCACATGGATATCGCCACGCTTGGAACTCGCCACAGTCACACCACTTACGTCTGAAATCTACTCGAAATACGTTCGAGTGGGGGGCTTCGTGTCGGGATCTGGAAGCAACAACATCGAAAGTCTGATAATGGCGGTCGAATGCGTGAACCACCAACGCCGTTGCCCTCGTCACATTTGCATCCATTTTTTCAACCATTTTCACCGGAAATAGTTGTCCACTATTTAAAGCTGCCTGCACCTTCTTCCCTTTGACGGCCCAAACCTTAGCCAAACGGTAGTATGTCTCGGTTACCAAGCTGGCTATTGGAAGATGACGCGACTCTTTGAGTACTCCATTAATGCACTCCACAAGGTTGGTAGTCATTTGCCCGTATCGTCTACCACCTTCATCATATGATTGGGCCCATCTCTCTCTCTCGATGCTGTTGGCCCAACTCCAAACACGCTCGCCATATTTCATTAACCCCGCCATCTTCCTTTCAAATTCTGGCCGTAGTAATTGAAAACCTGTGCCATAATTATTGTTTGACTTAGCATCGACATAAATCAAAACACATCACTGCATACACATATATAACTTAATTTGAAAGAATGATACTTACCCATGCTCATAATCTCACTGCGAAGGCACTGATTTTTGAATTTTTCAACGGCATTCTTTCCGATGTGACGAACACAATATGCAGGGTATGCATAGGGAGGTGTCCAACGACTTCCCTCTCGATTAATTGCTGCTTTGATACCCGTCCCTCGATCGGAGATAATACAAACCCCGTCTTGGAGGACCACATGCTCACGCAAATTTGTCAAAAAGAAATCCCAAGCTTCCGCAGTTTCCCCTTCAACAATTGCGAATGCAATCGGAATGACATTGTTCTCACCATCTTGCATAACAGCAACAAGTAGTATGTGAGCGTATTTCCCGTAAAGCCACGTTCCATCCACTTGGATCATACGCTTACAATACGGAAACCCGTCAATGCATGGCTTGAAAGCCCAGAACAGTCGATGGAAAAATTTATACCCTTGTAGCAATTGCCCTTGTCGGTCGTACGCATCTTTTGTTTGATACCTGACTATGGTGCCTGGGATGAACTGTGTCATTGCCATCAACAACGCTGGTAACTCATTATACGATCTGTCATAATCACCGTACACTGAATTCAATGCCTTTTCCCTTGCACGCCACCCCTTCATGTATTGTATTTGATATTGAAATAATTGTGCAACGGTTGCTTGAATGGTTGAAACTGGAACCCTTGGATTTGCTTCGACCAACTTCATCACGTGATGACTTATTACGCTGGAGTCCAATTTCTTGTGGTCCTGGTCGATGGCTCTTCGTAAACATGTGTGACCGCCATTGTACTTCGTGACCTCCCAACGACCACTCTTCTTAAGCTTCGTTACACGAATCTTCCAGTTGCACCCTTCTCCGTACTTCACACACTTCGCAAGGAAAGTTTTTGTGTTGGATTCAGCAACCGTATAATCTACATGTTGTCTGATATTATACTCTTTAATTGCCAATATAGCTTCGTCCTTCACCTTAAATTCCAGCCCCTCAGCCAAGTCGCCATTCTGACTAAAACTTATTTGGGGCATATCTGGAAATTGTGGCGCCCTCATCGCATCAAAATCCACCGAGTGCATATGAGCAGGAGCTTCGTATAATGTAATGTCGCCCCCGGTCGGAACAAATTCTCCAACACCGAAGTCAGGGGCTTGACCATCGTTATTCGGGAACAAATCAGGATCCCCAATATCTTCATCTTCGCTGGAATCTTCTAATGATTCTCCCCACCGGCCACGTCCAAGTGCAATATTAGCATCAACATCAACAGTCGGTCCGTACGATGGATCATATGTTGACGGCCCACCTTCATGAAATCCACTAGATGTCCCAGTTGCCAACATTGCAACAAAACTACCTCCGGACATATCAATTTCGTTACCGACACCCATTTGACTAGATTCTCCGGTTGCATTTCTAGAGGGGCCGGGAATATCAAGAATCGTGGCAAACATCTCGACATTTCGAATTCCCATTGACTCATGCTCTGCAATCATAACTTCCACATCTTCATTATCTTCGAGATCAATCGCGGAATATATGACTGGATTCGAACATGTCATCCACCGGTACTGTAAACTATGAATCGGAGCTCCAATTTTTTCCGATATTTGCTCTTTCAAAACTCGAAGTGTGATTTCTTTGTTAATTCTCATCTTCGTAGGCCTCTCCGAATGAAATACGACACCAACATCAGATTTTACAATTTGTCCGTTGTAATGGACAGTCACAAAACAACTGCTGTTGCTCATTTTCTCTGCATATTCGAAAAAAAATTTTACAATTAATTTTCAAATAACATAAAAAATATACAGATAAAAAAATATTTCAAAACAACTTACATTTTTTTCTTCCAACCTTCTTCTTCTTCTTCTTCTTCTTCTTCTTCTCTCTCTTTACTCAAATATAACTTAAACAGTTTTCTATCAAACTACATTCTTCAACACTAAATGAACCTATTTAAAATAAAATCCAACTTGAATATTTCCCTATAATACCCCTACACGAAATTTAATATTCACTAACAGATTTCCAATAAAAAAACTACACTACCCCTACATAATTTAAAATTATTTAACAATTAATTTTTTTACTAACCTACACCTGCACCTACACCACTATTATTTCACATCACTGAAACCTACACCTGCACCTATATCACATCACTGAAACCCTACACCTGTACCTACATCACTATTATTTCACATCACTGAAACCTACATCTGCACCTACACCTGCACCTATATCACATCACTGAAACCCTACACCTGCACCTACACCACTATTATTTCACATCACTGAAACCTACACCTGCACCTATATCACATCACTGAAACCCTACACCTGCACCTACATCACTATTATTTCACATCACTATTATTTCACATCACTGAAACCCTACATCTGCACCTATATCAAATCATATTAAAAAATATTAATTAAAATAATTATTCGAATATTTTTTTCAGTCTGAAAAGATTGATCACTGGATTAAAAATTAAGTTATATTTTAGTACATAATTAGTGTAAAATATTTTTTCAAATATAAATAAAAATTATGATCTCATAATTATAATATTTAATATTCAAATAATAATTACTTATTATTTTATATTCGATCCAAAATTAAAATAAAAAAATACCACCTCTTATTTATCCAATCAAACCCCAAATTCAGTCAAACCCCCAATTAAAGCTGCCTACCCGTGACCTGCCACCCGCCTGCCACCCACCATATATTCGGTGCACTGTTTGAAGTCGGTGAGTGGGCAATCCGACTTTGAACAGTGCCCGACCCTCCCAGAGCTCGCCACGTGGCATCCTGGCTGCCTACCCGTGACCCGTGACCCGCCTGCCACCCCACCATATATCCGGTGCACTGTTTGAAGTCGGGGGGTGGGCAGTCCGACTTTGAACAGTGCCCGACCCTCCCACAGCTCGCCACGTGGCATTCAAGCCTCTTCAATATTGGTTGGAAAGTAATCCGACTTTGAACAGTACCAAAGCTTGAAAAATACTGTTCAAAGTCGGATGGTGGGCTGACTGTGTTCAACTTTTGAACAGTAAAGTTCCCTACTTGTGTAAATAATGTCATCCCATCCCTATTTCTGAAAAAAAAAATTGGAATATATTATTCCCGTAAATATTCCAATATTTTATATAATTAATTATCTCTCAACTTTATTTGATTTAAGATCCTTATCCCAGAACTAGCCCGAAACTTTGCGTTATAGGCTCCTTCCTTTTCTACCAGCTAGCTATCAACCAAGTATTATATACTTGTAAATTTACGTTTGGTTTATTTGCTTGTTATAATGTCAAAAAAAATCTTCTAACATTTAACCTTTAAAATTTTATTTTGGGTCAAAATAATCCTCTACGAAAAATCTATTTGTTAACAAACGATAAATAATTTAAAATGATGTGGCAAACTTACGTGACAATGCATATTGGCGTGACAATGTCATATAAATAAATGTGTTAACTTAAAAAAATGTCACATTAGTCAAAAATAATTTAATAAAATTATATTAAAAAATAAAAATTATTTTGTTGTTGATGTGTCATTCTGTCAAGTCATTTCAAGCTGTTTACCGTTTGTTGACAAATAATTTCATCCACAGAAGGATCATTTCGACCCAAAATAAAACATTGGGCATTAAATTGCTTCAAAAAAAAGAATATGGACCAAAGTGACTATTTAGTCAAACAACGACATTTTTTTGGCTTTATGTTTATTTCCATTTCTCTCTATAACTTCCTCTCTTTCTCTGCTCTTAAACCAACAAACCCTCCCTTCCCGAGACTTTTCGTTTTTATTTTTTCTCTGTTTGTATTTCCCCCTTTTTTAGCTTCTTTTATCTTCTGCTTTGGTTTGTCTCGTGGGATTCACTTGTCTCTGTATTCTTGGCCTGGGCAAAAATCTTCTATGAGGAGATTAATCGATCTTCGTGGAGGTTTCGATCGAGAAAGATTTGAGAGAGTGTTTTTATTTTTCTCCCTCTAATTTTTTCCAATTTTTTTCTGCATGTTTTTCAATTTTTAATGGTGGCCTAACTGCCCTCTTTTTGTCGTCGAGGACCATCATTTAGTAGTTTTGATTTCGATCTCTTTTTTTTCTTGCCACCAGACATCGACGATGTTCTAATTTTTTAAGAGATGACAGATCAATAGTTTATCACTGTATTTTTTTATAAGATATATCTTTTGGTGTTCCTAAAATGACATGCAAATGAAGTTGTTGATAGCTCATATTTTCTCTTCTCTTCTTTGGTGTTTGGATGCTTTAAAGACCTGTGTTTCTTTCTTTTTTTCCCTTTCTATTTAGGGCTTTGTTTGTTGTTTATTTATAAGCTTGTTCTTGTTATTTATGTTGTTATTTATGTTTTGTTTTGGGTTATTCCAAACCATGTTTTTTTGTGTTTTTCTCAATGAAGCTAGCATTTGTTCAAAGAAAGGTATTATATACTAATCAAATATTTAATGCAATTGTAAAAAATATGATAAATATCTAATCATTAGGGTGTTTAAATTCAGGTACTCGATTCTTTGGTATTTATCGATCCGTGTCTGGGCCCATGACTATCGAGATTCTCCCCCTTCAAGTTTAAAAATTTGAATAAGAGATTTCAAAATTGACAAGTAATTAAAGCTCCCCCTTATTCATTTGAAAATGCAATTTTTCAAACCAAACTCTCCCCTTTTGTTGTTATATCAAAAAGAATTTAAACGACTTTAAGTTCAAAATAACTTGAGAGGTTAAAAACAATGGCAAAAATAAGAATGTTGGTTTTAAAATAGCTTCCCCTTACTCAAAGCATCATCAAGATGTTAGTTCAACACGTGATAATCTAGTGGAATTAAAAGAGGACAAATCAAAATAAACAAATAAAAACAACTAGATTTTACCACACTTGAACTCAAGGGAGGATGTGAAGCCTTCCTTCTTCAAGTGTTCTTCCTTGTGTGCATGAAGCTCCCCCTTAATATTTGACTTGTTGATCAATCTCCATCACACCTATCATAAGACAATCAAGTAATTTTTGGTATCTAAATTGATTTGGATCCATAGACGTTAGTAGCACAAAATTTAGTCCCCTTAGGAATCCATTTTTCAATTTCATCATGTTTAGTTGAAGTACTTATTCCTTTTGGGACCCAAATAATTCTAAAAACTTTACCACTTACAAATCTAGAGGCACTAGATTGTCTTACATAAAAATTTGATTTTCCAAAATTATTTTTCTTTTCAAGCTCTTTGGAAATCAAATCTTTTTCTTCTTGAACTTTATGAAGCAAATTTTGTAAATTAAAACATTTTTGTTCAAACTCATTGAGTTTTGCTTCAAGTTCAATTTTGGTTTTAGAAATCAAATCATTTTGAATTTTCAAATTTGAAATCACTTTCTTGTTTTTCAAAATGTGATTTTTAAACTCTAAAACTAAATCATCGTAAGCATCTTGTAATTCATCAAAGGAATATGAACATGAAGTAGATGAATTAGAAGTTACCCTTGAATCTTCGTCGATAGCCATAAGGCAAAGGTTGGCTTGTTCATCGTCGGTGGAGTCTTCATCACTCCATGTAGCCACATATGACTTCTTCTTATGGCTTGAAGTGCTTGCCCTCTTCTTCTTCTTCTTCATAGACTCATATTCGAATTCTTTCATTGCTTTCTTTATGAAAGGGGCACACTTCTTAAAGAGATGAATTATCTCTTCTTCTTCATCCTCCTCGTCGCTTGTATCAACATGGTTGCACTTGGAGGTTTTGAGAGCCACAACATTTTCATGGATGCCTAACTCCATGATCTTCTTCTTCCTCATATTTCTTATCTCTTCCTTCTTCTTCTCCTATTCTTTATCCTTCTTCATGATTTGGTGAGTGAGAAGTGACCCCATGAGTTCATCAAGCTTCAAGGTCTTGAGATTCTTGGCTTCGATGATGGCAGTCATTTTTTAGTCCCATGACTCGGGAAGAGAATAGATAAGCTTTCGGATAAGATTTTCTTCCGGAATGACTTCTCCATAACCCTTGAGTCCATTGGTGATGGTGGAGAATCGATGGAACATCTTCTCAATGTCCTCTTCCAGATCCATTTTGAAGTTTTCATACTTTAGGTTGAAGAGGCCGATCTTGGTCTCTTTTACTTCGTTTGTCCCCTCGTATGTAACTTCGAGCTTGTCCCAAACTTTCTTAGCACTCTCGCAAGAAGACATCTTCTCGTAGATGTTGAGGTTAAGTGCACAAAAGATGAAGTGCAAAGCCTTGCAATTTAGCTCTATCTTCTTACGATCATCGGCACTCCACTCCGCCTTGCTTCCTTTTGGTACGAACATGCCATCTTCAATAATATCCCAAAGCTTGTAGTCTTTGGATTTGACAAAGAAGATCATCCTTGTCTTCCGATAAGCATAATTTGTCCCGTCGAAGAAAGGTGGCTTGTCGATGGATTACGCCATTGAGTCGGTTGATTGAAATGTTGATCGAGCTTGCCGGATCGCCTCAATAGGGTGTTAATCCTCTTCAATTGAGCCAAGCTCTGATACCAATTGTTGGGTTTTTAGGTGCTCGATTTCCTTCAACCGTTCTAGCTCGCCAAGTGTGGAGAAGTTGGATTTTTGGGTGATTTAGTGGGAGGTGAAAAATAGGCAAATGAAACAAGGAATTATAGTGGTTCAACCTTCTAACCAAGGTCTACATCCACTACCTTAGCTCCTCACTAATGATTTCAACAAATTCACTCTTTGAATTTATTCCCCTTTTTTAGGCTAAAGAGGCAATCTTTACACACTCAAAGCTTGAGTAAACCCTCTTTACAAGATAAATTCTTAGGCAAACTTGAAATCCCTCCAATAGGTATTTGTTTGCACTATAAAGCTCTCACCCAAAACCTAAACACTTGAGCAAATTTAACAATGTTTAGCTCACTAGTGTTGTCTATACAAGAAATGGACAATTTATGCTCTAAGACAATTTCTTGATCATAGTGTTGTTGACAATTGAAGCATTAGTCTTATCTTGATGTTTGGAAGTCCCTTTTATACTCCTAATTGAGTTTGTAGTCGTTGATGACCGTGGGGATGTTTTGGAGCTGTTGGAGACTTTATTGAACACCATAAATGTTGTTCTGTAGACATCAGTTTCGAAACAATCAATCTAGTTTCGGAAAGCCCTTATTCAGAACTAGCCGTTGGAGTCTGATGCAGCAAGCCGTTTCGAAAACCTTCAAGCCGTATCGAAACGGTTACAACCCGTTTTGGTGCGGGTGACAGTTAAATTGCAATTTAAATTACCGTTGGGAAAATAGCCGTTGGGGAGGTTGTGACCGTTGGTCGTATCGAAACACCAAAGGGGTGTTTCGAAACGAAAACCCTCTGTATCGAAACAAGCAAGACCTGTTTCGGTACGAGTTTTGGCAGTTTCAAAATGTTTCGGTACAGGTCCCCCTGTTTCGAAACGGTTACCTTGAAAAGTGCGGTCTGGTTACTTAAAAACGTTTTAAACCTTGCCAAAACCAATTAAAACATCCACAAACTTATTTTCAAGTTATTTGTACTTAAAGACACTTTTGAAATCTTTTCAATTTAGTCCAAAACTATTTTCAATTATTATATCAAAACATTAGTTATTCAATCTATATATTAATTTTTTATTTATATAATTATTTTTAGTACAATTTAATTAATTATTAAATTTAAATACAAATATATAGGTGTGAGAGAAAAATGAAAAATTATTAGTTTACAAATGTCACAATGTAAATAATATTAAAATAAAAACGGTTAAATTTAGGTTATTTAGAGATTTTGATAATTATTAATGGTAAAAAGTATTTATAATGTCAAAACCTCTAATTCAAAAAGCTCATCTTAGCAGCTTTTTCAAAATTAGAGGTTTCGCCCAAATTCGTTATTCACCAAACATCCAAGTTAACAGATTTGATCAATCAAACCTCTAATATTAGTTAAAACATCTAATTTTAACTCAAGCTATTTACCAAACACGACCTTAATCTCAATAGTAATTTTTTCCTTCCAATCTTATATTGAAAATTTAAAACTCAAAATTACACAATACAAATCTTGAAAGAATTTATGGATTTAAGTTTAATTTTAGGGTATAAATATTAAGAACCTAATATATATATTGAAAGTACTAGGGTCAGGTGCCCAGTTATAAAAAATTTCACCATAGACCCAGCCAGACTATCTGGAAAAAATCACGGATCATGTACCCAATTCAGTCAGGTATTTTTTTTAAAAAAAATATCCAATTTTTTAATGTTCAAGTCGACTAGTCAACGAGTCTGCTATTTTTGAACAACCCTAATAATCACACAAAAAATTAAGATTTATTTGAAAAATCCTTTCCAAAAAAATTACGGGCAAATGAAGAGAATCTTACTAATTTTGAAAAGTGACAAGAATACAAGATGGTTATGATTTACACGATTTTTGTTGATTATTCTACTATATCTTAACCATAATTTAAAGTATATACTTATAGAGATAGATACTTGATTACAACGGAAATTCACATGTTCTTCTACAACTTTAGGATATATATGTAACTTTAATTCTTTTTTTTACAATAAATTTTGTCTTTTACAATTTAGTTGCAAGATTTCCTTGTTTCTTCATTTCCTCCTTCGTTTTAAGTTAATTTTACTAAATTTGAACATCATGTTCTTCAACCACTTTAAAATACATATGTAATTTCAAATTCACTTTTTTGACAATAAATATTTTATTTTTTAATTTAATCTCTTAACTTTGCATTTTATTCAATTTGATCATCTTCTTGCAAATTCTGTGCAAATTTTTTCTTCTCATCAATTCATTATCTTTTATACTCATATCAATACTTTGCAAATTCTTTCTTCTCATCAATTCAAATATCATCTAAAATTATATAATATATTTGTAATGTTTTCTGGTCAATCCTTCTATGGATCCTATTAATGACATTAAAACTTATTTGTATGATACATTTAGGATTAAAGATTTAGGAGACTTAAAATCTTTTCTAGGTCTTAAAGTAGCTCGTTCTAGTAAAGAAATTAATTTGTGTCAGAGAAAATACAATATTGAGTTGTTGGAGAAAATTGGTTTCACAAATTCTAAACTTGCGCCTACTCATATTCTAGCTAAAGTTAAATTTTCAAAGAGTAGTGGTACCCCTCTTTCTAATATAACTTCTTATAGAAGATTGACATGCAAATTATTGTATCTTACTAATATAAGACCTGACATTTCATATGATGTTCAACAACTTTCTCAAATTTTGGTTACTCCTACTAATGAACATTTACTTGCTGCTCATAGGGTTTTAAGATATCTTAAAGGTTCTCATGGACAAGGGTTATTTTTTCTTTCTGACAATATTATTACGCTCAATGCTTTTTCAGACTCTGACTAGGCGTCTTGCCTTGATTCAAGGAAGTCTGTGACATGGTTCTATGTTTTTTTAGGTTCTGCACTTGTTTCTTGAAAATAAAAAAAAACAACAAACCATCTCTCGTTTTTCGAGTGAGGCAGAATATAGAGCTTTTGTAACTGTTACTTGTGAAGTTCAATGGCTTCTTTATCTTCTTTCTGATTTAAAAATTGATGTCTTCTCTACAAATATAGAGCTTTTGTAACTGTAGATTGTTTCACGAGAGCCTTGCACACTTCGGCTTTTTCGGATTCCAACTCCAAATTGAGCATTCGAGATTTATATGCGCCAACTTGAGGGGTTAATAGATTTAGTGACAATTAGGATCTAGGTGGTTTACTATTTATCCTAGTTGGCTTTTCTTTAAGTCCTTTTCTTTGTTAATATAAATACAAAACTAATTGTATTATTATTTTTCAGTTAATATAGAATTTCATTTTTCAGCTTCTCATTAAACTGTTCAACTTCCAAAGTATCAGAAACGATCAAACCCTAGAATCATTTTTTTTTCTTCCAAAAACATTTTCTTTAATTTCAGTTTCTCTTATTTGAAATTGCGAATTCATCAATAATCTCTAGAGTATGTAATTAAAGCTCTCAGTTGACACTCTCTCCTTCTTTTAGACTGTGAATTCAAGACCTATTAGGAACAAAATTCTCCTTCTAGAAATTATTTAATATATGTATATATATACCACAATTCACCGGATGAGAGGTTAATCATCCTACATAATTATTATAATACTTAAGATAATATCATTGTGTTTAATTCCCTTTGATCATAAGAAAAATACAAAACTGAATTATAAATTCAAACATAACAAAAGAACTGAAACTAAGTTTGATTATTGTTTTTCTATTACATTAGATTTAAATCCGAAAAATGAGAATATCTACCAAAGAACTCCTGAACATTAAGTCACTAGGAGTTCTAGCCATGATTTTTACTACACATTAATGCTTACTATTATTAGTGTTTGGAGAATACAATTGGAGAAAAGAATTTGGGGATTTTTGTTATTAGGGTTTCGGGAGAATAAAAGAGAATATTAATCGATTCAATTACTTTTGTTTTCAGTTTACACTTATATATTAAAATACAATATTAAAACTAACTCCTAATCTTGAAAACTAACTTCTAACTAATACAGTTGTCATCTCTAATAGCCCCCCTCAAGGTGGAGCATACAAATTTTGTATGCCCAGCTTGCTTATAGAGGTAGAAAAACTAGATGCGGGAAGAGCTTTGGTAAAACAATCTGCTAACTGTTGGTGTGAAGAAACTGGCATAAGCTTGATGATCCTTTTTTGAATTTTCTCTCGGATAAGGTGACAATCAATCTCAATGTGCTTTATACATTCATGTTGCACATGGTTCTCAGCAATCTTGATGGCAGAGTGATTGTCACAATATAAGTTGGCTGAAGTGATGTTTATCTGCAAATCAGAAAACAAATAGTTAAACCACTGTAATTCACAATTAACAGCCGTCAAAGCCTTGTATTCAGCTTCAGTGGAGGACCGAGAAACAATTTGTTGTTTCTTTGACTTCCAAGAAACTAAAGCATCCCCTAAAAACACACAAAAACCTAATTGATCTCATGGAATCTGGATAAGAAGCCTAATCAGAATCCGAGAAAGCACTTAGTTTAAGAGTATTAGAAGCAGGAAAAAAAGCCCTGTCCTAGACTCCCTTTTAGATATCTAAGATCACGATTAGTAGCTGTAAGATGAACAATGGTAGGAGAGGTAAGGAATTGAGACAATTGTTGGATAGCATATGTAATGTCAAGCCTAGTGTTAGTTAGGTAAACTAATTTTCCAATCAACATCATGTATCATGTAATATCTGTTAAAGAAGTACCTTCTGTTTTAGTCAACTTAGTAGTTTTGACAATAGGTGTGACAACAGGCTTTAAACCCAAGAAACCAGTCTCAGTTAGAAGGTCTAGAGTATATTTTCGTTGACATAAATTTATACCTGTAGATGATCTTGCTACTTCTAATCTAAGAAAAAAAATTTAAATTTTCCAAATCCTTTATGTTAAAGGTGTCATGCAAAACAATTTTAATATTAGAAATCTCACCCATGTTAGGACTTGCAAGAATAATATCATCTACATACATAGCAAGGGCAATAAATGAAGAACCAATGCCTTTAACAAACATAGAAGTATCCGAAGTAGCTTGTTTAAAACCAAGAGATAAACAAGGTAGTAGTAAGTCAGTCATTCCATTTCCTACTTGCCTATTTCAAACCATATAAAGTCTTTTTTTAATTTACAAACTAAATCAGGTTTTGGAGAAGAAAACCCTGGAGGCAAATCCATGTAAACATCTTCTTGTAAAAATCCATGTAAAAAGGCATTATTTATGTCAAGTTGTTGTAAGTGCCAATCCTTGGAAGCTAAGATAGCCATAAGGGCCCTTATAGTATTGTTTTTTGCAACAGGACTAAAAGTGTCCAAAAAATCAATCCCAAACTGTTGAGTTTATCCTTTTGCTACAAGCCTAGCTTTGTATCTTTCTAATGTTCCATCAGATTTTAACTTTGTTTTAAAAATCCATTTACAACCTATAATTTTCTTTTTAGGGGGAAGAGAGACTAATTCCCAAGTGTCATTCTGTTTTAAGGCCTTAATTTCTTCTTCCATAACTTTAGCCCAACATTCATGTTTAACAGCTTGATTATAAGTTCTAGGTTCAGATAATGTAACATTATTATTACATTAAGAGTTGTAAGCAGGAGAAAACTTGTGATAAGAGAATACTTGAGCAACAGAGTGAGGGGTAGATCTTACTTTAGGAAGATCCATACTGAAATCTTTATACTTTTGTGAAAGTTGCCTAGTTCTGGATGGTCTGGAAGAAGTAGGGAGTTGAGCAGGTTGAGATACAACAATATGTTTGCTTTGGACATGTGAAGAAGGGGCACGATGGTGAGACTCAGGTTCTGGATCATTGGTTGAGGATAATGATGCAACAGGTGAAGCAAACTCAAATGTTGAATTCCCTGGGGACTGTGTATGTGTAGAACTTTGTACTGGAGAATCATAAACATCTTCAAGGGAAACATCATTACCATAGATAGGAAATATTACATCATTATTGATAGTCCTAGAATTAGAATTAGTAAAAGGAAATGTTAATTAAAAAAATAACATCCCTTGATATAAAAACAGATTTAGTTTCCAAATCATAAATCCTAAAACCTTTAATATTTCTTGGATATCCAAAAAAATGCATTTAATAGACCGATGGTGCATCTTTGTCTTAGGTTTGGGCAGAATAGAGGCATATGTCAAGCATCCAAAAACCTTTAAATTTGTAAGATCTGATTTTGAATTGAACAAAAGCTCAAAAGGAGTTTTATTTTCTAAAACATGAGTATGTGTAAGATTAATTAAAAAGGCAGAATGAATTATGCAATCAATCCAAAAAATTAAAGGTAGATTAGCCTGGAACCTTAATGCTCTTGCAACAATCAAAATATGTTGATGTTTTCTCTCTACAACACTATTTTGCTGAGGAGTATAGGTACATGAAGTCTGATGTAAGATACCTTTTTCTTTAAAAAATTCAACCATCTCAAACTCCTTAGCATTATCAGATCTTAGACATTTAATCTTTTTAGAAAAATGAACTTCAACAAAAGTATAAACTGAACTATAAGGTTTCTAACTTCACTGTTTTCTTTCATAGGAAAAATCCAAAGATATCTACTTTTATCATCTATTATAGTTAAGAAATAGAAGTGACCATACAAGCTTTTTATGGGAAAAGGACCCCAGACATTCATGTGAACCAAGTCAAAAACAGAATTGACACTTGTATTACTAACTGAAAAAGGGAGCCTTTTTTGCTTGGCTAAATGACAAACCTCACAATCATACAACATACCAGATGGTATAGCATTATTCAAAGTAGAAAAGAATTTCATTCTCTGAGAAGAGGGGTGCCCTAGTCTAGCATGCCAGAGGTCTAAAGAAGTAGTACTACAAACAATAGAGTTTAAATTTGAAGAACAAACTTGCATATCAAGTTGATACAGCCCTTGGCATTGTTTAGCTATACCAATCGTCTTCCAATGAATGACACCCTGTATAAAACAAGTATCAAATGAGAAAATTAAAGAGTATAAATTTTCCTTAACTAATTGAGAAACATATATAAGATTGAATCTAAAATTAGGAACATGAAAGACATTATATAAAATTAGAGAAGAACTAAGCAACATTGTTCTAACATGACAGACCTGAACTAAGTCATTATTTGGGAGCCTAACATATTTATTATGAAACCACATAATAATCTTTGAAAAAGGAAACACAATTAACAATGTGATCCGTGGCTCCAGAATCAATTATCCAAGAAACAAAAGATGTATGAACAGTAGAACAAGAAAGGGTAATACATGTTTCTGGAACAGTGGCAATATCAGTACTGAAGTTTGAAGAAAGAACATTGACTTGTGATTGATGAATATTTTGAGAATCTGAGTTTGAACAAGCCCTTTCTTGAAGCAAAGAAACTAAGCCCTTATATTTTTCTTTTGTAAAAGCCAAAGGCTGAGTATCAAAATTGACTAAAGACTCAGACTGACCAACTTGATTGTTATGACTGTAAGAACCAACTTGATTGACTTTACTAGCTTGATTCTTAGTCTTATAACCAAGGGGAAAACCAAGCTTACGATAACATTTGTCAACAGAGTGACCAATCAGACTACAGTAGGTACAAGTAGGTTTTCTATTTCCAAAATTAGGAGATGGTCTTTTACCACTGTTATCGGGCCTATATGCAACAGGTTTGCTATCAGTTTGAGCACTAAATCTACCAGCCATCAATATGTTCGAATCATAAGCAGGAACAACATAACTTAGGGTTCTTTCATGTTGAATTACAAAGGTAAAAATCTCATTTATGAATGGCATAGGTTTCATCATAAATATCTGAGATTTCTGAACAGAAAAATTTTCATTCAAACCACGCAAAAACTTAAGTATAAAATCCTGCTTTCTATACTTAATCGCAACACATTCACAAGAAGCTAAAGGACACAAATTAGAGATTTCATCCCATAGAACTTTTAATTAAGTATAATAGGTAGTGACTGACATCGTACCTTGCTGAAGCGAATATAATTCTTGCAGTAAATTAGAGATTCGAACAATGTCACCTTGATTGAATATGTCAAACAGATCGACCCAGAGTTCAGAGGCGTTGTCAATCCAGATAACGCTCTGGGCAATATCGGGGCTAAGGGCGCGTTGAAGCCAAGAAAGGACAAGATTGTTACACTTAACCCATGTGCGATATGTGGATTCATCTTTCCGTGGTTCTTTGATTGTGCCATCAACAAACGAGAGCTTGTTCTTCGATATGAGAGACATCCTCATAGACCTAGCCCATCCATGATAGTTGCTTCTGTTGAGCAGCGAAGACGTCAACACGATCGCAGGATTTTCGTTGGGGTGGATATAATACTCACTGGACGGATCGTCGGCGCTAACGGATTGGTTTTCCGTCGAGTGAGAAGAAGAAAAAAGATTACCTAATGCCATATTAATGTTTGGAGAATACAATTGGAGAAAAGAATTTGAGGATTTTTGTTATTAGGGTTTCAGGAGAATAAAAGAGAATAGTAATCGATTCAATTACTTTTGTTTTCAGTTTACACTTATATATTAAAATATAATATTAAAACTAATTCCTAATCTTAAAAACTATATTTCTAACTAATACATCTGTCATCTCTAATAAATGTGGACACGTGTCCAAAGGAAACCCTCATGGGATTCCCTTAATAGAGCTGTATGATTTGATTATTTAAAATTTCGAGTGATATATATATATATATATATATATATATATATATATATATATATATTATTTAACTACTTGGCAGTGGGTGCACTTGTAGTTGTATGTGTATATTTATATACATATATAGTTTATGTTGTAGGGTAGTGTGTATATTTATATAATTCGATAGACATCTTTTTCTAGATAGAAAGTAATAAACACCTCTTTAGAATAATAATTTATATTTTTATTGACATCTTAAATTTAAAGTTTAAATCCTAATAATAGCATTTCCTTCTCCATTATAGAAAGTGAAAACTAGAATCAGAACATATCTTTTAGGGTCGGCAATACCATTCACCTTTTATCATTCTCGTTATCATATTGAGAAGTGAAGCTATAAAGTATACAACCCATAAAGTATAACCATTGATGATGTCTTGAATATAATGATGGTCGTTATATAATATCATTTGTAAATAGCAAATCTTTTTATTAAAAGTAAAGGTAAAATTATGTATGTAGTCACTTAATATAAAGTATACAACCCTTAAAGTATAACCATTGATGATGTCTTCATTTTGTCCCTTGGGAGTTCTAGATTCAAATGTGGTTGAGTTGCAAGCAATTGAGTTCGCTTTGTTATCGGATGGATGTTGCACTCTCGGTGAAGGCCTTAGAGGCTTTGGGATGTTGAGTACTCTTTATGTGCTGTTTTGCTGAATATTGATTTCTATCATATTTTTTGTGAGGCAAACGCTCTAGCGGATGTATTGGCGAATGAGAAGGTGTCTCGAATGGTGTTTCGTGCTTTCCTGTGATCCACGGGCTGTGGGGGGTGTGTTGGGTGTTTCTCGTGTAGGGTGGTGCTGCGAGTGAGCTCATGGCTGGTGGGTGCTAGTGTGGGGATCACATTTCGATGAGGGGTGGTGTGATTGGTCTGGGTACAGTTATGTTAGGGCTTTGTGTGTTGATGCTAATGCCTTTGTTGCTTAGTGTTTTTGTCGTATATGGGTGTTGACCGTATTTCATATTTGCATAGATTTTTTTTTAATTTTAGATTTAGGGAGATTTTTAACGAGACTTGTGTGAATATTTGTTTTTGTATATTTTTCATTAATAAATTATACTTGTGCCGATAAAAAAATATTTTTTTGTTTTGGTAATCAAATTAGAAAAAAAATATTAAAATGAAGCAATAATCAAACAATAGATCGGATCATCGGAGTATATTGATCTTAATTTAAGGGTAGTTAACCAACAACTATGTTGATGTATATAAATAAGTAAAACATATCAGATTTTCCAAGTTAATTTGAATACATAGTGGATATAGTCACTAATATCAAATTGAAATCTTTTTCAAGAATTATCAACCAGAACCATGATAATTGAACGAGATCGTGCTAATAACGTGTTATGAAATAAAGTAAAAGAACAAGAACAATAGATATGAGAGAAAAAGAGAAAAACTGTATTATATTCTCAATGTGAAGTATATACAATGTTTTCTTCAAATTCTATAAAACTTTAATCCTAATAGACATTAGAATCTTAATAATAAAGTACAACAAAATTATATTTAATACTTAGAGTTTTGTCATAATAGGCATTGATGTAAATAAATATTCAAAATAATTTATAATTTATAATTTTTATTTTGTATTTTTTAAATTTTATGTTTTTTTGTTTTTATTACAAGTGACATGATCAGATTGAAGCACATGACTTTTTATTAATAGTAAGAATAGTTGGGGCAAAGTGATAATAATAATAATAATAATAATAATAATAATAATAATAATAATAATAATAATAATAATAATAATAATAATAATAATAATAATAATAAAACTGAAAAAATAATACATGAATCAAACTAAGAATTAAGTTAAAGTACATGATAATTATCTATTAAACCTTTTTAATAAGTACGTATACAAGCTATCTATATATAATTAAAAGAATATATTATTAAAAACATTAAAATAAATTATTGTTTGCAAGGTCTATAAATAAAAAAAATGCAATAAAAACTATTATAACCTTATGAATACATACTATTCAAAGGGTTAAAGATATATATCTATAAATAGATATTACTTTATAATCATTTTTAGACTATTCAATAAAAAATACATATAGACGTTACCTATTTTATGCATGTAAAATTTATTAAAAAAGTTATATTGTAAATGTGATTTAATTTAAAATCACCAATATACAATTAATATTAAATAACTATTATAACCTTATGAATACATACTATTTTATTTTATATCATTTTTCATGTTTTCTCAATTGAGTTAGTGCTACTGTATTAAGTGATACCAAACATAATAATCATACGGTTTGAAAATATGAAATTCTATCAAATCCGTTAGTGAGTGAAAGCTAATTTTCATGTATTAAAAATAATTATATCGTAAAAATAATTTAATTAAATTTTTAAATAATTATTTATTCGTAAAAACTAAATTGCTATTACAAATAATGTGTTTCTGTGTTGATTTTTGCGTACCTTTTCAATTAAGACTTGAATTAGACATTTTTTATATATTGGTGCGATTATAAGGTAATATTTATTTAATTTTTTTAGCCTTTAATAACACATACACTGTATACAAATTATTCATATAAAAAGAACTTTCTATGTAAAATATTATATTCAATTATATTACGCCAACAAATAATTATTTGTGGAGCGATAAATATTTATTTATTACTTGAGTTGGTGGTCAGTTTTTTAAAAAAAATAAGTTAGTGAAGTTAAATAATGATATCAAATAACTGAATAATACTAATATAGATAGATTATAAAAAGGAATATGTAAAAATATGGAGGAATTACCATAATATTGTGGTTCCATTTTCCCCCTCAAAATATGGTTCCCACCAAATTATTTTTAGTTCTATTATTGTTTAATGTTCGAACTAGAAGAGCGAAGGATTCCCCCCAATCTTTGAACAGTGTTTTATCAAAAAAACATTAAAAATTCATGTCACTATTTAAAGTCGGATTGTGCACCATTCGTCTTCAAATAGTGCATGGCTTTCCCCCTTGCTGCCACATGGAATGCGCCCAGGGCACTGTGCACTGTTCAAAGTCAAAGAGCCCTCCATCTGACTTCAAACAGTGTTCGAATGGAGGGTGGCAGTGATGCATGCATTCAGCTTTGTGCAGGTGTTGCGTGTAAAAGTGTCTATCGCAATGTAGTGCAAGTGTACACGACGCAAGTAGTAAAGTGATACGGAAGTATCGGATATCGTCTCCACAGGGACTGGGCTAATAACTTCACCTTGAATTACTGCACGAGAGGGAAAAGAATAGTTTAATATGTTTGTCACGAAGTAATAAAGATAACTGGAATTTAAGATTAAAATAATCAAGATTGAGAGAATGGGCTGGTATTGAATTGCTCAGTAGTGTAGGTGTTGCAAAGTCTAGGAAACTCTGTTCTATCGCCGTGCCTGCTGCGGCAGCACCTGTCGCGGCAGCAGTCCGTTGGTTATCGCGGCATCGATTACTCAACTCAGTACTTCAAGCTTGGCAAGAATCCCTGCTGTGCCTTGGCCTATCCCTAAGTCCAAGTCTGTCGATGAACACGTCTTTGATGATACCTCCCGGCGTGAATTGAAGGATGAACACCGATGTTGTTGAATTCTTCTTTAGCCACTTAACCTCGTCCTATCCCTAGGTCCGAGATAGTTCAACTATAAACTAGAGAACCCGCACTTATTCCTTTCGTATACTTAACTCTCCCGATATTAAGTAAATAGATAATCTCACAATGCTCTCCCGATACTCTTGCAAGATGTTGAAAACTAGAATAAGCGAACTTGAAGTAATTTTATTGAACAAAGGAAATCTTAAAACAATGCAATCCTTGCAACTACTTTACAAAGCAACCCTTAGCCCTAGGGGAAGTTTAGAACATGGTGAAGAAGGGAAAACGGCTAGGGTTTTGGGAAGAAGGCTAGAGAATAGTGATGTGATGGTGTTTTTTAGGTCGAATTACAAGCATATATATAGGCCTTGAGTACAAGTTTTCTTAATGGCTAAGAATACTAGTTCGAATTAAAGTACAATTCATTAAAGACTAAATCTCTGAATAAACGTCCTTTAGTTCGCCCTATCTTCTTGCTTTGACTTTCTCCTCAAACTTTGGGCAAGGCCTTTCTTGTGCTTCTGGGTTCCAAAAATTATGCAAGTGGTCTCTAAAAATTAGGCTTGAAATCCTCTATCAGTCGAACTCCACTTCGCATTTTCCATCTCTTCTTCTTCACTGTCGCCACCTCTATCACGACATATGTCACGGCAGCGAGTTATAAGGTAGTTTGCTTCAACACTGTCGCCACTTCTGTCACGACAACTGTCACGACATCACTGTCACAACATCACTGTCACGGCATCACTGTTACGGCATCTGCCACGGCATCTGTCAAGGCATCTGCCACGGCATCTGTCACGACAGTGATGTATGAGGCAGTTTTCTTCACTCCAGCTCTTCTGTTCCTCTGCTGCCCTGGATGCTGTCACAACTGCTGCCCTGGATGCTGCCACTACTGATGCCCTGGATGCTGCCACGACTGCTGCCCTGGATGCTGCCACGACTGCTGCCCTGGATGCTGCCACGACTGCTGCCCTGGATGCTGCCACAGCAGATACCTGCAAAAGTAACCAAATTTAGCAGTATTTGCGCAGTTTTATCTAAATGTGATGTTGATGCAAAACTTAACCTAAAATGCAGTTAAACATGCTTGAGTGCAGCAAAAATAAGGATAAATGATGGGTAAAATATAGAACTTTTATGCACTGATCACACCCCCAAACTCGAATCTTTGCTTGTCCTCAAGCAAATGCAACCTAACTAACATGCATGCATACATACATACATACATACATACATACATACATACATACATATATATACATATATATATTATTTTTTTTCTTGGCTTAAGTCAGTGAACAATCCTTACCCACAACACCATCCCTATCATGTTTAGCACCTGTTCAAATATTTAATGATCTACTTAGAGCAAAAGTATAGTTCTTGTGCATGTGTGTGCATTTATTGTGAACATACATGAATATAGACTTCCCTAGCAACTAGAATATTATACTTAGCTTGTTTAGAGTTTTCCTTCGAGACTTAATTCTTTTTTTTACTAGAGCCAGTATCGGTCACCTCTAGTTGTTTTCCTTCTTTTTCTGAATTTTTTAGTTTTTTTTTACTAGAGCCAGTATTTCAGGCACCTCTAGTTAACTATCTAGAGCCGGTGATAGGCACCTCTAGAAGTTTTTCTTTGGTTATTTTCCTAGAGCCAGTGTTAGGCACCTCTAGGTTTCCTGAGTTTCTAGTCTCTTTCTACTCTAAGTTCTAAGTTTTCTATTCTAAGTATGCTAGAGAAAGTCTGTTATCAAGTAAGTCACAAAGTGTTTCAGTTTTTCAGAACTATACTAAGGCTCTACTTACTTCCTAAAATATTTTTAAGGGGCTGTCACGACAGAGATGGCAGCGGCAGATAATAAAAGTTCAATAAATTAAGCCAATTTTTTATATTTATATATTTTTTTTGCATAAAAATAAATGCGACACAATTAAAACTAAATGCAATATTATATTAATAATTAGGAGGACTGTCTACCCCCAAACTCAAGGGTTGCATTGTCCTCAATGCATGACACAAGACATAAAAATGAAAAACAGAAAATAAAAATGACAGAAAACTGAAACATCACAAAAAGATAATATATACAGCAGACGGTAGAGAAAAAGAAAAAGGAAACTTAAGTTGTGCGGCTGTCGTCGCTGCTGCTGGAGCTTTGGATGAGGAGTTGTCGGCGGGCAGTCTCCTTGAATTTTGTCGGATGAGCTGTGGGTGCTGCCCCGGGAGTTGGAGACGCGGAGGCTGCCTTCTTCCTTGCGTCACTATCTTCACTGCTGTTGGCAGCAATCACTTTGGAATTCATCTACGGTCATTATTCCCACATTTGTATTATCTTCGAGAGCTATTGCGGAATATTTGACTGGATTGTGACATGTTAGCCACCGATACCGCAAATCATGAATCTAAGTTCAAACTTTCTCTGATATCTTCCCCTTCATACTCGAAGCATGGTTTCTTTTTTAAATCTCATCTTCATCTTTCAGATCCAAATACAATACCAACATCAGTTTTCACCATTTTGTCCATTCTAATAGACAATCTCCACAAAGCTGTTGTTGCTCATTTTCTCTGCACGTTTAGAAAAAATGTTTTTAATAATAATACACAAACCAAAATGAACAACTACAATGTCACTAAACCTAATTTTAAACTACAGATAACTATAATTTTAGAACATACTACTTATTTACAAAAGTATTTTAAATATATATTCGAATACACTTTAAAAAATATCTAAAAATATCTAAGAAAATATCTAAGAAAACATTAGTAAAAACAAACTACTTGCAAATAGCTGAGACAACTTGGACGGCAATATCAACATTCAACAGGTTGTAAGACTGTCTGTGTTCTCAACTCGTCCCCCAATCATAACCTGCCACGTTTTAGATACTTTATTATTTATTGAAAAAAAGAAAGAGAAACCGTGTTAAGGTTGAACACTGTTCCGCCAGTCAGCGCCGAAACTTCCACCGTGAATTGATAAACACGCTGTAGCTGTTAAAATCCATATACAACACATATATCTTCTTCCGTTCAAATTTGAATTCTTTTATACCATACCAACTAAAAACGCCCAATTTCTTTTTTCATATATACCTCTCTCTATAGAATTCTTCTGTTCTAATTTTAGTTTTCTATTCGTAGTTCGCTGAATCAATCCTCCGATTGGGTTCGATCTCTGGCTCAACCACCCATGCCAGAGATCGAACATGTACCAAAAAATGCCCTCTTCGGCAAATACGAGGTAGGCAAGCTCCTGGGTTGCGGCGCCTTCGCCAAGGTTTATCATGCCAGAAACGTCCGCACCGGCCTCAGCGTGGCCATTAAGGTCATCAACAAGAAAAGGCTATCCAACCCCAACTTGGTTTCCAACGTGAAACGCGAGATCTCCATCATGACTCGGTTGGACCACCCTTATATCGTCAAGCTCTACGAGGTCTTGGCCACCAAGACGAAGATCTATGTCGTCATGGAGTTCGTCAAAGGTGGAGAATTGTTCGCCAAGGTCGCTAAAGGGAGGTTCACCGAGGATCTCAGCCGTAAGTATTTCCAGCAGCTCATCTCCGCCGTCGGGTACTGCCACTCCCGCGGGATATTCCACCGCGATTTGAAACCCGAGAACCTCCTCCTCGACGACAACGGGAACTTGAAGGTTTCGGATTTCGGTCTCAGCGCCGTAACCGATCAGATCCGAGCCGACGGCATGCTGCACACCTTGTGTGGGACCCCTGCTTACGTGGCGCCGGAGATCTTGACAAAGAAGGGGTACGACGGAGCTAAGGTGGACGTCTGGGCATGTGGCATCATCCTCTTCGTGCTGCACGCCGGGTACTTGCCTTTCAACGATCCCAATCTCATGGTTATGTACAAGAAGATCTACAAAGGTGAGTTTAAGTGTCCGAAATGGATGTCCAACGATACGAAACGGTTCCTTTCTCGGCTTCTGGATACGAATCCCGAGACGAGGATCACGATTGATGAGATCCTTAAGAATCCATGGTTCAGGAAGGGCTACAATGAACCCAAGTTCCATGAGGAGCCATTCAAGGATGAAGCTCAGGTCAAAAGCTTGGAGTTGAATGCTTTCGATTTGATATCCTTCTCATCGGGTCTGGACCTATCGGGTTTGCTGGAGTCGTCGCATGATTACGGCGAACGGTTCGTGTTAAAAGAGACACCAGAGAAATTGGTGGAGAAAGTGAAGGAAATAGGGAAGGGAGAGAGATTGAGGGTGAAGAGGGGGAAGGAATGGGGCGTTGAATTGGAGGGAAAAGACGGGAATTTCGGGGTTGCCGTCGAAGTGTACCGGTTAACCGAAGAGCTGGTTGTGGTGGAAGCCAAGAGAACCGGCAGTGATTCCCAAAGGTACAATGAATTCTGGAGCACCAAGATGAGGCCTGCCCTGGTGGAAACATAGAGATGGAGTTTAATTTCAATTTGGTTGCTTTTTTTTTATTGTTGTGATTTGTTGATGATTGAAATGGAGTGAAACTTACATGGCAGGCTGCAGCATTTTTGTGGAGTAATTCTATAAAGATAATCGCTTGTTTGTATATACTCTTCCTTTTTGTGTATACAAGAGAAGTTCAGACAAAGTGAGTAATAAATTTTCTATCATTAATGACAATGGGATGTGTTTTCTTTGATTTCTCAAACCCAGAACCCAGTCTTTGTGTTTTGTTCAGTGTGTTTGTTGTGTATGAATTTTCTTGTTTTGTTGAATAAAGACTCTTCACGAGGTTATTTCATCTACTAATCAATGCATCAGGAATGGCTTCCAACTTGATAGATATGTATGTCTTAAATCTTAACCTCAATTCATGTCTTGTTGTGAAATCAAGTTCCATTGCAGGACGTCTCCCACTGCAGGGGTTGATGTATACATGAGCGGTGAATCTTTTTCTAAACAATGCTTTAGGGATGAGATGTCTTCTCGGCTGGTATAAAGAAGGTAGTAGATGTTACTTGTTATAAGTATTAGGTAGCTCGGTATTTCCCCCAAAAGAAAAACCGTCGGTTCATTCATTTGATGCCACTTGGTGGGCGGCCATAGGGTGTTTTTAACTTATTATGGGTTTGTCAATGAAAAATTATTAAATGAATTTGGCTCACTACGAAGTTTATAGTCATATCTAATAATATTTTTTATTTTTTTATAAGGTAAATCTTTACATTTTTCATGTATGCAAAGAAAAAAGTGAATAAATTTTTAAAAATTAAAATAATGTAGATAAATTTTCTTAATCGATACTACAAATAACGCGGTGAGACGGTTTATTTAGCTAGGGATGGAAGCCAAAAGCCATGATAGGATTAGCATGGGACCGATTTTATGGAGGTGAATTAATCCAGTCCGTGTCAAAACCCTGTAAATTGATTAGACCAAAACATTGGGCATTACAAACATCAAGGCAACCCGATCCTACTTACAGGCTTTAGTAAGTAAATAAATAAATAAATGAAGGACTGTATATTCAATTACACTATCCTTTGTTTTTTTTAATCATCGGTGTTCGATTTATTTATCGATTAATTCGAAATAAATTTTACAGAAGTTTAATATAAGAGTGACCCTTTAAACTCAATTTTGTTCATCCACAACATTAAGATTTAAATCATTAACCTTGCATAAATGACTTAACGTCTTAACCTATTAAACCAACTGATTATTGGTACCATCATTCAATCCTTGGTAGGCAGAGTTCTAGACAAATTTGTTTATATTGATTGATTTTTTTATCAAAGTATATTGTTTGATTGGGGTACAGAGGTGTTGGTAATTTACATTTTTAAATAGTATTAACTTTATGCAAGTCGTAAACATTTATCCATCGATATGAACACAATTCACTTTTGCTTAACTATCTTAAGCAATTCTCAAAGGAAAAAAAACGTGTACATACGGCTAAAGTCAACATGAAAGTTATCTAGTAAACAAGTTACGTGTGAATATTAATGTGAATTTTATAGGATTAATATCCTATACACAGGCGGTGGAAACTGAAAGTTTCCACAAGCGCCTTAGTTTTAGGGTATAAGGGGTTAGTTTAGGGTATAGGGTTTAGGGGTTTAGGTGTAGAGGTTTAGAATTTAGGGATAGTTGTTTTAATTCAAGGTTTAGGGTTATAATTTAGGGTTTATAGGTTAGGGTTTAGTTTTTAGGGTAATATGGTGAGGATTTAGGTTTTGACCTATAAACCCTAAATTATAACCCTAAACCTCGAATTAAAACAACTATCCCTAAATTCTAAACCCCTACACCTAAACCCCTAAACCCTATACCCTAGACTAACCCCTTATACCCTAAAACTAAGGCGCTTGTGGAAACTTTCAGTTTCCACCGCCTGTGTATAGGATATTTATCCAATTTTATATTAAAATTATTTAATGTCAGTACAAGTTAACTAATTTATTCTATTAAAAAAACTAATTTGTTAATAATAAAAGTTTAATACTGAAATTAAATAATTATAATTTATATGAAGGTTTAATTTGAGATTAGTGTCTAACATGTAAATTATTGGAGTAAAAGGAAAAATGAACAAATATTTTTATAACAATTGGAAGGAAGAAAATTTATAATATAAATTTGGAAGTATCAGTCCAAGATCCTTTAGAAGATGCCCTTCAATGTGATCATTGTATGATACATCCAACTGACCTATACTACTCCTGGGAGAAAAGTTTCTCAAAAAAAGGAATTATTCCTAAGGTTGAGAAACCTTAGATCAATGTTGTTTTCGAGATAAAAAAATTAGAAATCTAATTTATTTAATATGTTTATTCATTTAATTATAAGTTAAATAGTAATTATTATCATAATAAAATTTTATTTTTTATTTAAAAAAGAAATTTTTTAAAAATAGCACAAATGTTATGAATATTTATCTATGTGGATGTCTATCATGATAAGGACTTTATCAAACGAGATTTGTATTATTTTATCATTAGGATTATTATCTACATTAATTAGAGTTTAATGTATTATGTACTTCTTATGCCTATAAATAGATGATTTACTCAAGGCATTGTACACAAGTCAATATTCAGAATAATACAAATCTCTTTCTTTTCTCTCATCTTATTTTGTTCCTATTCCTTCTTGTTCTTGTTTTCATATTATTCACAACACGTTATCAGCACGAGTTTGCTCAGAAGATTTTAGTTACATATCAAGCTTCTCCAAAGATTTATCTGGTATATTCTTTTTCCATCTTATATATTTTAATTTATAAAATAATATATATACAATAATAAATTAAAACAATATATAATTAATTTCTTGCTTATGTTATCATCCATGTGTTGTTATTTATTTTATTATTAATCAATCTAATTAATATAAGCTAACAAAGTCATACCTATAATGATAAAATTGTTGTTCGCTAGTATTAAAGGAGAGTAATCAGTTTTGTTTAATATTTACTTAATTATCCGTCTGTTATCATCCGTATGTTATCATCCGTCTGTTGGTATTTATGACTTCTATTATATAACAAATAATAATATTTTTCTTAATTAATCCAACTTGTTGTTATTTATTTTGTTTAATATTTTGTTTTAATTTGCCATGTTTGGTTATTATAAATTATATGTTGGTTTGTTTTAATTCATACCATGCGTATATACAATAAATTTATATGTTATTTGTTTTAATGGTTTAATCCGAGTATAATTGGCTGGACATCCCGTTCTGCGAGGCTACTGGTCTCAAAAGAGGTTTTTAAATGACCTTGTGGACAGGTATAACAATGCCACGTATGAGGATTAAATCTTCTTTCTGTTGTTTTTTTGATTATATATATTAATTTATAATTAATCTAATTTGATTGTTTATCTTTTATAGTACATCAATGGCAAATCTTGCAAAGATTGAGTTTGTGGCTCTTGATATTTCCGGAAAGAATTATTTATCCTGGATCTTAGATGCCGAAATACACCTAGATGCTAATGGTCTGGGAAATACCATTAAAGAGGGGAATGCAGAATCTGCCCAAAATAAGGCCAAAGCCATGATACTCCTTCGCCGTCACCTCCATGAGGGGTTGAAATCAGAATATTTAACGGTGAAAGATCCTCTTATTCTTTAGAATAATCTAAAGGAACGATATGACCACCAGAAAACTGTTATTCTGCCTAAAGCTCGATATGACTGGTTGCATCTGAGATTGCAAGATTTTAAATCAGTAAGCGAGTATAACTCTGCTATGTTTCGTATTACTTCACAATTGAAGTTATGTGGTCAAATTATTACTGATGAGGATATGTTAGAGAAAACATACTCCACTTTTCATGCAAACAATGTTGTCCTTCAGACACAATATCGAGAAAAGGGCTTTAAGAAATATTCTGAGTTAATTTCTTGCCTTCTTGTGGCTGCGCAAAACAATGAGCTATTGATGAAGAATCATGAATATCGCCCAACTGGCTCCGCTCCATTCCCTGAAGCGAATGTGACATTTTATAACGGAAGAAATAAAGGTTACACCAATCATCGTGGTCATAACTATGGGCGTGGTCGTGGTCGTAGTCACGGTCGAGGACATAGGCGAGGTGGTCGTTTTAAAAATAACTATACCCACCGTAAGTGGAACAATAAAGATGACAATAGTGCAAAAGATCAATCCAAGAAAGAGGAATCTATGTGTCATCGATGTGGCAGCTTAAATCATTGGGCCCGTGCTTGTCGTGTGCCAAAGCATCTTGTGGATCTTTACCAACAGTCAATCAATGGCAAATGAAAGAAAGCTGAAACAAATTTTGTTTATATCAATGACAAAGATGAGTATGGCCTTGGCAAAGATGATTATGACATTACTGGCACTAGCAATGGTGATTATGGCTTTACAGATATAGATGTTAATGATTTCCTCATTTCCCCTGAGAAGAATACTTGATTTTTTTGTTTTGTTTTGTTTTGTTTTGTTTTGTTTATGTTTATTATTATTTTAGGAAAAGTTTGTTAGAAAGATATAATATTTTATTAGGAATTATATATATAAAGAATAAAAATTATGGATGTTATTTATTTAATTTATATTTTGAATATTTTTTTAATATTTATTTTATTTTATTTTTCTTTGAAGAATATGATTCCGTCTCAAATACAATCCGCCAAAAATGGTGATGATTTATGCTTAGCGGACAGTGCAAGTACTCATACTATACTTAAGCACAAGAAATTTTTTCCCATTTAACAATGCAAGGGAATAATGTGAGTACTATATCCGGAAGTGCTAATATTATAGAAGGCTCAGGAAAAGCAAATATGTTATTGCCAAATGGAACTCTATTCCATATTCATAATGCGCTATACTCTCCAATGTCGCAAAGAAACTTATTAAGTTTTAAAGATATTCGCAATAATGGATATCATATTGAGAGTAGTTGCCAAGGAGATACAGAATATCTCTATATTACAAGTATAACTCAAGGCAATAAGAAAGTTTTAGAAAAATTACATGCACTGTCATCCGGATTGTACTACACAAGAATCAGTGCAATTGAAGCACATGCTATTGTAAACTATAAGTTTACTGATAACTTTATTATTTGGCATGACCAGTTAGGCCATCCCGGTTCGATTATGATGCGAAAAATTATCGACAATTCATGTGGTCACTCATTGAAGAACCAACAGATTCTTCAAAGTAATGCCTTTTCATGTGATGCTTGTTCTCAAGGCAAACTAATTATTCGACCATCGCCAGCTAAAGTAAATTATGAGTCTATCAATTTTCTGGAACGGATACATGGTGATATATGTGGGCCTATACACCCTTCTTGTGGACCATTTAGATATTTTCTAGTTTTAATCGATGCATCGACTAGATGGTCACATGTATCCTTGCTATCAACCCGCAACTTGGCATTTGCGAGGTTACTTGCTCAGTTGATAAAATTACGAGCACATTTTCCAGATTCCCCTATAAAGACAATTCGTCTTGATAATGCTGGTGAATTTACTTCTCAGAGTTTTGATGATTTTTGCATGTCGATTGGAATAAGTGTTGAACACCCTGTAGCGCATGTTCATACACAAAATGGTCTTGCAGAGTCCTTTATCAAACGACTTCAATTAATTGCAAGACCGTTACTAATGAAGTCAAAACTACCGATTTCTGTATGGGGACATGCCATTTTACATGCAGCATCATTGATTCGCATCAGGCCTGTAAGTTATCATAATATCTCCCCATTACAAATGGTTTTTGGTCAGGAACCAAATATTTCCCATCTTAGAATTTTTGGATGTGCGGTATATGTTCCGATTGCTCCACCACAACGCACAAAGATGGGTCCTCAAAGGAGGTTGGGAATATATGTCGGTTTTGAATCCCCTTCGATAGTTAAATATCTTGAGCCTATGACGGGGAATTTATTTACAGCTCGATTTGCCGATTGTCATTTTAATGAGTCGGTTTTCCCAACATTAGGGGGGGGGGGAAATAAACAGCTGGGAAAAGAAATAAGTTGGAATGAATTATCGTTATCTCATTTTGATCCACGTACCCAACAATGTGAACTAGAAGTTCAAAGGATAATTCATTTGCAAAACTTAGCAAATCAATTGCCAGATGCTTTCGCTGACCCTAAAAAAGTGACTAAGTCACATATACCAGTTGTGAATGCTCCGATTAAGATTGATGTCCCAGAAGGACAAACTCTAGTTGCTAATGAGTCAAACGCACGCCTGAAGCGTGGTAGACCAGTAGGTTCCAAAGATAAAAATCCTCGAAAAAGAAAAGGAGCTATATCTTGTGATGGTTTAATCGAGGAATCAATGGATTATGAAAAATCTCGAGAAGAGATTAAAAGGTTTCCAAAAGAGACATTAGACATGAATCAGGTACCTGATAATGATGAGATCTCAATAAATTATGTCATGTCTGGTAATAAGTGGAACCGAAACAAAATCGACGTCGATAATACTTTTGCATGCAATATAGCACTAGAGATTTTGAATGATAATGTGGATCATGAACCATTGTCAATTGAACAATGTAAGCAAAGAGATGATTGGCCAAAATGGAAAGAGGCAATTGAAGCGGAACTAAAATCTCAATCAAAAAGAGAAGTATTCGGGCCTGTAGTCCGTACACCGGAAGGTGTAAAACCTGTGGGGTATAAATGGGTTTTTTTGAGAAAGAGAAATGAAAAAGGAGAAATTGCGAGATATAAAGCTCGTTTGGTTGCACAAGGATTCTCACAAAGACCGGGAATTGATTATGAAGAAACATACTCCCCAGTGGTGGATGCAACCACTTTTAGATTTTTGATTAGTCTGGCAATAAAAGAGAGACTTAATTTCCGCTTAATGGATGTTGTTACAGCCTATTTGTATGGGCCTCTTGATAATAATATTTATATGAAACTTCCGGAAGGTTTCAAACTGCCTGAAGCAGTTAATTCAGGTTCTCGAGAATATTATTCAATCAAATTGAATAGATCCCTTTATGGATTAAAACAATCTGGGCGCATGTGGTATAATCGCCTCAGTGAATACTTATTAGCAGAAGGCTATAAGAATGATCCAATTTCTCCATGCATTTTTATTAAGAGATTTAGCTCTGGATTTGTTATCATTGCTGTGTATGTTGATGATTTGAACATTATTGGGACTCCTGAAGAGATCTCATTGACAGTAGAATGTTTAAAGAAAAAATTTGAAATGAAAGATCTTGGGAAAACAAGGTTCTGTCTTGGATTACATATTGAGCACTTAAAGAATGGAATCCTTGTGCATCAATCAACATACATAGAAAAAATGCTAAAGAAATTTTACATGCATAATGCACATCCATTGAGCACTCCTATGGTTGTTAGGTCACTTGATGTTAACAAAGATCCATTCCGTCCTCGAGAGATGGATGAAGATATTATTGGTCCAGAAGTGCCATACTTAAGTGCTATTGGTGCATTAATGTATCTTTCTAGTCACACACGACCTGACATATCGTTTGCTGTCAATTTGTTGGCAAGATTTAGTTTATGCCCAACCCGAAGACATTGGAATGGGGTCAAACACATATTTCGTTATCTTCAAGGTACGAAAGATATGGGATTATTTTTCTCTAATCTATCCAAAACTGAATTGGTTGGTTTTGCGGATGCAGGATACTTATCTGATCCTCATAATGCTCGATCACAGACTGGTTATGTATTTACATACGGTGGTACAGCAATTTCTTGGCGCTCAATGAAACAAACAATTACTGCTACTTCCTCTAATCATGCTGAGATTTTGGCTATACATGAGGCTAGTCGTGAATGTGTGTGGCTAAGGTCTGTAACCAATCATATTCGCAAAAATTGTGGTTTACACTCTGGAAAAGTAGCTCTGACGGTCTTATATGAAGATAATACGACATGTATTTCCCAACTTAAGGAAGGATACATAAAGGGTGATAGAACAAAACACATCTCCCCAAAATTCTTCTTCACTCACGATCTACAAAAGAATGGAGACATTGATGTCCAACAGATTCGTTCATGTGATAACTTGGCAGATTTATTTACCAAGGCACTCCCTACTACTCCATTTGAGAAGTTAATTTATAATATCGGATTGCGTCGTGTCAAAGATCTTATATGATGTATTTATGAGGGGGAGCAAAATACGCGTTGTACTCTTTTCCTTATCCATGGTTTTGTCCTATTGGGTTTTCCTGGAAAGGTTTTTAATGAGGCAACATGTTATGCGTATTAAAGATGTGTGTACTCTTTTTCTTTACTAAAGATTTTTTTACGGGGTTTTTATCTTAGTAAAGTTTTAACGAGGCACACTGTCTTCATAGACATCCAAGGGGGAGTGTTATGAATATTTATCTATGTGGATGTCTATCATGATAAGGACTTTATCAAACGAGATTTGTATTATTTTATCATTAGGATTATTATCTACATTAATTAGAGTTTAATGTATTATGTACTTCTTATGCCTATAAATAGATGATTTACTCAAGGCATTGTACACAAGTCAATATTCAGAATAATACAAATCTCTTTCTTTTCTCTCATCTTATTTTGTTCCTATTCCTTCTTGTTCTTGTTTTCATATTATTCACAACAACAAAAGTGTTTTAAAATATTTTATTATAAAAAAAGAATAATTATGCTTTAGGTCCCAAGATTTCAAAAAATTATTAAAATTGTTAATGGTGCATATCAATACATATGATTAGCAGTATACACCGGTACATGACATTTACTCTAGATTTTTTCTATTTCCGTACATAAAATTAACAAAATTTGTAATAATAATAATAACAATCTTGTTTATTTTCCTAACATAAAAATATTTGGCCCTGTTTGACAGTAAATAGCTGATAGCGGATAGCAGATTACATTAACTAATAGCGGATAGCGGATTACATTTTAATTATTTGAACAAGTAAAATGACATATAAGAACATGATTATATACGATATTTGTTTGAATAATTTTTTAGTTATTAACATTTTGTATTTATTAATATTAATTAGATTATAAAAATTGTTTTTTAATATCATTATTGAGCATATATAAAGGATGTACATATTAATTTTTTTATTTATGAAATTATATTTTTAATGTAATTTTAATACTTATTAAATTTTGATGTATATATAAATTTTTATTTATGAAATTATATTTTGAATATAATTGTATTAATTATTAAATTTAGATGTATATATTATTTTCTTATTCATGAAATTATATTTTAAATATAATTTTATTAATTATTAAATTTAAATCTATATATTTATTTATATATTGATTTCTTGTTTATGAAATTATTTTTAATTTTTATTAGTTATTTAAATTTATTTTATTTAGAGAATTTTTTTTATAATTATGAAAGACAAAATGATCTTTATAATTCTTTTATCTACGCCTCTAACTCAAAAAGCTCTTAAAAGAAGCTTTTTCAAAATGTGAGGTTTCACCTCAATTCGCTATTGCAATCACCTATTTACCAAACATCCTAATTAGCGAATTTGACTGGTCAAACCTCTAAAAATGCTTTAAACTTTTATTTTAGCTTGTTCACCTCAATCCGCTATTTCAAAAGTTGTATTCACTTAAAAATACATTTAGACATAAATTTTAAAATTGGTTATTCAATCATTTAGACTTTAAAATATGAATTATACAATATAGGATAATTATTTGAAACTCTGGCGGTGAAAACTAAAATGTTTTCACAAACGTCTCAATTTTAGAGTTTAACAACTCAATTTAGGGTTTACAAATGTATGTTTAATAGTTTAGAATTTAGGGTTTATATGTTAAAACTTAAATCCTTACCATATTATTCTAAAACCAAAACCCTAAATCATATCCCTAAACTTTAAGTTCTAATCATAACCCTTAAATTCTATACCCATAAACCATACACTCTAAACTAAGGTGCTTGTCCGCTAGTGTATTGGATATAAATCTATATTTATAAGTGTTGAGTTGATCATACAATTGCAAATGGCCAAGAGGGGGGTGAATTGGCAATTAAAATTTTGGTAGGAGGTATGAGTGAAAAATAAAAAGTGACACAAGTGGTTAGAGTGGTTCAAGTTCTCCAAATGAACTCTACATCCACTACCTTAGTTCCCACTAAGGATTTTCAACCAATTCACTACTTGAATTCTTCCCCTTTTCTTAGATGAGGAGGTAACCTTACAAATTGATTAAGCTTTCTACCCAAAGCTTAATCCACTCACTTTTACAAAGAGATGGATTTGGTAAACTCTAAAAATTCCTCTCAAAGGATAAATGTTTACCCAAATACAATTTCAAACTCCCCAAACTCACAATACAAGATAACAATAAAATCACAAGAGTTGGGTACAAGAATTTGACTATGAAGAGCACTAGGGTTTGGAATTTTTGCTTTGATGTTGCTTGTAGGTTCAATAGTTGTTGCTTGGTCAATTGAAGCTTGTTTTTATACCCTTGCATTGATTTCTAGCCGTTTAGGTAGTTGGGATCATCAATAGAGCCGTTGGGAGCATTTTTCCCGCAATAAATGCAGCTCTACAGCCTACCGTATCGGTACTCGTAGAGGGCGTATCGATACCTGCATCAAAGAGGAAAGAGCCGTTGTGACTGAAAACAGAGCGTATCGATACACATAGAAGGTGTACCGGTACGGTTTTAAGGGGCGTATCGGTACAGATGGCCGTATCGATACTGTCTTTGCTCACTGGAATCCCAAGTTTGGTTTTTTTAAAGAGCGTATCGATACGCATACCAAGCGTATCGGTACGGTATAACGGTCTTTTAAAAATTGGGAAACCAACCAACTGACAAGTAACGGTCGAAAAATTAAATGCAAAGATTTTTCAAAGATAAGCTTATCGTATCGATACGGTTGCAAAGCATATCGGTACGGTTTCATTAAAACAGTTGCCCAGATGAATATCGTATCGATACGGGGTAATACCGTATCGGTACGCTAAGTCCATCAAAATTCCAGTGGCAAAAGCCTGTATCGATACGCCTGGGCGTTTTTGTATAGTTTGACTTGAAAATCATAGGAGAATTAGCCATTAAAATTCTAGTGTCAAAAGCCAGTATCGATACGCCTAAGGGTATCGATACGCCTGGGCATTTTTGCATTGTTTGGCTTGAAAATCATATGAAAAGACTTAGAAAATTTTCATATATTTAAGAGCTTGTCTTGAGATATTATTTTGTTTAAAATACTTGTCAATGGTGAGACTTTAAAGAGTACTTAAAAATTTATTGTTTTGCAAATTGGTCCTTAAGTTCATATGTTATATCGAAATCAATTTTAGTTTTACAATCTCCCCCTTTTTGATATAACAAAACCACAAATAAATTTTTAAGTTTTTAAAGCTTTGAAAAGCTTTCTCCCCCTTAATTTAAGATAGATTTTCAAACATAAAAATTTGACTCTATAATCCTTCTCCCCTTTTTGTTAGATCAAATATAAACCCAAGGATAATCACAAGGATAATAGCAACAATGAATTCATTAAACTCAAAGCAATCATAATAGTTCAAATGCATAAACTTCAAAGTAACCATAATAGTTCAAATGCATAAACTTCAAAGCAAACATAATAATCCAAAATTTAAAATCCTAAAACATAGATAATAGGCATAAACTTAGAACCTAAAAACAAGAGTGCAATAACAGAATATAAAGACTAAATGCAATAAGATGATATGCAAAACTACTCGTCCGCCTCATCATCATCATCGTCCTCGTCATCTTCATCATCTTGAGAGGGTTGATTCCTTCGGTTTTGGTTAAGCCAAGCACCATGGAAGGCGGTAAGAGAGATATCCATGGAGTTTTGGCGAGAAGCCATGGTTTACATTTTCTTCTCCATACCTTTGACGCGATCTTCCAAGGATGTGAATCTAGTGTCCATCGCGGTAAACCCGGCTTCCATGGAAGTGAACTTCTCATTTAGGAAAGTCATTAGAGTGCCCATGGAAGAGGAATCAATTGGAGCACAATGAGAGCTCGAAGAAGCACGAGAAGCATCGACCGGAGCATCTTGCGGAGGATCTTGAGTGTTACGAACCCATTCATTATCAACATAAGGGAAATCGGTACGAGCTAGAGAATGCTCATCTATGTGTAGGCCAAGGGTTTCAGGATAGTCATGGGAACAATCAATGTCAAGGGAATGAAAAAGAAAACTAAAAGCCGTAGAGTAGTAAAAAGACGTGACTTGTTTGGTGTGACGGTGTTGGACTAGGTAGACAAGGTCGGCAAACATAATTTTACAAAGGTTTGGACGTTGACCTTCTCTAAAGCACCTAAGCCAAAAGTCATCGACTTGAAAAATAGTAGAAAATTTCCCTCCCGATGGACGAAAAAACCAAGAGACAAGAAGATGAAGGATACAGTCATGAGCATTTAAAACTTTAACTGAGCCTAAAGGACCCGTACCCAAGGACTTCTCATCATCAATACCAATATTTTCAAAAAAAAGACATTACATAAAGTTTTTTGATCAATTGTAAATGTTTTGCCTATAACAGAGGATTCAATAGCAATGACATTCTCCCTAGCTTCATCATGAACACACAAAGCATTGGAAAAGAAAACGATGACAAGATTCCTATATAGAATAGGAGGAATGCTCAAAAAGGTTAAAAACTTCCATTGCTTAATTAAAGGGAGATATTGGAATTTAAAACGGGCATAACTTAAGAATGGGACTGACACAACACGTTCTTCCCTAATGCTCATGCTTTGAAATAGTTTGTACCGAGCTATATCGACATCATCGGGAAAACTTAATTGGATAATGTAAGGGAGATTAGGTCTAGGGTTACCCTCATCCTCACTAGGATCGGAAGTAGCACGACGCTTAGTTCTCTTTTTCGACGGTGCCATAACCCTGGAAACACATAAAAAACGATTCGAATATGTATGCAATTAACATCCTATTCAATCCAATAAATTCTAATAATTCAAGGTAATTGTAAAAAGAAATTTAATTTTAAAAAGGGTATATACAAATTTGAAAAAAAAATTAACGAAAAACAGATTAAAAAAATACGAATAGAAAATATATTTGAATGAAATTTTTTTGATTTTTGGAAAAATTTGATGAAACAATTGAAACCCATAAAATAAAACAATGTTTTGTACAAAAATTAAATTGAAATAAGTATAAAAAACAAACGAAAATCAAAGAAAATAAAAAGAAGAGTTTTATACATTGAAATTTAGATTGGATTAATGGGTTGATGTGAATGCACAAGATTTGTTGACAAAGCTTAGCCTTGATGTGGAGATTAAAAACCTTCAAAGAATTTTCAAGTTTGATGGTAAAAATTGAAGGATTGAGGGGGTTTTTATAAGGTATTGCGGCTAGGGTTTTTGGAGAGAAAAGAGAGGTTTTTGTTTTTAAAGCTTTTTAACAATTGCAGCCCTAAATAGCCTCTCCGTCGAGACCGTATCGATATGCTATACACGCGTATCGATACCCTTTAACCCTAATTTTTTATTCGTAGTTACTATCGTATCGATACGCGGGACCGTATCGGTACGACTTGGCTTTGACTATTTCCCTTGACTTTAACCGTATCGATACGCGGGGTCGTATCGATACTCGTTCAGCTTCAAACTTTTCCCAGTTATGAACCTGTATCGATACGCTTCAGCCGTATCGATACGCCTTTACCAGATTAGGCATTTTTGACAGATTTAAGTGTAAAATTAAACTTGAAACGTCCCTAAATGAATGTACATGTCCTATGAACAAGTTTTAATGGCTAAAATTAATGCATACTCCCCTAGCAACATGCATTGAAACAAAAAGAACAAAATTAACACAAGCATGAATCACAAACAATTTCAAGCAAATTTTGACATTTTGGGACCTAGAAGGGGTCAAGAAAGGCTAGTTAAACCTAACTCTCTCCTAAGGGTCCAAAAGCGCTCTTTATCTAAAGGCTTTGTGAATATATCTGCTAATTGGTTCAAGGTGTCAACATACTCTATAACAACATCATTTTTCAACACATAATCTCTAATGAAATGATGTCTAATTTCTATGTGTTTAGTTCTAGAGTGTTGGATGAGATTCTTAGTGAGACAAATGGCACTAGTGTTGTCACACCTAAGGGGTATGGTTTCTATTTCAACACCATAATCTAAGATTTGTTGTTTCATCCAAAGGACTTGAGCACAACAACTCTCTAAGGATATGTACTCAACCTCGATGGTAGATAAGGCTACGCTATTTTGTTTCTTAGAGAACCAAGATACGAGCATACTACCTAAGAATTGGCATGTCCCGGAAGTACTTTTCCTATCTATCTTACATCCCCCATAATTCGCATTCGAATAAGCATAAAGGCTAAAGGAGGAATCTTTAGGATACCAAAGGCCTAAGGTAGGTGTGTCTCTAAGGTATCTAAAAATTATCTTAATGTCAACTAAGTGTGATTCTCTAGGACTAGCTTGAAACCTAGCACACAAGCAAACACTAAACATAATATCCGGTCTACTTGCAGTAAGGTAAAACAAAGAACCTATCATGGATCTATAAAGCTTAGAATCAACACACTTACCTCCTTCATCTTTTTCAAGCTTTATGGAAGAGCTCATAGGTGTGGCTTGAGGTTTTGCATTCTCCAAGCCGAACTTTTTGAGCATGTCATTCACGTACTTAGCTTGATTTATGAAGGTGCCATCTTTCCTTTGTTTGATTTGGAGTCCCAAAAAGAATGAGAGCTCCCCCATCATGCTTATCTCGAACTCACCTTGCATTAGCTTAGAAAATTCTTTACAATAACACTCATTAGTAGAACCAAAAATGATATCATCAACATAGATTTGTACTACTAAGATGTCATTGTTATATCTTTTTATGAAGAGTGTAGTGTCCACCTTTCCTTTTTCAAAATCCTTTTCAATTAAGAAATTTGAAAGTCTCTCATACCAAGCTCTAGGAGCTTGTTTTAAACCATAAAGAGCTTTTGTTAGTTTAAACACATGGTTTGGAAATTTTGAATCCTAAAAACCCGGTGGTTGTTCAACATACACTTCTTCATTTATAAAACCGTTTAAAAAGGCACTTTTCACATCCATTTGAAAAAGCTTGAAATCATTATAACATGCAAATGCTAAAAGCATCCTAATGGCTTCCATCCTAGCTACGGGTGCATAAGTCTCATCAAAATCAATTTCCTCTTCTTGGGTATAGCCTTGAGCAATAAGCCTAGCCTTGTTTCTCACTATATTACCACTTTCATCTAATTTATTCCTAAATACCCATTTAGTTTCTATAGTAGATTGATTACTAGGCCTTTCAACTAATGTCCAAACTTTACTTCTCTCAAATTAATTTAATTCCTCTTGCATGGCTAAAATCCAAAAAATGTCCTTTAAAGTTTCTTTAATATTTTTAGGCTCAATGCATGAAAGAAATGCAACATGGTTCATAAATTTGAGAGAGGATCTAGTAGTTACCCCCTTGGATGGATCACCCAAGATTTCACCACCTTTGACATAGTTGAACTCCCTTGGGTAAGACTATAACACCCCTCACCCCGGATTAGGGGCAAGGAGTGTTATCTTAACTTGTAATTAGTATTACGTATTAGGCAGCGGAAGTGTAATTTTTTATATTCGATTACATCTTTGTAATTTAACCAAATTAATTTCATTCATTTTTACATATATACCATACAAGATTTCATATCACCTTTCAATTAATAACATGGTGGGCACCTATAATTTCTACGGTTATTCGGTTACAACCACACATGTTATACACCACACATATCAATTCATTTCATCTCTAATCCCATACCCAATAATTTTCATACATTCGAAAGTTTCTATTTAATTTCTATCCAATTCGGATATCACATACATAGTCCAATTCAATTATTAGAATCAATCGATTGTTTCGTTGAACTTTCAATTTAAGTCAAGATCTATTTAAAGTTTCGTTTCATTCGAATTTCACATACATGTGATTCATTGCATTATGATTCCAATTCCATTAAATTCGATTCATTCAAATACCACTTTAATCAATCCAATTCAGTTTCTATGTCATCATGTAGTACAACTCTAATATAGTGCTAACCGATTTATATTTCATACATATAACATATCCAAATATCATCATCCATAGTGTTTTAGTTTCCCTTGTACAAAATAACTACCCATGGTAACTATATACGGCCAAACCTATAGGTTGCCTTTACAAAAGAAATCCGAAAAAAAGAATCGAGCCCCAAAAACATATACTCGGGCGATCTATACCCCAAAATATGTACCCCTTAATTACATACCAAAATGAAGGAAAACGTCTTATAACGTTTATACATTACTAAAGAAATAGTTCATAAACATCACCATTCATGCAAATTGAACTAGCATGCAGACCGCTAAACCACCCAACATGAGCACGACAAAGATAGCAAAGGGCATACTTAATCCTCGAGTAGGAAGATAACAGGTGGTAGATTAACAAGCTAGAACCTGAAATTTTGGGAAGGAAGGAAGGGTTCGAGTGGTAAGTACTTCTAGTACTTAGTGAGGAAACCTTAATCTAATCAATTTCCATTTATATACTAATGATCACACATTAGATTCCACTTTGTATTTTATTTCATTTTCCTAATTCATTTGATTGGCTCAACAAACAAAGCAATTTCACAATTAATTGATCAACATCAGCAATCATTCGAAATATATGCATAGCAAGGCATTTGTCTCCATTCGAATACAAGCAATCTCATACCAACCATATCATTGATATTTCATAGAAATCATGAATCCAAAATCCATCTATTTATTTATCAGATATCATGCCCAATTTTCAAAACATATCAAATGCAACAATTCATGATATCATTAGTATCAAAATCGAAATATTCAAGTCCTTCAATGACTACATATTAATTCAATTGCATACCAATTTAACATGAAATTAAAATCAATTCATCCATTTCGAAGTCATGATGCTCAATTCGAATTAACTACTTCAATTTCATAGATTCGATCAATAGCAATTTCACATAACAAGCAGCAGCAAACTGTAGCAGAGAATCAATTGATTTATATCTTATAAATGACTTGCTACCACACAATTAAAGAAATTCATCAATCAATAATTTCGATCTCAAATTTCTATCTTTTAATTTCTTATTAATTCAATTCGCAATGCCTTGGATAGTATAGTAAGCTAGGTATTCGAGTCACATATAACTGAAGTGTGAATCAAATTCACCATATAATAGGTATCACGTACCAAATTCATATCATCGTATCACATATCATAATGTCCACAGACATTAAGCAAAAAGGTACACTTACGTACCACAATATCGAGTACACTAACGTACCGATTTTCTTATCGAGCTCAAGACTCTAGGCTAGCCGTACTACCTGGACAAACTATACACACCAAGGGCTTTGCTTATTGATCTTTAATTTTTAATCATGTAATTATTCAATAAATTTTCAGAATTTGTTTTCTCAATCCTTTCGATTGCTTTCATAAAATTTCAATTCAAATGTCACATACTATCACATATAACATATAATGGATTGCAATTCAATTTGCATATCTCGATTCAGCATATACACAATTAGTTTCATATCACATAGTTCAAATTTCATATTTCATAGCTTAATTACCAATTGAGTTTATCAAACACATATCTCATGCAAGATCGACAATCGATCACATATCATATCAAGCAATATTATCATATCATCAACCATTCGATATCAATGTCAAAGATGCTCATAATCGGCATTTCAATTTAATCCATTATCCATCCAATATTCCACAATCAGATTCGAAATCAACATGGCAAGTATCACTTTTCAATTCAAGCAAATAGGTCATCAAAATCTCAATTCACATGCATTCAATCAAATTCCTTTATTACTTCTTCCCTTATTATTTACCAACATTAAATTAGTACAATTGCATGCTCAACATATATGATAACAACAAATTAAGGGTAGTTGAGACTCTAATCTCAACTCTAAGGTTGTTTCACTCACAGTTCGCCAAGCTAGTTCTGGATTCGAAGGCCTTTTGCTCGATCCGCAGAAGTTCCAAGTAGAGTTTCTTCCTCAACTCTTTCACCTCTAGGATCTAATGCATTTAAACCAAATAATAGAGAAATTTTCATAATTCTATTCATTAAATTTCAAAACTGAATTTTATTTCTTATTCCAATTTAGTCCCTATACTATTAAGGTTCGAACATGGCCAAATCTATTATCACTAATTCCCTCCAATCAGTGCTTAAGCTTTCAATTTGGTTATTAATTCATAAAATTTACATTTTAACAGTTTACTAATCAATTTAACACCTTTCTTTTCACCCAATTTTACAATTTAAATTTCTCAATCGCCATTCAATTTCACTTATCCGTTTTTCAAACTGTTTCGACCTCTTAATTTAATCTATTTCCCATTTCCAGCATATAACTCCAAATTGATCACCGTTTGTTTCTAAATTCAATTAACATATTCAATTTCATCATATTAAAATTTTCAGATCGAAACTCCAAGTATTTTATTTTCTACAATTTTTCAAAGTTCACTGTTCAGCTAAGAACACTGTTGGACAAATTTGCATGTTGTTCAAATCAAGTTTCCAGATTTCACCACAGTTATCAACTCTCTGATTTACGATTTTCTATCAAACTATACATATCAAAGTATGACATATCAAAATTTCATCATGAAATTCCAACTACTTAATTTTCTACAATTTTCTAAAGTTGCATGTTCTTAAAATTATCAAATATGTCTATGTTTGCTCTTGCATGTTCATAAGCTTTTATCATTCAAATTTCTTGAGGCTTCTTATGTTCTTAGATTTTCCAGCAGCATCTCCCTTGATTTAATTACTTTCATGATTTTATAAAGACATTAAAACCGCCGATTTATCAAGAATTTTTATATATTCGAAAGGTAGAGGGAGAGAACTACTTACTTTTAATTTTTCTTTGAATTTTCTAGATCAACTTCTATGCCATGCAAACCATTATCTTCATCACCGAAAACTGTCTAGTTTCCTCTCAATTTTGTGTTTGTAGTGTGTGTGTGAAATGAAAAATGTTGCTTAGTGAAGTAGTTTGGTGTAGCCGGCTAAGGAAGAGAAAATAGACACATTTATGAGACTTGACTTCATGTCAATGTCTCATCTAATTCCACCTTATTACCCTTAATAATACCATCTTCTCATGTTAATTCAAGGGTTAGCTTATAAATTTTTTACTTTAGCATGCAAACTTCATGTTTTCTTTCTTGTTCGGTTTGGTCACTAATTGACTAACCGAATTCTCCTTGAATTTTTTTTTAAAATTCAATTTGGTCCTTATTGAATCAATTTCCAATTTCAATAATTTAGGAAATTTAATCTAATAAGTCATCTAATTATTTAATTAAATCTCCAATCTTCTAGGCTAATTTTTGGGGTGTTACATTTCTTCCCCCCTTAAAGAAAGAATTCGTCCTCGAATTCTTACCTGAATTGAACAAATGGGGATACTGGTTTCGCATTGTTTCCTCAGGTTCCCATGTTGCCTCTTCCATCTTGTGATTTCTCCACAAGACTTTAACCAGTGCAACATTTTTGTTTTTGAGTCTTTTGATTTCCCTATCCAGAATCTGAACTGGTTCCTCTTTGTAAGACAAGTCAGGATTCAATTCTACTTCTTCCGGCTCTAAGATATGAGATGGATCGGATCTATACTTTCTGAGCATTGACACATGGAAGACATTGTGGATTTTATCGAATTCACTGGGAAGTGCAAGTCGATAAGCCACTGGGCCAATTCTTTCAATATTTTCAAAAGGTCCAATAAAGCGAGGACTGAGTTTTCCCCTCTTTCCAAACCGAAATACTTTCTTCCATGGGGAGACTTTGAGAAAGACTTTGTCTCCCACATTATGCTGAATATCTCTTCGTTTTAGATCAGCGTAGGCTTTCTGCCTATCAAAAGCTTGTTTCAAACGAGAGTGGATGATTTGAACTTTCTCTTCTGTTTCTCTGAGCAGCTGTGGTCCCAACACTTTGTTTTCACCAAGCTCAGACCAACACAGAGGAGTTCTGCATTTTCTGCCATACAAAGCTTCAAAAGGAGCCATCTGAATAGACGACTGATAGCTATTTTTGTAGGCAAATTCCACTAAGGGTAGGGATTTCTCCCAATTTTTCCCAAAGTCAATTATGCAAGCTCTAAGCATGTCTTCAAGAATCTGAATTACTCGTTCGGACTGACCATCACTTTGCGGATGGAAAGCAGTGCTTAGATTCAATTTTGTTCCCATAGCTCTTTGTAGAGTCCTCCAGAATCGGGAAGTGAATCTCGGATCACGATCAGAGGTAATGGAGATAGGAACTCCATGTAGCCAAATTATTTCCTGAATGTACAGGTTGGCTAAAGTCTCCAAACTATAATTAATACGAATAGGAATGAAATGTGCCGATTTGGTGAATCGGTCAACAATTACCCAAATAACATCATATTTTCTGGGAGAACAAGGAAGACCAGTCACGAAGTCCATAGTAATTCGTTCCCATTTCAACTGTGGCAGTACAAGTGGTTGGAGTAGTCTGGTGGGAACTCTATGTTCAGCTTTGACTCTTTGACAATTGAGACATTTAGATACAAAATCATTGATAGCCGCTTTCATACCAGACCACCAATACAAAGATTTGAGATCTTTATACATCTTAACCGATCCAGGGTGGACCGAGAAAGAACTCTGGTGTGCTTCCTCTAGAAGATCTCTTTTCAAACTTTCATCATTTGAAACACAGATTCTATCTTTGAAATAGAGGAGATCGTTTGTGTGAATACGGAATCCTTCTCCAGACTTTGTATCCAGTTTGGAAATAATATCCTGAATTTCTGGGTCAGCTTTCTGAAGATTTTCAATCCTTGAAATGAGACTGGACTGAATTTGGAGTTCGGACAGAAATCCTTGCTTTTGATACACTCGAAGATGAGCGTTGATAGCAGTTGGAGCTACAAAATTAATTTTAACAATTTAGACAGAATTATTTTTGCAGACATATTAAAATTTTATTTTCTTAAGGATCAATAATTAGAAATTTTACCCAATGTCGGTTTACGACTCAAGGCGTCTGCATCCACGTTGGCTTTTCCTGGATGATAGTCAATAACTAAATCATAGTCTTTCAACAACTCCATCCATCTGCGTTGTCTCAAATTCAGATCTTTCTGAGTCAGGAGATACTTTAAACTCTTGTGATCAGTGAACATATAGAATTTTTCACCGTACAAATAGTGTCTCCATATTTTGAGAGCAAACACGATAGCAGCAAGTTCAAGATCATGCGTTGGATAGTTCAATTCATGAGATTTCAATTGGCGTGAAGCATAAGCTATCACATTGTCACCTTGCATTAAAACACATCCAAGACTCGCATGTGAAGCATCACTGTATACAGTATAATCTTTGCCCGGTTCTGGTTGGATCAAAACTGGGGCATGAGTCAAGGCTATTTTGAGTTGGTCAAAGCTTCTCTGTTGCTTTTCAGACCATTCAAATGGTTGGTCTTTACGAAGAAGTTTAGTCAAAGGTAAGGCTATAGAGGAAAATCCTTTGACAAACCTTCTATAGTAACCAGCTTGACCAAGAAAACTTTGTATTTCACTGATATTTATGGGAGGTCGCCAATCCATGATTGACTGAATTTTCTTTGGATCTACTTTAATTCCTTCTGCAGAAATTACATGTCCAATGAAAGAGATTTCTGATAACCAGAACTCGTACTTGGAAAATTTTGCGAATAACTGGCGTTCCCGGAGAGTTTGCAAGACAATGCGGAGATGATCAGCATGTTCTTCTCGATTGCGAGAATAGATCAGAATGTCATCAATGAAGACGACCACAAATTTATCAAGATAGGGTTTGAACACTCTGTTCATGAGATCCATGAATGTCGCCGGAGCATTTGTTAATTTGAAAGGCATTACCAGAAATTCATAGTGGCCATAACGAGTTCGGAAGGCTGTTTTTGACACATCCTCTTCTTTGACTCTCATTTGATAATATACAGATCGCAGATCGATCTTTGAGAATACCGAAGCATCCCTAAGTTGATCAAACAGATCTTCTATTCTTGGGAGTGGATATCAATTCTTGATGATCTTGTTCAATTAACGGTAGTCAATGCAAAGACGCATTGATCCATCCTTCTTCTTTACAAACAGAACAGATGCACCCCAAGGAGAAGTGCTAGGTCGAATGAAACCCTTGTCTTGAAGCTCTTGAAGATGCTTTTGCAATTCTTTCAATTCAAGAGGTGCCATCCGATACGGAGTGATAGACACCGGATTTGAGCCAGGCTGTATTTCAATCCCAAATTCAACTTCTCTAGTCGGAGGAAGACCAGGTAGTTCCTCGGGAAACACATCAATGAATTCAGAAACAACATGCATTTCAGATATTCCAAATTCAATTTGATCTCGTAAGACCATGGATGCAAAAATGGAAGTGGGCTTTTTATCAATTAGGAGTATGGATTCTTTCCTAAACCCTGAAGATACAATATTTTATTTTGACAATCTACCCAAGCCTCATGTTTACTTAACCAATCTAAACCCAAAATTAGGTCGAACTCACAAGAGGGTAATATGTACAGATCAATAGAGAATGGCAGATTGCTAATGTGGAATGAACAATTTCTACATATTAGGTTAATGTTTGAAGTTCCTCCTAAAGGGTTTGAGACTATCAGACTTGTTTTCACAATTTCAGGTTCTAGTTTCAACCTTTTTACTACAGACAAACATGTGAATGAATGAGTGGATCCTGAATCAATTAAGGCATAAACAGGATGTGAGTTTAGCTCAACGGTACCTGCAATCACTTCAGAAGACTCTTCGTCATCTCTACCACGAATGTGGTAAACTCTAGCAGGAGCTCGAGATTCCTGATGAGTGGTAGCATTATAATGAGTACCCTTTCCTTTCTCCTGATAACTCGGTTGGGCTGACTTGGCATTCCTATTCCGATTAGAGGATGTCGGACTAGGAACTGCAGTGTTACGAGCTGGCATAGATTCAGGCTTATGAGGACAGTCTTTGATGTAGTGATCATCGCCACCACAAGCATAATAGAGATTAGCCTAAAGTCTACACTGACCACGATGTCGTTTCTGACAGAACTTGCAAGGAGGAATCTTTTCAGAATTTCCCGTACTATTAACTGACATAGTCGGTACTGAAGATCTGATCACTGCAGCTGGTTTCAAAGTGTAATTACTCCTTGGAGCAGAAGTGAAATTAGAAGACCCTTCTTTCTGAAATTTGGTCTTTTTAAACTGCCATTGAGACTTGTCGTCTCGTTTCTGCTTTTTTTCAGGTTTATTACCCCCTTTTCTCTTTTCAACAGCTTTCATTCTAGCTTCGGTTGCAATAGCTCGATTAACAAGATTCTGGAAATCATTGATTCCCAAAGCAGTGAAGATTGGACTCAGTTCATCATTCATACCTTCAATGAACATTCTGCATTTATCAGCTTCAGTTTTGATGTATTCTGCACCATATTTGCAATACTTGCAAAAGTCTGCAACATACTGCTCAATAGGACGATTGGCTTGTTTGAGGTGCAAGAATCTCTTTCTTCTTTCATCTAAGTACTGCTCACTGATGTACTTCTTTTTGAACTCTTCAAGGAAAAACTCCCATGTCACTAGTTCAGTTGGAACAGTTAAAGTAGTGGTTTCCCACCAATTCATAGCTTCATCAGCTAAAGAGCCACAGCACACTCCAATTTATGGTCATCGGAACACTGTAATTGTCTGGTTACCACCTTGGTGGTGTTTTCAAGCCAGTACTCTGCATCTTCTGGTCTTTCTTCATTTGTACCAGCAAAAGTGTAGTCTCGATGCTGAGAAAGTTTATCTATTGGTGATCTGCTAGATGCAACAGGGACAGAAACAGCAGGTTGCTCTTGTTTCAGATTTGTCAGAAGTTGATTGAACATCTCCTTCATGCTGAGGAGACATTCCCTTTGGGCAGACTGAACCATAGGATTTTCAGGTGGAGGTTGTTATGTGTTCTGAACAGGTTCTCTATTGAATTGTTCCATGTTCTGAACAGGTTATTTATCGGATTGCTCAATGATCTGAACATGCTCTTTAGTGATATGTTCAGGGACTTGAGCAGGCTTTTTGGTGATTTTCTCGGTAATCTGAGCAGGCTCTTTGTTTCTCTCCTTTCTCGGAGTTTCAGTTCGAGTTGGTGGCTTATCACCCAATCTCACACTTTCACCTTCGCTCGAAGATTCATGTGAGCTCCCATTCTTTAGGTCCTTTGGGTCCGTCATTTTCTATCATTCATTTAAACAACAAGAAGATCAGAAAGCTCAATACAATTATCTTAGTATGCAATTCATGGGTGGCATACCTAAACAGTGCAGATGCATGCAGACTCTATTAAACTTTTAGGACTTAACCTAAAAAGCTCTAATACCACTTTATATAACACCCCTCACCCCGGATTAGGGGCAAGGAGCGTTATCTTAACTTGTAATTCGTATTACGTATTAGGCAGCGGAAGTGTAATTTTTTTTATATTCGATTACATCTTTGTAATTTAACCAAATTAATTTCATTCATTTTTACATATATACCATACAAGATTTCATATCACCTTTCAATTAATAACATGGTGGGCACCTATAATTTCTAAGGTTATTCGATTACAACCACACACGTTATACACCACAAATATCAATTCATTTCATCTCTAATCTCATACCCAATAATTTTCATACATTCGAAAGTTTCTATTTAATTTCTATCTAATTCGGATATCACATACATAGTCCAATTCAATTATTAGAATCAATCGATTGTTTCTTTGAACTACAATTTAAGTCAAGATCTATTTAAAGTTTCTAGTTTCATTCGAATTTCACATACATGTGATTCATTGCATTATGATTCCAATTCCATTAAATTCGATTCATTCGAATACCACTTTAATCAATCCAATTCAGTTTCTATGTCATCATGTAGTACAACTCTAATATAGTGCTAATCGATTTATATTTCATACATATAACATATCCGAATATCATCATCCATAGTGTTTTAGTTTCCCTTGTACAAAATAACTACCCGGGGTAACTATATACGGTCAAACCTATAGGTTGCCTTTACAAAAGAAATCCGAAAAAAAGAATCGAGCCCCCAAAACATATACTCGGGCGATCTATACCCCAAAATATGTACCCCTTAATTACATACCAAAATGAAGGGAAACATCTTATAACGTTTATACATTACTAAAGAAATAGCTCATAAACATCACCATTAATGCAAATTGAACTAGCATGCAGGCCGTTAAACCACCCAACATGAGCACGACAAAGATAGCAAAGGGCATACTTAATCCTCGAGTAGGGAGATAACAGGTGGTAGATCAACAAGCTAGAACCTGAAATTTTGGGAAGGAAGGAAGGGTTCGAGTGGTAAGTACTTCTAGTACTTAGTGAGGAAACCTTAATCTAATCAATTTCCATTTATATACTAATGATCACACATTAGATTCCACTTTGTATTTTATTTCATTTTTCTAATTCATTTGAATGGCTCAACAAACAAAGCAATTTCACAATTAATTGATCAACATCAGCAATCATTCGAAATATATGCATAGCAAGGCATTTTTCTCCATTCGAATACAAGCAATCTCATACCAACCATATCATTAATATTTCATAGAAATCATGAATGCAAAATCCATCTATCTATTTATCAGATATCATGCCCAATTTTCAAAACATATCAAATGCAACAATTAATGATATCATTAGTATCATAATCAAAATATTCAAGTCTTTCAATGACTATATATTAATTCAATTGCATACCAATTTAACATGGAATTAAAATCAATTCATCCATTTCGAAGTCATGATGCTCAATTCGACTTAACTACTTCAATTGCATAGATTCGATCAATAGCAATTTCACATAACAAGCAGCAGCAAACTGTAGCAGAGAATCAATTGATTTATATCGTATAATTGACTTACTACCACACAATTTAAGAAATTCATCAATCAATAATTTCGATCTCAAATTTCTATCTTTTAATTTCTTATTAATTCAATTCGCAATGCCTTGGATAGTATAGTAAGCTAGGTATTCGAGTCACATATAACTGAAGTGTGAATCAAATTCATCATATAATAGGAACCACGTACCAAATTCATATCATCGTATCACATATCATAATGTCCGCACACATTAAGCAAAAAGGTACACTTACGTACCACAATATCGAGTACACTAACGTACCGATTTTCTTATCGAGCTCAAGACTCTAGGCTAGCCGTACTACCTGGACAGACTATACACACCAAGGGCTTTGCTTATTGATCTTTAATTCTTAATCATGTAATTATTCAATAAATTTTCAGAATTTGTTTTTCTCAATCCTTTCGATTGCTTTCATAAAATTTCAATTCAAATGTCACATACTATCACATATAACATATAATGATTGCAATTCAATTTGCATATCTCGATTCAGCATATACACAATTAATTTCATATCACATAGTTCAAATTTCATATTTCATAGCTCAATTACCAATTGAGTTTATCAAACACATATCTCATGCAAGATCGACAATCGGTCACATATCATATCAAGCAATATTATCATATCATCAACCATTCGATATCAATGTCAAAGATGCTCATAATCGGCATTTCAATTTAATCCATTATCCATCCAATATTCCACAATCAGATTCGAAATCAACATGGCAAGTATCACTTTTCAATTCAAGCACATAGGTCATCAAAATCTCAAATCACATGCATTCAATCAAATTCCTTTATTCCTTCTTCCCTTATTATTTACCAACATTAATTTAGTCCAATTGCATGCTCAACATATATTCTAACAACAAATTAAGGCTAGTTGAGACTCTAATATCAACTCTAAGGTTGTTTCACTCACAGTTCGCCAAGCTAGTTCTGGATTCGAAGGCCTTTTGCTCGATCCGCAGCCGTTCCAGGTAGAGTTTCTTCCTCAAATCTTTCACCTCTAGGATCTAATGCATTTAAACCAAATAATAGAGAAATTTTCATAATTCTATTCATTAAATTTCAAAACTGAATTTTATTTCTTATTCTAATTTAGTCCCTATACTATTATGGTTCGAACATGGCCAAATCTATTATCACTAATTCCCTCCAATCAGTGCTTAAGCTTTCAATTTGCTTATTAATTCATAAAATTTACATTTTTAACAGTTTAATAATCAATTTAACACCTTCTTCTCCCCCAATTTTACAATTTAAAATTTTCAATCGCCATTCAATTTCATTTATCCGTTTTTCAAACTGTTTCGACCTCTTGATTTAATATGTTTTCCATTTCCAGCATATAACTCCAAATTGATCACCGTTTATTTCTAAATTCAATTAACATATTCAATTTCATCATATTAAAATTTCAGATCGAAACTCCAAGTATTTTATTTTCTACAATTTTTCAAAGTTCACTGTCCAGCTAAGAACACTACTGGCCAAATTTGCATGTTGTTCAAATCAAGTTTCCAGATTTCACCACAGCTATCAACTCTCTGATTTACGATTTTTCTATCAAACTATACATATCAAAGTATGACATATCAAAATTTCATCATGAAATTCCAACTACTTAATTTTCTACAATTTTCTAAAGTTGCATGTTCTTAAAATTATCAAATATGTCCATGTTTGCTCTTGCATGTTCATAAGCTTTTATCATTCAAATTTCTTGAGGCTTCTTATATTCTTAGATTTTCCACCAGCATCTCCCTTGATTTAATTACTTTCATGATTTTATAAAGACATTAAAACCGCCGATTTATCAAGAATTTTTATATATTCGAAAGGTAGAGGGAGAGAGCTACTTACTTTTAATTTTCTTTGAATTTTCTAGATCAACTTCTATGCCATGCAAACCATTATCTTCATCACCGAAAACTCTCTAGTTTCCTCTCAATTTTGTGTTTGTAGTGTGTGTGTGAAATGAAAAATGTTGCTTAGTGAAGTAGTTTGGTGTAGCCGGCTAAGGAAGAGAAAAGAGACACATTTATGAGACTTGACTTCATGTCAATGTCTCATCTAATTCCACCTTATTACCCTTAATAATACCATCTTCTCATGTTAATTCAAGGGTTAGCTTATAAATTTTTGACTTTAGCATGCAAACTTCATGTTCTCTTTCTTGTTCGGTTTGGTCACTAATTGACTAACCGAATTCTCCTTGAATTTTTCTTTAAAATTCAATTTGGTCCTTATTGAAACAATTTCCAATTTCAATAATTTAGGAAATTTAATCTAATAAGTCATCTAATTATTTAATTAAATCTCTAATCTTCTAGGCTAATTTTTGGGGTGTTACATTTCTTCCCCCTTAAAGAAAGAATTCGTCCTCGAATTCTTACCTGAATTGAACAAATGGGGATACTGGTTTCGCGTTGTTTCCTCAGGTTCCCATGTTGCCTCTTCCATCTTGTGATTTCTCCACAAGACTTTAACTAGTGCAACATTTTTGTTTTTGAGTCTTTTGATTTCCCTATCCAGAATCTGAACTGGTTCCTCTTTGTAAGACAAGTCAGGATTCAATTCTACTTCTTCCGTCTCTAAGATATGAGATGGATCGGATCTATACTTTCTGAGCATTGACACATGGAAGACATTGTGGATTTTATCGAATTCACTGGGAAGTGCAAGTTGATAAGCCACTGGGCCAATTCTTTCAATAATTTCAAAGGTCCAATAAAGCGAGGACTGAGTTTTCCCCTCTTTCCGAACCGAAATACTTTCTTCCATGGGGAGACTTTGAGAAAGACTTTGTCTCCCACATTATGCTGAATATCTCTTCGTTTCAGATCAGCGTAGGCTTTCTGCCTATCAAAAGCTTGTTTCAAACGAGTGTGGATGATTTGAACTTTCTCTTCTGTTTCTCTGAGCAGCTGTGGTCCCAACACTTTGTTTTCACCAAGCTCAGACCAACACAGAGGAGTTCTGCATTTTCTGCCATACAAAGCTTCAAAAGGAGCCATCTGAATAGACGACTGATAGCTATTGTTGTAGGCAAATTCCACTAAGGGTATGGATTTCTCCCAATTCTTCCCAAAGTCAATTATGCAAGCTCTAAGCATGTCTTCAAGAATCTGAATTACTCGTTCGGACTGACCATCACTTTGCGGATGGAAAGCAGTGCTTAGATTCAATTTTGTTCCCATAGCTCTTTGTAGAGTCCTCCAGAATCGGGAAGTGAATCTCGGATCACGATCAGAGGCAATGGAGATAGGAACTCCATGTAGCCGAATTAATTCCTGAATGTACAGGTTGGCTAAAGTCTCCAAACTATAATTAATACGAATAGGAATGAAATGTGCTGATTTGGTGAATCGGTCAACAATTACCCAAATAACATCATATTTTCTAGGAGAACAAGGAAGACCAGTCACGAAGTCCATAGTAATTCGTTCCCATTTCCATTGTGGCAGTACAAGTGGTTGGAGTAGTCCGGTGGGAACTCTATGTTCAGCTTTGACTCTTTGACAATTGAGACATTTAGATACAAAATCACTGATAGCCGCTTTCATACCAGACCAGCAATACAAAGATTTGAGATCTTTATACATCTTAACTGATCCAGGGTGGACCGAGAAAGAACTCTGGTGTGCTTCTTCTAGAAGATCTCTTTTCAAACTTTCATCATTTGGAACACAGGTTCTATCTTTGAAATAGAGGAGACCGTTTGTGTGAATACGGAATCCTTCTCCAGACTTTTATCCAGTTTTGAAATAATATCCTAAAGTTATGGGTCAACTTTCTGAAGATTTTCAATCCTTGAATTGAGACTGGACTGAATTTGGAGTTCGGACAGAAAACCTTGCTTTTGATACACTCGAAGATGAGCGTTGATAACAGTTGGAGCTACAAAAATAATTTTAACAATTTAGACAGAATTATTTTTGCAAACATATTAAAATTTTATTTTCTTAAGGATCATGTAAAACCTATGTTTGATTTTGATATAACTAGATCTTTAAGGATCAAATTGAAGAACTTAAAATTGTTTGTACAAATCCCTTAATAAGTTTTTGAAACCCCAAAGACTTTAAACTGATTTATTAGAACTCAAACTCAAATATTTTCTAAGTGTTCCAAGGCAAAAACATTGAAAAACGTCAACCAGTATCGATACCCATTGAGGAGTATCGATACCTTTTTAGCAAAATTTGCCTCTGACGGAACAAGTATCGAAACGGCAAACCCTAGTATCGATACGCTATGAAATCAGTATCGATACGGATGAACCAGTATCGATACCATTTTATAATTATTAATTTCAAAGTCAGTTTAAAAATATAACCGTTGAGATTTTTAAACGGTCACTAAACCGGTATCGATACCTCTAACCCTAGTATCGATACCCCATTTGACAGTGAGCTATGTCGAGAAAAAGGTATCGATACAGCCTGTGCTGTTTCGATACCCAGTACCGATACGCCAAGAACGCGTATCGATACCCCTTTATCATTTGTGCACAACGGCTATTTTCTTGTGAGACAGGTATCGATACCCCACTATAGAGTATCGATACTCATAGCTGGAAAAGTGCAAGAAAGTGGAGAAAAAGCATCCCAACGGCTATAATCTTAAAATCAACACTCACAACGGTTGGAAATCATCAAGAGGCTATAAAAAGACCCCAAGAAGCTTCAGCAACAAATCATTGAACCTCAAGAAGATATCAAAACATCAAATCCAAGCATTTGTGCAAAAATCCTACTTTGTCTAGAAACCCCAATTGTATCCTTCATTTCTATTTTGTTCAATTGGGTTGAGTGCTTGATATTGGGCTATCACTTGTATTGAGAGATACCTTATTAGCCACCAAATTTCTTTGTTCTTTTGTGTGAGGATTGGGTTAATTTTTGGGTAGAAAAATTAACCGAAATTGTAAAGGTTGCCTCCTTGTCCTGGAAAAAGGGGACGAACAATTTAGTGGAAATTGTTGGAAATCCTTGGTGAGACTAAGGTAGTGGATGTAGAGTTCGGTTGGTGAACTTGAACCACTCTAAATTCCTGTGTCAATATTTTTTAAGTTGCAATTTCCGTTACAACATCGCTAAAATTCCAATTCACCCCCCCTCTTGGTTATTATCATTCGTGTGATCCACTCAACAATTGGCATCAGAGCTTAACTCTTTGAGGATTAACAACCGCAAGAGGAGATCCTTGGAAGAAGTGTGATCATCATCAAAATATCAAGAGATGGCATCAACCTCCGCTCCCGGCATGTACGACTCACAATCCACCACAAAGCCTCCTTTCTTCAATGGTGAGAACTACTCATTTTGGAAAAATAAAATGCGTCTATTTATTAAATCAAGTGACTACCTTGTGTGGGATGTCATTGAGGATGGACCATATATCCCATTGAAGCAAGATGTTGATGGCAAGATGGTGCTTAAAAGAAGAACGGAAATGAGTGAAGAGGAAAGGAAAAAGATCCAAGTAAATGATAAAGCTCTTCACATGCTATTTTGTGCTTTCGGTCCGGACATCTACTCAAAGGTCTCATCAATTGAAAGTGCCAAAGAAGTGTGGGACACTCTTGAAACCACCTATGAAGGCACCAACGATGTCAAAGAAACTAAGATTGGAATTCTCAATCTTAGTTATGAAAATTTCAAGATGGAATTTGATGAGACGGTGTCAAAGATGTTTGATCGATTCTCCACAATTTTGAATGGTCTAAAGGGCTATGGAGAAATTATACCGGAAGACAAGCTTGTTCGAAAGCTACTCTATTCACTTCCCGAATCTTGGGATGGGAAGAGAACCGCTATCATCGAAGCAAAGAATTTAAAAACTTTAAAGCTTGATGAACTTGTAGGTTCTCTCCTTACTCACGAGATCATGAAGCAAGGAAGGGAAGATGAGAAAAAGAAAGAAGAAAAAAGAATGGAGAAGCTTGAAGGGGAGAAAAAGAAGAAAATAGGAATAGCTCTCAAGGCTAAAACTTCCCAACTTGATGAAAGTTCATCTAGTGATGAGGATGAACTTGAAGAATTGGCTATGATAGCCAAACGATTCTCACGCCTTATGAGGTCCAACCGAGGAAGAAGAATCCAAAGGAAAATGGACTTTAAAGGCAAGAACAAAGAAGAAGGAAGGGATCCAATCACGTGCTTCGAGTGCGGACAACCCGGCCACATACGTTCGGAGTGCCCTCAACTCAAGAAGAAGGGCTTTGAGAAGAAGAAAAAGCTCAAAGCCAAGCTTGCTACTTGGAGTGATGAGGAGTCATCGGAGGATGACGAACAAGAAGTGGCGAACCTTTGCCTCATGGCACTTGAGGAAGATTCCTCCTTGGTAACCTCTAACTCATCTACTTTAGATTATTCATATGAAGAATTAAATGATGCTTATGATGAGTTACAAGAGGTATATGATGAATTAGTTGAGAAGTATAAGGAGTCGGTTATTAAGAATAGAAAAATTATTCTAGAATTAAAAGAGAAAAATAACTCACTTACTCAAACTAATTCTAAAATAGAGAAAAAGATATTAGGATTAGAAGATGAACTTAAATTCTTTCAAAAAGAAAATATTGATCTTAATAATCTTTTATCTCAAAATAATTGTGAACACCAAAAGGTGTTAAGTGAGCTAAATGAGCTCAAAAAGTCTTTAAAAATTAATGGTAGTGTTAAACATAACATAGGAGAATCCTCTAGAACACACCAATATAAGAAAAAGACTAACTACTACAAACAAAATAACTATCCTAGACATAGTAAAGTTAAAAGAATTAGAAATGTATGGGTTCCTAAGGAACTTGTTAAATCTAATGATATTATTGCTATGTCACCTTGGATTCCTAAGGGAACCAAAGTTTTAGGAACTAACACACATGGACCCAAAATGATTTGGGTACCAAAAACAAAAGTTTAAATATCTTTGTTTGTAGGGGGAGCATTGCTACAAGGCCAAAGCACAAAGTCAAAACTCATGGTACCTTGATAGTGGATGCTCGAGACACATGACCGGAGACAAGAGTAGACTAATGGATCTAAAGCCAAAAAGTGGAGGAGTAGTAACTTTTGGTGACAACTCCAAAGGCCACATTGAAGGTATTGGCTCCATAGGTAATCACTCTACTACTCTCATTGAAAATGTTTTATATGTCAATGGTCTTAAACACAATTTATTGAGCATAAGTCAACTATGTGATAAAGGTTTTAATGTTATATTTGATAAAACCGGTTGTAAAATTGTAGACATTAAAACTAATAATATTATGCTCATAGGTCATCGCATAGGGAATATATACATGGTGCATCTAGATGACATTCATACATCTCATGCATGCTTAGTTGCTCAAAACGAAAATGATGCATGGTTGTGGCATAGGAAGCTAGGACATGCTAGCACAAGTGTTTTAGAAAAACTAGTCTCTCTAAACCTAGTTAAAGGTTTACCCAAGATAAAATTTTCAAACAATAAAATTTGTGATGCATGCTCAAAGGGTAAACAACATAGATCTTCCTTTAAATCCATTAATGACATTTCTACTAGTAGATGTTTACAACTAATCCATATGGATTTATTTGGGCCAATTAGGACTATGAGCTTGGGTGGCAAATCATATGCTTTTGTATTAGTTGATGATTTTTCTAGATTCACTTGGGTTCTCTTTTTAAGTACTAAGGATGAGGCTTTGGAAAAATTCATCACATTTTCAAAATTAATTCAAAATGATCTTGAACTTAAAATTTCACATATTAGAAGTGATCATGGAACCGAATTTCAAAATTTAGGATTTGAAGATTTTTTAAATGAAAATGGTATTAGCCATAATTTATCAGCTCCTCGAACTCCTCAACAAAATGGGGTAGTTGAGAGGAAAAATAGAACTTTACAAGAAATGGCTAGAACTATGCTTTGCGAAAACAATTTACCAAAATATTTTTGGGCGGAAGCAACAAACACGGCTTGTTATATTATAAATCGTGTAACCATTAGGCCGATTTTAAAGAAAACACCTTATGAGATTTTAAAATCTAAAAAGCCTAATATTAGCTACTTCCACCCTTTTGGATGTAAATGTTTTGTTTTAAATAATGGAAAAGATAATTTAGGTAAATTTGATGCAAAAAGTGATGAAGCTATTTTTATAGGTTACTCTTTAACCTCTAAAGCCTATCGAGTATTTAACAAAAGAACTTTAGTCGTAGAAGAATCTATTCATGTTGTATTCGATGATAATCCCCTTCCTAGGAAGGATTCTTGTGATGATGATAATGTAGGAATCATAAATACCTTTGATGGAGGTCAAACTTCAAAGAAGGATGAGATTCAACCAAAAGAAGAAGACACGCAAGATCCACCTCTTGAAGCCTTGAAGGACTTGGCTATTGAGGAAAAGGAAGTTAGCTATCCAAGGGAGTTGAACTATGTCAAAGATGGTGAAATCTTGGGTGATCCATCCAAGGGGGTAACCACTCGTTCTTCTCTTAGATTAATGAATCATATTGCATTTATCTCATGCATAGAGCCTAAAAATATCAAAGAAGCATTGAAAGATGATTTTTGGATTATGGCTATGCAAGAAGAGTTAAATCAATTTGAGAGAAGTAATGTTTGGACATTAGTTGATAGGCCTAGTAATCAATCTACAATAGGAACTAAATGGGTATTTAGGAACAAACTAGATGAGAGTGGTAACATTGTGAGAAATAAAGCTAGACTTGTAGCACAAGGTTACACTCAAGAGGAGGGAATAGATTTTGATGAAACCTATGCACCCGTAGCTAGAATGGAAGCCATTAGGATGTTGCTTGCATATGCATGTTATCATAATTTCAAGCTTTTTCAAATGGACGTTAAAAGCGCATTTTTAAATGGTTTTATAAATGAAGAAGTGTATGTAGAACAACCACCGGGTTTTGAAGACTCAAAATTTCCAAATCATGTTTTCAAACTTACAAAAGCACTTTATGGTTTAAAACAAGCTCCTAGAGCTTGGTATGAAAGACTTTCAAATTTTTTGATTAAAAAAGGATTTGAAAAAGGTAAGGTGGACACTACACTCTTTATAAAAATGTATAAAAATGACATTTTAGTAGTTCAAATTTATGTTGATGATATTATATTTGGATCTACTAATGAATGTTATTGTCAAGAGTTTGCTAAGTTAATGCAAGGTGAATTTGAGATGAGCATGATGGGGGAGCTCTCATTCTTTTTGGGACTCCAAATCAAACAAATGAAGGATGGCACCTTCATAAATCAAGCAAAATACATAAAGGATATGCTCAACAAGTTTGGCTTGGAGAACACAAAGCCTCAAGCCACTCCTATGAGCTCATCTACAAAGCTTGACAAAGATGAAGGAGGTAAGTGTGTTGACTCTAAGCTTTATCGCTCTATGATTGGATCTTTGCTTTACCTTACCGCAAGTAGACCGGATATACTGTTTAGTGTTTGCTTGTGTGCTAGGTTTCAAGCTAGTCCTAAAGAGTCTCACCTTATAGCCGTTAAGAGAATCTTTAGATACCTTAGAGACACTCCTTGTTTAGGCCTTTGGTATCCTAGAGTCTCAACCTTCAACCTTCATGCTTACTCGGATGCGGATTATGGGGGTTGCAAAATCGATAGGAAAAGTACATCGGGAACTTGTCAATTCTTAGGTAGTATGCTCATATCTTGGTTCTCTAAGAAACAAAATAGTGTAGCTTTATCTACCACCGAAGCCGAGTACATATCCTTAGGAAGTTGTTGTGCTCAAGTTCTTTGGATGAAGCAACAACTCTTAGATTATGGTGTAAAAATAGAAACCATACCCCTTAAATGTGATAATACAAGTGCAATATGTTTAACGAAAAATCCCATCCAACACTCTAGAACCAAACATATAGAAATAAGGCATCATTTCATTAGAGATCATGTCCTTAAGAAAGATGTGGCTATAGAGTATGTAGACACCTTAAATCAATTAGCGGACATTTTCACAAAACCATTAGATAAAGAGCGTTTTTGGTCCCTTAGGAGAGAGTTGGGTCTAACTAGCCTATCTTGACCTTTAGGACCTCTTTTTAGAATTAAATGTGCTTGATTTTGTGAAATAATCATGTTTATGTGTTTAATCTCCCAATTTCTTCCATGTATATGGTTAGGGGGAGTATGTTTCTGTTAAAATATGCTTAGTTCATTCATCATTTACATACTTTTAAGAGATGTTAAGTTCATGTCTTTGGTTATTTTTAACCAAATAGGCAAAATTCTGGGCATAAGGTATCGATACTGCCCAATGGGTATCGATACTCGTTCTTCATTTCAATTTCCCAGAATTTCTCATCGCTTCACGCGTATCGATACCGCCTCATGCGTATCGATACCCTCTTCAAACGGTCAAAATTGAGAAAAGACAAGTCTATCCCTGTATCGATACCGTCTAATGAGTATCGATACCTCTTTCAACGGTTATATTTTTGGAAAGACAATTCTATCCCTGTATCGATACCATCTAATGAGTATCGATACCTCCTTCAACGGTCAAATTTGAGGAAAGACAATTCTATCCCCGTATCGATACCCCCTGAGGAGTATCGATACCCTTTCGCGCTGATGGCATTAAATAGGTTTTTAATGAGATCTAATTTTACCAAAATTAAAACTCTTTAATATCCTATTAACCCTAAACGTTTTTGGCTATATAAAGGCCTCTTCTCCTTCATATTCTTCACCAAAAATCAAAAGAAACCCTTGAATCAAAGCTTTTGCTCTCTCTCAAAATTCTCTCTTCAAAGTTTCTATGGCACCAAAAGAGCATTCAAGGAAACGTCAAAGAGTTCTTCTTGCCGGAGACTCTTCAACTCCCGGATCGGTTGCTCGTCCGGATTATGCTACTATCTACAACCAATCCTTTGAAGATTCCGAGGGCCTTCCTTATTTCCGCCAATTTGAAAACTACAAAATTCGTGCGGAGAGGATCGTATCCATCCCCTTTCTCGACTCCGAGCGCTTCAAGTTTGAATATCTTCTGCTTCTTCGTCTTTGGAATTTCATGCACTTTCTCACTATTCCGGGTATTTACTATCGGCTTTTGGTTTTGATTTTCTTCTCTAATGCTAAATGCATTTATCGTAATGGAGAAGTCGTTGCCATTCGATCGTATCTTATGGGGAAACAAATAGTTCTTGATGTCAAGTCTATTTGTGAAGTTTTTAAATTGGAGGATGAAGGTGAAGATAATGAGAATGCCTTAGGGCATGTTCTTAGCGGTTCCGTAACCGTCCTCAATGCTCATGATCGAATCCTACATTTGATGGTATCATGGTGGCTTCGTCCCTCCGGAGGCAAATATTCCACCATCCGTCTATTGGATGATTTTTGGATTCGAAGTTTCCGACAACGAAAACGCCCAAATCTTGCTCGCATCATGTTCAATGAGATTGCTTATCATGTTCAACAACGTGAAACTCCTCTCATTACATCCTTTATCTACGGTACGGCCTTAAGCTATTACTTTGTTCAAAAGGATATTGATTGTTCGTTTGATCTTGCTTCTACTCTTACCGATCCTATCGACGAACATTCTCTTGCTCGAAGCAAATTTCATTATTTTAATGGAAATTGGCTACGTCTTACCGAGCTTCCACCCGAGGCCGCCGCCGCCTTAGAACAACAAGCTCCTCAAGCTCCTCAAGCTCCTCAAGTCCCACAACCCAATATGGATAATCTCATGACATATCTCAATGAACAATTCACCGGGTTGAATACTCGTCTTACCTCTATGGAAACTACATTTGATACGAGGATGACGGGTATGGAGAATCGCCTTACATCCCTCGAAAGCAAGCAAAATTCCTCGAATATTTCCATTGCCGCTTTCCACGATGAATGGCGTAATAGCATGAGGAACAATGACCCTTTAGGAGATGAAGATGACGATGATGAAGACGATGAAGATAATGCCTAGACTTCTATCTTTGCATATCATATCATATCATTTAGGATTTTTATTTTTTTATGCACCTATGTTTTATGTTCTTAGGATTAAGATTATTACCTATGCTTTGATTTTTTAGGATTTAGGTTTGCTTATGTTTTGGATTTCTCGTTTTATGATATAATAAGATTATGTTGCTTATCTTTATACTCTTGATATTTGATGCACATTATGCTCTCACAATTTTTTTTGATCTAACAAAAAGGGGGAGAAGATATAGCTCACAAACAAACTTCAAAATTTTTTGGTTTTATCAAACTTACATCAAGGGGGAGTTAAGAATTTTGATTTTGAGAAATTTCTTTGGTCTTAACTAAATTGAAATATCAAGCTTATATTAAGGGGGAGTTAATTTTCAAAAGTTGTCAAAAATTTTAAGTTTTGGTTTTGTTATATCAAAAAGGGGGAGATTGTAAAACCTATGTTTGATTTTGATATAACTAGATCTTTAAGGATCAAATTGAAGAACTTAAAATTGTTTGTACAAATCCCTTAATAAGTTTTTGAAACCCCAAAGACTTTAAACTGATTTATTAGAACTCAAACTCAAATATTTTCTAAGTGTTCCAAGGCAAAAACATTGAAAAACGTCAACCAGTATCGATACCCATTGAGGAGTATCGATACCTTTTTAGCAAAATTTGCCTCTGACGGAACAAGTATCGAAACGGCAAACCCTAGTATCGATACGCTATGAAATCAATATCGATACGGATGAACCAGTATCGATACCATTTTATAATTATTAATTTCAAAGTCAGTTTAAAAATATAACCGTTGAGATTTTTAAACGGTCACTAAACCGGTATCGATACCTCTAACCCTAGTATCGATACCCCATTTGACAGTGAGCTATGTCGAGAAAAAGGTATCGATACAGCCTGTGCTGTTTCGATACCCAGTACCGATACGCCAAGAACGCGTATCGATACCCCTTTATCATTTGTGCACAACGGCTATTTTCTTGTGAGACAGGTATCGATACCCCACTATAGAGTATCGATACTCATAGCTGGAAAAGTGCAAGAAAGTGGAGAAAAAGCATCCCAACGGCTATAATCTTAAAATCAACACTCACAACGGTTGGAAATCATCAAGAGGCTATAAAAAGACCCCAAGAAGCTTCAGCAACAAATCATTGAACCTCAAGAAGATATCAAAACATCAAATCCAAGCATTTGTGCAAAAATCCTACTTTGTCTAGAAACCCCAATTGTATCCTTCATTTCTATTTTGTTCAATTGGGTTGAGTGCTTGATATTGGGCTATCACTTGTATTGAGAGATACCTTATTAGCCACCAAATTTCTTTGTTCTTTTGTGTGAGGATTGGGTTAATTTTTGGGTAGAAAAATTAACCGAAATTGTAAAGGTTGCCTCCTTGTCCTGGAAAAAGGGGACGAACAATTTAGTGGAAATTGTTGGAAATCCTTGGTGAGACTAAGGTAGTGGATGTAGAGTTCGGTTGGTGAACTTGAACCACTCTAAATTCCTGTGTCAATATTTTTTAAGTTGTAATTTCCGTTACAACATCGCTAAAATTCCAATTCACCCCCCCTCTTGGTTATTATCATTCGTGTGATCCACTCAACAGATCAAGAATTAGGAATTTTACCCAATGTCGGTTTACGACTCAAGGCGTCTGCAAACCACATTGGCTTTTCCTGGATGATAGTCAATAACTAAATCATAGTCTTTCAACAACTCCATCCATCTGCGTTGTCTCAAATTCAGATCTTTCTGAGTCAGGAGATACTTTAAACTCTTGTGATCAGTGAACATATAGCATTTTTCACCGTACAAATAGTGTCTCCATATTTTGATAGCAAACACGATAGCAGCAAGTTCAAGATCACGCGTTGGATAGTTCAATTCATGAGATTTCAATTGGCGTGAAGCATAAGCTATCACATTGTCACCTTGCATTAAAACACATCCAAGACCCGCATGTGAAGCATCACTGTATACAGTATAATCTTTGCCCGGTTCTGGTTGGATCAAAACTGGGGCATGAGTCAAGGCTATTTTGAGTTGGTCAAAGCTTCTCTGTTGCTTTTCAGACCATTCAAATGGTTGGTCTTTACGAAGAAGTTTAGTCAAAGGTAAGGCTATAGAGGAAAATCCTTTGACAAAGCTTCTGTAGTAAACAGCTTGACCAAGAAAACTCCGTATTTCACTGACTTTTCTGGGAGGTCGCCAATCCATGATTGACTGAATTTTCTTTGGATCTACTTTAATTCCTTCTACAGAAATTACATGTCCAAGGAAAGAGACTTCTGATAACCAGAACTCGCACTTGGAAAATTTTGCGAATAACTGGCGTTCCCGGAGAGTTTGCAAGACAATGCGGAGATGATCAGCATGTTCTTCTCGATTGCGAGAATAGATCAGAATGTCATCAATGAAGACGACCACAAATTTATCAAGATAGGGTTTGAACACTTTGTTCATGAGATCCATGAATGTCGCCAGAGCATTTGTTAATCTGAAAGGCATTACCAGAAATTCATAGTGGCCATAACGAGTTCGGAAGGCTGTTTTTGACACATCCTCCTCTTTGACTCTCATTTGATAATATCCAGATCGCAGATCGATCTTTGAGAATACCGAAGCATCCCTAAGTTGATCAAACATATCTTCTATTCTTGGGAGTGGATATCGGTTCTTGATTGTGATCTTGTTCAATTGACGGTAGTCAATGCAAAGACGCATTGTTCCATCCTTCTTCTTTACAAACAGAACAGGTGCATCCCAAGGAGAAGTGCTAGGTCGAATGAAACCCTTGTCTTGAAGCTCTTGAAGTTGCTTTTGCAATTCTTTCAATTCAAGAGGTGTCATCCGATACGGAGTGATAGACACCGGATTTGAGCCAGGCTGTATTTCAATCCCAAATTCAACTTCTCAAGTCGGTGGAAGACCAGGTAGTTCCTCGGGAAACACATCAATGAATTCAGAAACAACATGCATTTGAGATATTCCAAATTCAATTTGATCTCGTAAGACCATGGATGCAAAAATGGAAGTGGGCTTTTTATTAATTAGGAGTATGGATTCTTTTCCTAAACCCTGAAGATACAATATTTTATTTTGACAATCTACCCAAGCCTCATGTTTACTTAACCAATCTAAACCCAAAATTAGGTCGAACTCACAAGAGGGTAATATTTAAAGATCAATAGAGAATGGCAGATTGCTAATGTGCAATGAACAATTTTTACATATTAGGTTAATGTTTGAAGTTCCTCCTAAAGGGTTTGAGACTATCAGACTTGTTTTCACAATTTCTGGTTCTAGTTTCAACTTTTTTACTACAGACAAACATGTGAATGAATGAGTGGATTCTGAATCAATTAAGGCATAAACAGGATGTGAGTTTAGCTCAACAGTACCTGCAATCACTTCAGGAGACTCTTCGTCATCTCTACCACGAATGTGGTAAACTCTAGCATGAGCTCGAGATTCCTGATGAGTGGTAGCATTACAATGAGTACCCTTGCCTTTCTTCTGATAACTTGGTTGGGCTGACTTGGCATTCCTGTTCCGATTAGAGGATGTCGGACTAGGAACTGCAGTGTTACGAGCTGGCATAGATTCAGGCTTATGAGGACAGTCTTTGATGTAGTGATCATCGCCACCACAAGCATAATAGAGATTTGCCTAAAGTCTACATTGACCACGATGTGGTTTCTGACAGAACTTGCAAGGAGGAATCTTTTCAAAATTTCCCGTACTATTAACTGACATAGTCAGTACTGAAGATCTGATCACTGCAGCTGGTTTCGAAGTGTAATTACTCCTCGGAGCAGAAGTGAAATTAGAAGACCCTTCTTTCTGAAATTTGGTCTTTTTAAACTGCCATTGAGACTTGTCGTCTCGTTTCTGCTTTTTGTCAGGTCTATTGCCCTCTTTTCTCTTTTCAGCAGCTTTCATTCTAGCTTCGGTTGCAATAGCTCGATTAACAAGATTCTGGAAATCATTGATTCCCAAAGCAGTGAAGATTGGACTCAGTTCATCATTCATACCTTCAATGAACATTTTGCATTTATCAGCTTCAGTTTTGATGTATTATGCACCATATTTGCAATACTTGCAAAAGTCTGCAACATACTGCTCAATAGGACGATTGGCTTTTTTGAGGTGCAAGAATCTCTTTCTTCTTTCATCTAAGTACTGCTCACTGATGTACTTCTTTTTGAACTCTTCAAGGAAAAACTCCCATGTCACCAGTTCAGTTGGAACAGTTAAAGTAGTGGTTTCCCACCAATTCATAGCTTTATCAGCTAACAGAGCCACAACACACTCCAATTTATGGTCATCGGAGCACTGTAATTGTCTGGTTACCACCTTGGTGGTGTTTTCAAGCCAGTACTCTGCATCTTCTGGTCTTTCTTCATTTGTACCAGCAAAAGTGTAGGCTCGATGCGGAGAAAGTTTATCTATTGGTGCTCTGCTAGATGCAACAGGGACAGAAACAGCAGGTTGCTCTTGTTTCAGATTTGTCAGAAGTTGATTGAACATCTCCTTCATGTTGAGGAGTCATTCCCTTTGGGCAGACTGAACCATAGGATTTTCAGGTGGAGGTTGTTCTGTGTTCTGAACAGGTTCTCTATTGAATTGTTCCATGTTCTGAACAGGTTCTTTATCAGATTGCTCAATGATCTGAACATGCTCTTTAGTGATATGTTCAGGGACTTGAGCAGGCTTTTTGGTGATTTGCTCGGTAATCTGAGCAGGCTCTTTGTTTTTCTCCTTTCTCGGAGTTTCAGTTCCAGTTGGTGGCTTATCACCCAATCTCACACTTTCACCTTCGCTCGAAGATTCATGTGAGCTCCCATTCTTTGGTTCCTTTGGGTCCGTCATTTTCTATCATTCATTTAAACAACAAGAAGATCAGAAAGCTCAATACAATTATCTTAGTATGCAATTCATGGGTGGCATACCTAAACAGTGCAGATGCATGCAGACTCTATTAAACTTTTAGGACTTAACCTAAAAAGCTCTAATACCACTTTATATAACACCCCTCACCCCGGATTAGGGGCAAGGAGCGTTATCTTAACTTGTAATTCGTATTACGTATTAGGCAGCGGAAGTGTAATTTTTTTTATATTCGATTACATCTTTGTAATTGAACCAAATTAATTTCATTCATTTTTACATATATACCATACAAGATTTCATATCACCTTTCAATTAATAACATGGTGGGCACCTATAATTTCTAAGGTTATTCGGTTACAACCACACATGTTATACACCACACATATCAATTCATTTCATCTCTAATCTCATACCCAATAATTTTCATACATTCGAAAGTTTCTATTTAATTTCTATCTAATTCGGATATCACATACATAGTCCAATTCAATTATTAGAATCAATCGATTGTTTCGTTGAACTTCCAATTTAAGTCAAGATCTATTTAAAGTTTCTAGTTTCATTCGAATTTCACATACATGTGATTCATTGTATTATGATTCCAATTCCATTAAATTCGATTCATTCGAATACCACTTTAATCAATCCAATTCAGTTTCTATGTCATCATGTAGTACAACTCTAATATAGTGCTAACCGATTTATATTTCATATATATAACATATCTGAATATCATCATCCATAGTGTTTTAGTTTCCCTTGTACAAAATAACTACCCGGGGTAACTATATACGGTCAAACCTATAGGTTGCCTTTACAAAAGAAATCCGACAAAAAGAATCGAGCCCCCAAAACATATACTCGGGCGATCTATACCCCAAAATATGTACCCCTTAATTACATACCAAAATGAAGGGAAACGTATTATAACGTTTATACATTACTAAAGAAATAGTTCATAAACATCACCATTAATGCAAATTGAACTAGCATGCAGGCCGCTAAACCACCCAACATGAGCACGACAAAGATAGCAAAGGGCATACTTAATCCTCGAGTAGGGAGATAACAGGTGGTAGATCAACAAGCTATAACCTGAAATTTTGGGAAGGAAGGAAGGGTTCGAGTGGTAAGTACTTCTAGTACTTAGTGCGGGAACCTTAATCTAATCAATTTCCATTTATATACTAATGATCACACATTAGATTCCACTTTGTATTTTATTTCATTTTTCTAATTCATTCGAATGGCTCAACAAACAAAGCAATTTCACAATTAATTGATCAACATCAGCAATCATTCGAAATATATGCATAGCAAGGCATTTGTCTCCATTCGAATACAAGCAATCTCATACCAACCATATCATTGATATTTCATAGAAATCATGAATGCAAAATCCATCTATCTATTTATCAGATATCATGCCCAATTTTCAAAACATATCAAATGCAACAATTCATGATATCATTAGTATCATAATCGAAATATTCAAGTCTTTCAATGACTACATATTAATTCAATTGCATACCAATTTAACATGGAATTAAAATCAATTCATCCATTTCGAAGTCATGATGCTCGATTCGAATTAACTACTTCAATTTCATAGATTCGATCAATAGCAATTTCACATAACAAGCAGCAGCAAACTGTAGCAGAGAATCAATTGATTTATATCTTATAATTGACTTGCTACCACACAATTCAAGAAATTCATCAATCAATAATTTCGATCTCAAATTTCTATCTTTTAATTTCTTATTAATTCAATTCGCAATGCCTTGGATAGTATAGTAAGCTAGGTATTCGAGTCACATATAACTGAAGTGTGAATCAAATTCACCATATAATAGGTACCACGTACCAAATTCATATAATCGTATCACATATCATAATGTCCGCAGACATTAAGCAAAAAGGTACACTTACGTACCACAATATCGAGTACACTAACGTACCGATTTTCTTAACGAGCTCAAGACTCTAGGCTTGACGTACTACCTGGACAGACTATACACACCAAGGGCTTTGCTTATTGATCTTTAATTTTTAATCATGTAATTATTCAATAAATTTTCAGAATTTGTTTTCTCAATCCTTTCGATTACTTTCATAAAATTTCAATTCAAATGTCACATACTATCACATATAACATATAATGGATTGCAATTCAATTTGCATATCTCGATTCAGCATATACACAATTAATTTCATATCACATAGTTCAAATTTCATATTTCATAGCTCAATTACCAATTGAGTTTATCAAACACATATCTCATGCAAGATCGACAATCGATCACATATCATATCAAGCAATATTATCATATCATCAACTATTCGATATCAATGTCAAAGATGCTCATAATCGGCATTTCAATTTAATCCATTATCCATCCAATATTCCACAATCAGATTCGAAATCAACATGGCAAGTATCACTTTTCAATTCAAGCACACAGGTCATCAAAATCTCAAATCACATGCATTCAATCAAATTCCTTTATTCCTTCTTCCCTTATTATTTACCAACATTAAATTAGTCCAATTGTATTCTCAACATATATGCTAACAACAAATTAAGGGTAGTTGAGACTCTAATCTCAATTCTAAGGTTGTTTCACTCACAGTTCGCCAAGCTAGTTCTGAATTCGAAGGCCTTTTGTTCGATCCGCAGCCGTTCCAGGTAGAGTTTCTTCCTCAACTCTTTCACCTCTAGGATCTAATGCATTTAAACCAAATAATAGAAAAAATTTCATAATTCTATTCATTAAATTTCAAAATTGAATTTTATTTCTTATTCTAATTTAGTCCCTATACTATTATGGTTCGAACATGGCCAAATCTATTATCACTAATTCCCTCCAATAAGTGCTTAAGCTTTCAATTTGCTTATTAATTCATAAAATTTACATTTTAACAGTTTAATAATCAATTTAACACCTTTCTTTTCACCCAATTTTATAATTTAAATTTCTCAATCGCCATTCAATTTCACTTATTCGTTTTTCAAACTATTTCGACCTCTTAATTTAATCTGTTTCGTATTTCCAGAATATAACTTCAAATTGATCACCGTTTGTTTTTAAATTCAATTAACATATTCAATTTCATCATATTAAAATTTCAGATCGAAACTACAAGTATTTTATTTTCTACAATTTTTCAAAATTCACTGTCCAGCTAAGAACACTGCTGGACAAATTTGCATGTTGTTCAAATCAAGTTTCCAGATTTCACCACAGTTATCAACTCTTTGATTTACGATTTTTCTATCAAACTATACATATCAAAGTATGACATATCAAAATTTCATCATGAAATTCTAACTACTTAATTTTATACAATTTTCTAAAGTTGCATGTTCTTAAAATTATCAAATATGTCCATGTTTGCTCTTGCATGTTCATAAGCTTTTATCATTCAAATTTCTTGAGGCTTTTTATGTTCTTAGGTTTTCCAGCAGCATCTCCCTTAATTTAATTACTTTCATGATTTTATAAAGACATTAAAACAACCAATTTATCAAGAATTTTTATATATTCGAAAGGTAGAGGGAGAGAGCTACTTACTTTTAATTTTTCTTTGAATTTTCTAGATCAACTTCTATGCCATGCAAACCATTATCTTCATCACCGAAAACTCTCTAGTTTCCTCTCAATTTTGTGTTTGTAGTGTGTGCGTGAAATGAAAAATGTTGCTTAGTGAAGTAGTTTGGTGTAGCCGACTAAGGAAGAGAAAAGAGACACATTTATGAGACTTGACTTCATGTCAATGTCTCATCTAATTTCACCTTATTACCCTTAATAATACCATCTTCTCATGTTAATTCAAGGGTTAGCTTATAAATTTTTGACTTTAGCATGCAAACTTCATGTTCTCTTTCTTGTTCGGTTTGGTCACTAATTGACTAACCGAATTCTCCTTGAATTTTTCTTTAAAATTCAATTTGGTCCTTATTGAATCAATTTCTAATTTCAATAATTTAGGAAATTTAATCTAATAAGTCATCTAATTATTTAATTAAATCTCTAATCTTCTAGGCTAATTTTTTGGGTGTTACAAAGACACCTCCTTTTCCTCAAGAGCCAAGTCCTTCAAGGCTTCAAGAGGTGGATCTTGTGTATCCTCATCTTTGGTTGGAATCTCATCCACCTTTGACGTTTGTCCTCCATCAATGGCATCAAGAATTCCTGCATCATCATCATCACAAGATTCCTTCCTCAGAAGGAGGTTATCATCGGAAAAAACATGTATAGACTCTTCAACTACTAGAGTTCTTTTATTAAATACACGATAGGCTTTAGAGTTTAAAAAGTACCCTAAGAAAATAGCTTCATCATTTTTAGCATCAAATTTACCTAAGTTTTCTTTACCATTATTCAAAACAAAACACTTGCAACTAAAACGGTGAAAATAGCTAATGTTAGGCTTCTTAGATTTTAAAATCTCATAAGGTGTTTTCTTCAAAATTGGCCTAATCATTACTCGATTTATAATATAGCAAGCGGTATTTGTGGCTTCCGCCCAAAAATATTTAGGTAAATTATTTTCGCAAAGCATGCTTCTAGCCATTTCTTCTAAAGTTCGATTTTTCCTCTCAACTACCACATTTTGTTGAGGAGTGCAAGGTGCGGAAAATTATGGCTAATCCCATTTTCATTTAAAAACTCATCAAAACTTAGATTTTGAAATTCGGAACCATGATCACTCCTAATGTGAGAAATTTTAAGTTCAAGATCATTTTGAGTTATTTTAGAAAATGTGATGAATTTTTCTAAAGCCTCGGCTTTTTTACTTAAGAATAGAACCCAAGTAAACCTAGAATAGTTATCTACAAGTACAAAGGCATATGATTTACCACCCAAGCTCATTGTTCTAATAGGCCCAAAAAGATTCATATGAATCAATTGTAAACATCTACTAGTAGAGACATCATTAATGGATTTAAATGAAGTTCTATGTTGTTTACCCTTTGAACATGCATCACAAAATTTATCATTAGAAAATTTAAGTTTGGGTAAACCTCTAACTAGATTAAGGGAAATTAATTTCTCTAAGACACTCATGCTAGCATGTCCTAATTTTCTATGCCAAAGCCATGAGTCATGTTCATCATGTGCAACTAAGCATGTATGTAATGATTGCATGTCATCTAAATGCACCATGTAGATATTGCCTATTCTATGTCCCATGAGCATTAGTTGATTTGTTTTAATGTTCACAATTTTGTAACACTTTTATCAAATAAAACATTAAACCCCTTATCATATAATTGACTAATGCTCAATAAATTATGTTTAAGACCGTTGACATACAAAATATTTTCAATGAAAATAGAAGAGTGATTACCAATGGAGCCTATTCCTTCAATGTGGCCTTTGGAGTTGTCACCGAAAGTTACCACTCCACCACTTTTTGGCTTTAGTTCCACGAATCTACTCTTGTCACTGGTCATATGTTTTGAGCATCCACTATCAAGGTACCAAGAGTTTTGGCTTGAAGCTTTGGCCTTGTAGCAATGCTCCCCCTACAAACAAAGAAATTAGGCCTTGATTTTTTGTACCCAAATCATTTTGGGTCAATGTGTGTTAGCCTTCAAAATTTTGGTTCCCTTAGGAATCCAAGAAGCAATAGCATTCATATTATTAGAAATAATGAGTTCCTTAGGAACCCAAACACTTCTAACCTTTTGACCTCTAGATTGCTTATGAAAATTTCTTTGTTTAGGAATAAAAGGTTTTCTTTTTACATATTGAGATCTAGAAGAGTCTCATTTTTCAAAATGGTTTTTCCCAATAGGAATTGATGTTTTAAGATTATCCACTTCCTTTGTGTGATAATCTTAAAAATCGGAAAGAAGTTTTTCAAGTTCAAGATTTTTTGTTTTAAGATCATTTGAAAGATTTACTAAAAACAAAATTTTCTTTTCCAATTCGGAGTTAGTTTTTGAAAATGTTTCATTTTGATTTTTCAAATCGAAAATGGTTTTCTTGTTTCTCAAAATAGATTCTTTGTATTTTCCAACTAACTCATCGTAAACCTCTTGCAATTCATCATAAGCATCTTGAACCTCATCAAAGGTAAAATCAAAATTAGATGAGTTAGGATTTACCTTTGGTTCATCATCAATGGCCATGAGACAAAGATTGGCCACTTCCTCCTCCTCCTCGGATGACTCATTGTCACTCCAAGTTGCTACTTGAGCTTTGAGCTTGTTCTTCTTCCCAAAGCTCTTCCTCTTCAATTGAGGACATTCGGAACGGATATGGCCGAGCTTTTTGCATTCATAGCAAGTGATTTGGTTCTTCTCCTCTTCCTTACTCTTGCACTTGAAGTCTCATTTTCTAATGAACTTTCTCCCACGATTGGACTTCATGAACCGAGTGAACCGTCTGGCCAACATGGCCATCTCTTCATCTTCATCTTCACTCAAATCGCTTTCATGGTATGAAGCTTTAAGAGCGATTCCAACCTTCTTCTTCTCAACATCCTTCTTCTCAACCCTCTTCTCTTCCATCTTCTTTTTTTCTTCTCTTCCCTTTCTCATGATCTCATGGGTGAGTAGAGATCCAACAAGAGCATCAAGCTTGAGAGTCTTCAAATCTCGAGCTTCAATAATAGCCGTTCTCCTGCTATCCCATGATTCCGGAAGAGAGTACAACAACTTCCTCACTAGCTTGTCTTCGGGGATGATCTCACCGAACCCCTTTAATCCGTTGACAATGACCGAGAATCGATCAAACATCTTGGAAACACTCTCATCGGGATCCATCTTGAAATTTTCGTAGCTTAGATTGAGCAACCCAATTTTTGTTTCCTTGACATCACTAGTTCCCTCATATGTTGTCTCGAGGGTGTCCCAAACCTCCTTGGCATTTTCGATCGAAGACATCTTGGAGTAGATATCCGGACCAAGTGCACAAAAGATTACATGAAGAGCTTTATCATTCACTTGCATCCTTCTTCGTTCATCTTCCGTCATTTCGGCTTTCACCTTTGGGACAAGTCTTGCTTCACTATCTCTCTTCATGGGAATGTATGGACCTTCTTCAACCACATCTCACGTCATGTAGTCGGTAGACTTGATGAAGAGTCTCATTCTATTCTTCCAATATGGGTAGTTATCCCCATTGAAGAATGGTGGCTTGGTTGTAGATTGGGACTCATAGAGGTCGGAGTTGGAGGTGGATGTCATTGCTTGACTAGTTGTTGATCAAACTCTCCTAGAATCGACTCAAGAGGGTTGTAATCCTTCCAATGAGTCTAGCTCTGATACCAATTGTTGAGTTGATCACACAATTGCAAATGGCCAAGAGGGGGTGAATTGGAAATTAAAATTTTGGTAGGAGGTATGAGTGAAAAATAAAAAGTGACACAAGTGGTAAGAGTGGTTCAAGTTCTCCAAATGAACTCTACATCCAATACCTTAGTTCCCACTAAGGATTTTCAACCAATTCACTACTTGAATTCTTCCCCTTTTCTTGGATGAGGAGGTAACCTTACAAATTGATTAAGCTTTCTACCCAAATCTTAATCCACTCACTTTTACAAAGAGATGGATTTGGTAAACTCTAAAAATTCCTCTCAAAGGATAAATGTTTACCTAAATACAATTTCAAACTCCCCAAACTCACAATACAAGATAACAATAAAATCAAAAGAGTTGGGTACAAGAATTTGACTATGAAGAGCATTATGGTTTGGAATTTTTGCTTTGATGTTGCTTGTAGGTTCAATAGTTGTTGCTTGGTCAATTGAAGCTTGTTTTTATACCCTTGCATTGATTTTTAGCCGTTTGGGTAGTTGGGATCATCAATAGAGCCGTTGGGAGCATTTTTCCCGCAATAAATGCAGCTCTGCAGCCTACCGTATCGGTACTCGTAGAGGGCGTATCGATACCTGCATCAAAGAGGAAAGAGCCGTTGTGACTGAAAACAGAGCGTATCAATACGCATAGAAGGCGTACCGGTACGGTTTTAAGGGGCGTATCGGTACGGATGGCCGTATCGATACTGTCTTTGCTCACTGAAATTTCAAGTTTGGTTTTCTTAAAGAGCGTATCGATACGCATACCAAGCGTATCGGTACTGTATAACGATCTTTTAAAAATTGGGAAACCAACCAACTGACAAGTAACGGTCGAAAAATTAAATGCAAAGATTTTTCAAAGATAAGTTTATCGTATAGATACGGTTGCAAAGTGTATCGGTACGGTTTCATTAAAACAGTTGCCCAGATGAATATCGTATCGATACGGGGTAATACTGTATCAGTACGCTAAGTCCATCAAAATTTCAGTGGCAAAAGCCCGTATTGATACGCCTGAGGGTATCGATACGCCTGGGCGTTTTTGTATAGTTTGACTTGAAAATCATAGGAGACTTAAGCATTAAAATTCCAGTGTCAAAAGCCAGTATCGATACGCCTAAGGGTATCGATACACCTGGGCATTTTTGCATTATTTGGCTTGAAAATCATAGGAAAAGACTTAGAAAATTTTCATATATTTAAGAGCTTGTCTTGAGATATTATTTTGTTTAAAATACTTGTCAATGGTGAGACTTTAAAGAATACTTAAAAATTTATTGTTTTGCAAATTGGTCCTTAAGTTTATATGTTATATCAAAATCAATTTTGGTTTTACAATAAGGCTAATTATTCCATGCACAAGCGCTCGTGGAAAATTTATTTCCACAAGTGCCTTAGTTTTAAGGTTTAGAGATTTTATTTAGGTATAGTGTTTAGAGGTTTAAGTGTATATGAGTTTTGAATTTAAGGGGCGTGGTTAGAATTTAACTTTTAGGGTTAAAATTTATGGTTTATAGGTTAAAACCTAAATCCTTAACCATATTACCCTAAACCCTAACCTCTAAATTATAAATTTTAAATTCTAACATCAAACCCTAAATTCTAAACATATACACTTAAACCACTAAATCCTAAAACTGAATCACTTATATATATATTTTTGTTTCTACCGTAAATATCTCTGGTATTTTTAATAGTTTTATTAGTTTCTTCGATTTATATTTCTAATCAATCAACAACCGATTCAACCGATCAAATTAATTAACCTAATAATTAATGATTTGGTCAATTCGATTCTGTATGACTTTCAAAACATTAGAGTATAAACAATTCAGAAAATAAAAATTGTAAATCAGTCGGTTAGCACATTTAATAATAATTAAATAAGGGGTCCAGTAGCAACTAGATCTCAGCTAACAATGTTTTTTTTTAGTTTTTTCTTTCTTTATAATTTGACACAACATGGAAAAAACAGAACGGGAATAAAATCACAACACAAAGCCAGAAATACATAAATATAAGAATATTAGATACAGAAACCCAAACGGGAAAAGCTTACGAACACCAAATTCGACGAGAGAAACCAAGATAAATAAAGTTAGTAATCGATTGTTAATTGCATGTCATTTCTGAAGTCACAAAAAGATATGTACAATAAAAGAAATACAGTGAAAGCATCCAACGGAGACCATCGCACCAAAAACTTAAAATCAATGATGCCTAAAAGAGATTGTTGGACCCGAATATGATCAACCAAATCTCGCCAAATGAAAGTGTAAAGATTTTTTGTGAAGTTGGATATATTAGATGTGAGCGTCAAAACATTTTAAGCATATATTTTTTAAGTTTTGTAAATTTTAAAATATTTTTAAAATATGTTTAAGTCTAACTATATTTTTCACTTTGTTATATTAAAACAAATATTTTAACAAAAAACAGGAAAAGTCAGAGAGTTTACCGTTGATCATCGTCAACGGAATAAGCGAGAGCTCCACCACCACCAAATTTTTTTTGAGAACCTACAAATACGGAGACCGAAAATAACATAAAGTCTACTGATCAAAAGAAAAATAAGAAGACTGTTTTTTCTCTATCCAAAGCAAACTAACATTGAAGTAAGAAAACGGCAATCGAAAATCAAAAGAAAAATCAATAAAACAAAATAAAGAAGTGAGATAAAAGAAAGATCGAATTGAAAAAGAAAAGAAAAAATGACAACCAACATTATCCAACAATAAAAGAAAAAACAGTTTAGAAATTGAGAGTGTATCCCAGTTAAATTAAAAATCTTAGAGAATAATATTATTGAGTTAAACATAGTTAAGTGGTCAAATCATGTATAACCCATAAATAAATATTCAGCAAAGAAATCCCAAAAACACCGACGATAATTTTATTCAGCGTCAAAACAATTTAGAAATTAGGGCGAAGACCAGATTTGGAGCAATGTGTCCGCTGAGACTGATCCTGATTTTCCTGTCCGCAACTCTCGCCGGATTTTTCCTCATTAGAAACGTCAAATCACAGCCCCAATCCAACGATGACGATGATCCCCGCACCACCACCGACATCAACAACAACTCCCACTCTGCCTTCTCCAAGGTTTCTTCTTCGTCTTCTTCTTCTTCTTCATATCTGTTTCCTTGTTCTCCCTCTTGCAATTAACAATAAAACCTCCGATTTGTTTTGAACTAGGTTCGGGCAGGTATAGAATCAGGATTCTGGACATGTGTTGACATGGCCAGTGGTCGTTACTTGTGGAGGCATTTTGTTTCCTCCAACTCAAAGCATTCCACATGATTCAACACCTTCAAATTGCGTGGTTCAACAAATCATGTACAAAAACGAATTCTCGATCTCGACTATTTGGTGGGCTTGTTATTCTTGTCCCTCGTCATTGCAATTTGTTCTTTGTATTTGAAGAACTACTGTTGTACATATTTCCTGGATCTTGCTCCTTTGTAGTCTGTAGATGCAATTCGGGTTCCAGTTTGACAGTAAGTAATTGGTTTCCTTCTCAATTTATAGGGACATATATATATATCTGTTAAGAGATTTCTTTGTGTGCTTTGGAACTTGTTCCTTTTTCTTCTGATTATAGGTTAGTCTCATTATCAGTTGTCAAAAGCTTTTGACTTTGTTCTTGGACTCAGCTTCTCAGTGCTCCACTCAATGGGTTCATAAATGACTAAATTTTTATGCTTTATGAAAGGGGTCAGAACTCAGAATCTTCCTAGTTGAATTGGTTTCTGCAAGTTCATAAGCTGTATACCTGCCTCAATAGTAAATGTATTGAGGCAGTAAGATTGACAAGTTGTTTAATTGGAAGCTATTTGAAGTATGTATTTCAATTCTCTATGCAATTCATGACATTCTGCTTCATGAAAACTTGAAATGTTACTGGGAATAAGCATATTGTTGTTTCTGAACTTCATGTGCATATTTTGGGTTTAGGTGGTTGCAGACTTGCTGTTTAAGTGTTTATTACTGACACCATGTATGTAACTATGCATTGGTATCTTGTAACTTGCTGTTTACAATCATCCTACATGGTTGGTGTTGATATTACTAAGTTGTTTTACTCTTGATCAAGGATCTCACTTAGGAGATTGCATTATTGTCTGCACCCCTTTTCTTGTAATGGTTATCATCTATTCTTCCATAATCTCTATAACCGTCTTTATACATTCGATAAACTGCCCCTCTCCCTCTTATCTCTCTTTTGTTTGTTCCACTTTTGGTTTAATAGCTTGTATGTATTCACTTCTAGATGCTAATAAGAGAAACTTTCAACCAATCGTGCGCTGCAATGCATGAAAAAGGATGGATCCCATGAATAAATTATGATGTTTCTGATATGAGGATGGGATAGTATACTCTCAGTTCAACTGTACTTAGGTAGTTAGGTATGGATTATAAAATTTCAGGCATTAGGTACAACAATACCTTGTTTTTTATGAGCATATTAACTTCTGGAGGGTATATGAAAATAATGGAAGATGATGCAATGAGAGCTGCAGGCATGAATGAGCATGTGTCATCCCCATGGAAGTGGACATTAGATGCTTTCTTTGAAATTACATATGAAATGGGTAGTTGTAACTGAGAAAAATCTACTTTGCTCATGTATATTCATGCTTATGCATTCATGCTAGAACAAAAAAGGTGACTGTAGAGTGAACTAAAATTAGTTCTGAACATCTATCTCAGTGTTACTAGTATTGATAATGAAGGTGCCAATATAATAAACATTATTGGGAAGAAATGGTCAGGTTAAGTGGAGTGCTTATACATGTAAAGTAGGGATGTCAAAATTACCTGAGTTTTTCCTTCTAGAATTTCAATTTGGGTTGGATTTTGAAGAAAAAAAATGAGTTGGGTGGGTCGGATTTTTTTGTTAAAATTTTGCGGTCGGGGTTGGATTATGCTTTTATTATGTTGGGTTAGGCTGGGTATAAAATATATTAAAGTCGATGCGGGCTGAGATTAAGTTAGAACTTTTAATTTCTGGGCCAGGGACGTGTGGCTAAAAAATCGTCGTCATACCCCATTATCATCCCTAATTGCAAGAGTTTCCATGTTTTATCCTGAGATGGCAGGTCTTAATTTCTTTGCCAGAGAATACTAATTTCAACAAGTTGCCAAATCAAATCAAGCTTCTAAACAGCAATGGGATGTCATCCAAGTTTGGAGAAACAATGGCGTGTGGTTCCGCTTAATCCAAACCAAAACCCGCAATGAATGAGAAAGACATCTGGTGGGTGGTGAGTGGAGTAGGCTAATTGGGTTGGGGATGGTGTTACCATGTTGCCTTTATGGCCTTAAAAACGTGAATCCAAAGCCACCCCAATCTTCAGTTTTCCTCGTCTTTAAAAAGGCAAAGCACATTTGTGGTCCGCTTGCCCCTTGGGCCATTCAGCATTTAATTAAACCACACATCTTAAATATCTCAAATCCCATTAATCATCATCATCATCATCATCATCGTCCAATAAATGAAGTAGCATTATTTTCCATCTTCAACAACGCAAGTCAGTCGCTTTCTTTGTACAAATGGAAATTAAACAGGCTCCACATGTGTTGTTAGTCTGATGGCTGGACTTATGTCTCGGACAAGCTCTCTTTCAGACGGCAATTTTGTGACTTCTTTTTTCTTTAATTTTTTAGGTGCAAGTATTCTAGAATACGATGTCAAATTATAATCAGCTATCAGAGGACGGTAATTTTACTGAAACATGCTTAATACAATCATAGAAAGAACAAAACATAGTATGTCAATGTACAAACATAAGATATCTCGAAAAAAAATAAGTTTAAGAAGGTTTGTCATGGCTGCTGCTGGAGGCAGAGCTAGAATTACTCTGTTGTTGAGGCTGCTCCTGCTGTTCCTCATGTTGCGGCTCCTGCTGTTGTTGATCACCCTGCCAGACCCATACAATATCTTGCAGAGCAGGCCTCATGTCCTCTTTCATTATCTTCTGATATTCCAAAGTGTCTCCGGTCGATTTCTTAATCTCCACCAGATGAAATGTTGGAGTTACTTGAAAGATCTCCGCATCGATCGACAAGATCCCTTTTCTGCCCTCCTTCAGCCTTTCCATTTTCCACACGCCTGCGTCCTTCTTTTTCACCTTTAGTCGCAAAAGCCTAGCAGCTTCTTCCAGCTTAGAGATGATGACCGAGGCGGGTTGTCTAGACGAAAATCTTGTTTCTTGCTTATCGGAAACTCCATCAAACAATCCTGACAGATCAAACCCATCTGAAAGAGAAATAATATCAAAAGCATTTAGGTTCGGAAGTTGAATTGATTCTTGTTTAGTCTCAGCATTGTCATTGCTGTTCCCGCTATCCTGAGAAGCTTGATCGTTTTCCATTTCAGGTTTCTTCTGTTCGGCATTCAATCCTTTCTTAAACCAACCACTTCCCCTAATCTTAGACAATGAAGTCCTAGAAGTTGGGTTTGGATCCAACATCTTAGACACCAGCCTGCGTACTTCCGGAGGGAACCAGCTAGGGAATCTGAACTCCGCTTTGGCAATTTTCCTGTACATCTCCATCAAGTTTGAATCATGAAATGGGAGATAACCTGCCAATAATACATATAACACCACTCCGCAAGACCAAATATCAGCTGCCACTCCATCATAACCTTTTCTGTTGATCACTTCAGGAGCAACATACGCAGGAGTACCGCAAGTAGTATGAAGCAGGCCATCTTGGCGCTTCGATTCCGCTAGCGCACTTAACCCAAAGTCAGAGACCTTTAGATTCTCATTCTCATCCAACAGCAGGTTCTCAGGCTTTATGTCGCGGTGATAAACGCCCCTACTATGGCAGAAATCAACTGCATTGATCAGCTGAATAAAATACTTTCTTGCAACATCAACCTTTAGTCTTCCACTAGCAACTTTGTTAAAGAGCTCTCCACCTTTGCAGTATTCCATAACAAAGAAAATCTTAGTTTTGGTGGCCATTACCTCATATAGCTGCACAATATTAGGGTGTCTAGCAATTCTCATCACCGAAATCTCTCGCTTGATCTGAGTCATCGTCCCGACCTTAGTGACCTTCTCTTTGTCTATCACTTTTATGGCGGCACTCTGGTTGGTTTGTATACTCCTCGCATAATACACCTTTGCAAAGGTACCTTGGCCAAGTAACCGCCCGATTTCATATCTCCGGGTCAACACACTTGGTTTATTTTCCATTCCAAACTAACCTAATATGTAGAAATATCAGGATTATGTAATTTACAGAGAAGAATGAACTCAACCGTCTCCAGAAAGCTCATGTAAAACCAGAAAAGGAAGTCTCTTAGTACTTAAAGGCCTATTCTGTTTCTGCGCATTGATCGTTAATGATGATGGTTCAACAACTCCAAATCCAGTATCATCAAAGATGAAAATGGTGAGGTCCCGAAAAGCCGTAAGCTCATCAACTTCAAAGATTGAATTTAGAACGACGAGGCACATCTTCCAGCATTCCCGGGCTTTTTACTCTGTCTTCGGATTTCGGAACCCAACTTGAGAACGCTGAAAGGATATGTGAAGGACCCTCAATACACAAATTAGCAAATACTGGAAATTGATTCGAAACCTGCAAAGAGAATATATATACACCCTCAAAATCTTTAACTTGGAATACATTCAAAACATCAAGAAAAGAGAAGATGGCAGCATAAAGTTCATCTTTTTCCCACAAACGAAATTCAGTTCAATTCAAATACGAGCTCAGCTAGTTCCATTTAAAAAACAGTAGAAATAAGAAGTCAAACAAGATTCCACCATCAAAGCATAAATCATAATCAAAGAGGGAAAATACAGCAATAAAAGAGAATACCTTTTTTTTTCTGGGTTTTGGTAGAGGAACACTGATCACAAACCTTGAGATGATTATGTTATGGGGAAGCTTTTTTTTAACGAAATATAAAAGGAAAATTAAAAAGATTTGAGCTTTGTTTAAAGAAGGAAGGGAAGGAAGAGTTAGGATACGGTGTGAGCAGCAGTGAAGCAGCATCACATAATGACTCTGTTGAGATCAGATCCAGAAATAAACTTAAAATTGAACAACTAATTTAAATAACTCATCCAGAACTTTCTGTTAATACGATAAACGAAACGAGCTCAATCTCCAAGATGAGAATAGAAATCTTTTATTTATTTATTTATTTATGTAACACATTAAAAATTAAAGGAAAAACTACAGCGATGGTCTTTAAATTATCACCGTTTTTTATTTTGGTACCCAAACTATTTTTTTCAGTAAAATTATCCATTCTGTTATAGAATTCTCCTGTTTTGGTTCCCGTTGTTAAAAACTAACAGAATTGCTGGCTGACACGTGTCACCACCATAACAAAAAAAATAATGTGAACTGGGGGAGCTAGGATTTGAACCCGCATCCCTAAGCCATTAAGTTAATGGGTTAGCCGCTAGGCTAAACTCCAAATATTATTATGTTTTAGCACAAATTAGCTTTAAAACAATCAAATGAACCCCAAAACAAAAAAAAATAGTTGAAACAAATGACTTGCAATAAGATTCAAACCCATATGCCATGGCATAAAAAGGCCATGTAACACCCGAGTTTGGGGGTCGGGTGAAAGTAAAATATTAAAATAATGTTTCGAGTTTTCTCTTTTTTAAAAAAAAAATTATTTAATATGTTGGACCCGAGTTTGATTTAAAGCCCGAATTTCCATAGATTTTAGAGTCTTTGATTATGGCCATTTTTCATTAATGGCAGTTTTGTAATAAAATGGTCTTTATAAAATAAAACCTCTTTTTATTTCAAATACCTAAAATTCATATCATCTTCTACCTCCAAAACAAACCAACGTGAACTCCTCCCCTCCTTTGGTAGCCATTGTTCCATCACCATCTTCCTTCACCCTTGGTGATTTTCAAAAGGTAAGCATACTCTCATGTTGTCCTCATCTTCCCCTTGCTACTCATGTTTTTAGTTTTCATTAACACTCATTACTTTGTACTTTGAGATTTTTGGGTTTTAAGTTAAAATTTAAACTTTATTAAACTTTAAGTAAGCTTTTGATTCTCTGATGTTAGACATGTTCTTAGCATCATTAAAGGTCTAACTTTTACAAAGTTTTAACAACATTTTCGGATATGGGTTTATTGGGGGTTTTAGAGGGGTTTAAAGTTAGATTTTGGGGCTGGTTTGGATAAGAAATTGGGGCTGATGATAGTGTCATGGTTAAGGGTTAATTTGAAGATGTTAGATGACATTTTGGAGGTTGAAAATATAGTTTTCTGGTTTGGCTTTTGGGCAGCTCGAAATTAGCACTTTTGGGATTGTCTCTAGCTTGAATTCGTGTGATTTATGCTTGGATTGTATTTCGGGTTTGCTCCATTGAATTGTGGACTGAAATGTGATTGTTTTGATTGTGTTGGATGATTAGAGTCAAGGTTTTTTGTCGGCGAAGCCTCGGGAACGAATTCAAATAGCTTGGTGGATTGATTGGCTTGAGTTGTTGGGCTTGGATAGTCGGTGAGTGGTTCTTCGGTTTTTAATTGATTTTTCAAAATGTTTGGTTCGAGTATGTGGACCTAGGTCGGGCTTGGTAAACCCGTCTAGAGTTGGGATTAGATTGGTAGTCTAATTCCAAGCTTTAGTTTAGAAGATGTTGGTTGAACTTATGAATATTGTGTGATTATGCCTCTTGTTCCATATTTATATGATTGATGTTGTTAGGTATATTATGATATACATGTGTGTTGATGCATGATGTTTTATGCATTGTGATATGTATGTGTTCGATGAAGTGTGGGTTGCATGATTGTAAATCATGGTGGATACGTGCTAGGCACGGGAATTGGTAAGAGTATTGTATTATGATGATCTTGTGATGAGTTAGTATTGACACTAGTATGCTTGGGTACAAATGATCGATCATTAGGATGTTAGTGTGCACACGAGTGTCGAAATGCGTGCGTGGTCTTGGTGATGGTAGTCACCAAGATGGAGTACGGGTACGCCCGGAAATCTTCATTTATATTTTAGTCGGTGATGAGTGGAATTCCATCGACGGGGCGTGAGGGTGAGTGGAATCTCCTCCACGTAAAACGGTGATGAGTGAAATCCTACCGTAAGATAATGTAATGGTTGAGTTGTTGGATGTGAGATCCAACAGTTGTTATCCGTGTATTCGGGTCATAGCTAGGTGCCAATACGGTTTGTTAAATGTGGTTTCATATGGTTGTATTATGGAGATGTTGATCATGGCATGATGTATGAGGTTATGTTCATGCATTTCATATATTTGTTTCATGTGGTTCCGAAGGTAAGGAATCATGCATTCATCTTAGGTTTTGTTGCTCGTGCTTGGACCCTGCATTGTCGAGGTTTGTTTTATGAGCTTACCCTCACTAAGCTTTACGCTTACGCTCTCTTTTGTTTGACAATGCAGATTCTTAGTTCGTGGGTTGCTTGTGCGAGGAGAATGGCCTCCGAGTGTGCTAGTTCTACCTTCAAGTATGAACTTTTAAGCTAATTGATGTAATAGCTAAGCAATGAGATTTGAATATGTTGTTTTGTGTTAAGGGGCTTGTTTAGACTCCTTTGGTATGTTGATGTTTTGGTTGTGGCTTGCTTGTCTTGTATGTTGGCCATGTGGCCCTTATCTCTATGCTTATGACATGTGTGATGGTTGAATCTTAGCTCCTTCTATGATATGCTATGTGAATGTTGTTGATGTTCCTTGCTCGTTTAAAATGTTTCGTATGTTGATTCTTGGATGCTAAGTGTTGTATGAATGTTTTCTTGTGGCTATGTGAGTCTTAAATTGCTTTTAGAGTTGAGTTTTGGTGTGTTTTGCTGCTAATTTGAGTGTTGCAGTGCAGGGCGTATCAGTCCGCCCGAGGGTCGTATCGATACGGTCCTACACTTTGGGACTCAGATTTGGCTTAACGTACCGGTACACGGGGTGTATTGATATGCCAGAACTTCTCTAGAAATCTGAGATTTTGACGAGATTTTGGCGTATCGGTACAGGTCTTAGCCGTATCGGTGCGGTCTTTTATCGTTGACCGTGAGAAGTTGACCAGTGAGGGCGTATCGGTACGGTCAGCCAATGTACCGATACGGTCTCCCTGGGTTGACCTTGGGCAGTTGACCTAGTCAAGGCGTATCGATACCCTCTTCTAGTGTATCGATACGACCTGCTATATAAACTAAAATGAGCTGTTTTTAATTGCTTGTTTGAGTGTTTTGCATCGCTCGTTGCTTCCGTTGTCGTTGTTTCACATAAGATGTATTAAAGCCTTTAGACAACATAATAAATAAAAGAAATTTTTCTTGGGTTGCTAACCGAGGGGAGCCTTAACTGATTTCACTTCGGTTTTTCCCGTGTAGCCAACTCGGACCGGTCGGCCGTCCAGACCGGGACGAGGGGGTTACAGGCCAAGCATAAACCAAATGTGCCAAGAAATTATTTCGACTAAAATTTATATTTAACGTATATTAGTCTACCAACAACACATATTAATTTATCAATTGAGTTTTGTGTTCGAATAAAATATTTAACATATACTAAAATTTATATTTAAGGTATATTAATTTATCAATAAGGTTTTGTATTCGAATAAAATATTTAACGTATACTAAAATTTATATTTAACCTATATTCCATTAATTTATCAATAAGGTTTTGTGTTCGAATAAAATATTTAACATATACTAAAATTTATATTTAAGGTATATTAATTTATCAATAAGGTTTTGTATTCGAATAAAATATTTAACGTATACTAAAATTTATATTTAACATATATTCTATTAATTTATCAATTGAGTTTTGTGTTCGAATAAAATATTTAACATATACTAAAATTTATATTTAAGGTATATTAATTTATCAATAAGGTTTTGTATTCGAATAAAATATTTAACGTATACTAAAATTTATATTTAACGTATATTCTATTAATTTACCAATAAGGTTTTGTGTTCGAATAAAATATTTAATGCATATCAAAATTTATATTTAACATATATTAATTTATCAATAAGGTTTTGTGTTCGAATCCCTCCCTAGGTTTAATATTTTATTTTGTGTTGTTGGTAAACTAATATACGTTAAATATAAATTTTAGTCGAAATAATTCCTTGGCACATTTGGTTTATGCTTGGCCTTTTTATGCCATGGCACATGAGTTTGAATCTTATTGCAAGTCATTTGTTTCAACTATTTTTTTGTTGTTTTGGGGGGTTCATTTGATTGTTTTAAAGGTAATTTGTGCTAAAACATAATAATATTTGGAGTTTAGCCTAGCGGTTAACCTATTGACTAATGGCTGAGGATGTGGGTTCAAATCCTAGCTCCCCCAATTCACATATTATCCCAATTCACATTATTTTCTTTGTTATGGTGGTGACACATGTCACCATCACATTTGTCTGAATAAAAAATTTAAATAATATAGAGAGAAGAGAGAAAATATTAAAAAATATTTAAAAATAAGAAAAAGTTCCACGTCAATTGATTTGAATCCAAGACCTTTAAATTTGAAGTCTAACCTTAACCACTAAACCGCCAAGAAAATATAAAATTGCGACGAACATTGATGAACATCACTACCGATGAACACCATTAATTTTTTTTAAAATTTTAAAAATTTAAAGGACTAAAATTATAATTAAAATTATCTCTTAAAAAATAAAAATCAAATTTAATAGTTACTTTATAATTTTTTAATAGGTTAGAATCAAATATACTCAATTCTCCTAAACCCTAACAAAATCAATCTCTTAAAAAAATAGAAAGCTGTTTATAATTTTTTAATAGATTAGAATTTGTTAGGGTTTAGGTTTAGGAGAGTTGGATATATTTGATTCTAATCTATTAAAAAATTATAAACTGATTTCTATTTTTTAAGAGATTGATTTTATTAGGGTTTAGGAGAATTGGGTATATTTGATTCTAACCTATTAAAAAATATTATAAAGTAACTATTAAATTTGATTTTTTTAAGAGATAATTTTAATTATAATTTTAGTCGTTTAGATTTTTAAAATTTTAAAAAAAAATTAATGGTGTTCATCGGTGTTCATCGTTAGTGGTGTTCATCAATGTTCGTCTCCCGTTGTAGAATTTTCCTAAAATGTATTACCACAAATATTATATATGTAGAACTAAAGTTTTGATATAATAATTGAAAAATGTTTTGGACTAATTTGTAAAGAATTTAAAACTTGATTTTATGTTTGAGGGATTTTAAGAGGTTTTTGGCAAAACTTTTTATGCTTTTATTTAGCCAAACTTAACTTTTCAAGTTACCCGTACCGATACGGTTGTACCCGTACCGATACCTTTTTGCCCAAGTTTGGTCACTGCCAAAACCCGTATCGAAACAGGCTTGGCCGTTTCGATACGGATCGAGATCGGTTCGATACGCCTGGTAAGCGTACCGATCCCCTTTCAACCAACCTCAACGGCTATTTCCCAACGGCCATTTAAATGAGAACCCGTACCGATACGCCCAGGCTGGCAAGAGCCCAACGGCTAGTTTCTAATGAAGGCCGTACCGATACGGTTCCACGCGTATCGATACGGATAGCTGCAGAACAGCATTTATGAAGGGAAATAAAGTCCTCAACGGCTCTAAATCATCCCCAACGGCTACAAACTCAATTGAGAGTATAAAAGGGACCTCCAAGCATCTTGTAAATGAAAAAAATGCTTCAATTGTTACAACATTATGATGTCAAAATTTGTCTAGAGCTTTAATTGTACATTTCTTGCTTAGACAACACTTGTGAGTTTACATTGTTGAACTCACACCTAAAAACAAAGAAGGCTTAAGCCCCAACTGCTGAACTAACTCCATTTATATAATATGAGATAATAATATATTTTATTAAAGGGTTACTTTGTTGGTGAACCTAATAGTAACAAGCAATGCTCTACCTTGTTTTCTGCCGGCAGTGTTCCTCCCTTTCACCAAGAAGTGTTCAAGTCAGCATAATGACCTGCAATGAAATTGGGAGAACAGTGGGGGTATAAACTTCATGCACAACTTTAACTTTTACTTACGGTTCGAAGATAAAGTTAAAGTTTTCCATTCTAATTAATGGCATTTTCATTTTGTAACCAAAAGTTACAAATTGCAATGACACCCTAAACCAAAGAGAAATCTAAATTGGCGAAACAAATCAAGTTGCAGTAAGAGTAACCAAAGTTGCCTTTCTAATATCACATAAACAAGCATAAAAGAAAAGGATGAAGTTTTGCAACAATAAGAAAGAAAGAAAGTCGAGAAAGAGTTGCAGTAATAGTAACCTTAGCAAAAATCACAAAAGAACTTTAAACATACACTTTCCTGACATACACTTCTTGGTGGAAGGGGAAGAGCACTGCCAATAGGAAACAAAGAAGGCAGAGTATTATTTGTTGCTGTTAAGTTTACCAACAGAACAACTCTTTAATAAAATATGTTATCATATCATATCATATAAATGAAATGGTTGGAGCCCTTCCTTGCTCTTGGGTCTATGTTTGATTCCCCTAGCTTGTAAGGGCTCTTATTTTTATTTACTTCATTTGATTAAGTCAATCAGATGATTACATGTATCATTATCTGGTTGATTGATTAAATATATTAAACTAAATAAATTAAAATTAAAAAAAAAGATAGAATACGTGTTGTCCTCTGGTTGGTTGGTTAATTTTATTTAATTAAATTAAAATTAGGACTAAATTGATATAATAGGTAAATAACAAGGACCAAATGTGTAGTTTTACAAATTTTTGTTAACTGCCACGTCACACTTTCGTCACCCCCTCCATTAGTTTTTTAACGATGGTGGTCAAAATAAGACCAATTTAAAAGTTTGATGGTCTGATTGACGAGTTGCCTAATTCGGTGGTCAAAATAGGTATGCCCAAATAGTTCGGTGGTCACCTGAGTAGTTTACCCTAAATATTTTCTCGTAGCTTTTTTGCAAGTTTAAAGGGTAATTTACATTTTAGATCACTAAACCTAACATTAACTTTCCTTTATATCATATGACCACCATACTATTGCAAAAGTCGCGATTTGACCACCTTACTTTTTTTCTAAGCAATTAAACCATCATACTATTAAATTGGGTGTAATTTGACCACTGGCTGTTAAAGGTTAATGGCAAGGTGACGTGTCAGTTAAAAAAATAAGGGTATAATTACACATTTGGTCCTTACTACTTATACATTCTTTCAATTTAGTCATAATTTTAATTTAATAAAATAAATTAATTATTTAATTAGGTGGTGACATGTGTCACTACCTTATTGGAGGGATTTAATTATTTATATTTAATTAAATAAATTTATTTTCATCCTCCAATCAAGTGGTGACACGTGTCACCACCTAATTAAAGGAAGAAATGAAAAAATCACAAATACATGTAGAGGGGATTGAACCTGCGTCTCCTAGAAACCTAAATTGTTGCTTTACCACCACACCAAATGATGTATTGTGGTATATTTCCTGCCATATATTATATCTAAATAAACATCAAAAAACTGAAAAACTGCATCATCATCGTTAGCAACATTTTCCATTGCCTTGAGCTTCTCCAAATTCTCAGAAACAAGAAAGCCAAATTAGTAAACTTAACCTACTACAAAACATCATAAATATATCGTCAAATACTACGAAAATATCCAGAATCAGTCCACACTATGTTATGTAACCTAAATTCGTATATGGCGAGGTTTCTATGGGTGTCTCAATATGCACCATCCTAAATGTCTTTCTCCAGGTTCAACCACTTGGTGTACATTAAGACCTAATACAAATAACTCTGTATTTATGAGATGGAAAACAAAGTCTAATGAAAAACTAAACATCAAAAAATAAAAAGAAATATCCAAACATAATTAGCCCTTACAGAACAGTAAAACCACACTCATTTAGTTAAAAGCACACACAACAGTGATATATGCGAGAGAAAGCTGACAATGTCATTACCGAGGAATTTACATAACCACATCATGGTTCCATCTTTCCGGCTTAGACCTAAAGGCCAATGCAGTTGGGAACTTGTGGAATTTAACAATACCAATGTATAATTTTCCTTGAGATTGTGAAGGTAAAATTTCAAATTTTAGTTCTCAATTTTCCTTTGAGATGAGATATGTTTCTATTATGTACTTTAATCGTACCAGTTTAGAATAAAAACTTCCTTTTTCTTTCCCCTTATAAAAGCAAAAAATTTTACTGATAAGACCGTAGTAGACCCTTGATTCTTGACTGTTTTGAATCCCATGAAGCCAAGGTTTGAATTGCTAATGTAAGGTTGCTAAGCAATCAAACTAGAATGTCAAGACATCCAGAAACAAAAGAGACATAATTGTTCATGGAAAGTATAATGTAAAATATTTCCGGTGAACTCTGTAAATTCTCTCATATGGTAAAACTAATATGATGGACTCTATTGCAGTTAGCACATTCTACAAGTTAAAGTTACAAACTTAAGTTAATACATACAGATTGTTCACGGTTGTATTTGGGTACAATATTAAAAAGTTTAACCAGTTAGACATTTAACGTTTTTAATCTTTCTTACTTTTGAAACAAAGAAAACTTCGCTTTTACTGCCAATTTTTATAATTTTATGTGCTAACATTTCCTTTATTGTTAAGTAGCCATACCTTAAACATCGTAGTAAGCTCTCTGAAGCAGCAGCCTCTTGCAAAGCTTCTATTGCCGCTGTTTGTGCTGCATCCCTATGTTTCAAGACCTCTTGTAACAACAAACATAAATTCGACATGAGAATCAAAAACAGAACTATGTGTTGCAGAATGCCAGGAAGTGATATATAAGTTAGTTTTAATTGAATTTGTACTTGGTATTTTCCGTCACTGGGAATTTGCTAATAGAAGATACAACCTTTTTACGACAAGATAACCGCCTTGTTTCTGGGGATTTGGAGAAGCTCAAGGCAATGGAAAATATTGCTAATGACGATGATGGAGTTTTTCAGTTTTTGATGTTTATTTAGATATAATATATGGAAGGAAATACATCACAATACAGCATTTGGTGTGGTGGTAAGCTAGCAGTTTAGGTTGCTAGGAGACGTAGGTTCAATCCCTTGTACATGCATTTGTGATTTTATTTAATTAAATATAAATAATTAAATCCCTCCAATAAGGTAGTGACACATGTCACCATCTAATTAAATAATTAATTTATTTTATTAAATTAAAATTAGGATTAAATTGAAAGAATGTATAAGTAGTAAGGACCAAATGTGTAATTATACCCTTATTTTTTTTAACTGACACGTCACCCTGCCGTTAACCTTTAACAGATGGTGGTCAAATTGTACCCAATTTAATAGTATGATGGTTTAATTGCTTCGAAAAAAAGTAAGGTGGTCAAATCGCAACTTTTGCAATAATATGGTGGTCATTTATGTAGTTTACCCTTAATTTTTATTTAATATATTTTTCATATCATCAATAAATAATGTTTAATTGATAATTTAAATATTTGTGTTAGGATTTATAGTAAATTTAATTATTTTTCTATTTAATTTATTTAAATAACATGTTTCGAAAAATTTTATAGAAAAAATTATGAAAAATATCAATTGAACATTATTTGATGATGATATGTGAAAAATATGTTACGTAAAAGTGTTAATTTTAATTTTTTTGTTAGAATTATTTGAAAATGTTAGTACAAGTGTCCTAGTTTATTAATAATAAAAGTTGCATGATATGATTTGATTAAATTAAATTAAAAGTTTGTGATGTAAATGAGAGTGAATGTAAAGTTCAATGATTTAAAATATAAATTACCCAAGTTTGAATAATGATTTTGAACTTCTACTTTAAAAGCATAGTTTCAATTGATTTTAGTTGCTTTGATTGAAACCTTGCATATATCATATATGTGTGAGAGATTGTTTCTTGTATTATATGTTATGCTATGCCTTGATTCGAGGCACGACAGCAGCAATAGATGATATCTCCTTTATTGAAATTAATTTTTAGTGTAGAGTGTATTTTTAGAGTTTAAAATTTAGGATGTAAAATTTAATATCAGAGTTTAGAATTTAATTTTTAAATATTAGAGCATAAAGAAACACCGAAAAAGAGGAGATGATTTTTGTCCGATTAATACTACTCTGAGCCCGTGTATTTATCAAAGAGATCTGTTTGCCAGCTATGTTTCAGTGATGTAGGGTTAGTCTCGAAATCAATGGCCTCAGCGTTCTAGAGCACATTATACAACTTCAGATGGATATTTATGTTGATTTGGTGCGTGGTGATCATATCATTTTAATGCCCTAATGTTGTTTTATAGTAACTACCCTACACTTGCAGTGCCCATGTACTAATGCGTAGTCCTATGATGTTCTTAATTTCACTCATCTGATTGAGTTTCCTCCGTTGGTATGGCACATGCTTAGCATTTAATCCACGATTAATGGAACAAGTGCTATTTCGTTTCTCTCTTTTGTTCAACTTTTTTTTTTTGAACTTTCTCCTCCTTTGTTTTCAATGGAAATGGAATTGTATTATATTCTGTCCAATGGAATGAAGGAAATGGAGAAGACTAAAATTTCACCCCGGCAAAAGCTATGTAAATAAACATGGCCGAAATGCCCATGAAAGGGGGAAACCATATGCAAAATGCATACCTCTATTCCTATTATATTCATGTGAACATGATACACCGATCTAATCTATCAGTCCCAATTAATGTAGAATGTGAAAGCCCTGCATCCCGCACATGAGCAGCCACCCCCTATTGTTTATTTTACGTTTAAGTCAACAATCATGACATGGGGAGAACAGTTTTAATTTCTTTTTTATGATCCTAATTGGTTTTAATAATCTGTGGCCTCCTTATAAATTTGAAATCTACAAGTTTAACTTTAAAAAGTCTTAAAATAATCCCTTGATGCACCCATAAACCTTGTAAAACACTTCCACTTCACTGCTTTCTCCTTTCACCGGTAGCAAAAATGCATACAGGCAGCTTGTATGTTTCCCAGAAATCCATTGGAATCAAGCAGCACGATGATTTCTTCCCCAGACGTTCGAGTAGAGTGGTTTCCATCATTAACCTCTCTTCTGAAGACTGCGACGACGGAGCAACCGCCGCAGTGCCATTCAATTGGGAGTCTGAACCGGGCACTCCTAAAGTAAAGTGTCGCAAAATCCCCCGTCTCCCTCCTCTAACGCCGCCACCTTCCTACTTCTATTCCACCCCGAAAACAACCGTTAAAGACCACTCGAAGCCGAAACTCCTCGGTTCCATCTTGCCTAAGCGTCTGAGGAGGAAACCTCGTGTGCAACATTCTCCTGCTTCTTATTCATCGTCGTCGTCGGCTTCTTCGTCTCGTTCGTCGTCACCGTGGCCAAGGTCGTATTCGGTCCCATCATCTCCGATAGGGGCATCCAACTTATATGCAGGTGATGAGTTGCCAAGAGCAAAACTATTCTCTGGGTCAAGGGCTAACAAGGAAGATCAGGAATACGAATACTCCGCTTCAACAGGTTGTTTCGGCGGCGGAGCAAGAGCTGTGTCTCGGGGCTTTTGCTCAACGATGCTCAAGGCATTGCTTATAGAAAAATAAGCCGCGGTCCATAAATATATATGTGGAGCTTTATATATGTATGGTTTAAAAGTGTAACCCGCATGAGTGTTGCAAAATCAAATCCTTTTGTTGTGTTAGCAATTTCAAATAGATGCTACTGATATATTAGCGGTTGGAAAAAAGTGAAATGTTATCCGAATCTTCTACTTCTTTCGCCCAGCAATTGCCGTTTACATCTTATGATTCTGGTTTAGTCGATATGAGACTTTGATCTGAATTCATTCAGAGCCATTGCTACAGAGAAATTGACAGCGTTGTTTCGTGCTGCTGACACAAACATTTTCCATGAATCATGAATGCATTGCAGCATTGGTTGGATCTGATTGTGCCTTGTCTTGAGGCAGGTGAAAAAGTGACAAGACAAAATGGAAAAATACAGAAGCAAATATCTATGGTATATTATAAACTAAAAGGGGTGGTTTAATGGCTGCCTTGTATTTTTAGGCCAAATGGATGTTAGTATTTAGAATATAGAGATGTTGAAAAATATTTGAGGATATGGGTAAAAATTTTCTTTCTCTAATTATGTTCATTTTTATATCTCACGTTAAAAATCACTTAAAATTTGAATTTTAGACCCTAACCGTAATTTTGACATCCTAAACCCTAAAGCCTAAAAAATACACCCTACCCCCTATTTCCCTACACCATAACCACAACCCCTAACCTTAAACTCATTATTTTAAAGTGGGAGCATAGAAGGGGGTATGATAAAGGGGCAAACGATTATGAGGATATAGGCTATTTTCTACCGTACACGAGGACCTCGCCACATGCTCATGGCGAGGTTTGAGAAAAAATATTAAAAAATTAGACCTCGCCACCTACACATGACGAGGTTTGAGAAAAAATATTAAAAAATTAGATCTCGCCACCTGCACATGGCGAGGTCCCCGTATACTATAGAAAATGGCTTATATCCACAAATATTCTTCAACATCTCCTACATTCTAAATATTTACTTTCAATTGGATTATTCTCTAAATTTCTCGGTGATTTAATTGAACATTAATTATAGACTTTTAGTTTTCAAATATTATTAGACTAAGTATAATTTGGTCCTCAAACTTTCAAAAAGAGATAAGCTTAGCCTTTAATTTTTTTTCTTTACCTATTTTGACCTTTGATCTTCTAGTTTCTCATCAAATTGAACAGGCTGACGAAAAAAGTAATTGATAAGTTAAGTTGGCGTAACTATTTTGTCTTTTCTTTTTCAATGTTGGCCTCATTTATTTCGTTCTTTTGTGAAAAAATAAAAAATAATTTTAAATATTTAAATTATAAAAAATTATAAAAACAAAAATATGAAAACTTGTAAAAATAAAGTTTAAGAGTTATTAAAAATTTATTATTTTTTCTGTCAATTGGTTACAAAATTCACAAGTTCGAAGGTCAAAATAAACGAAAAAATTTCAGATTTAAAATTAATTTTTTTTGAAAAAGTTTGATGGCTAAAATATGATTAGGCGAATAGTATTTCCACCATGACCATGCCGCCATCTTTGAGCTTCACAAATGGTTAGTATCATACATGATTACATGTGGCTCATGCCCATAGCAAAAACTTGTGATAATTTAATTGTGCTCTGTTAGGCTTTGTATCATGGATTCAATTGTAGGTGTTTGGGCCAAGTGGCTATGCTGGGCCATCCGGTTATTGTTGTAGAGATGGCTGTTACTCTCTTGTAAGTGTAATTAATTTGGTTAAGCCTGTTAGCTGGGTTAACAGATCGGTTAAGCAATAACCGTTTCTGTTAGACTTGGATTGGGCTATATTAAAGAGGTGGGTGACCCGACCCTGGCTATCCAATTTTCGGTAGCCCACATTCCTTTTTCCGTCTCTTTTCTGATAAACCTAAAACTTTCCCTTTTTACAGTTTTAGGGTTTTGTTCTCTGTTCATCATGGTATCATTCGCCGTCTGATCCTGGTGCCGCCGCTCCACCGTCTGTGGTTGTCTTGTGTCCTGGCAGTTCGTTCGTTCGTGCTTGCTTCGTCTGTCGTTGGCTAATTTTTTGTCTCTCATTTGATTCGCGATGGTGCGTGTTGTTGACGCTTCCTCTGGAGACGGTGAAGCAGACTCGTCGGTGCGATCCGGTGGACGATTCTTTGCGAACAAGCGGATCAACATTCTCCTGGATGAGTCGAACTTCCTGGTCTGGAAGCAACAGGTGTTGCTCACGGTGCGCAGCCACCGCCTTGAGGGTTTTCTTACAGGCTCCCGCAAAGCTCCTCCGGCCAAGATTCGTCAACCTGATGGCTCTGAGTGTGAGAATGATGAATATGAAGATTTTCTTGCACAGGATAGTGCATTGTCGTCATGGATTCTGTCCACCATGAGCTCTCATCTCTTGACGAACTTTGTTGGAGCCACATCAACGGCATAGATCTGGTCTCTCGTTCTTGAGTCGTTCAGCAGTCAGTCCACTACGACGATCACGAGTCTTCATTTTCGTCTTCGAACGGTGCGCAAGGGGGATCTTACAATGAGGCAATACATCTCTCGTATCAAGGAGATTTGCGATGCTCTCGCGTCATGTGGCAGTCCGGTGTCCAAGGTGGAACACATAGCGACTATTTTGGGAGGGCTTCCGGCTGAGTATAAGCCTTTTGTCGCTGTTATCACTGCTAGCCGTGATATTTTGTCTCTTGACAAGGTCACAACAATTTTAGTAGATGCTGAAGCTCAGCAGGGTCTGTTCGATCATAACCAAGGACCACTTATGAGTGCCAACACTGTTGCGTTAAGCCCGTCTGTTTCGTCTGGTGCTACAAATGTTGGTGGTACCAGTTCTGGTCAGTGTCCGTATAGGCAGAATGTACCCTCTGGTGGTGGTGGCTCTGGTCGTGGGTATGGTCGGGCTCAGAATCGCTTTCAATGTCAGTTATGTGGGAAAATGGGGCACCTAGTGGACAGGTGCTATCGTCGCTTTGATCAGAGTTTTGCAGGGGTGTCGGCTAGCTTATATAAATCTGATTCTTCCCCCACTGTTAACATGTGTTCTCTGAATGAAAACTTGGCTAAGTCTGCCCCCACATATACGTCTGGTAATGGTTCTGCGTCTCCGTCATGCCCTCAGTGTATTCATGTGACTACTTCGCATAGTTCAGGCAGCTCTGGTGGTCAGTGGTTTGTGGATACTGGAGCCACTCACCATGCCACGGCTGAAGCTTCAAATGTCCATCAGAGTGCTGATTTCTCTGGTCCAGGTAAATTGTTAGTCGGTGATGGTAAGGGATTAGATATTTGTAAAATTGGTTCTACTTCTTTGCATACTGCTTCACGAGATTTGTTGTTACGTGATTTATTGTTAGTGCCACAGATTACTAAGAACCTTGTTTCGGTGTCAAAGTGTGCTAAGGACAACGGGGTGTTCTTTGAGTTTCACGCTGATCGCTGTGTGGTTCGGGATGAGACTACTGGAGCAGAGTTACTGTCTGGTGGTGAGACTGATGGTTTATATGCTTTTAATACTTGTGTTCCTTCTGTGAATAACGTCCAGTCTAGTTTTCGTGTTTGTAAACAAAGTGATGTTGATATCTGGCACCATCGGTTGGGGCATCCTGCCCATACTGTTCTTACTAAGGTTTTGCATACGTGTAATATGGCTGTTGATTCGAGTGTAAATAAAGACACTGTTTGTTTTGCCTGTAGATGTGGTAAGAGCCATAAACTGCCGTTTTTTGATTCTATTACTGTGTATTCTAAGCCTTTTAAACTTGTTTTTACGGATTTGTGGGGTCATACGTACCCAAAATCAGATGGTTTTGCCTATTATGTAGCTTTTGTCGATGCGTGTACACGACATACGTGGCTTTACTTGTTACGAACTAAGTCTCAGGCTATTCAAGCCTACAAGCAGTTTGCGAGCATGGTTCGCACTCAGTTTGGTGCTGAAATCAGAGAAGTACAGAGTGATTGGGGGGGCGAATATCGATCCTTGTCCACATTGCTTGCTGAGGTAGGAGTTCGACATCGTGTTACGTGCCCTCACACATCGGAGCAGAACGGGGTGGTTGAACGCAAGCACCGGCATCTTGTGGAGATGGCTCTTACACTCTTGAGTCAAGCTTCATTACCTGTGAATTTCTGGTCACATGCTGTCATTACAGCAGTCCATCTTATTAATCGTTTACCTACTTGAGTTCTTGGTAACATCAGTCCCTATGAAAAATTATTTGGATGCTCCACTGACTACACCTTTCTGCGTGTATTTGGCTGTGTTTGTTTCCCCCACCTTAGGCCCTTTCATAAGCACAAGCTTGAATTTAGATCGGAACCTTACACGTTCTTAGGATATAGCATGCAACATAAAGGTTATAAGTGCCTTACCTCCCAAGGCAAAGTCATTGTGTCCAGACATGTAATTTTTGATGAAACTGTCTTCCCATTTGCAGATATCATAAAGGGTGGTGTCTCCTCATGTTCTAATCCAGCACCAGCAAAAGGCCCTTCTTTGACTACTGTGCCTACACCAGTCAAATAGACATCCACTGCGTGTTCTAATTCTGGTGCTACTTCTGCAACTGAACATGTGTCTGTGAGGTCCAGTCCATCGGTTCATGAAGTACCTACTGGTGCTGGTGTGCCGTCAAGAACAATGCAGTTGGATAATATTTCAGGTCAGCATAACTCTACTTACAATCAAGGTCAGTTACATACTTTTCCTGTGAATCTTGATCAGTCTGATAATGCTGTTGAGGTTGGTGTTCTTAATGAGTCTGCTGGTGAGCCTTGTGTGCCTATTGATTCTGGTAATGATGTTGATGAACATGATCTAAGTGATGACTATGTACATGTTGATAATGAACATACTATGCATGCTAATTCTGCTCCTAATCTTACTGACACTGGTTTTCATACTGCTGAACATTGTGTGCCTCTCGAATCTGGTCCTGCTGTTCATGAACCTTTGTTGTCTGTTGAATCTGGTTCTGGTTTTGTTGCTAGTGATATTGATTTGAATGTTGATGTTGCTGCATCTAGTGTACACTCTGGTTCTGGTAATGCTGAGATTGAGTCTAGTTTACCTTGTACTTCTGGTTGTGTTGCTGATGATGAGTCTGATCTACCAATATCCTCTGGTTTGAATGTGCACCCTATGGTAACTAGGAGCAAGTTAGGCATTTTAAACCTAAAATTTACACCGCAAGTCTTATGTCCACCATTGTTCCGGATTGTGTTGAGCAATCCTTGCAAATTCTTTCCTGGAAGGATGCTCTTTTGGCAGAGTACAACGCCTTGATGGCAAATGCCACATGAAAACTTGTTCCGTTACCTGAAGGGCGTAAAACAATTGGGTGTAAGTGGCTCTTTCGAATCAAGTATAATTCAGATGGCTCGGTCTCTCGATACAAAGCACGTCTGGTCGCCAAGGGATTTTCTCAAGTGTCGGGGCAAGACTTTGGTGATACGTTCAGCCCCGTAGTTCGATTCTTCACATTGAATATTTTGCTCCCTGTAGCTGTTTCAAGGAAGTGGAAATTGCGTCAAGTTGATGTTAACAACGCGTTTCTTAATGGAGGGTTGGAAGAACAAGTTTTTATGCAACAACCTCCTGGATTCGTTGAGAAAGCTGCTTATGGGTCAAATTTAGTTTGCCTTCTTCAAAAGGCCTTGTACGGATTGCGACAAGCTCATCGCAATTGGTACACGAAGTTGAGAGGTTGTCTTCTCTCTCTCGGGTTCAAAGAATCTGCTGCCGACACCTCCTTGTTTATATGCAGTCAGGATTCTTTTGTTACATATGTCTAGTGTATGTAGATGGTATTATCATCACTGGGTCATCTGAAGTTGTTGTTGAAAACGTTATCCAGGAACTTCATCAAAAGTTCTCTCTCAAGGACTTAGGTGAGCTCACCTTCTTTCTTGGTATCACTGCTTTGAAAATAGGGGATTCTTTGTTACTTAGTCAGAAAAAGTTTGTTCTAGAGCTTCTGGCTAAATCTAAGATGTGTCAAGCAAAATCATCTCTTACACCAATGTTGTCCACTACAAAGTTGACTCAAGATGCTGGCAGTCCATTACCCGATCCCTATGTTTATCGAAGTCTTGTTGGTGCACTATTGTATGTCTGTCATACACGGCCTGATATTGCGTTTAGTGTAAATCGTGTTGCTCAATTCATGCACAAGCATTGCGAAAGACACCTTGAAGCCGTGAAACAAATTCTTCGATACTTAGTTGGCACACTTGATTACAGATTGTTGTTCACTCCCTCTGATTTAGATATAGGGAGCATCGTGGCTTTCTCTGATGCGGATTGGGGTAACGGGTCTGATGATCGACGATCGACAACAGGTTATTGTGTGTATGTTGACAACTGTCTTGTTGCGTGGAGTTCTAAGAAACAAAAGTCTGTTTCAAGGTCGACGTCCGGAGCTGAATATAGGAGTGTTGCTGATGCAGTCTCTGAAGTCATGTGGGTAGGCATAGTATTGAGAGACATGGGGATATGTTCTTCTTCAATTCCTGTAGTGTGGTGTGATAATACAAGTGCAGTGGCTATGTCTGCTAACCCTGTGTTTCATTCTCGGTCAAAGCATGTTGAACTGGATGTTCATTTCGTCCGTGAGAAGGTTGCAGATCACAAGGTTCAAGTTAATTACGTTCCAGCTGTAATCACTAATTTTGTCTGGGCTAACATCTTTTTATTTCATCTTATAATAGTGGGCTTATATGGGCTATTGTCTAGTTATTAACTATGTAAATGTGTCATTAAAATCCAAGAAAAAAAAGCAAAAAATATTACTATTAGTATTATATCTATTATTATATCATTTATGTGAAAAACTCCTAAACACTACTAATATATTATGACATCTTCTTTATTATTATTATTACCATCTATTATTATAACCTATTATTATTACTATAATTACCGTATTATTATATACTATATAATATCAGTATTATTAGTGTTATGTTATTAATATTATTTAATATTGCCATGTGTTGTTATTATATTAACTTTGTAAATCAGAAAACAAAATACTAATATATATATAAATAAAGCCCAACATAGATGTATAATATAAAGCCCAATGTTTAATTACTTAAAGTCCATTATACATAATAAAAAGACCCAAAATATTATATACATATTATAAGGCCTGTAGGCCCAAATAATTAAAGCCCTAATCTGCTGATACACAAAACCCTAATGGTCTCCTTTTTTTGTTGTGCAGCCGCCACCCCTCCCCACCGTTAGATCTGGGATCCAGATCTAACGGTCCAGATCGATCAAGGAAGCAAAAAACCCTAGAGGCCTCTGCTGTAGCCCTTGCGCCGCACCCCTCAGGACCCTTGGATCGGGAGAGCATCGGAGTGCTGAGATTGAGCTAGAGAAGGTTCAAGAGACCCCAACGCGCCCACGAGCGGCGATTCGACTCCCACACGCGCGCGTGCATCACACGCCCAAGTCTCTCCAGATCCCAATCGGTGGCACGGAGCACTCCACGTCGTCGGGCCAGCTCTCCATGGTCCCCTCTCCTCCCCACGGCTCACATGCAACACAAAAACAAGAACATCAAAGGATAAACACAACAAATTTCAGAATTACAGAGTCAATCAGCAACCGAAATCGTACAAATCAGCCAGCAGATTTTCCAGCATTACATGTAATTAGAAAAAAGAAAAATTATAAATTCCAGCTATATAAAGCCCGAAACCAAATGTAAAAGGGGGGAGGATTCGAAAATTCAGAGAGCATTCAGGAAGGTTTTTGAGAGAGTCTTTAGAGAGGTTCTTGTATTCAAAAAGTTGTACCAAAAAATTTCAGGAAGCAATACAACCAAAGTTTGAAGGTATATCGGTTTTGCTTTTTTCATTTCGAATCAATAATAAAAAACAGAAAAGGGGAACCGTGTTTTACCTTCGAGTCTCGTCATATCATCGTCGATCCGCCTTCCTCGCCGGCGATAAGCTCCGTGGCCCTTCCCGAGGCCATGCATGTGAGTCGGTGAGGGAGTTTTTTTTTTTTCGGTTTCAATTTTCAGAATACATAAAGGTTTTTTGACTTTGGCTTTGGGTTTCAAAGGTTTTAAAAGGGAAAAACATGATTTTCGGTCTTGGTTTCGAAAAGAGAAAGATTTCTGGTCTTTGTTCGACTTCAGAAAGGTCGGGAAAGGTTTTTTTTTGGGTTTCGAAAAGAGAAAGATTTTCAGAATACTCTCTTCTGTTGTACATATGACACATTGCATTCATGAAATTAACATTCAATGTACCTTTGCATCCAATTATACTTTTTGATTGATTACTCTTGACATTCATGAAATTAATGTTCAATGCACCTTTGCATTCAATTACATTCTGATTGATTACTCTTAACCATATGTTGTACATACGACACATTGCATTTATAAGATTAATGTTCAATGCACCTTTACATTCAATTATACCTTTTGATCGATTACCTTTAACCATATGTCTCTGTTGTACATATGACACATTCATTAAACAAATAAAATTAATGCACCTTTGCATTCAATTGATTACTTTCAACCATGTGTTTTCGTTGTACATATGACACACTCATTCATTCACTAAACAAATAAAATTAATGATCAATGCATCTTTGCATTCAATTGTACATGTCTGTTTGATTACCTTCAATCATATGTTTCCGTTGTACATACGATTCATTCATTCATTAAACAAATAAAACTAATGTCCATCAGATTAATGCATCTTTGCATTCAATTGTACATATCTGTTTGATTACCTTTAATCGCCTACCCTTGTTGTGCATACGACACATTACATGCATTCATTCTTAAAATGAATAAATGAAGGAAAGCTTTGCCAAGCCAGAGGCCGATTTGAGAAGTCAGATGGAACGAACTCAGCAAGAATTAAGGGGACACCATCAGCAAGCCCCAACAAGATATGATGAAAGGAATATTCTAACTGTTACAGTCCGGTCTGAAAGGAATGAGTGTTGCTCAAGTATCGGGAGACCACTCGGCCACCCCGATCTTTAAGAATCCTCTTGTTATCGGCCCCTCATCCAACCCACCCCAAGGGGCATCTTCTGATCATCAAGACGACGCCTTTGCCCAAGCTCAACACCTTCGGAGACACGACCTTTAGGGTTTTGGTTCTCGATGTTGTTCTCGATTTTATTCTTTGGGAATTGGCGAGCATGTTGCATTTTCTCTTGAAGTAATGCATGGAACCAATATTGCTATCATTTGCCCAAAGACAGTAGTGATCTTTTTGTGAGGGTACTTGCTATGTTTGCAGATTTTCTTTCTAATGAAAATGCATTTTTCTTAACATACAATGACCTTGAAATCATATATATGTATATCCCTCCTTACCTTCATAGGTCCTCGGATATCACATGCTTGATGTGGCATTGATTCTAATGAAAGAGATCGACTGAATGTTGTGATAACGATGAAGCAATATTTCCCGCTCTGTCCGCTCTGGTCGGAAAAGCTAGAGAAGCAAGATTACTATTCCTTCGATGATGTTCGGTGATAAGGACATCTCCTAAGAGAACCCAAATAAAGTTGCTTAAATGTGCCAAAAAGGAAAAAAAAGAAAAGTGAAAAATAGACTGTTTCAAAACAAAATAAATGGTTTTAATTTCAGAGCCTGGTAATAGGCATTAACAAAAAGCACTCCAATTTCCGAAACCTGGTAATAGGAATTTTCGGATACGAGTGTGGAATTTTAGGGGCACTCCACTAAAGCCTGAATCTCTTCGCTTCATGAGTGATGGTAATATTTTCAAAATCGTGACCATGCCGAGTAACTCGGGGTATCGTTGTATGCTTCATCTTTATTCTCGAGCCAAAGGATTGTGACGAATTGAATTCCCCTAAGAAAAGAAATAAATGAACAAATTAAATAAGTCCCGGAAGGGAATCCTTGAGGACACCGACATGAAATCAATGATAATCATAAACATGATTAGAACTAGAAGGAATGGTAATCGAGCTGATCCAGCAAGTACCATAATCATGAGGATGAACCGAGCGATTAGGGAGGAGTTTTATAACTTCAAATATCGCCACAACATTCAAAGACGCAAGCTATGCTTGAAGGGATCACTGGAAAGCTGAATCTAAGACGCTCTTGCATTTGATATCCGGGGCATCCTATTCTATTTTTCTTTTAATTAGACTTTTGGTTTCAAGGTTCTGTATGTTAATTTGAAAATCCATTCTTCATTAGAATGACGACCAACGAATTGACATAACAAAGAAATTTCCTTGTATTACTTCAGAGATAAATGCATCGTCGGTAGTGAGACCCAAAATTGAGAGGCACTACGTGATGTATGACGATGAAGGACCATTGGGGCATCTTTGTCCGTGGGGCAACGAAGGCTTTAGCACATATGATTTCGAATCAGAATAGATGGGAGATGGCATACGGCTTGGAAGTGCTGGATTCTGATTACAACTAGGGTCATTGAACTCGGGGAATGAGCAACGACAGACGAAAGCTAAATTTGTCAGGACATGTGTCTGAGGAGTGGTTGTAGTCTCAAGATGGTGACCACCGACCTTAAAGAATAAAAACAAACTAAATTCATGCATCTTTGCATTCTCACGGTCGCACGCATCTTTGCATCATGAAATATGCTCATGCATCATTGATAGTTAGACATCCCCATGTTAGGAACACGCTAACTCATACCATCATAGCATTTTGTTTATTTTAAACAGGGATTTGAAGGTTGATAAAAAGAGGGGTCTACCACTTCACAAGAGAAGAAATAGATCTCATAAGAACCAAGAGTCACTCGACTGGTTTCCTGGTTCTTAAGAAAATGAAAAAGAAAGAGAGAAAAGAGAGAAAGCGAGAGAGAGAAAAAATGAGAAAAAAGAAAAAGAATGAGAGGAAATAAGGAAAGAGAAAGAGAAAAGGAAGAAATGAGAGAGAGAGAGAGAAGAAAAAGAAAATAAAAGGCGAGAGAAAGAGAAAAATGAGAAAAGAAAAAAAAGGAAAAAAGAAGAAAGAAGAACAAGAAGAAAAAAGAAGAATAAGAAAAAAGAAAAAGAAAAAGGAAAGGAATAAAGAGAAGAAATGAGAGAGAGAAGAAGAAAAAGAGAGAAAAAAAAAGAAGAAAAACGATGAGAAAGAAAAAAGGAAGAAGAGAAGAAAGAGAAATAAAAGAAAAGGAAAAAGAAAGAGAGAAAGAAAAAGATAAATAAAAGAAAAGGAAAAAGAGAGAGAGAGAAAAGAATAAGAGAAAAAAAGAAAGAAAAGAAAGAATAAAAGGAAAAAATAGAGAAAAGAGGAAAAAAGAATGTGAGGAAATAAGAAGAGAGAAAGATAAAATATAAAGAAGATAAAAAGATAAAGAAGAAAAAAATGATGGAAAAGGGAAAAAGAATAAAGAAGAAAAAGAAAAAAGAGTGAAAATGAAAAAGAAGAAAATGAGAAAGAAGAAGGAGAAGAAGAAAGAAAAGAAAAAATAGAGAGAGAAAAAAAAGAAGAAGAGAAAAGAAACCCACAACATCAGAATCTAAGAGCAAAAGAGCTCAAGGATTTTCGGGCAGAAGAGCCTGAAGGCCTGCCCAGTTTGCTATTGGAAGTTTATTCTTTTCCGCTTAGGGAGAATGAATCAGCTATGTCCTTTGCCGCTCAGAGAGGACATGCCAACGTTGTCCAGTTTGCTATTGGAAGTTTATTCTTTTCCACTTAGGGAGAATGAATCAGCTCTGTCCTTTGCCGCTCAGGGAGGACATGCCAACGTTGTCCAGTTTGCTATTGGAAGTTTATTCTTTACCGCTTAGGGAGAATGAATCAGCTATGTCTTTTGCCGCTTAGGGAGGACATGCCAACGTTGTCCAGTTTGCTATTGGAAGTTTATTCTTTGCCGCTTAGGGAGAATGAATCAGCCATGTCCTTTGCCGCTCAGGGAGGACATGCCAACGTTGTCCAGTTTGCTATTGGAAGTTTATTCTTTGCCGCTTAGGGAGAATGAATCAGCTATGTCCTTTGCCGCTCAGGGAGGACATGCCAACGTTGTCCAGTTTGCCACTGGAAGTTTATTCTTTGTCGCTTAGGGAGAATGAATCAGCTATGTCCTTTGCCGCTCAGGGAGGACATGCCAACGTTGTCCAGTTTGCTATTGGAAGTTTATTCTTTGCCGCTTAGGGAGAATGAATCAGCCATGTCCTTTGCCGCTCAGGGAGGACATGCCAACGTTGTCCAGTTTGCTATTGGAAGTTTATTCTTTGCCGCTTAGGGAGAATGAATCAGCTATGTCCTTTGCCGCTCAGGAAGGACATGCCAACGTTGTCCAGTTTGCTATTGGAAGTTTATTCTTTGCCGCTTAGGGAGAATGAATAAGCTATGTCCTTTGCCGCTCAGGGAGGACATGCCAACGTTGTCCAGTTTGCTATTGGAAGTTTATTCTTTGCCGCTTAGGGAGAATGAATCAGCCATGTCCTTTACCGCTCAGGGAGGACATGCCAACGTTGTCCAGTTTGCTATTGGAAGTTTATTCTTTACCGCTTAGGGAGAATGAATCAGCTATGTCATTTGCCGCTCAGGGAGGACATGCCAACGTTGTCCAGTTTGCTATTGGAAGTTTATTCTTTGCCGCTTAGGGAGAATGAATCAGCTATGTCCTTTGCCGCTCAGGGAGGACATGCCAACGTTGTCCAGTTTGCTATTGGAAGTTTATTCTTTGCCGCTTAGGGAGAATGAATCAGCTATGTCCTTTGCCGCTCAGGGAGGACATGCCAACGTTGTCCAGTTTGCTATTGGAAGTTTATTCTTTGCCGCTTAGGGAGAATGAATCAACCATGTCCTTTGCCGCTCAGGGAGGACATGCCAACGTTGTCCAGTTTGCTATTGGAAGTTTATTCTTTGCCGCTTAGGGAGAATGAATCAGCTATGTCCTTTGCCGCTCAGGGAAGACATGCCAACGTTGTCCAGTTTGCTATTGGAAGTTTATTCTTTGCCGCTTAGGGAGAATGAATCAGTTATGTCCTTTGCCGCTCAGGGAGGACATGCCAACGTTGTCCAGTTTGCTTCTGGAAGTTTATTCTTTGCCGCTTAGGGAGAATGAATCGACTTTGTCCTTTGCCATTTAGGGAGGACACACCGACGCTACCCACTTTGTTTCTGCCGCTTCAGAGGAGCAAGTCACCCAAATAGGGAAGTTGGACAAAATTAGTGCTTATGGTCTTTGCTTTATTCTTGTTTCACAAGGATAAGCAAAGAGGGGCAACTGTAATCACTAATTTTGTCCGGGCTAACATCTTTTTATTTTGTCTTATAATAGTGGGCTTATATGGGCTATTGTCTAGTTATTAACTATGTAAATGTGTCATTAAAATCCAAGAAAAAAAAGCAAAAAATATTACTATTAGTATTATATCTATTATTATATCATTTATGTGAAAAACCCCTAAACACTACTAATATATTATGACATCTTCTTTATTAGTATTATTACCATCTATTATTATAACCTATTATTATTACTATAATTATCATATTATTATATACTATATAATATCAGTATTATTAGTGTTATGTTATTAATATTATATGATATTGCTGTGTGTTGTTATTATATTAACTTTGAAAATCAGAAAACAAAATACTAATATATATATAAATAAAGCCCAACATAGATGTATAATATAAAGCCCAATGTTTAATTACTTAAAGTCCATTGTACATAATAAAAAGACCCAAAATATTATATACATATTATAAGGCCTGTAGGCCCAAATAATTAAAGCCCTAATCTGCTGATACACAAAACCCTAATGATCTCCTTTTTTGTTGTGCAGCCACCACCCCTCCCCACCGTTAGATCTGGGATCCAGATCTAACGGTCCAGATCGATCAAGGAAGCAAAAAAACCCTAGAGGCCTCTGCTGTAGCCCTTGCGCCGCACCCCTCAGGACCCTTGGATCGGGAGAGCATCGAATGGCTGAGATTGAGCCGGAGAAGGTTCCAGAGACCCCAACGCGCCCATGCGCGGCGATTCGGCTCCCACACGCGCACGTGCATCACACGCCCGAGTCTCTCCAGATCCCAATCGGTGGCACGGAGCACTCCACATCGTCGGGCCAGCTCTCCATGGTCCCCTCTCCTCCTCACGGCTCACATGCAACACAAAAACAAGAACGTCAGAGGATAAACGCAACAAATTTCAGAATTATAGAGTCAATCAACAACCGAAATCGTACAAATCAGCCAGCAGATTTTCCAGCATTATATGTAATTAGAAAAAAGAAAAATTGTAAATTCCGGCTATATAAAGCCCGAAACCAAATGTAAAAGGGGGAGGATTCGAAAATTCAGAGAGCATTCAGGAAGGTTTTTGAGAGAGTCTTCAGAGAGGTTCTTGTATTCGAAAAGTTGTACCAAAAAATTTCAGGAAGCAATACAACCAAAGTTTGAAGGTATATGGTTTTGCTTTTTTCATTTCGAATCAATAATAAAAAACAGAAAAGGGGAACCGTGTTTTACCTTCGAGTCTCGTCATATCATCTTCGGTCCGCCTTCCTCGTCGGCGATAAGCTCCGTGGCCCTTCCCGAGGCCATGCATGTGAGTCGGTGAGGGAGTTTTTTTTTCAGTTTCGATTTTCAGAATACATAAAGGTTTTTTGACTTTGGCTTTGGGTTTCAAAGGTTTTAAAAGGGAAAAACAGGTTTTTTCGGTCTTGGTTTCGAAAAGAAAAAGATTTCTGGTCTTTGTTCGACTTCGGAAAGGTCGGGAAAGGTTTTTTTTGGCTTTCGGCGCCGGCAACGGCGACCGGAGTGCCTTGCGGCGCCGGAGGGAAAAACAGAGAAGAAGGGGGAGCTCTCTGGTTTTAAGGTTTGTAAAATAATAAAGGGGGCTTATAATTTTTAATGTGGCTTTTATAATGTTTTAGGTTTTTTAAATTGGTTTAATCACCATTTTAACCCCTCTGTGCTGTTTTAATCATGCTGGCAAGGGCTTCCGCTTTTCAAAACCCTTCCCGCAGTCCCTATACATTTTTCAGTGTTTTCAATTTGGTCCCCAACATGGTTTTAATCGGTTTCCGAAGGGGAAAATCGCTGTTTTAGTCCCCCTTGGCTTCCCGTATCCTCTCGATTTAGTCCTTAATTCGTGTTTTAATCGCCTTTTTTAATGGGTAATTTACCATCCGGGTCCCTGCCAGTTTACCTCTATTTCCTTTGCATTTCATTTATTTTGCGTATTATATTTTGTTATTCATTTATTGTTTATATCGAGTATATATATGTTAATTTGCATTGTTGTTACGTTCGTTTGATATGTGGTTAATGTTTTTTTCTAATATGTGGTCGTATGCTCTTATGTTTAGCATTTAAGTTTGTGCATATAATGTAGCTTTGTCATATATTGCGTGCTTATGTGTTTTATCTATTTTCATGATGATTCGAATATGTTTTTTTGTGACATGCATCCTAATATATCATTCATGTGACCCTTTTATTTTGCTCGATAATTAATTAACTTAAAAATATACCCAAAGAGAGGTATTAATTAACCCCGGTATTCGAGAAACGACAGTCCTAGCTTAATGGATGTCGATCGAATATTTGGGTTAATTCTCACCGTCTCTAGGTAAGCGAAAGCGTAAAAATGAAAATATCAGGTATCATCCTTTATTTGTCTGCATCATGCATAAAGGTGACGTACGGGATCCGAACCTTAAACTAACACGGCAGTCAGTCTTATATGATGTCGGTTTAGTCTATGGTCCGGTGTACCGTCATCCTTTCTAATTAAATGTTTAATTAATTCCAAAGCCACAATTCGATATAACCCGTGCTATTTAAGTCACATTTTCATTCAAGAACGCTTTATTAAATTCACTTTGGTTTTTAAATAATTTCTATCGATCAAAAGGCAACAAGCAATTTGGTACCGATTTTCGGGCGTGATGGGGGTGCTAATCCTTCCCCACACGTAACCAACTCCCGAACCCATTTTTAAATGAATCTCTGGTTTTGTGGTGCCCGGCCTACCTTAGTGGCCGGTGGCGACTCCAAGTTTTCACAAGTTTTCCAAGACACGAATTTCCCCCTTTTTTAAATAAACCTCTTTTTCAAAAAGAAAATAGTGATAAGCCCCCAACTAGCGGTTTTCAGAAAAAACCTTATCACACCAGCACACCAAGCTGCTGTTGGGTTAACGAAGCCTTTGTCGAAAGCCTATTTTCAGTCGTTTCGACGAAAAATGAGTGTTCATCCGTCTTCAGATTAGTGAAGTTGTCTTGAAATCGAGGAGGGAGCATGGGGAATGTTAGGCTTTGTATCATGGATTCAATTGTAGGTGTTTGGGCCAAGTGGCTATGCTGGGCCATCCGGTTATTGTTGTAGAGATGACTGTTACTCTCTTGTGAGTGTAACTAATTTGGTTAAGCCCGTTAGCTGGGTTAATAGATCGGTTAAGCAATAAACGTTTCTGTTAGACTTGGATTGGGCTATATTAAAGAGGTGGGTGACCCGACCCTGGCTATCCAATTTTCGGTAGCCCACATTTCTTTTTCCGTCTCTTTTCTGATAAACCTAAAACTTTCACTTTTTACAGTTTTAGGGTTTTGTTCTCTGTTCATCGTGCTCAAATTTCTTTGTTGGTTGAGAGATTATGACCCAGGAGAAATGGTAAACGTATGGCATTTTCAGCGAAACAAGTTCTTCACAAACCTAATCATAATATATTTTAATCACGAGACCGTCCGCGGATTAAATTTTCGCATACTAGCGGAGCAACTTCAACCTTTTCTTTTTCTTTTTAACCATAGGATGACAATAACATTTTTTATTACAATGGTGGAGGGGACGACAATAATATTATATTACATAACATCAAATGTATGTAATAAGGCAAACATTTGACTTTATGACTGTTGTTGAATGGTTTCAAGGGATTTATTCGACCATGAAGATGCGCGACCTATCCATTGTTTACTTTTTTGACAATAGGGATTCATTTTCGTCCAAAGCATGGTGAACTGCAAGCTCGTAAGGATGTATGATTTGCAAGGGTTTACTGAGATTTTGAATGTTTGGATGTTTGTTTTGTGGCTTAAGGTACTGGTCTATTGTTGTCTTTGGCAGGTTTCCTATGTTTGTTTGGGTTTGTTATTTTTGCGTCTTTAGTTGGTGGTGTAGTATGTTTTAGGTGATGCTTGTGATGAGATTTGGAGTCATTCCGATGCTTAATTTTTCTTTTTTATAAGAAAATGGTTATAGTCTCGTTAAAAATCTTCTTAAACCTAAGTGAAAGAAAATAGTATTCATAAAGATAATTACAGAGATAAAAACTGTCTCACAACCAAAACACAATCAACAAAACAAACCAGACAAAACAACCATACAACCCATTCTAGGCCACACCTTGATCAGCATCCAAAAGAGCCAAGATATCCGATGGGGGATGTGCAAAGGTGACTTCACCAAGCTCCTTCCCCCGAGCCAAACCATCCGCAACGGCATTCTCTTCACGACCAACAGAGTTACTTTCACATCCCAACCCCAATCAAGAAGCTCTCCAATACGCAACACAAGCGCAATATCTCCTAGAGCCGTGTGCTAAAAAATATTGTTGGTTTATTAGTAGTGATATAATATATACTATTCACCGACAATTAATTGGTCTAGTGAGATAAAGTACTAAATCCTTTAAGCAAGGTCAATAATTCGAGTTCTGACATTATAAATAGAACAAATTAATTTCGTTGATTCATCCGGTGATGGAAGGAGAGCCATACAATGATAAGAGACTAAGGTTGAGGATGAGAAGCCGGAAGAATTGACATATCAGGCCATTTGGCCCTGTTATTCGACCCTTAAGATATATTCCAAGGTACCATGTACCTCAATGATCTTATACCATGTACCAAGCACTATGTTTTTGTACATACATTTAAAATAATATATATTATGGTGTATTTTTCGTGGTGAAAACATAGTTGTATTTAAACATCATTTAACATATTAATTATATTAATAATACGTTAAATATAAAGTTTCTTTTTAGAATTTAAGCAGTGTAACGTAAATAGTTTTATCAATTTTCATGCAAATATTTTCAATTTAACTTTGAAAGTTTAATTTGTTAAAAATAAGATATATTATAAGGACAAATTGATAAAATATGCATTCAGATAATTTTATATTTCTCAACTAAACATTGTAATCTTATAATCAGTCTAATGTTGTATGGTTGCCCTTAATAAAAAAAATTATATTTGCCGAGCAAAAAAAACATAACATTCCAAGTAATATGCAAAGAAAAAAAACATAATTTTATCACTCGGTGCATCAAATAATTGGGTAAAAATCTTCTGTCTCTAATCATGCCTCATTCTATGTCTCACACTAAAAATCATCCGTCATCTATTTTTTTTAAATTAAGGTAATTACAAGTAGTATCTGTTATGAATATACTCTCAACCATTTGACAATGCATGCTCAATCATCCTGATGCAACTGCTGGAGCTCGAACTCATGACCTCTAGAAACAACAATCGTTCCCTTAACTACTAAGACAAATTAGTTTATGTTCTAATTAAACAAATGAATGCGTTATTTACCTATGAAGAAAGGATTTCTATTTTAAGAGTGGTATAATTCTTTATTATTTTCATTGTCATTTATGTTTTTTTTATGGGTTGCTTTTTTAGCAAAGAGATGGGGAGGGTTGTTCGTGACCCATTTTGAGATTTAAGGTTAATTAGGACTAAAACGATGTTCATTGACGGTACGCACATGGTTGATTGATTCTTTTTATTTTTATTTTATAATTATTGGTACTCAACTCATTGGTTATGTATCGGATAATGCAGAAACTTATTATATGGGTAACCCCCTAAACTTATTTTACTTCATTCATAACATAATGATTTAAATTTTTGACTTTACTTAAGAGATCTTGTATTATATCCCGCTAAATCAACTGATTGTTGATGATTATTTTTAATTGGTTAATAACTCAATATATTATTAATAAAAATATTAAATTCTTTTATTGAGATTGCAAGTGTTTTTTTTTAAGAAGAGATTGCAAGTGCATATGTGCGAAAAATGGTGCTTATTAATTATATATATATCGATAATAAAATACTAATAGAAATTATCATGAAATTCCATAAACAAACAATGTACCAAAAAGGAGAAAAGGAAATCCCAACTATTTGTGTGTTGTGTGAAATAGCATGGCCATTTAATTAGGTCATACTCCTATTGACGCTGCTTAATTTTGGTAATAGCCGCTATGTTTCACACCTGACCAAACCCTCCTTATCTCAGCTACATTTATATCTATATATCTGTATTGTTATTTATTGCAAAGGCATCGAGTCTTAACCTAATCTATAATATATAATAATAAATAAATAAACATCATCAACTTGAGAAAATTATTAAATCACATTCAATCTTCCATTTATTTGTTTGTTTCTCTTAAGAAAAAAAAAGCATTGACCATAGCTATATTTTTTATTTAATGATCGGTATTTAATTCATTGACAGATTAATTCAGATCGAATTTTGTAGAAGTCCAATATGAGATGACTCTTCTAACATTATTTTTTTCATTCGTAATGTTAGAATTTAAACCTCTGACTTAAGTTAAATGACTTAACGTCCTCATCTCACTAGATCAGTCGATTGTTAGTATCTTAACTATAATTTACACTCCCTAGGATCACCCTTTTCCCCATTTTCATGCTTCTTTTACTCTCCTTTTACAATCCAACCACTCCCCTCATTAGCATGCTTGAATGTCCAGAGACAGGTAGACTAATTAAATTGAGAAATGATCTTTCTATAGAAGAATCTGATGCATCTGTTGTTAATTTGTCAGGGAAAGACTTGGTGGTGAGATAGGGAAGAAGATCAGAACAGATGCATGTTCTGAAATGGGGAGGAGACATCTGTTGGGGCCTCCAGGGAGCTTGAATACCATCACGCCTTGTGCCGCATGTAAGCTCTTGAGGAGAAGGTGTGCCGAAGAGTGCCCTTTCTCTCCTTATTTCTCCCCACACGAACCCCACAAGTTTGCCTCTGTGCACAAAGTTTTTGGTGCAAGCAATGTCTCCAAGATGTTAATGGTAAGTGGTAACACTGAAACACAACTCTCTCTCTCTTTTCCGGTTTCCCCCGAGTTCCGTTTCTTATATATGCAGATTTATTGGGTTTACAGGAGGTGCCGGAGAGCCAAAGAGCCGATGCTGCAAACAGTCTGGTTTATGAGGCGAACTTGAGGTTAAGAGATCCGGTATACGGGTGCATGGGTGCAATCGTCACTTTGCAGCAACAAATGCAGACTCTGCAAGCCGAATTGAACGCAGTAAGAGCTGAGATACTGAAATACAAGTTTACACAAGTTACTACTAGTAGTAACATCATCCCTTCTAGTCACACTCACGCTGCTTTAATTTCTGCTGGTGGGGCGGTGTCGATTGCTGCTCCGTCGTCTCCTCTTCCGCCAACCCCTCCTCCTCCTGCTCCGTCCCGGCCTCCACCTTCCATTGTTGTCTCGTCATCTTCCTCATCTTCCACGTCTAATTCTCTGTACACATCGTCAACCAGTGCAACCGGATATAGCCCCATTTCGAGTGATAACGTTCCATATTTCGATTAATTCTGTAAGCTATAGTCCGATTTGTTTTTTCCTAATAAAAAAAGATTATTAGTCGTAGAGTAGAAAGCTAAGGGGATATTGTTTAGACTTTAGAGATTGTTTTAGTTTGATTTTCCATTTTCACATGCAGGAAAAGACATGAAAACATGGGACCTTACGGCCATGAATGATTGATTCCATTTTCAGATTTCTAGTTTTAATTTCTTTTTAGTAATCTTCTTCTTCCCTAGCAACTCATATTTGAATCTAAACCCAACTCTCATAGCTTCGTCGTCCACCGGTCCAAGCTGCCATGTGCTGTTTACTTGGTTTCCCGAGATCAAAATGTAATGAAAATGTCAACTCATTAATTGTTGAAATGAGAAGAAGCATGGGCATTGCCATTTGCCAGCAAAAGTCAACACAATCCAACTAGGAACAAATTCAACCACGCACAAACAACACAGGAGGCGTTCACGTTAAGAAGTGCACTTTCGGCGAGGAGACGTTGGACAAGATCCAGCATTGATCATCACACGTGCAGGTAACACGCTTGGAGTTTGACTATGCTTAATAATGATAGGAACGTGTGCAAGGGAGACAAATAACATCTACATGTGAAGTTGAAAACTTGCAATTAATTTGGAATATTGTCATTAAACTCGTTGTGTTATTTTTTTTTACATTGTTTCCGGTGTCCTACTTCTCGAGATTTGAGTTTACCAAGACTCATATTAATAAATCTGCATGCATCGTTTAGATGATTCTCATAATAAATTTCTACTCGGTCATAGAAAATGATAACCATTTAACCCTAAAAAATCCTAGGGGTACTCCCCTACACTTCTGAAATATCATTTAGGTGATTCTTTTTCATTAAATCTGTATATGCATGCATATTTCTCCAGCTGGTATATCGTATAAACTAGAGTAAAGTGATGGAGCAACCACAATCCGTTCGTTTCCTATACTGTTACAACTTCTTGTAAATGAACCGAGTTTGAACGAACAGACGTTCGTATTCGTTTATTTATTTTTGAAGATGTTCATGTTCAGTTTGTGTTCGTTTAAATTTTATATTGTGTTTGTGTTCGTTTGTTTACTTTTAAAGGTGTTAGGGTTCATTTGTTTAGCGTTTGTGAACATGTTCGTTTATCGTTCGTGAATATGTTCGTTTATATATTTGCGAACATGTTCATTTGACATTCATGAACATGTTCGTTTATATATTTTCCAAAATAGTAAAATTACAGTACTAGTCCTTAAGCTCCTTAGGCTTCACAATTTGAACTCAAAAGTTTGCTATGTGTTCAATTTAGTCTATACCTTCACCAATATTTAAAATAAAAAAAATAAAAGGAAAAGATGAACCGGATAAACGAGTCAATCAACAAGCTTGTTCGTGAACATAAACGAACCGAACACACTTCTATTCATGTTCATTCATTTATTAAATGAACATAAAAATTTCGTTTATACTCGTTTATTTAACTTAATAAACGAATGTTATACAAATGGTTCACGAACAGTTTACTGAACGTCTGTTCATTTGCACCCCTGCTTGTTAGTGGTGAATGTACACGACAATACAATTTAACTACTAGAGGTGAACAATATAAATTTTCTTACATATTCTGTTACGAAGCCTCCTTTATACGACGTCCAAATTATTTATAACCTTTAAATTTTACGTTTAAGTAGGCTCCAACTTAATAAAAATTCTTTGTGTTTTTTGGTGTCTCTACTTATGCTCAAACACTAAAAAATACTATAAAATTAAATTCTAAGCCCTAACCCTAAATTCTAAACTCTGCACCCTAAAAAATACACAATACCCTCAATTCTCTAAGCCCTAACCATAAATCTTAACCTAAAACCCTAATCCTTAAACCTAAATTTGAGCATGAGGCATCGAAAAAGGCAGAAGATTTTCATCCCTCCAAGTCACCGTCTTCAAATTATTACAGTAATAACAAGAAGAAGGTTAGGTTGTCTAGTAGCATCAGCAACAGAGAAGGAACGAGCAGTAGTTTTTCTTATGGGGATGAAATTAAAAGCTTTTCAAATTCAACCACAACAGTATATATAGATGCATGTACAATTGAAGGTCAATAACGTACCTGACACATTATATATTCTTATGGTTTCCTTGGCGTCTGGAGCTCAAACTAATCAATGAACCCAATGAAAATAGAAATAACACCTCGTTAATATAATATAATATAATATAATATAATATAATATAATATAATATAATATAATATAATATAATATAATATGGAAAGGATAGATTTTTTTATAAAAGAAATGTCTATAAAATACCAAATTAAAGGGATTGTGAGGTTGTGATGGTATTTGGTCTCATACTCTCACGTTGTAGTTGCTTGAAATGTTGGCATCTTCCTTTATTTGTACTTTACAGTAAAGAAAAAAAGTTATTGAATTTGTATCCCTGAAATACATTCAACTTTAGTTTATTTTTATTCTACGTCAATGTGTATGTTTGTTTAACTTATTAACTATTTATATCAAAATCATATTTAAAAATTTGGTCAAAATTGATGTCACACGTTAATCAAATACAATCTCAGTTTAAAAATATTATTAAATTATTTTTATTTAAGGCATAACGTGTGTTATTCTAATGGTGTTTGTCTTTTTATTTCTATATAATTTTAAATAAAACAAATCAAAGTCATTGCTAAAGGATTGAACATGAGGTTGATCAGCTCTATAGTGTACTTGCAAGGCACATGGCTTTAATCATAATTGACATTAGGTTCTAGATTAATAAATTTTAATAAATATATTTTTTTTATTTTTTTAGGTAATATGCATGTTTGTCTTACGGTCAATATTCGGGGTGCGAGGCTGTTCCTCCCAACAATGTTATCTCTAAAGTTTAAACTCACGTACTTTCCTTGGGAGTGCAATATATATTACCAATGTACCCAACACTTGTTAGTTTATTTTTATATTTCTTTCATTCATAATGTGAATATGAGAAAATATAATTGTTTTTATACGTATGAAATACCACACATATGATAAAAGTACTTGATTAGGACTATAACTTTTATAGCAAATATTAGTCATATTCATTAAAAGAAACTTACAACTGTGATTATATTTAAAATAAAGGTTTAAACTATACTTTTTAATTTAAATATTTAAATTTTTTGTCAACGTAAATGACTAATATTTTATTCAGTAATTATTTTTAGGCCTCCGTTAAGAAAATGGTTATAGTCTATTGATGAGTTTTTCTAGTCCTGCAACTTGTTTACTCATCTCACTATTACAAGTGAAGTTTATGTGTTTTGGGACTAATTTTCTAGACTTAAGATTTTGATGTCACTTTCTCACATATGAGTTTACACAATTGAAGTGTTTCTGGACAATCTTTTTGCACTTAGAGTTTTTATTTCGCAAAAAGAAAAATGACGTATGAAAGAACATTGATCGAAATTGATGAATCAAAATAGATGGATTCGTGAAATTATAGTGTTTGAGACTTGGAATTGTTCAATTTCTAAAAAGCGAACTAATTTTTGAAAAAATTTCCTTTGTTTCCTAAAAAAATAAAGGGTGATAGGAGATGTTGAGTAGATGTCATGTGTCACGCATTTATTAGAATAAATACTTTTGTTGGGCGACGTAAAAATGTTAACTAAATAAAACATTAGACATCTATTTTAAACAAAACCTTTTACACTTAAAATAAAAATAGATGTATAGCTTGAACACTTATTTTATACTTAAATTAAAAACAATATACAATCATTAATTAAATCAATTAAATATATTGAGGTTGCATTTATGAGGCGTTGACCATTCATAGGACATTAACCGAATTCAATTCCTTGAGTATTCCTATATGCATCTAATATTATTTTTTTCTAAAATGTTAACTAGATGAAACGTCAGACATCCATTTTGACCAAAATTTCATACACCTATAAAATAATTGTTGTATACACTACAAAAAGTTAGATTTTGAATGACCATTTGATTGTGACGATGAAAAATTTCATCATAAAAAGTAAATTATTTGTGACGAAATTTATTCGAGTCGCTACTGAAAGAAGTAATTGTGACTTATAACTATTTGGTCACACTTTTGATAATAATTGTGACAAATTTCAATTACATCACAAGTAATTCGTCACTAATAGTGTCTTATTGTGACGAAAACAAATTGTCATTATCAATTCGTCACTGATAACAAACTCAAATTGACGCCAACTTTTTTTTTTGGTGGGAAAAGATGTGATAGTGGCAACATATCACAAAGTCACTATTAGTATTCATAATTGTGACAATAAAAGTATGTCACTATTAAAATTACCTTTCTATACTAATATAATTGTGACAATTTTAACTTGCGTCAAAAGTATATAGCCACTATATATAATTGTGATGACATCTACTTATCACTAATCAAATTCCCGATGAGTGATGTAATAGTGACATGTCAAGTAGTCATTATTATTAATCATAACTGTGACAATTTTCTTGTGACGATAAAGACTTTCGTCACAAAAATCAGTTATTTGTGACGTAGTTTATTTGTGACACTAAAAAAATTTGTACTTGTGACATATTACTGTTTGGTCACTTTTTTGCACTAATTGTGATAATTGTGAATTATGTCACAAGTAAAATGTCACTATTAGTGTATTATTGTGACCAAATTAATTTGCTATCAACAACTCGTCACTAATAACATACGCAAATTGGCACCAACTTATTTTTGGGTGGGAAATGATGTACTAGTGACAACATATCAAGGAGTCACTATTGTTATTTATAATTGTGACGGTAAACATATGTAAAGTAGTCAATATTATTATTTATAATTGCAATATAATTTTTTATAAAATTTTATTAATAATTAAAAAAATCACTTTAAACTCACAAAAATATTAATAATTACTTTTAGATACAATGTAAGGAAATTAAATGTATTATAATAAAAAATATTTTAATAAAATATTTTAAATTAAAAATTTAATAAACAAAATATTGTCACAAATATAAAAAAGAAAAAGTAAGACTAAAACTTAGAAATAAACTTTAAATAGTATATGTTCAATCATCATCATCATCATCATTTGCTTCAGCATCGCTAATTGAATCTGACTCATCATCCTTATCATTAATAGAAGTAAACTCATCATAATCTGATTCACCGTCTTCATCCTCAACACCTACGGTCGCATCAAGATTAATCAAACTTCCTTCAATAATTGTACTACTTAATTGAGGCATATCCAAAGACACCACATCATCATCATCATCATCGCCCACATTAAATTCATGAAATCTGAAACCTAATTCCTCATTTTCTTGACATGGTTCCTCTCCAACATCTTCACAAGGTAAATCATACAAATCATGTGGTTTTGTCTTCACTACAACTTGCCAATTCGAATTTTTGATATCTTTGACGTAGTAAAGTTGTTCAGCTTGAGAAGCTAAAACACATGGTTCTTGGGTTCTCAACTTACGTGTCACATTAGCTATAGAAAATCCAAACCTATCTTCCTTAAACCCCGATTTATGATACACATCCCACCAATTTCCCTTAAACAAAACTACACTATTTTCACCATGGTAATTTAATTGTATGATGTCGGTTAACACACCAAAATAATCTAAGTTACTCGTACTCTCATCTCCTTTAACGAAAATTCCACTATTTTTTATTTTAATTGCATGTCACGTTCTTTCGTGTTGAACCTCCAACCATTGATGAGATAGCTTGTGTAGCGAAAAACTCGTTTATCAGGTCCACAAGCTAAATTAAATAGTTGATTGTTGACCAATTCACTTCCTTCATCATACAATTGACAAACCTGTTATAACCATTAATCATTAAATTTATATATATATATATATATAAATTAAAAATTAAATAAAATGTACCTAATACTTACGTGTGTTTTAAACCACTGATGAGATTCTTCAACGTGTCTTTTCTCTATATTTTGAGCATCCTCCCTTTTAAGCTTTTCCTTGTGCATGCTACACAATTCATAAGAAAGATAATGTAAGAAAAAATAATTATACGTAACATGTAGAACAAACTGTATACACATACAATTTTACATTACTTACTCAATAAAGATTATAGTTTCTTCATAATTTTCTAAAACGTACATCCTAGCTTGAGCCCATTCTGTAAAGCTCAATTTTTCGTATTGTTTTTCAAGTAATGGCCTACCAACTTGAGAGAAAACAAGTAGCTTTGGATGCCACTTCCTTCAAAATTTCTTCCAACCCGATTCAAACTAGTTTCAGTTTCACATAAATACCTAGAACAAAAGTGGACCGCTTCTTGCATGATATATGCTTCAGCAATTGAACCTTCCGACCGAGCTTTGTTTCTCACATAAGATTTTAGCTTACGTAACTATCGCTCAATAGGATACATCCACCAAAACTGTACTGGTCCCGCAAGTTTCGCCTCACTAGTTAAATGAATTATTAAATGTACCATTATATAAAAAAAAGGAGTAAATATCTTCTCTAACTTACACATGGTTAAAGAAATTGACTATTCAAGTCTCTTCAAGTCCTTGACATGTAATGTTTTAGCACACGCCTCTCTTAAATAAGCACTCAACTCAATTAGTACTCCATATACCTCTCTAGACAATAAACCATGTATAGCTAAAGGAAGATATCGATGTAAAATACATGACAATCATGGCACTCCATTCCAAAAATCTTGTAATCATTTAAATTCAGACATCGAGAGACATTAGAAGAATAACCATCTGGAACTTTAAGATCTTTTAGAAATTGAAAGAAATCTTGTTTTTCATCTTTTGACATTGTATAACATGCAAGGCGAAACACATACCTAGCATCACCAATAGAAGTAGCATGAAGCTCGGGCCGTATACCCATGCACTCCAAATCAAAACGTGCATTGATTTTATCTTTTGGTTTACCTTCAATGTTTAATAATGTCCCAAGCACATTATCACAAAATAATTTTCAATGTGCATAACATCCAAATTGTGTCGCAATTTTAGCGTTCACCAGTAAGGTAATTCAAAAAAGATGTTTTTTTTCTTCCAATTACTAAGTAATGGAATTTCATCTTGCTTTCTTTTTCTTGATTTTTACCAAAGGTCACTTGTATATGATTAGAACTGTCAATAATGCATTATATATATATAAAAAATATTAAAATAATAACGAATTAAAATAAAATGCAATAAAATAAATAGAGCTTCACATGTGGAAATTGTTTATATTGTTCAATCACATCATCCCCATATAATTGTTTAGGTGCGCACCGTCTTTCTTTTGTTCCATCAACGAATTTAGCATTGTTTCTCCATGAATGATTAAGTGGCAAGAAACGACGGTGAGCTAAATAGCATGTTTTCGCCCATTTTAAAGCCTACAAGATGATCTATCCAGATTACAAGTGAGACATGCTAACTTTCCTTTTGTGCTCCATCTTGATAAATTAGCATATGCAGGAAAATCATTTATGGTCCATAAAAAAGCTGCATGCAACTGAAAGTTACTCTTTGAAGATGCATCATGTGTCTCTACTCTATTCTCCCACAATTCTTTCAACTCTTCAATCAAAGGTTCTAAAAACACATCAATATCATTTCCAAGAGCTTTAAGACCGAAAATAATGAGCGACATCATAAAATAAAGGTCTTTCATGCACATTCATGGCGGTAAGTTACAAGGAATTAATACCACTGGCCATACACTATAAGAGGTACTCATATTGCTGAATGGATTAAAACCATCACTTGTTAAACCAAGTTGAATATTATGTGGATCTGCTGCAAAAGAAGGATGCATTAAATCAAAAATTTTTCAAACCTCAGAATCTGCAAGATGTCTCATAGACCCATCACTACAAGGATTTTGTTTGTGCCATCCCATCTCTTTAGCAATCTTCGATGACATGTATAACCTTTGCAAGTGTGAAGTTATTAGAAAATACTGTAAAAAAATTAGGCTACTATTTTCTTACGACCTTGTTGATTAGTCATATTTTTATCATTCTTCCATCTTGATTCACCACAAGTTGGGCAAGATTGAACATTCTCGTATTTCTTCCTATAAAGGATGCAATCATTGACACAAGCATTTATCTTCACATATGTGAGCCCTAAATCTTGTGTAATTTTCTTACTCTCAGCAAAAGATGAAGGAACTTTGTTACCTTTAGAAAATGCTTTGACCAATATTTTTAATAAAGCATCAATTGCTTTCGCACTAACACTATAAAGACCCTTGAAGTTCAATACTTGAACAATGAAGGATAATTTAGAAAAAAATTTACAACTAGAATATAGATTTTGTTCTATTTCTTATAATAATCTGTAAAACTTAGTAGCTTCATTATTTGGATCACTGATACTTTCATTGATACCTTCATTAACTACACTGCTAGCATTAGGACTTGCTTCGATGAGATCATCATTTGTTTGAGCATCAAAATGACAGGTAAAATTATCAGCAGCACGTCCAAAGTCAAACACCATATCATGTATTTTATCTTGATCATTTTCATCCTCACTCCTATAAGCAAGTTCATCATCACTACCTTCACTAGAATTACACATATTCTTTCCATGTTAGAACTATTTTTTGTACTCTTTATTTATCCCATGTACTATCAAATATTCATAAATAGATTCTCGTGTCTTAAATAAATTATTGTTACACTTTTTACATGGACAACGAACTTCCCTTCCTTCATCAATTTGACTGAATGCAAATTCAAGAAATTCATTCACTCCTTTTTCATACTGAGGCAATCGTCTATCAATAATTTCCATCCATCTTTTATCGATAGCCATTATCCTACAATAAGAAAGATATATTAATAAAAGAAATTTTATTTAAAGTTTTTATATAAAATTTAGAAACTATAATTAAAGATAAATTATACTATAGGAATATAATTTAGAAATGTATGAAACAACTCGAATTTCTACCAACTAAAAGGCTTAATTGAGTTAATGTTATGGACCGTTTTTGCATCATACCCAAAATAGAAAATTTATTATTTAAATCTTTTAAAATTTAATTACTTGATTAACTTAAATAAAATTTTATGTGTTTTTAAAATAACATTTTTATTATTTTTTGATTAAAAATGATTCATTGAAACAAAATTAATGTTTAATTTTACAAAATATTGTTTTGATATAAAAGTTAAAATGATATATGTGAAATCTTATTTACTTATAAAAAATAATTTCTATCTTATTTTAAAATATTAAAAAGTTAGATGATAATGTTAAATTTTAAATATATTTACAAATATTCATGTAATACATTTTAGAATTCATCTATCTACTGTTAAAAATTTATCTCAAAATTTAAAACTATAGAACTAATCGTTTTGATATAATAATTGAAAAATGTTTTAGACTAAATTGAAAAAATTTTAAAATAAGTTTTTTAGTCAAAACAACTTGAAAATATTTTTAAGGGTTTTTACAAGGCTTTGGAATGATTTAAAGTGCATTTAAAGTAGTCAAATCCATGTTTTAAGTGTAACTGTATCGATACGGTGTGCTTTATATACAACGACTAGTTCACGTACTGATACGATTGTATTGCGTACCGATACGCCCAACTACCCCCAACGGTCAATTTTCCAACGGTTTTTTAAATTGCATGACCGTACCGATACGCTTACTATGCGTATCGATACGCACCAGCTTGAAGTGCTCAACGACTATTTCCTCATCGGGACCGTATCGATACGGTTTGACGAGTATCGATACGCCAAGCTGCAAAACTGAATTTATGGAGGGAAATAAAGGCTCTAACGGCTCTAATTCAACCCCAACGGCTACAAACTCAATTAGGAGTATGAAAGGGACCTCCAAGCATCAAGAGATGGTTAATGCTTCAATTGTAACAACATTATGATGTCAAATTGTCTTTAGAGCTAAAAGTGTATAATTATTGTATAGACAATACTTGTGAGCTTATGTTAAATTTGCTCAAGTGTATAGGTTTTGGGTGAGTGCTTAGAGTTGCAAACATATACTTATTGGAGGGATTTCAAGTTTGCTTTGAATTTCTCTTGTGAGAAAGTGTTTGATCAATATTTGGGTAGAAATCTTGATCGTTGTAACGGTTTCCTCCTGATCCGAGAAAAGGAGATGAAATTCTTAGTGAATTTGGTTGAAATCCTAAGTAAGAAGCTAAGGTAGTGGATGTAGGCTTTGAGTTAGAAAGCCGAACCGCTCTAAATCTTTGTGTTCATATCTTACATTTTTAACTTCTACAAAAACACCCAACAATTCACTCTTTTCCACACTTGTCAAGCATCTCGGTTGTGACCATCGAGCTCAACAAAAACCATGAATGCTTACAAGTTACGCAAAATTATCTAATTATCTATCTACATGTACAAAATATATAACTAAATATGAACATAAAATCTTATGAAAACTAATATATAACTAAATATGAACTTAATATATAATAAATCAAATATTTAATTTTCAAAATATTATTTAATATAAAAGTTAAAATGATATAAGTATAATTTTATTTACTTATAATATATAATTATCTATTATATCTTCTTTTAAAATTTTGAATAAAATAGATGATAATTTATTTTAAAAAAAATTCTTAGTATTAGAATTTTTTTCCTCCAAATTTAAAATTATTAATGCTTAAAAGTTATGAAAAGTTATCTATCTAGTTTTCTATCAACATGTATGAACTATTTTTTTATCATACAATTAATGATAAATTGCCTATAATATAAGAATCTACCTTGGAAGTGTTTGAAACAATTTTGGATCTCTAATAATTTAAATTTAATTAGTTGATTTACTTACATAAATTTTAATATTAATTTTTTTATTTTTTAATTAAATTAATTGATTTATTTAAACAAAAGTAAGGTTAAATATTATTTAATTTCAATCAAATTTTAAAAAGTTAGATAATAATGCTACATTTTAAATAAGTTTACCAATATTAATATAATATATTTTAGAATTTATCTATCTATTATTAAAAATTTATCTCAAAATATATAACTATATATGAACATAACTTTTTATGAAAACTAATATATAACTAAATATGGACCTAATATATAATAAATTCAATATTTAATTTTTAATATAAAAGTTAAAATGATATATGTGGAATTTCATTTACTTATAGAAATAATAATTTCTACCATATCTTATTTTAACATTTTTTAAAATAGATTAATCAAGAGTTTAATTTTTATATTTAAAATTTGGTAAAGAAAAATATTTATACAATCTTTTAGTAAAACATGAAGGAAAAATTAATCATTAACTCTTTTATAAAAAAACATATTTTTAATTTTGAGAATCTATTTTTTCATATTCAAGAAATTCATTAACTTGTTTATTATAACTTTTTGATATAAACATATTATTATTTTGAACGAATTAGTTTAACTTAATTGAAATATAATGCGGAAAAACTAATTAAAAAGATTATATAATATTATAAATTTATAGTTAAACCAAAATTTGTTTTTAAAATTATATGATAATTAAACTATAAAAAATTATTTTATATCACATAACCTATTTTATATCGGGCTTTTATAATTTTTTTAAGATTAACTCTAAATTTCAATATTCTAAAATTTTGCTTCTTGACTTTAATCTTGAAATTTATTTTGTTATTATGAATAATTTTGAAGATTTGGATCGTTCAGAGTTGGATCTACCTGAAACTCATTAAAATTAGAGTTGCTAAATAGCTTGGGTGTTGATTTTGCCATTGATTATCCCAAATACAACTTCGATGATTTTGATGGAGAAATTTGATGTGATATATGATACATTAGTATGGGCAAAATTGGCCATATAAGCCAATTTTGGCTTATTATTTAGGGGATGGGGGTCGGTTGGCCGAAAATTGGGGAACTAGGCCAATATCTACAGTGGCCACAGGACCTCGCCACCTGCAGCCGGCATTCCCTGGACCTCGCCTCCTCCTCCTAGCGTGGTCCTATTGGAGGCAGGCTTGGCAGCATGGGCGGCTCAGCTCCTCCCTGACGTGCATGTTTCCTGACGTGAGGAGGTGCTGTTCACCTGCATGTGCCATGCAGGCACGTCAGGCTTTAAAATAGATAGGGTTGGGAGATAGGGTTGGGTTTATGGTTTAGTTTGGGGTTATAATATGATTTTTATATAGTATGTATAGGCAAAATTGGGCATATAGGGTTTAGGGTTATAAATATTGTATGTGTTTTAAAAAAGATACTAATATCATAGGTCGTATTTTAAAAGTATATATATATATATATATATATATATATATATATATATATATATATATATTTCTAACATATTATTAAAAATTATATTTTTTAATAAACAAAGTAAAAAAATCATTATTCAGATCGTACCGAATATTTCGGTTAACCGAATAAACTGTTAACTGGTTGAATGGTTACGACATAGGGTCGAGATTTGAGTGACCCGAACTTACCAGTTAACCGAAACAATTTACAAATGGTTAATCGAACCCGATTTTGCACACCCTAATTTGCATGTATGTTGTACTCGCATGTTTCATGATTTTTTTAAAGTTGATAAAAATATTTTATACATTCGGCATTCGGTTGGTAAATATATAGGGTCGAAATTTGAGTGACTCGAACTTACTCGCACAAATTAAAAATATTTTAATCGAACCCGATTTTGCACACCCTAATAAGCTAATATTTTTAAATTAAAAATATTTTTTTATCTTTTAAAAAATATAACAGAGTATACATTCGGTTGGTACAGATTTTATACATAACTTAAAAACAATAATTTTAAAATTAAGATATCCATCGAACCCTATTTAATTTTACCCTTTAATAGCAGGTGAACAACACCTAGCCCGTACCTAGAATCTTATTTACCCTTTAATAGCCTGACGTGCCTACACCCTATTTAATTTTACCCTATATACACTAGCCTGATGTTGCAATCAAAATTGAAAGAAATACATATAACATTAAATATCCGGGGTTCGCAAATTACAAATAAATAAAAATAAAACAAAACCCTATTTTCGCCTCCTCCCCCTCCTGGTGGGTAATTCTTTTCGGTGGAGAGGGCCTGTTTGTGAGTACCGCGGAGCGGGTTGAACCTATCTACGAGCTCTTGGATTAGGAGCCAGCTCATCGTCATTGAAAAATTACTCATCCGTTATTTGCATAGTAGGTGGTGTAGCAAACATTTTTTCAGGATGAAAGGATGAGCTGTTAATGGTAGTTGTTGACAACATAGATGTCATGCTACCAACACCAAAATCTTCCCCATATACAGATGATTGAGGATACTGAAATTATGGTACGTATCCTTCATCATCATTGTAAGCCGGCTGAGAAGATGAGCTACCACCAGTAGCAAAATTAAAAGGTGATTGTTGCGGAACATAACCAAATCTAAATGTTTGATGACTTTGTTGAAATGGGGTTTGTTCTGAAACATTACCAAATGGTGGTTGCTCCCAAAGATTATTGCTTACATGTCTCGGAGGGGGGGGGAGTCAGATCGCGTCCATGAAGAAGTCCAACCTCGGTTGGTTGCTCCCGAAATTCCTTTCAAGTTTGGTTCGTTTGTTGATTGCTGAGAGCTCTAACCAAACTCGGTTGAGAGGCGAACCTGTCTTGAGCACCGAAGATCTTCAAGCCATCTATTTGCATCTTCGAGAGATGCTATGAACTGTTTCTCATTTGCCGAAAACCATGAATAGTCTGTATTAAATTCAAAATCGCTGGCTTGAATTGGACTCAAATCATCAGCCCACCGCGTCCATCTTTCCTCCCACAATTCAATGAAATCGGCTTGCTTCACAATCCAATTCTAATTGAATCGACCTCTATGAACGGTGTGAATTTGTTCACGTAGAGCTCTTGGAATGGGTTGATGGAAGTTAAAATGCCTCAACACTCTGTCAGCACAATGAAACTCAACAATAGAAAAATGGATCAAAGGCACAATCGCACCCTAGAATGCTGCACATTCAAGCATAGTAGGTGGTAGGCAAGCCCTGGCGTCGTCATTCGCGTATGGCTGCCAAATAAACTGTAAAAAAAATTATTAATATGAATTCACTCACAATTAAGTATACAATTTTTCTTTCAAAAATAAAAAAATACAATATACAAAATAAGAACAAATAATAAATTAAATTGTATTAAATAAGAAAAAATAATATATTAAAATAAATTGATTATGATACCAGATCTTTTCCTATTGTTTGGATCTTTAATCTCGTCTCTCTGACAGTGTTGTGAACCACCCCCGCATTCTTCAACTTATGCCTCCATCTGCAAAGATATATTGAAAGTATATTTCGAAGTCATTGGATATAAATATTATATTAATAAATATTTATATACAACTGCAATCACATTATTACCTTCCAGCAAGCGGAAACTCCATATTTACCGGTACAGAAAAAGTGGGCGTTAGATAAGGCAACATGTACCACGCCCAGGACTGCAGTAAGACTTGACATCCACCCATATCTGAATTTGCCTTTTCACCATGTATAATTGTGATCTTGCACATTTCATGGTACAAAAATGCCAATACTGCGGACCCCCAACTATATGTAGCAGTTGTGTCCAAATTAGCCAAGAACGGCAGGTATTGTGTGTGAACCATATTACCATATGTATCTGGCATCAACACACCACCAATAAGTTGCAGTATATAAGCTCGAGCTGCACACTCAAGTTCTCGATGACCATATTCATCGGTCACAATAAATTCCTGCTGCAACCATGATACTCTGAGGCGTAGCCCGTCCACACAGCTCTCAGGAGGAGCTTTGCCCAGGTACTACATGAAAAGGTCATATGTATTGTAATTATTTTGGCCAACCAATGGTGACCCATTTGTTGGAATACCAAGTTGTACCGCAACATCCTCCAGGGTTATTGTGCATTCGCCAAATAGAAAATGAAATGTGTGGGTCTCTGGTCTCCACCGTTCAATCAATGCAGTAATCAACCCGGGGACTATCTTAAACCCACGTAGAAAGGTGGCATTATAAAAACCAGCTCGTTGTAGGTAATACACTAAACGCTGATCAGGTTCATTTATCTTCATTCCTCGACGGCGTATCATATGCTCTACACCCTATAATTAATTCATTATAATTTCAAATTATAATAATTACATAGTAAATATGAAATTTTAAATTACAAAACATTTACTTATTTGCTCTTCGTGAATATGAGACGAAATGTGCTCATGGTCAAGGTACAACAAAACTCCTTCAGATGTCATTATCTATTTCTGCAGCTAAAAAACAATTATCATTCGAATATATACAGAAAAAAAATTATATTAACTTCAACATTTCAAATATATACAACTAAAAACTAACTTTAAAAAACCAGATTAAAAAAATACATGCCCTTACCAGATTAAAAAATCGAAAAACTAGCTTCTTTTTGTTCGAAACAACAATCACAACCAGGACAGCTTCATCAATAATAAAAAATAAATTTCATTAGATCATCAATCACAAAAAATAATATACATACACTAATAATTAAAAAAACAATAGATAAATTTAAACTCAAAATTCTTCTCACCCTCTTCGAATATATCTTTAAAAAGATATACAGAAAATTCTTCACCTTCACCAAATTTTTTCTCTTCTTCTCTTCACAAATAGCCAACTCTAAAATTTTAACTCACGCCACCTTTCTATATATATACTGTAACCCCCTCGTCCCGGTCTGGCCGGATGACCGGTCCAAGTGGGCCACACGGGGAAAACCGAGCGAAAACCAATTAAGGTTTCCCCTCGATTAGCAACCCTATTTTTTTTATCTTGTCTAGATGAGTATTAACTCTTAAGTGATCAAACAGCGGAACGTAAAACATGAGACAAACATTCGAACCCCAGCCCATATTCAAATATTTCATTTTTAGGTAAAGGTTTCGAAACCTTACCAAAAGGTTTCGAAACTTATACTGGCAGTAAGGTCTGGAATTCAAATTCCAGTTAAGGTTTCGAAACCTTACCCAAGGTTTCGAAACCTCTTGACCATGGTTTCGAAACCTTCCCAAAGGTTTCGAAACTTTGGCTGGCAGTAAGGTCTGTAAGTTCAGACCTCTGCAAAGGTTTCGAAACCTTACCCAAGGTTTCGAAACCCCTGGCCAATGGTTTCGAAACCTTACACAAGGTTTCGAAACCCCCTGTCCATGGTTTCGAAACCTTCCCTAAAGGTTTCGAAACCTTGGATGGCAATAAGGTCTGGGATCCCAAATCACTGCAAAGGTTTCGAAACCTTACCAAGGTTTCGAAACCTTGATGCAGGGGATCACTTACTGCTCAAATTTAAAGACTTCCTAAGGCAAAAATAAAACCAAAATCATATATACTCATGCTCAAAAGCTTACCAAAGGACCAAAGGCAAAAACTAACACACATAACACTTTCACATACTAACATTTAATCAAACATGTACAAGGCAACCTAAGCGTTTAAAACATGCCATCACACCCTAACGTTTATCATAGTTTCATGCTTTACAATCCAAAATATCCACATATCATTAAGTCATATAAAGCTCATACAACAACTTTTGCCACATTGCTAACTAATACAAAATCACCACCGTACTTGAGCTACAAAACTTGGAAGCCCTTCTTGCCTTGCTCCGAGCTAACGCCACGCTAATGATCTGCATTGTTGAACATTGAGAGCGTAAGCTATAAGCTTAGTGAGGGTGCTCTAAAACGAAAAACAACAACAATGCAGGGTTCAAGCATGTAATCCCTAAACCTCATATCGAACATGCATAGGCAACCTCACAAGTAGTCCTAGCTAGTTTATCAAGTGGCATAATATGGCATATTACCTCATACTAAGCATCAAGCATCAATATCAATAATCATGTATCAACACCATATATCACAATATATGTACAAGTTAATTGGCCACTTTGAATTACCCCGATTGTGCGGATTTAAAACTCAACAACACTTTACCTCGGTGGGATTACACTCATCACCGGCCTTGCATGGACGGGATTCCACTCATCGCCACAAGCCCTACGGATGGGATTCCACTCATCATCACGTAGAAATAAATAAAAGCTTCCGGTGGAATATTACATCACCGTACTCCTCCTTGGTGCCTTAACGCCACCAAGGCCACGTACGTTTTGACTCAATTTGTGTGCACACTAATCCTAATGATCGATCATTTACAACCGGTAATTATTTAGTGCCAATTATCATTTACCACATCACATTTTCCATCAATAATAACTCATGCTCATCACACATATATATACACCTCATGAATATACATGTACCAAACAATCAAGATCACAAGAGCATAGTTAAGTAAGCACAATAGCATATATGGTATTAACGGCTAACTAACAACTCGAATTAACTAAAAGTGGCCTACCAAGCACACTTTACACAAGCACACTACACATACTCGAACCAAACTTTAAGACAAGTTTGAAACCACTCACCGCCCTTCCTTAGCCAATCGAGACAATCCTCCTACGAACTCGGATTCGGTTCCAAAGCTCCTTCAACGTTTCCTCTTGCTTCTAGCCAAACAAAACACACTTATTACACCACCATTCAATGCTAAAACTCAACTATTAACTCACTTCACAAACATAAGCCATTTTCTACAAATTCTCAATCCACAAATCATCCAAAAACTCAATTTTCGTACTCCCCAAACACCTTGCTGAAAACTCCACTTCCAAACACCCAAATGACCTCTAAAACATCCCAAATCACCCTCATATCATACCCTAACCATCAGCCCTTAGTTTTCAACATAAACTCCACCAAAAACCAAGTTTCAACATCTTAAAATTTACCATATGAACATAATACGAATTTTCATCCAAATTCAACCAAATTGACATATAATGTGTATTTCATCATGATTAAGCAAAATCCCAACTCAAATCATTAAAACAATTTGGAAAACCACCTAAAATCCAAACTTTGACATAAAACCATAATTTTTCAAAATCCTATATCTTTGAATTTTAAGACCATAGATAGATAGAGAACAAGGAGGAGAGTCGGAAAACATAATTTACCTTTCAAAACGGTGTTGAAATCGAGTAGTATGATCAATCGAATAGTGATAAGCTTGAGAGGTTTTTGAGAATGGTTTTAACATTGGATGAGGAAGAAATGAGGAAGAAGAAGATAACTTTGAATTTATAAAGTTATCTTACTTTATTTAAAACTTTTGGGTAAAATTTCAACATAGGTCTCTCCCCTCTTATTAAAGCTCAATTACACCACAACTTAAATTGAATTGATTCTAATTAAATTTTATTGACTCGACTATAAACCCGGTTAACTCCTAGGCCCAAAACACGGGTGTTACAACTCTCTCCCACTTAAGGAATTTCGTCCCCGAAATTACCTGGTGGAAACAAATACGGAAACTGCTTAATCATATCCGCTTTCCTCTCCCACGTGGCCTCTTCCACACCTCTATGTCTCCACAACACTTTGACCAACTCTATGGTCTTGCCACGCAACACCTTGCTATCAGAAGCAAGTATCTCAATGGGTTCTTCAGTATAAGACAAATCCGGATTCAATTCTATCTCCTCAACGGGCATCACATGAGAAGGATCCGATCTATATCTCCTAAGCATAGACACGTGAAAGACATCATGGATCTTCTCTAACTCAGAAGGTAACCTCAAACGATAAGCTACAGGCCCAATCCGCTCAACTACCTCATACGGACCAATGAACCTCGGACTCAGCTTGCCCTTTCGGCCGAATCTCATTACCTTCTTCCACGGAGATACCTTCAGAAACACTTTCTCACCCACTGAGTACTCTATCTCTTTCCTCTTCAAATCCGCATAAGACTTCTGACGATTGGAAGCTGCTTTCAAACGGTCGCAAATCAGCTTCACCTTGTCGGTAGTCCCCTTAAGCAAATCTGGCATAGGTAACAATCTCTGACCTGTTCCAGCCCAACAGATCGGAGTCCTATATCGTCTACCATACAAAGCCTCATAAGGTGCCATCTGAATACTAGACTGATAACTGTTGTTGTAAGCGAACTCAACCAACGGTAAGTGCTTCTCCCAAGAACCCTGGAAGTCAATCACACAACAACGAAGCATATCCTCTAGAATCTGTATCACTCGCTCTGACTGCCCATCGGACTGCGGATGATAGGAAGTGCTGAAATGCAAACGGCTACCTAGAGCACTATGCAAGCAACCCCAGAATCTCGAAGTAAACCTAGGATCCCTGTCTGAAACAATAGACTTCGGAACTCCGTGAAGTCTCACAATCTCACGGATGTACAAGTTTGCCAACTTGTCTAAGGAATCCGTAGTGTTCACTGCTAAGAAGTGAGCACACTTAGTGAACCTATCCACGATCACCCAAACTGAATTCTTCTTTGAAGGAGACAAGGGCAATCCCGACACAAAATCCATGGTGATCCTCTCCCATTTCCATTCTGGAATCTTCAAAGGTTGTAATAAACCCGAAGGAACCTGATGTTCTACCTTCACTCTCTGACAAACCATACAACGGCTCACATACTCGGCTACATCTTTCTTCAAACCAACCCATAAGTAATCATTCTTCAAGTCACGATACATTTTGGTACTACCCGGATGCATAGAAAAGGGACTCGAATGTGCTTCGCTTAGAATCTGACGTTTCAACTCAACATCTTCTGGTACAACAATTCTATCCCTAAAGCACAACAAGCCCTCACCACTGAAACTGTAATCGGTCGGTCTTTCTTCGGCTATGTCCTGGACATGAGGAATTAAACTATCATCTTGCAATTGCTTCTCTCTAATCAACTGTATCAAAGAAGGCTTCACTTGCAACTCGGTGATCAAACCACCATCATCGGACACACTCAATTTAGCAAACATAGCCCTCAACTCTACGGCCACTTTCCTACTCAAAGCATCGGCTACTACATTCGCTTTACCCGGATGGTACTCGATGGTCAAATCATAATCTTTTAGCAAGTCAAGCCATCTTCTCTGTCTCAAGTTTAACTCTTTCTGTGTCATCAAGTACTTCAAGCTCTTGTGATCGGTGTAAACAATACACTTCTCACCATACAAGTAATGACGCCAAATCTTCAATGCAAACATAACTGCGGCTAGCTCGATATCATGAGTAGGATAGTTCTTCTCATGAACCTTCAATTGTCTAGAAGCATAAGAAACAACTCTTCTCTCTTGCATCAAAACACATCCTAAACCTACATAGGAAGCATCACTGTAAATCACAAACTCCTTACCCGAAACAGGTTGTACTAACACTGGGGCATTTGTCAAAGCTTCTTTTAATTTCTCAAAGGCCTTTTGTCTTGCCTCTGACCATTCAAACTTAACTCCTTTTTGCAACAGTTTAGTCAAAGGAGCAGCTACTCTAGAGAAACCATCAACAAATCTTCTATAGTAACCGGCTAATCCCAGGAAACTCCTAATCTCGGTCACGGACTTAGGCTGTTTCCACTCGACAATAGCCTCAATCTTCGATGGATCAACTCGGATACCTTCGGCCGAAACAACATGGCCAAGAAATACCACCTCTCGAATCCAGAACTCACATTTACTAAGCTTCGCATACAACTGATTGCTCAACAATCTCTGTAAAACAACCCTCAAGTGCTCGTCATGTTCTTCTTCTGTCTTCGAGTACACAAGTATGTCATCAATGAAAACAACTACAAAACAGTCTAGATAGTCTCTAAAAATTCTGTTCATCATGTCCATGAATGCTGCAGGTGCATTCGTGAGCCCAAATGGCATCACAAGAAACTCATAGTGACCATATCTAGTCCTAAAAGCTGTCTTCGGCACATCACATTCTTTCACCTTTAACTGGTAGTATCCGGATCTCAAATCTATTTTCGAGAACACTGTAGCACCTCTCAACTGATCAAACAAATCATCTATGCGAGGCAACAGATATTTGTTCTTCACAGTCAACTGATTCAACTGTCTATAGTCAATACACATACGCATACTACCATCTTTCTTTTTCACAAATAACACGGGAGCACCCCACGGAGAACTAGTAGGCCTGATGAACCCACGGTCTAATAATTCTTGCAACTGGTTCTTCAATTCTTTCAACTCCTTTGGAGCCATACGATACGGAGCTATCGAAACTGGATTAGACCCTGAAACGGTCTCGATCACAAACTCAACATCCCTGTCAGGAGGTAAACCCGGCAACTCTTCAGGGAACACATCCGGAAAGTCACACACTGTTCTGATATCTTTCGGTCTAGCTTCACTCATATCCGGATTCATAACATAAGCTAAATAAGCCCCACATCCAAAGTCCATCAGCTTGTGAGCCTCTAAAGCTGACACCACATTAGACAAGAACTTAATGTTCTCGCCTACTACTACTACCTCGTAGTCATCAGAAAGTTTCAAAGAAATTCTCTTTGTTTCAAAATCCACACTAGCCCGATGCTCAACCAACCAATCCATACCCAGAATTATATCAAAACCATAGAAAGGAAGTTCCATCATATCAACTGGGAACACATAACCCTGAATCTTCAGTGGACATCTCCTATACATACGTCTAACCACAACTGTCTCACCAGAAGAACTAGTGACATGCATGCCTACATTTAAGATCTCAACAGGGATATCTAACTTCTGTGCATGCTCACTCAAAATGTAGGAATGCGTAAAACCCGAATCAGCCAGAGAAAGCAAAGACATAGACCGTAACTCGAAATTACCTGCTATCACATCAGTGTCGTTCCCGGCCTCTCTCTGAGCATAAACTCTCGCTGGTCCTCCCGCCTCTGGCTGCACTGCCACAACATGAGCAAGGTTCCTCTGAGCATCCACCCTAGGTGCATCAGCCCTAGGCTGGAAGTAGCCACGACCGCGCCCACGGCCTCTCTGAAAATCATTGGCTCTAGCAGGAGCCTGAGCCGATGCCTGTCCCACTTGATGTGGACAGTTACGCCTAATGTGGTCTCTAGCCCCACAATTCCAACAAGAATGAAAATTTCCCCAATATTCACCGGAGTGGTTCCTCCCGCAAGTAGCACATGTGGGCAACTTCCCACCAGCTCTCTGGTTTTGATGGCCTTTACCGTGGTTACCGCCACCACGCCTATGATCATAATAAGGTTTGTTGTCCCGGTGCCTCTTGGCATCATCTTTATCAAAACTACTGGACCTCTTACCCGAACTAGATCCACCTGACCGCCTGGTCAGACTCAAACTGTGCTCCAAGTCCTTGGCCCTCGAAACCAAGGCATCAAAATCAGTATAGTCTGTTGCTAGAGTATACGTCTTGATCTCTTCATTCAGTCCATAACGGAACCGGTTACAGCGTTCCACCTCAGTAGGAACAAGCTCAGGTGCATACTGACTTAATCTGACAAATCTAATCTCGTAGTCAGTCACAGACCTAAGCCCCTGAATCAAAGCCATGAACTCCCTCTTCCTCTCATCGATGTATCTTGGACCCAGATACTTCTTCCGGAATGCTGACTCAAAGAACTCCCAAGTAATCTCAGCGTCATCCATACTCGAAGTAACAGTGACCCACCAAGTGTAGGCATCGCCCTGAAGCAAGGACTCAACACAGCCCAACTTGCGATCACCAGTACACCCCATCTGAGCCAGGATACGGACAGTCTTCTCGAACCATAACTCTGACCTCTCCGGAGTAGACCCCCTGAACTCTTCAACCCCAAGGCCCCGAAGTCTCTCTAATGGCAATCCGGTGCCCTCACCATGATGGTGTGCTGCCTGTCCTCCAGCTACTGCAGCCTGAAAAGCCCCGGCTATTGCCTGAACCAACGGAGCTAAGTCAATCCCTGCCGGTCCTTGGCCACCTTGGCCACCCTGACCTCCTGGTGGTCCCTCTCCTTCTGCCTCAGCCCCGCCTCCCACTCCTGGTGGAGGAGGTGGTGATGGTGGAGGTGGTGGAGGAGCTCCAATTCCAATCACAGGCTCTCCCACTTGAGCCTCAACTCTAACTACTGGCTCTACTCTTGGAGCCTCTGCCCGTGGTTCCGGTCGAAATCTCCTAGGCCTCCCACGTGGTCTCATGGTACAGCTATCAAGATATAAACTACAACAAGACACAGATAAGGATTTCGTTAGTCAAAGCAAGGGTCCAATAGTGCTCAAGTACTCCTCTTTTCAAAAATCTTTGTAAATTAAGTAATAGTAGCAATGGGCACACACTCTACACCAGATACATTAATTCATGCTTCAAAACATCATGCGAACGGTCAAATATCAAAGATTCATGGCAAATCATGCATCGAACAACACAATTACTCAACATAACAAGCTTACCTCACTTACTTGCCCGAGGTCTCGATAACCTCAGGCTCTGATACCAACAAATGTAACCCCCTCGTCCCGGTCTGGCCGGATGACCGGTCCAAGTGGGCCACACGGGGAAAACCGAGCGAAAACCAATTAAGGTTTCCTCTCGGTTAGCAACCCTATTTTTTTTTTAATTTTATCTTGTCTAGATGAGTATTAACTCTTAAGTGATCAAACAGCGGAACGTAAAACATGAGACAAACATTCGAACCCCAGCCCATATTCAAATATTTCATTTTTAGGTAAAGGTTTCGAAACCTTACCAAAAGGTTTCGAAACTTATACTGGCAATAAGGTCTGGAATTCAAATTCCAGTTAAGGTTTCGAAACCTTACCCAAGGTTTCGAAACCTCTTGACCATGGTTTCGAAACCTTCCCAAAGGTTTCGAAACTTTGGCTGGCAGTAAGGTCTGTAAGTTCAGACCTCTGCAAAGGTTTCGAAACCTTACCCAAGGTTTCGAAACCCCTGGCCAATGGTTTCGAAACCTTACACAAGGTTTCGAAACCCCCTGTCCATGGTTTCGAAACCTTCCCTAAAGGTTTCGAAACCTTGGATGGCAGTAAGGTCTGGGATCCCAAATCACTGCAAAGGTTTCGAAACCTTACCAAGGTTTCGAAACCTTGATGCAGGGGATCACTTACTGCTCAAATTTAAAGACTTCCTAAGGCAAAAATAACACCAAAATCATATATACTCATGCTCAAAAGCTTACCAAAGGACCAAAGGCAAAAACTAACACACATAACACTTTCACATACTAACATTTAATCAAACATGTACAAGGCAACCTAAGCGTTTAAAACATGCCATCACACCCTAACGTTTATCATAGTTTCATGCTTTACAATCCAAAATATCCACATATCATTAAGTCATATAAAGCTCATACAACAACTTTTGCCACATTGCTAACTAATACAAAATCACCACCGTACTTGAGCTACAAAACTTGGAAGCCCTTCTTGCCTTGCTCCGAGCTAACGCCACGCTAATGATCTGCATTGTTGAACATTGAGAGCGTAAGCTATAAGCTTAGTGAGGGTGCTCTAAAACGAAAAACAACAACAATGCAGGGTTCAAGCATGTAATCCCTAAACCTCATATCGAACATGCATAGGCAACCTCACAAGTAGTCCTAGCTAGTTTATCAAGTGGCATAATATGGCATATTACCTCATACTAAGCATCAAGCATCAATATCAATAATCATGTATCAACACCATATATCACAATATATGTACAAGTTAATTGGCCACTTTGAATTACCCCGATTGTGCGGATTTAAAACTCAACAACACTTTACCTCGGTGGGATTACACTCATCACCGGCCTTGCATGGACGGGATTCCACTCATCGCCACATGCCCTACGGATGGGATTCCACTCATCATCACGTAGAAATAAATAAAAGCTTCCGGTGGAATATTACATCACCGTACTCCTCCTTGGTGCCTTAACGCCACCAAGGCCACGTACGTTTTGACTCAATTTGTGTGCACACTAATCCTAATGATCGATCATTTACAACCGGTAATTATTTAGTGCCAATTATCATTTACCACATCACATTTTCCATCAATAATAACTCATGCTCATCACACATATATATACACCTCATGAATATACATGTACCAAACAATCAAGATCACAAGAGCATAGTTAAGTAAGCACAATAGCATATATGGTATTAACGGCTAACTAACAACTCGAATTAACTAAAAGTGGCCTACCAAGCACATTTTACACAAGCACACTACACATACTCGAACCAAACTTTAAGACAAGTTTGAAACCACTCACCGCCCTTCCTTAGCCAATCGAGACAATCCTCCTACGAACTCGGATTCGGTTCCAAAGCTCCTTCAACGTTTCCTCTTGCTTCTAGCCAAACAAAACACACTTATTACACCACCATTCAATGCTAAAACTCAACTATTAACTCACTTCACAAACATAAGCCATTTTCTACAAATTCTCAATCCACAAATCATCCAAAAACTCAATTTTCGTACTCCCCAAACACCTTGCTGAAAACTCCACTTCCAAACACCCAAATGACCTCTAAAACATCCCAAATCACCCTCATATCATACCCTAACCATCAGCCCTTAGTTTTCAACATAAACTCCACCAAAAACCAAGTTTCAACATCTTAAAATTTACCCTATGAACATAATACGAATTTTCATCCAAATTCAACCAAATTGACATATAATGTGTATTTCATCATGATTAAGCAAAATCCCAACTCAAATCATTAAAACAATTTGGAAAACCACCTAAAATCTAAACTTTGACATAAAACCATAATTTTTCAAAATCCTATATCTTTGAATTTTAAGACCATAGATAGATAGAGAACAAGGAGGAGAGTCGGAAAACATAATTTACCTTTCAAAACGGTGTTGAAATCGAGTAGTATGATCAATCGAATAGTGATAAGCTTGAGAGGTTTTTGAGAATGGTTTTAACGTTGGATGAGGAAGAAATGAGGAAGAAGAAGATAACTTTGAATTTATAAAGTTATCTTACTTTATTTAAAAGTTTTGGGTAAAATCGCAACATAGGTCCCTCCCCTCTTATTAAAGCTCAATTACACCACAACTTAAATTGAATTGATTCTAATTAAATTTTATTGACTCGACTATAAACCCGGTTAACTCCTAGGCCCAAAACACGGGTGTTACATATACACAAATAATGTAAAAAAATATAAAAAAAAATGATGCACCACGTGATTTTGCCCGTGAATGCATGCACCATGCAGTCTGCCACCCTGCACCTCGCCATAAGGAGATGGCGAGGTAGGCCAGCCTTCACGTGAACGCCACAGCAAGCCACCTGTAGCCTGCACGAGCCGCGCCATTGGCTGGGAGAGCCGGTCACCAGGGAAACCAAGGACCTCGCCGTTTGCACCTGACGAGGTCTAAGAACGCCACCTGCAGCTGGCGTTGTCCTGTAACATTTGGCCTATTCTCCAAATTAATCGTGGAGATGGCCTATTCCCCTAAAAAAGTTTTTGGCTTACATGGCCAATTTTGCCTTAGTATGGGCAAAATTGGCCATATAAGCTATTAGTATGATTCTAAATTGGTATGATTTTAAATTTTTGTTATCTCTCAACTATTTTGAAATACTAATATTATATAGCATATAAAGAAAAAGTCGTTTAGAGCTGAACATAATGGCATTTGACTAAACTATTAGGGTGAGTTCGATTTAACGAACAAGTGCTACATACCAACAAAAGACAACATTTCTAATAAAAAACATAAAAAAATTAAATATGTATGATACTCACATATCTATTCTAGCTCAAGAGAATTGGTAACACAGAGATCTTGATTGTACTTCTGATGATGTTCTTTTGCAAGGAACTTTTAACAATTTGAAAGAAAAAAAACTAATGCGAAGAAGAAGTGATAGTTGATTTGTTGGATTTTTGCTTGAAGAAATTTGAAAACTTAATTTGTTTATAAGAACTTTAAATGATCTTGACAGATCTATTTTATTTAAAATATAATTTTTTTACCGTTGAATATCAAATCTATAATCAATTTTAATATTTGAATTCTTTAAACCTATAACAAACTTCTCGATATATATTATTATATTAGAAAATAAAAGATTTAAATCAAATTCAAGATTTTTAGTGAACTTTTCAAGATTTAATTCAACCACTTCATTTTTCAAATAAATTTAAGTGACAACCACTACACACTAACTAAGTTTTTATACGCACATATATATAAATATAAAATTTAAACCTTTTAATTAACAGTATTTAACATTAACACAGATGTAAAATAATTTTGTTAAATACTACTTCATTTAAAAAATAATACAAGGAAAACTTTTTTTTAGAATTTTCATTAATAAAAAGTTGAATTACTAATTTTAAATTATTAGCAAACTTTGAAAGTTATCATTTGTTCAACAACATTGTTAAATTAGACTCTAACTTTATTTTTTACTCGATATATATACTAAATCTAAAATTACGTTTTCAACAACTCGTATTTGGTAAAGTATTTCCTTTTTTCTTTGTTTTAGTTTTACAAAAGATCAACCATATATTTATCATTGATTTTTAATATTATGTATGATGTAATTTTTAAAATTTTTAAGAACATACGTTGATTGTGTTTTTTAGCTGTTTGAAATGATGATTATTTGAGTATTTTTTCGATGTTTATATGTATAATATTTTATATTGATTAGATCAACCGATTATATTTTCATAACTATTTGATTTATTATATATCGGTTTTGTTTTGTTTGTGGTGTTGTGTATGTAGTTATTTTGATTGTAGTGTTTAATAATCAACCGATTATAATCTTTTATTATAGTGTTTAGAAACCTACAAATTAAAAAAACTGATGTTGTATGAAATTGAAAAGTAATCGAAAAGTTCTGTTTTTAATTCTTCAAATCCACTGAAATAACATATTTAATTAAGTTGTATGAAATTAATGTTTTATGAAATTTTTTAATCTACTGGATGTGAAGAATTTAAATCTTAAATTTAATAATCAACAAATCACAATATTATGATCACTTTCTCTCTCTCTTGAAAATTGATGTTGTATGAAATTACTTGTCTACTGTAAATTGAAATAAAAAATTGTTGTTCGTTTTTTAGTTTACCATGTTTATAATATTGACCATTTTTTAATAGTGCTTGTTTATAATATTGATCATGTTTATAAACATTGAAAACATGAAGGTTCAAGAGCAGTATTTTTTTAGTACTGTTCAATTAAAATACATTTTCTTAGTTTACCATGTCCATAACATCAAATTTGAGTAATTTTTTTCCATATTTATATGTATTATATTCTTAAATATTGTTGTTCGTTTTTATTAACATAATTATAATATTGACCATTTTTTAGTTTACTGCTCTTAAATATACACCTTATTTTTCTATTTTTCTTGCTTTTAAAATTTTATTGTAATATATGTCTTTTGTTTCAATGCAGAAATATTATTTAACATTGTTTTTTTTAAATTGTAAGTACAAAATGGTTAATATTTTACGGTGTATATATTTGTCCAATTCTGGTCAACAAGAAGCTGATCATGTTAGAAATGATGTTCAGCCATTAAATCTTCCTAATCAACAAGATGCACTTGTGAACCCGGACAATAACAGCGGCCAAGAAACACCAATTGTTACTTTCACAGGTTATTCGATTTAAATTTGATTTTCAAATTATAAATATGGTTACATGATTATATATATATATATATATCAAATTTTTAAGAAAAGAAGAGGAGGACCTACTAAAAATACAAAATTTGCAAAAAAGAAAGCTAATGGTAAAGAACTTGATATTCAATTTTCCCCTCTATACAATAAGGTATGTGGTAAGCATGCCAACCTTTTCAAAGCATGGGTAACAAACTGTGTTCGACAACATGCGTATTTCGAGTCACAAGTTGGAAAGAAATTTCTGAAAAAGAAGTTAAGATATTGTGGCTCATCTTAAAGATATGGTTTCAATGTGCATTTTTCATTAATATGCGTGGACATAAATATATTTTTTAAAACATAGGTGATGAGATCTTATTTTTAAATTTTTTATATTTATATTTATTATTTGATTTTTAGGATAAATTTAATTTTTCGGATGATGTATATCCTCGTGTGATGAAACAAGTGCAAGCTCAGTATAAGAATCGTCAGTATCATTTATATCGTCGCTATCTCAAAAGCAATGAATGTCCAAATGATGTGGATTCAAATGATTGGGAATGGTTGATTGCCAATAAATGGAGTACAAATAAATTTAAGGTATTTTTATATAATAAATTTTACTTTTATTATTTATGTTATATAAAACTAACTTTTTAATCATATTGCAGGCTCAGAGTGATCGAAACAAAGTGAATAGAGGACACCAACAAATTGAATCAATTGTTGGCACAAAATCAATTATTCAAAAGCACATGAGATGGTAAATTTGAATTGAATATTTAATACATATACATTTTCCATTTCATTTGATTTTAGGATAACATGTTTAATTAAGTTTAAATTTTATTATTTTAGAAAGATAAAAATTCTGATGAATGACCTAATATTGTAACACTTTGGAAGGTCACACATATAAAACGCAATGGCACTTGGTATGTGCCAAATGGAGAAGAAATAATGGTTAGTTTATTTTTTTATTTCATATTAAATTTATTTTTGTAAAAAAGTAATTATTTTTTATTTCAGATGTAGAATAAGCTTTAAGAAGAGAGTGAGAAAAATTAAGAAAAAATTTCATCTACACCTATACCTTTAGTGGAGCATTTTTAGACTTATTTTGGGAACTATGCCAAATTACTCACGTGGTATAGGTTTTGGAGAAATAAGATCTAATTCTCAAATAAAAAGTCACATTTTAGCAGAAATTAAATCTGCCAAAAAACGTGCAGAAAGTGAAGTTACAACACTTACTAAAATTTCAAAAAAGCAAGAGGAAACCAACATTGAACTCCAAAAAAATATAAAAGCTTAATGTGAAGAACTTATAGCTCAAGGAAAGGCTATTAAGAAACAAAGCATGGAACTACAACAAGTAAGAGAGTTACTTACACGTTCGACGGGTAAATAATTAGTTTTGAATCTGTTTTCCAATGTATCTCAGTCAAATTCTGCAACTAGCGATGTAAGTACAATATTTAAATTACATAAATAATTTGATTTTAACTAGTAGTTTATATAGTCGATTAATTTTTTTTACTAATTAACTTATTTTTTTCTCTTATTGTTTATTTTGTAAGAAATTGCCCAAGAGTGAACTTTGGTGTGGAGCACGTGACTTGGAGTTTAATTTAGAATATTGATATTTTACCATTAAAATTATGCATTATAAACTATTGTGAAAATGATGAATATTAATATATATATATATATTGATAATTGTATATTTTTATTCACTGATAATTTATTTAATAATTTTTAATATTTAAGCGTAAAAAATATTAATTGATTAATGATGAGACAAGTTTAAATAACTCTTATATAGTCAATGAAGTGACATTTGTCTCTAAGAAATTAGTTATTATGATAATTGTTTGTTACAATTTTAGTTTTCAGTGTCAAATAATTTGGTCATACTTTAAAAAAATTATTGTGACTATTAAATTTATCACAATTTCTAAATAAATATCGTGTCGAACATCTAGTCACACAAAATGTTATTGTGACATATTTTCTTTGTCACAAATATATTTTCAAAGACTAAAAAAGCTATCACAACTGCTAATGATTATAGTGTCTTAACATTTGGTCACAAAAAATATTTCTTGTGACAATTTATTTGGTCACAAAAGATATTTATAGTGTCAAACAAATTCGACACAATTGCCAATGTTTGTAGTGTCGTATTTGGTAACAAGAAAAACTTATTGTGACAACTTAGTTTGTCACAAAAGATATTTGCAGTGTCGCACAAATTCGACACAACAATAAATTAGTGTGATGACTTTTTTTTATCACAACATCTGTTTTTAGTATCAAAAAAATTATCACAATAGGTGGAGTTATCGTGACCATTTGTTTTATCACAAATACTAATGACAATATTGACGAACATATGGACACAAAAAATGAACAGTTGTGACCATAGTACGAACAATATTGTCACAAATGTTTTAGTGACTGAGTTATTAATGACGACATGTGACGACCTGAAAATTTTGTTACTATGAATTATAGTGTCAAAATTCAATGCTTTTGTGACGATTTACACTGTCACTAGAAGTACCTTTTCTTGTAGTGATAATTTGAACACTTATTTTATAATTAAATCTAAAAAATAATATACAATCATTAATTAAATCAATTAAATATATTGAGGTTGTATTTATGAGGCATTGACCATTCATACTTGGGCATTAACAAGCAAAGCCGAATTCAATTCCTTGAGCATTCCTATTTGTATGATTGTGTCTAATTTTAATTTATTGATTTGCAGTGAAAGTTTTAAATTTTTCTAAAATTAATAAATTTGGCTCGTCAAGTGAAATTAGAGAATGTATCAAATGGACTTTTTGGTATATATATATATAATTTAAGAACCCGACCAGTGGCTCAAATGAAAAGAATTATAGTATTCATCTTAGGAGATTCGGGTTCAAGCATATGTGTGTTCAATGTTTGTGTCTTGTTAAAAGGTTAAGAAAAAGTATGAACAAAAATTATAATACAATCACACTAGTATATTAAATATATATAATTTAATCCACATATATACAATTGTCTTATTCTCATAAAAATATCAGAGCCGTCTAGGATAAGGGGACAATATGAGCGTCCGCTCAGGGCTCCACCTTTTACCTTTACAACTTCAATAATTTTTAAAATGGTAATCTGGTAAGTTAGTTGTTATTCCTTATTGTTTTAGTTGTATTTAAGGTGTTTTCTAAACAAAACAATTAAAATAATAGTTTGTTAATGAAATGTTAAATTAATTGTCACTACAAAAATATAGACTTTTAGTGATAAATTGGCAGTGACTAGCAGTAATTTTGTCACAAATATTAAACTTTTGTGACAGATTTTTTGTGCGACACTATTAGCATAAATAATTGTGATGTATTTTTATTTGGTCACTATTATAGTAGTAATTGTGACGATTACATTTTTCACAATTAAATTCTCACTATAAGTCTATAACTGTGACATAAATTTCATTGCCACTAAAACTTTGACACATGATAGTGACAATATATAAAGTGGTCACTATAATTTGATATTTGTTGTGACAATGCAATTGTTTGTCACTTAAAATTTTACTTTTGTTGTGATAAATTTTGTCACCAATAAAAAAATAAACTTAATGACAAGTTATATATTGTCACAATAATAAATTTATTTTTATAATTATAGTAATAATAACAATTTTAAAAAATTGAGTTACCATAAAGGCATAAACTAGATTATCAAAAGGTAAAATAATTCTATTAGTCTCTACACTATGTGTAAATTGTTGTTTTAGTCATTCTATTTTGATCAATTTTAGTCCCTATATTTTTGAAATTTTAAAAGTTCAATCCTAATCCAAACGGGACAACGACAATATGATTAAATTGCAATGACTAAAAATGATTGAACAAAAGAATAAAAATCAAAAGTTCACTTAACATATTTAAAGACTATCATTCATGTCAAGATCGAAATTTCAAAATTTAAAAAGTAAATATTTTTGAATAGAAAGTACATAAACTTAAAGTAAACAAATTAAAGTAAAAAGACTAATATGTAATCTTGGCATAATATGTGATAGAGAAATTTTACCTTGTGAAAAATTTTACACTTGATGTTTGTTTTAACTTTTCTTGTGGAGGTAAAATTTGAATTGTCAGTATAGTAAATAATTATCACATAAAGGATAATTCTATCAATAATTTAGGTGTAAATCTTAATATTCATATGTTTATATTTTAAAACCAACTCAATTATTTTTATATATTTACTTCAACAAACGTATTTCGTATAGGAAACCATATAAAATTAATTAAATTATTGTTATATTAATTATTTTTATAATTAATACATACTTTTAAAATAAATAAAATTAATTTCAATTACAATTTAACCTAAATAATATTTTACTTTCAAAATAATATTAAAACTCTTGTCTAGCCTAGTGGATAGACATTGCACTCTCCCTCTAAAGGTTCCAGGTTCGATACCCTACGAAACCATGCATTGTATTTATTTATTAAAAATTGATATATGAATATGCCACATCATCTATAATTAACCCCCTCGCCATGGGCTAGCAACCGAGTTAACCTTGGTGTAAGTGACCTTCTCCTAGGCTAATGTGGGCCCTAGGTGTACGGGTCATTGGGACCAAGTGGATGACCTTCTAGGGACCAGTTTGAGGGGCAGAGGGCCTCATATCGCGCTCATCGCAGAAGTCAAGGGATGGTATCTAGCACATACGCTACACCCCGCGGGAGAGAATATTCAGTGTGCGTGTTTGCCTGAATACGATGGTTGCAACTAAAATAATATTATTATTTTATTATTATTGAAAGTGACAATGTATTTTAGACACTATTTCAATATGTATTTGTGATAAAATGTTTGTCACTAATAAGAATAACATTAGTGTCTAAATTTTAGTCACTGTTATTAATCTTGTGTCAAAAAATATAGTCATAAAAAATACAACTTATTGTGACAAAATGCATAAAAGTTGTCACTAATATAATAGTGACGGAGTTATTAGTGACGACAGGTGACGACTCAGAAAAATAATCACTGTAAATTTCAGTGACTAAATTTAATACTTTTAGTGACTATTTTTGATGTCACTAAAAATATATTTTCTTGTAGTGTGTTTAGAGTAATGAAATATGTTTTCGTTCTACAGGGGCTCCATTTTTGAGTTTTCGCTCAGGCTCCAAAAATATCCGAGACGACTCTGATAAATATAGAATATAAAAATTAAGAAATTGAGATACAATATGAAATTATACATGGATTAACATATTGTTTCCTTATTTTTTAAAAAATCGAGATTTTTTAACTTTGTCACCTGACCTGATTTGAAAGTGGCACGTGATATTTTTTTTATTGTGGCACGTCAATTTAAACGATAGAGATAACTACAAGACTTAAATAATTACAAAAAAGAGTTTAGGTATATCAAAACAAAATTTAAATACTTAATTCAAAATATATATAATTTAAGAGCCTAATGTTGAATTATGCCATTGTTTCAATCTAAAAGTGTTTCCAAAGTGGACTTAAGCTTACCCCCAAATAAACTTTATTAATTCTTGTGTTCAGAAACTCATATATATATATATATATATATATATATATATATATATATATATATATATATATATATATATCCCTAATTATGCCGAGCATTTTATTTTTTTATAGTTTAAGGTTAAACAATTTTTTTGGTGAAAAAGTGAGATTCATTGATCATAGCCAACTACATGTTATCATATACCTCGTTAAAAAATTTCTCTAACCTAAATAGAAAAAAAATAGTGCATATACTACCAGTCTAAACCAAACAAAAAAATACTTAAACTAATACATCCGAATGCAACAATGAAATAACATGAGTAGGAGGATTGTTCCAATAAATCACATCCAAACTATCGCACAACAAATTTTGCCAATGCATCTGCAATGCGATTACCATCACGCCAACAATTCTTTAACTATTTCAAAACAACCTATTAATTCTTTACATTTTAGCATCTATTTGAGTTATTGAACTATAAAATTTTAGCAGTTGAACCTTATAATCAATGACTTTCTCCGTTGGCTATTGCTCTATTGACATGTACGTTAAACTTGTTGACATAACAGTCAATGTATCAATGATGATATGACAAAAGAGCTTGATTGGTTTTTTTATGTTTTACATATTGATTTATTTTTTAGAAAGTTTGAGGACATTTTTAATTCTTAAACAGTTTTTTTTTAAATAAAAAATTATTTTTTAAAACATTAAAAAGTAAAAAAAATATTTTTAAATGATATTACTCCATCTGTCCAATTTTTAACTTTGACTTTTTATTACTTTAAATTTATTATTAATAAAAAGTGAAAATGTATATTTTATAATTCTACAATCAAGTAATTTAAAAATATATTTTTTTATAAAATTCAGTGAATTTAAATATTTAAAATAATTTTTGTCAAATTTTAGAAAAATGACTTTCAATAAGTCAATATGGAATAATTTAGTGGGGCAGGACCGCGGGAGTAAAAAATTATTAAAAAATAAAATTAATGTATTTTAAAAATAAAATATTAAAGGAAATATTTCAAAAGTATTGAATTTTCAAATTTTCAAATTTTATTTTACAATTTTCTATTGTTAAAATCGAAGCTTTATCATTTCAAAAATGTTTAATGGTAAAAAGGCTCTCAACAAAACAAATCAAAAATTATTTTTTTTTGCCTTTTCGAGTTTCAGGGCTTTGACTTGATTAATTTAGAACAATCTACGTCCCATGCTTGGTTTTGATGGGTGAGTCTCCCAACGAGAATTTTCTTCATACACAACGTCTCGAACTCGAGACATACTTAAGCGGAATCAAACTGCTTACTACTTGAACCAACCCTTGTTGGTTAAAAAATCAAAAATTAATTAAGTCATCATAAAAATATTGTACCCAGTTGAGCCCTTCTGTTAACAGAAAAAATCAATTAGGCCCATTCGTTAACAATTTTCATTAGTTGATTAATTTTGACTGTTATTTAACAATCAATCAATAGAATGGAAACATGTAACAACCCCCACCCCCACCCTCACCCTTTCCTCATCTTCACCAAAAACTCCCTAACGTCGTTTCGGTGAATTTTTTGGTGAAACAAAATCACCAGCCGACTCCTCTTCTTTTCCTCTTTTTTTTTCTACTGGTTCACTTTTTTAAAAACCACCCTCAAATGACCCAAAACGAGGCTAAAAATTTTCATCTAGGGAGCGCGATCCGGAGCCATCTACCATCGAATCGACCTAAAATCGAGGTATGTTGATCTTCTCACCAAGACACCTCGATTGACCATTGAGATTTACCGTCTGAAGCTCCGGTCGCCAGAACCAAAATGGGAAGTTAAAACTTTCCCCACTTTTAGATTTCAATTCAATTTCCCCATTTTTCATTTTGACTATAATTTGTTCATCAAGAATTATTCTAGAATGGACTATTCTTCTGATTGGACAAGCATTAAGGCCAGTGTTGAAAAGTTCAGGAGGTTGTGAACTAATAATGGAGCTTGCAAGGGCATACTAGGAAATCATGGGTGCAATATTGTTCATGTCCATGGCTATATTGTCATGGTTATTAGATAACAAACGAAGCAAGTTAAAAAGAGGAACAACAACAATATATATATATATATATATATATATATTAAAAACAATTTCTGTGAACGAAATTAAAATGAACTAGAAATTCAAAGATAATAGAAACCAAAGGAAAAATCAGTAACAGATCAAAAAACTTAGACCGAGGCCCGTGCTATCACAGTGTCCTTAAAACATATTCGTCCCCTTTCGGTGGTGGAGTTACTATGGAACGTCTGTCTCCCAGGATACAATGGTAGAATACAGCCAAAGGAGCAATGCAACCTTGACTGCAACGACAAACTTTACAGAAGCATAACACTATTAACAATCTGGCTAGAGGGTTTTTATGGTGTATTTTAGATAGAAACAGGAGACCTCCTTTTATAGTGTTAAGGCAGGGGACATGATTAATTACATAATTAATTTGCTACTTAAATTTCTGAAGAGTTGCTATTTCCAGAAATCAAAATGGTAATTATCATAGAATTAGTCCAAATAAATTGGAGGTTACAACTAGCTGAAGGGTCTGTAACTCCATAAAAACTGTGGTTTAATTCTATAGTTTCTATTGGAAAATTAAGTCGGGAAAGAAAAAAAGACTGTTATTTTGAAATCCAAGGCCCATCTAATTTTTATATAATTAAACTATGACTAGCCCAAAGTATCTAGTCCAAGTCTTTGTCTTGTTTCCAACAATAGCATGAAGAGCTTCTACATATAAAGCTTTTCAAATCTATGTTCCCAACAAGTTTGGGACATTTTACTATCCATCTCATTTTTCCAACATTATGGGTGTTACTTTGAGCAACAATTTCTCATTCACCCATTTAACATTTTGAGCATGTAAATATACACATTCCATCTACTCTTGTAGTAGATTAATAATCCACTTAGTCCCAATTAATTTGACTAATAGAACCCACTAAAATTCAAGCTCTAAAATGTCCATGTACCATATCATTTTTCTAACAATCCCCCACATGAATGAAGATTGTCTGGGTTAAGGTTTAATAGTGTTCAATGGTTGAAACCTGCATAGGATAGGTAGGTGTTACCCTTTGAACTTTCCCTTGTAAAGATATACATACTTTACTACCTGTCCAGTAGACTTGATGTTTTTGAACTGTCCTGCTATCAGTGTAAACGTAAAATTATACCTTACACAGGAATCTTTCAACTTTTGTTCAGTTCTCATGGGTGTGTCCGTTTTGGCCATGAACACCAGCCTGGTTCTGTGAACGTTTATAAAAAATTAAGCCCTACACAATTATTCTTTGGAACGGCCCCACTTCTCTTTCACATAGGTGATTCGTTTAAAGCAATTTGCTTGCTCTGTTCAGAATTTCTGACAACTTAGAATCATTAAAGCAAACATTGCTAACCTATCTGCATGGGTATCACTGTTAAATTAAGAATGGGTAGGGTGTGCTCCCCCACAGTGATCTCATCTTATTTATAATTAGGTTTTTCCTTTGAACCTATATTTTGGGATCTCTAGTCAAATAGGTTGAGTTTCCATTATAAATTCATCCTCTCAAGGGCTTCAATCCCATTCCTTTTGATGATTTGTCAACCAACTCTCTATTTAACCCTTTCGTTAACGGATCCGCTATATTATCTTTTGATTTAGCATAATCAATACAAATAACTCTAGTTGAGAGTAGTTGTCTAATGGTATTATGCCTACGACGAATATGTCTAGACTTACCATTATACATGTTGCTTTGTGCCCTTCCAATCGCTGACTGACTATCACAGTGTATGCATATTGGAGGCACGGGTTTTTCCCACATTGGAATATCTTCCAAAAAATGTCGTAGCCATTCTGCCTCTTCACCACATTTGTCTAACGCAATAAATTCAGGTTCCATTGTGGATCTGGCTATAACTGTTTGTTTTGAGGATTTCCATGACACAGCTGCACCTCCTAGTGTAAAAACATATCCACTAGTAGACTTACAGTCTTTTGTATCAGAAATCCAATTAGTATCATTATATCCTTCTAGAACTGGTGGATATCTCGTATAGTGCAACCTATAATCACGAGTGTTTCTCAAGTACCTAAGTACTCTAACAATTGCTTTCCAATGATCAGCACTCAGATTGCTAGTATATCTGCTTAATTTACTCACAACATAAACAATATCTGGCCTAGTACAACTTATTAGATACATCAAACTTCCAATAATTCTAGAGTATTCTAATTGAGAAATACCTTCTCCTCGATTTTTAGATAGATGAACACTAGTATCTAAAGGTGTTCTAGCCACTCTTGTATCATCTTTGTTAAACTTTTCAAGAGTTTTATCAACGTAATGTGATTGACTTAATATGAGACCATCTGAATTTCGTACGATTTTAATTCCTAAAATTACATCAGCAAGTCTCATATCTTTCATGTCAAATTTAGAATTTAACATATTTTTGGTAGATTTAACCATTTTGTCATTACTACCAACAATTAACATGTCATCCACATATAAGCACAATATGACATAACCATCTTTGTGTCCTTTACGTAGACACATTTGTCACACTCATTGACTTTAAATCCATTGGTTGTCATCGCTTGGTCAAACTTTTGATGCCACTATTTCGGTGCTTGTTTCAAACCCTACAATGATTTAACCAATTTACAAACTTTCTTTTCTTGTCCTGGAATTATAAAACCTTCATGTTGTTTCATGTAGATTTCTTCATCTAAATCTCCATTTAAAAAAACTATTTTTACATCCATTTGATGAACTTCTAAATTTCGCAATGCTGCAATTGCGAGAATTATTTTTATGGAATTTATTCTCGTCACAGGAGAATATGTATCAAAATAATCAAGACCTTCTTTCTGTCTATAACCTTTAATTACAAGTCCGGCCTTGTATTTCTCAATGGAACCATCAGGTTTCATTTTCCTTTTGAATATCCATTTGGATCCTAAAGGTTTACAACCTGGTGGAAGGTCTACTAATTCCCAAGTATGATTCTGTAAAATAGAATCTACTTCGCTTTTAATTGCTTCCTTCCAAAGAGGTCCTTCATAAGAAGTTACTACTTCTGTATACGTTTGTGGTTCACTTTCTAACAAAAAGGTTAGAAAATTTGGTCCAAACGATTTTTCAACTCTTGCTCTTTTACTCCTTCTTGGTTCTAACTCAACTTCCGAATCATCATTTTTATTCATAATGTCGTCATAAATTCGTTTAGACGAGCTTTGTCCTTTGGACTTGCATGGAAATACATCTTCAAAGAACGATGCATTCCTTGATTCCATTATAGTATTCTTGTGTATATTTTGATTACTAGACTCATACACAAGAAATCTATAAGCAGTATTGTTATGTGCATAACCTATGAAGATGCAGTCCACTGTTTTTGGACCAATTTTTATTTTCTTTGGTGTTGGAACAACTACTTTTGCAAGACACCCCCACACTTTTAAATATTCGTAGAATGGTTTCCTACCTTTACATAACTCATACAGAGTTTTATCTTGGTTTTTCCGGGGTACCTTATTTAAAAGGTAATTACTTGACAAAATAGCTTCACCCCACAAATTTCGTGGTAGTCTTGAAATTATTAACATCGCATTCATCGTTTTTTTAAAGAGCGGTTTTTCTGTTATGCAACACCATTTGATTGAGGTGAATAAGGTGCAGTCATCTCATGTACAATTACATGTTGCCCACAGAATTCTCCAAATTCATACTCACCACCTCTATCACTTTTAATCACCTTAATTTTATTATTAAGTTGATTTTCTACTTCGTTTTTAAAAAGAATGAATTTCTCTAAGGCTTCATCTTTGCTTTTGAGCAAATACACATAACAATATCTTGTGCTATCATCAATAAATGTGATAAAATATTTATTACCACCTCTCGTTTGCACAAATTTTAAATCGCACAAGTCACTGTGAATTAAATCCATTGGTTCTGTATTTCTTTCTATGGTTTGGAAAGATGATCTTGTCAATTTTGCTTCTACACAAGTTCACACTTATTTTTTGAATCAATTTAGACTGACGGGATGTGTTCTAAGTTAATTAACCTACGTAAGGTATCATAATTAACATGTCCTAGTCTACCATGCCATATATTGGAAGACTCAATCAATTAGGCAGAAGAAGTACTTGTTTTATTATTGTTAATTGTCATTACATTGAGCTTAAAAAGTCCATCCATAACATACCCCTTCCCCACATACATCCCTAACTTTGACAAGATAAATTTTTCTGACTCAAAAATCAACCTAAACCCATGCTTGGTCAAGAGAGATCCAGATAACAAGTTCTTCCGGAACTCGGGCACATACAGAACGTTGTTGGGATTCAGCAGCTTTCTAGAAGTCATTTTAAGCACCACCTTGCCTACTTCTTCAATAGATGAAGCAGCAGAATTTCCCATGTAGACTTTCTCTCCCGTAACAGCCTCAAAGGTAACAAACATCTCACGAGTTGAGCAGATGTGACATGTGGCACCAGTGTCTATCCACCACTCCTTAAGATTGGACCTTACCAAATTCACTTCAGACACCATGGCAGAAAGATTGATGTCACACATATCTTCAGCAATGTAATCCACCAGGTTAGCTTGAACATTCTTGTTCTTCCTCTGTGAAAACTTGCATTCATTTGATTTGTGACCCTCCTTGCCACAATTGAAGCATTTTCCTTTGAATTTTTGTTTCCCAATTCCACCTTTATATCCAAGCTTCAGCGCTTGCTTCCCTTTCCACTTTTTAGGATTTTGAGCAGCCTTGGAGCCTTGACCATGCTCCACCACATTTGCCTTGACTAAGGGAATATGGCTCTTCCTATCATTAGTCCAATTGTCTTCTTCAATTCTAAGTCTGACAATGAGTTGTTCCATGTTCATCTCTTTTCGCTTATGCTTGAGATAGTTCTTGAAATCCTTCCAGCCATGAGGTAGCTTCTCAATGGTTGCAACCACTTGGAAGGTTTCACTAATGGGCATGCCTTCATCATGAATTTTGCCTAAGATCACATGGAACTCTTGGACTTGGCTTATGACCGTCTTGTTGTCCACCATCTTGAAATCCAGAAATTTGCCAACAACAAACTTCTTTGCTCCAGCGTCTTCTGCTTTGTACTTCTTGTCCAAAGACTCCCATAACTCTTTGGTCGTCTTCACCTTTTGATACACATTGTACAAAGCATCAGCTAAACCATTCAGAATGTAATTTCTGCAAAGAAAATCTGAATGCTTCCAGGCTTCAACAGCACTGACAACTTGAAAGTCAGTCTCATCTTCTCCCAACGTTGGAGAATCTTTCGTTAAGAATCTCGCAAGATTCAGCGTGGTCAAATAGAACAACATCTTATGTTGCCACCGCTTGAAGTTCAACCCGATGAATTTCTCTGACCTTTCAGCCGTGTTCGTAGGTACCGCAATATGCATCTGAAATGAGGCAGACCTTAGAGGAGGTGCACTCGTAGAGGACCTATGATAAAAAATGTTTGTAGGTCCCGCAACATCATTGACTTGATCAACAACAGGTGGAATCACACCTTGCTCTTTCTCCATTTCACAAAACTGAGTCTGGTTTAAGATTATTAGATAACAAACGAAGCAAGTTAAAAAGAGGAACAATATATATATATATATATATATATATATATATATATATATATATATTAAAAACAATTTCTGTAAATGAAATTGAAATAAATCGGAAATTCAAAGATAATAGAAACCAAAGGAAAAACCAGTAATCGATCAAAAAAACTTAGACTGGGGCATGTGCTATCACAGTGTCCTTAAAACAGATTCGTTCCCTCCCGGTGCTGGAGTTACTATGGAACGTCTGTCTCCCAGGATACAACGGTAGAATACAGCCAAAGAAGCAATGCAACCTTGACTGCAACGACGGACTTCACAGAAGCAGAACACTATTAACAATCTGGCTAGAGGGTTTTTATGGTGTATTTTAGATAGAAACAGAAGGCCTCCTTTTATAGTGTTCAGGAAAGGGACATGATTAATTACATAATTAATCTGCTACTTAAATATTTGAAGAGTTACAATTTCCAGAAATCAAAATGGTAATTATCACAGAATTAATCCAAATAAATTGGAGGTTACAACCAGCTGAAGGGCCTGTAACTCCATAAAAATCGTGGGTTAATTATATAGTTTTTGTTAGAAAATTAAGTCAGGAAAGAAAAATATTGTTATTTTGAAATCCAAGGCCCATCTTTGATTTTTATATAATTAAACTATGACTAGCCCAAAGTATCTAGTCCAAGCCTTTGTCTTGTTTCCAACAATAACATGAAGAGCTTCTACATATAAAGCTTTCCAAATCTATGTTCCCAACATGTTTGGGACATTTTACTTTCTATCTCATTTTTTCCAACATTATGGGCGTTACTTTGAGCAACAATTTCTCATTCACCCATTGAACATTTTGAGCATGTAAATATACACATTCCATCTACTCTTGTAGTAGATTAATAATCCACTTAGTCCCAAGTAATTTGACGAATGGAACCCACTCAAATTCAAGCTTTAAAATGTTCATGTACGATATCATTTTTCTAACAATGGTTCCCATCTGTGTTGGAGATTCAAACCAGGCTGCTCTACCACCAAGCATTTTGCAATTCTCTAGAAGAAACAAAGGGTGGAATCGGTGGAATCGGGTGAAATTGTTGTTGCCACTACAAGGGTGGATATTTGGGTGAAATTGTTGTTGCCACTACAAGGGTGGAATCAGTGGTTCGGGTTTAGGTTCATCGGAAAATTCACCAGAGCGGCGTTAGAGGGTTGCCGGTGAAGGTGAGAAATGGGTAGGGGTGGGGGTTGTCATTGAAGGTGGGGTTAGGGTGAAAATGGTTTTTATTTAATTAAATATGTTAAAATGTTATTAAAAATACTTTTTTATTATTTTTTATTTTCACGTCAAAACAGTATTAGAGATTTAACGGTAGAGTGACAAAAAAAAGTCAATATTTAAAGTTCAGTAATAAAATTGAGCATTTTAAAAGTTGAGTGACCAAAATCGGTCACAGAGCAAAGTTGAGTGATGATTTAAGTAATTTACCCAATAATCAATAATCCTTAACTTGAGCCACAACAAACAGAACCCGAGATATTTGTTTTCATTTCACGGGGACTATGGACAACAACTGTGAGATAGGAAAAGTCTCCAAAGAGCTTAATAGTTACTTTTACACGTAGGGTGTCACAAATGAAGGACCAGCAAAGCAAGAGACAGTGGGATCAAGTGAGCCTGACCCAGCAGGGAATGTGCGTGAGACTCGCAGGAGTGGCAGGGAGAGGAATATGCCTAAGGGTTTAACAAATTTTGTCATATATTGAGGCTGCCCTAGTATAAATAATAGCTTTAGCTTGACTTAGCCGTAATGTGAAAAAACTGAGAATTTCCTTCTACTCTATAAAACTTCTGCTTCTTCCTCCCTTATTTCATTTCTGCATTTCTGTTAGAATTGAGTCTAACATTGGTGCTTTCATTGAATCTTTTCCAATGGTTAACAACACTGAAGCCATCTGAGCCATTCAAAATGCTTCCGCCCGCCATGAACAGACTTTGCAAACTCTCCAGACCACTGCGACAAGCAACGCCCAAGCACTCCAGGATGTTATGCGCCAGTTGACAACCATCTCGGAGCAGTTGGGGCTGTCAGCTCAGGTCCAGGCAACCGTGGAACAAGACGGAGCCAGCGGAACAAAACCGATGCGTGGCAAAGAGAAACTCAAGGATAACGGTGAAGAGGGATTTCTGTTTCCCCCTAAGCATGTTTATTTGGATCCTGATGAGTGGATCGCGTCAGCCCAAGATTTCTTTGATTTCTACGGCACTGAGGATCATCATCGTGTAACCATGGCCTCGTTTAGGATGGAAGGCATCGCCAAACGCTGGTTTTGCTGGATGCAGCGTCGTCGGCAGCTAGCGAGTTGGGACCATTTCGTTGAAGTCATTCAAAAGAGGTTTGCCATCACCGAAATTGAATCACCAGAAGGTCAACTCACCAAATTGACTCAAACGAAGAAGGTAGAGGATTATCAGACACGGTTTCAAGAAATGGCATTGCGAACGGCTGATTTGCCGGAGGTTTTTCTAGTTCAATGTTTCATTTCTAGATTACGTGCTGACTTGAAGATTGAAGTGTTAGCTCGCCGAGCCACATCCATGCAAGAGGTTGTTGCCACAGCCCGTTTTCATGAAGCAAAAACTAACGAGGCTAAAAGAGTTCTGGGTCGAGGAATTGGGCCCAAGTTACCGCCTTTTTTACCTACTCAGTGTACAGCCCACAAGCACCTAAAAATATACCGGGGCGACCCCCACCTTCTGATACATCGCCACAATCTTCTCATCTGGTTCCCCGCAAATTATTAGCCACAGAGGTGCAAGCTCACCGGGAAAATGGCTTTATTTCTATTGCGATGAGAGGTTTGTTCCAGGGCATAAGTACAAAACCCCTCAACTTTTTATTTTAGATAATGAAACTTCTGGAGAAGAAAGGGCCCATGACGATGTCGATGATTCACCCAAAGAGGAACCGCCAGAACAAACGTGGGTGTCATTCAATGCCATGTCTGGTTGCTACACTCTGAATACATTACGGGTAACAAGAATAGTGCACGGGCGAGAGATCCGTATTCTGATTGATGGGGGAAGTACCCACAACTTCATTCAAGCTCGCGTCGCTAAACATATGAGATTACCAATTGCTGCAGCGCCAAATTTTCACGTTTTGGTGGGTAACGGTGATAAATTGCGTAGCGAAGGTTGTGTGCGAAATCTGCTAGTGGGAGTACAAGGTGTGGAATTGACGACTGATTTCTATGTTCTTCCACTAGAAGGGGCAAAGATGGTGCTTGGTGTTGCGTGGATGGCTACGTTGGGGCCGATCACCATGGATTTCTCGCAATTGACATTTGAATTTAGGCAAGGGGAAAAACTCCACTGTTGGCAAGGCGAGGCGTCGATGGGACCACAACCTATTCATCTCTAAACTTTGCGTAGGATATATGATACCAAGGGGTGGCTAGTTATTTCCGTTTGCAGTTGCAAGATGAGTCTGGGATAATTCAACAAGAAAACCGAGAGGAGATCACTCAGCTATTGCAAGAATTTGCCGAAGTGTTTGATGCAGTGAAAGGGTTGCCACCAATTCGAGATACAGATCACGCAATTCATCTTGAACCTAGGCAAAAACCAGTGAACGTTCGTCCATATCAATATTCGTATTTCCAGAAAAATGAGATTGAATGGCAGGTGCAGCTGATGCTGGAAAATTAGTCGATGCGGAAGAGTAACAGCTCATTCTCCTCCCCGGTTCTGCTAGTAAAAAAAGACGGAACATGGCGATTTTGTGTGGACTATCGAGCCCTAAACGCCATAACAATCAAAGATAAGTTTCCGATCCCAACCGCAGATGAATTGTTTGATGAGCTTGGTGGATCGAAATACTTTTCTAAATTGGATTTATTGGCAGAGTACTATCAAATCCGAGTAAAAGCCGAGGATGTTCCGAAAACAGCGTTTCGTACACATGAAGGGTACTACGAGTTCCTCGTAATACCATTCGGGCTCACTAACGCACCTTCAACTTTTCAAACAACAATGACTGGTATCTTCAAACCGTATTTGAGGAAATTCGTGTTAATCTTCTTGGACGACATACTGATTTTTAGTAAGACCTGGCCAGATCATTTGATGCATGTTAGACAGGTATTAGAAGTTCTGCAAGTTCATGGTTTTGTAGCAAAAAAAATCTAAATGTGTTTTCGGACAAGAATCAGTGGAGTATTTAGGGCATATTTTGTCGAGAGAAGGCTTAGCTATGGATCCGGAAAAAGTTAAGGTTATTCGTTATTGGTCAGTTCCTACCAACATCAAGGAAGTTTGGGGATTTCTTGGTATAGCGGGGTATTATCGTCGGTTTATTAAAGGGTTTGCCACAATTGAAGCGCCAATATCAGATTTGCTACCGCATGGCGAGAAATTTCAGTGGACAGAAAAGGCTCACTTAGCTTTTGAGAAATTAAAGTTGCTGCTTAGTGAAGCTCCAGTGTTGGGACTGCCATGTTTTGACAAGGAATTTCATGTGGAAACGGATGCATCGGGGGTAGGGATCGGGGCTGTCCTTACACAAGACAATCGACCATTGGCTTTCTTTAGTCAAAAACTCAGCCCACGAATGCAAGGGGCACCAACATATCATCGCGAGATGTATGCGATCACGCAAGTCGTCGGGAAGTCGAGGCAATATTTGCTTGGGCGCAAATTTATCATCATCACTGATCAAAAAGCATTACACGAGCTCACTCAACAAACGATACAAAGACCAGAACAACAACAGTGGCTGTCAAAGTTGATTGGTTATGATTTTGAAATCCGTTATCAACCGGGGAAATTGAATTTAGTGGCAGACGGATTATCAAAGGAGGTTAAGTCCACATATTAGCTTTAACTCAGACCACTTTTGGTATCATCAAAGACATTCGCACGGCTACCAAATCTGACGATGAACTTCGAGATATACAGGAACAATTGGTCCAAGGCAGCAGTGAATATCCAGGGTATGTCACGACCGAAGGTATACTTTTGTTTCAAGGAAGAATGGTGGTTCCTAAGGAAAGTGCGTTGCAGGCACGTATTCTCCGCGAGTTTCACCAGTCAGCTACGGGTGGACATGCAGGGGTCCTTCGAACATTGCATCGGGTATCGGCTAATTTTTATTGGAAACATATAAGAAAGGACGTTCGGCGATTTGTGACTGAGTGCCAAATTTGCCAGCGAATGAAGGCTGATGGCTTAGCACCAACAAGTTTACTTCAACCTCTTAATATCCCAAACCAAGTATTTAAAGATATTGCATTAGACTTCATCACGGGGTTACCAAAGTCCAATGGTAAGGAAGCTATTTTAGTTGTGGTTGATCGTCTAACAAAATATGGGCATTTCTTTGCAATGCCTCGACATTTTGATGCGGAGTATGTGGCTAAGGTCATGGTTCAAGGGGTAATCAAATTGCATGGAATCCCTCGTTCTATGGTAAGTGACCGAGACAGAATATTTGTGAGCTCAATGTGGAAAGAAATAGCTCGTTTGCAAGAGACCGAAATATGCATGGGATCGGCTTACCACCCGCAAACCGATGGGCAAACAGAGGCACTGAATCGGTGTTTGGAGATGTATTTGCGATGCTTGACTACAACGAACCAACACAGTGGAAAAAATTCCTAATATAGGCAGAATATTGGTACAACACATCCTATCAAGCCTCGGCTGGTATGACTCCCTTCAAGGCCCTATATGGGAGAGAACCTCCAACTATTGTGACTTATTTAGAAGGAGCTACTGCCAATGACCAAGTAGCCAAACAAATGAAGGAAAGGGATTTAATTCTGAAGGAGCTGAAGGAGAATTTGATGCGTGCCCAGGCAAGGATGAAAAACCAAGCTGATAAGCATCATCGAGAGGTAGAGCTTGAAGAAGGTTCGTGGGCATTTGTTCGTTTGCAACCATATCGAAAATTTTCCTTAAAGTTGAGGCGAAACCAGAAATTAGGTCCACGTTTCTTTGGTCCTTATCGTATCCTGAAACGAGTTGGCCATGTGGCGTATAAGCTTGATTTACTAGAATCGACTCGCATACATCCAGTTTTTCATGTGTCAAAGTTGAAGGCATGTAAGGGACAACTAGCTGAACAAATTACTCCTCTACCTTTGTTGGATACGGTTGAACCTGGAATCACAACTGTGGAGGCGAACCTTGAGGACAAGGTTCTCAGAAATGGAGGGGGTAATGTCGCAAATGAAGGACCAGCAAAGCAAGAGACAGTGGGATCAAGTGAGCCTGACCCAGCAGGGAATGTGCGTAAGACTCGCAGGAGTGGCAAGGAGAGGAATATGCCTAAGGGTTTAACAGATTTTGTCGTATATTGAGGCTGCCCTAGTATAAATAATAGCTTTAGCTTGACTTAGCGGTTATGTGAAAAAACTGAGAATTTCCTTCTACTCTATAAAACTTCTGCTTCTTCCTCCCTTATTTCATTTTTGCATTTCTGTTAGAATTGAGCCTAACATAGGGTTTAAGTCTGATTAAAACAAGGCTCAATACCAAAGAGTTAAAATCAGATTAGATTGAGGATAGAATTAGAATTTAAGATCGTGAGATAAAACATAAATTTTAAAAAGTAGAAACAAATTCATAATTAATCTAATTCTTCAAAGAGAATATTAAGCAAATGTAAAAAAATGGTGCGTGGGGGCAAGAGCCCCATTGATAAGGTGGTGCACCTGATACAAAATAAACTTGTCTTATGATGGCTACACATGTGCTTAACACAGGGTGAGTCTAGGGTGCGGCAAGGTACGATACAGTTACGGTGCGACACTAATCGAAATGTTAAAAAAACATAACTGAAAATGTTATTTACTAACCTAAACTAATATATTTTTTATAACATTTTAGGTTGGTGGTTAAGTATCTTGGCTTGCAAAGAGAGCAAGGAAAACCTCAAAAAAAATTATAAATTCAACATTGAGATAAGAACGTGCTTAGCTCCAGTTGTACAGGAATGGGCAGCTGTGCGAGAGGTCAAGGGTCCAATTCTTAAAAGTAGATTTGGCTTTAAGTTTTTGTTTCAAAGGTCAAATGGAGAAATTTACACGTTTAGTCCATAAATATTCCAGTGTTCTTGAAATTGACCCATAGGAAAATTCAATCTAATCCACAATTTAAAAACCAAAACTTTTTGCCCTAGTTTTGGGTTGTGACAACTCTTCTCATTAAAGAAAGGACAAAATTTCCAGACCTAAAAACAAACTCCCAATACTCTTATAGTTTTTTTTACCCCTTATAACAGAAAATTGACAGTTTTATCATCAATAACTATCTAGAATCATTCTCATAATTTCTTGCTTTTGCTGCAAACTCAGACATTCGACATCCACATCCACAATTGTCTTAATTCAAAATTCCCTTATCAATCATAGCTTCATCAGTTAAAGATCGAATTGAATAAAATGCAAATTTAAGAGACTAAATTGAAAAAAAAACAAATTTGTTGTTAAAAATATGAAGTAAAGTTACATATATATATTTTATAGTGTTTAGTGCAGCATGTGACTCAAATTTGGTCAAAATGAACTTAAAACAAAGGAAGAAATGAGAAAATCATACAAAGTTGAGAGACTAAATTGGAAAAAGAGGAAAAAAATATTTTTAGAAAGAGGAACTGAATATGCATAGGTATTCATTAGTGATTTAGAAGCATTTGGTTCAAATTTGGTCAAAATAGACTTAAAGTGAAGGAGAAATTGAAGAAATAAGGAAAACATGTACTAAATCATAAAACAATAAAATTTGATTTTTCAATTTTTTAAGTCGGCAAAACCTGAACTCGACTCAAACTTGAAAAATGATAAATCGAAATGAGTTTTTTTTTTGTTGCCCTCCCAATTTTTCAGGGCTTTGCCTTGATTAATTTGGACCGACCCGCGTTGCACACCTGATTATAATAGGTGAGTCTCTCATCAAGAATTTTTTGCATACACAAAGCCTCGAATTCATAATATACTTAAGTGATACTAATATGCTTACTCACTTCTTGACATATTAATAAAAACATAAATTCTTGATCATGAAATGAACGAGGTTGTCGCAGGAGGAGAAAAATAGCAATTGTACTAGAAAAGGTGGTTGTTGAGGAAGATCACAATTCGACAACGGTGAGATTCGAAATCATGTTTTAAGATATATAAAATGTTTATATAAGGCAAATTGTGAACCAAACTTCGAAGACTTGTACATAAGAAATCAGAATAGCTCTCAACAAAACTGGTTGAAAACATATATTGGAGTGGGAATAAGGTTTAAGATGGTGATTTTATATATTGATAGTGGAGTAAATAAACTCCTCAAGCCGATTTGATATTTGACTTTTGTAATGAAAATAGCTTAATCACACTTCTAACAATTTTTTATTTCATTAAACGTGTAACATAATTAACTGCTATGGATAATTATATCTCTTAAGACTAAATCATGCATATATAAAATCCAATAAGCCTTGAATTAAGGGCAGGGGTCAGCAATAAATAATGATAAAGATTGATTGATTGCTCAACAAAAACAACAAACGAAATGGAAGATATATAATGTGTTACTTAAGCAATATTAATATTGAGGGGGTGGTTTTAATAAAACAAAAAACATAATGTTAAAAAAATACATCTAACGTTAGACGGAATAATTATTTTAACTTTATTTTTTAAAAGCAATTTAACTTTCAATGTTTTATTTTGAGTCAAAATATTCCTTTGTGAATGAAAACTGTTAGTCAATTAGGATAAAATGGCTTGAAATTATGTAAAAAAACCTGCATAACAGTACACGCCGCGATAGCAGTGTCATATAGACAAATATGCTGACTTTACATAATGACACACGAGCCAAAAAATAAATTTTAAAAAAATTGTATAAATATATGTCGTGTCATCATGTCAAGTCATTTCAAGTTATTTATCATCGGTAGACTAATAATTGTTATCCGTAAATGAACTATTTTAACCAAAAATAAAATATTAAAAATTAAATTAATTAAAAAATATAAACCAAAATAACTATATAATCAAACGTTAAAAGATTTTTTTTGATATTATGCCTACTATATATCAGTAGTAGTGATGATTGGGGTGGAAATTTCAGACATACGGAGTAGGTAGACAATAGCATGCAGGATTAGTCCGACATCAAAACAACCCACATATAACCAGTTCTACCTAAAGAATTATATATTATTCAGTTGCTAATTAATTTTAAATTTATATTTTTAGCGAAGCAGGATACATATGGGAAAAAGCCATGATTCTAATCTTAGGATGGTAACGGAATGAAATATACTGAATTAAATTTCAAAGTTTTGGATTTGTTTTTTATTCGATTCGACCCGAACAAAATGAATACTAAAACAATAAATTGAGAAGAAGGCACATGTGACTACTTGGAGTGTGCCCCGTACATGAAGAAAACTTTGAGAGAGCTTGAACGAGATTCCAAGAAAAAGGAGAGGGAAAGCACTTCAAGCCATAAGAAGAAGGCACATGTGACTACTTGGAGTGATGAGGACTCCACCGACGATGAACAAGCCAACCTTTGCCTTATGGCCATCGAAAAAGATTCAAGGGTAACTTCTAATTCATCTACTTCATGCTCTTATTCTTTTGATGAATTACAAGATGTCTATGATGATTTGGTTTTAGAGTTTAAAAATCACATTTTAAAAAACAATAAATTGATTTCAAAGTTAAAAATTCAAAATGATTTGATTTCTAAAACCAAACTTGAACTTGAAGCAAAACTTGAAGAGTTAGAATTAAAATGTTTTGATTTACAAAATTTGCTTCAAAAAGTTCAAGAAGAAAAGGATTTGATTTCCAAAGAGCTAGAAAAGAAAAACAATTTTAGAAAATCAAATTTCTATGTTATACAATCTTGCGCCCCTAGATTTGTAAAAGGAAAATGTTTTAGAAGTGTTTGGGTCCCAAAAGGACTAATCACTTCAATTAAAAAGGATGACATTGAAAAATGAATTCCAAAGGGGACTAAAATTTGTGCTACTAACGTTTATGGATCCAAAGCAATTTGGATACCAAAAATTACTTGATTGTCTTTTGCTAGGTGTGATGAAGATTGATCAACAAGTCCAATTAATAAGGGGGAGCTCCATGCACACAAGGAAGAACACTTGAAGAAGGAAGGCTTCACATCCTCCCTTTGGGTTCAAGTGTTGGTAAAAATCTAGTTGTTTTTGCATTTATTTGTTTTAATTTTTTTAATTTAACTAGATGATCATAAATGTTGGACTAACATTTTATTGATGCTTTGAGTAAGGGGGCCATTTTAAAACCAAATTCTTATTTTTTGTCAATTTTTACCTCTATTGTTATTTTGAACTTAATGTTTTAAATTCTTTTTGATATAACAAAAAGGGGAAAATTGGTTTGAAAAATTGAATTTTCAAATGAATAAGGGGGAGCTTTATTTGATTTCATATCTTTAATCTCTTATTCATATTTTTAAAGTTAAAGGGGGAGAATCCCAAACAATTTTTCAAGATAGTTTTATTATATCAAAAAGGGAGAGATTGTTGAACTAATGTTTTGATATAATAATTGAAAAATGTTTTGGACTGATTTAAAAAGTATTTAAAACAATTTTCAAAGTCCAAATAACTTGAAACTATGTTTAGGGATGTTTTTCAAAGAGTTTTAAATGTTTTCAAAAGCCAAACTACACAAAACTGTCCAGGTGTTTCGAAACACCCTAAGGTGTTTCGATACGGGGATTCCAGTAGCAAAAACGTTTCGATACTGGTATCGAAACGGGCTTTCCCTGGAAAAGATTTTTGAGTAGCGTTTCGAAACGGGCTATGCCGTTTCGATACGCCTACGTGGCATTGACCACAACGGTCATAAACCCCAACGGCTATTTCCCAACTAACTTTTAAATGCAGGTCGTTTCGATACAGGGACAGGCGTTTCGATACGGGTGTTTCGAAACGGACTAAAGCGTTTCGATACGGGTCCACGTCAGACTGCAACGGCTCTTTCTACTTAAAGGGTGTTTCGAAACGGGTTCGAGCGTTTCGAAACGGTGAGCTGCAGAACTGCATTTATGGTGGGAATTAAAGTCCTCAACGGCTCCAATTCAATCCCAACGGCTACTAACGACTATAAACTCATCAAGGAGTATAAAAGGGACCTACAAGCATCAAGTAAAGGCTAATGCTCATATTGTCAATCAACAAATGATTAAGAATTGTGTTAGAGCTTAAATTGTCATTTATTGTATAGACAAACACTAGTGAGCCAAAATTGTCAAATTTGCTCAAGTGTTTTAGGTTTTTGGTGAGTGCTTTAATTGTGCAAACAACACCTATTAGAGGAATTTGTGTTTGCTTTATTTATCTCTTTGTAAAAAAGGGTTTGATCAAGGCTTTGGGTAGAAAGCTTGATCGGTGTAAAGGGTTTCCTCCTAAGCCTAGAAAAGGGGACGAATCAATAGTGGATTGATTGGAAATCCTTAGTGGGAAGCTAAGGTAGTGGATGTAGACCTTGGTTAGAAGGTTGAATCACTATAAATCATTGTGTCAATTTTCATTTTAGCTTCCACACCACCTCCACCCAAAAATCCACCTCTCCACCACTTGGTGAGCTATATCGGTTGAACGAATCGAGCTCCTTACAACTCAACAGTCACCAAATTATTAAAAGTTATAATTATGTCACTCAATTACAATTTTAGTTATGATCGAGTCACTCTTCCGTTAAAATACAAACATACATCCAAAAAAGTTTGGTATAATGACACATTTAGTTAGGGATGGGCACGGGGCGGGGCGGTACGGGCAGGTTTTTTGGTCGCCCTGACCCCGCCTCGATCTATAAGCCCCTAAACTCGTCCCGCCCCGGATTAAAATATTAGTTTACCCGCCCCGCCCCGATAAACAAACTCTTAAACCCGAACCGACTCGGCTCGAAAAATTGAAAAAAAAAATAATCTACGACGACGATAAAAGTTAGATCCGATCAATCCACCATTACGACCACAAAATTTAGTTTCAAAAGACTTTAAACCTATATAGAAATAAAATAAAAACTATTTTTAAATTACCCACATGAAAAAAAAAATACATACTTAAAAAATAAACTTGAACCATTGACCGTCAGAATCATATATGTTTAAACTTGAATATTTATTTAAATATATATTGGGGCGGGGCAGGAAATTTCTAGCATATACCCGAACTCGCCTCACCCCACCCCGGATCAACACTATAAATAACCCGCCCCACCCTACTCCGATCCCCGAAATTCAATTCACTAAAAACTCGATCGGGTCGGATCGGGCCACACCGGGTTGGTTTGGGCTATTTGGGCATCCCTACTTTTAGTCCTCAAAACTAATATAGTCTACCAGTTTAATCCTAATTCAAAATAATTCAATAAATTTAACATTTCATATTTAAAAAATATATCAATTTAATCAGTTTTCTTTTCTCAAAACGTTGGTTCTTCGCCGTTCATCATCGTTTTTACTTGGGTACTCGTAGTAACACGAGTTATAAAAAGTTTGCTAAATAGATTTATATACATATCATATAATTATAAATATTATATATAATAATCACTTTTATTATATTATATAATCAATGAATCTTTTATCAATAATAATTCAAATATACAAAATTTATATACATATCATATAATTATAAATATTATACATAATAATCACTTTTATTATATTTTATAAAAATCTCAGCTACAAAAAGATTAAACCATATTTTCATTACATAAACGTAAAATTAATTGTTATATTCGAAATGAAAATATTTATAACTTACAAAATTTTAAAATATTTGGAATCTATTAAAGTCCGTTCTATCCTACTCGAAATCGCAGTAATACATCCTTTTTCATAAAAAAACAAAAAAAAAATAACGAAGCCGCAGTAATACATCTTTTTTCATTAAAAAAAAAGTTCGTCCTATCCGAATTTGGAAAATGAAATGCGAATTCATTTGAACCCGTCCAAACTGGCTTGTTTGCAAGAGGGGCCACGTGTTCTAATTCTCAAACAGACTATGATTCTATGAGATTAGATCCACGTATATAGTGTAAAATTTATTTAATTTTATACTAATTTATGATTATTAGATGAGTAAAATAGATGGATGAGATAAAACACTCTTATTTTTGCAAGAGGGACTGCGTGTTCTAATTCTCAAACAAAATATATATATATATATATATATATATATATATATATATATTAAGATCTACTTACACAATGTAAAACTTTTTTTGGATCGTTGGATAGGAAAAATGAATGGTTGAGATTAACTCTTTACTTTTTTCTCAAATAATAATCTTCACATATTATAGTGTTAATTTCAGCCATCTGTTTCACTCATCCAACGATTCAAAAAACGTGTAAAACTTAAAAAGTTTCACATTGTGTAACTTGATCATATCTCATATATATGGGTGAATCTAAGAATTTAAATTTGACAGTTCACCCACCGATAATAAATATAATCGTATGTAAGATAAGAGTAAATTGAATAACTCATCAAAAATTACTTTGATGTTCATAAATTTGTGTATCAGACTAATTAATAATTTTAAATGAAGTACTCTAGTGTTAACGAGGGTATGCATGTAATTTGGAGAAGAAAATGACTAAATTGATGTTTTTTTAATATTAAGAGTTGAGTTTATTGAATTATGACTAAATTAGTAGAATATATAAATTTTGAGGACTAAAAATTTTATTATACCAAATCTTGGCAATTGTCCGTTTGTATTTTAACGAGGAGGGACCCAATAGTAACTATAACTTTATTGAGTGACTTAATTATAACTTTACTAATAATTGAGTGACCAATTGTAACTTTATTAATAATTGAGTGACCTCTAATGTAATTTATTCAAATTTTTTGTAGTAGGTCAAGTGACCTACCATGACCTATGGAAGATACGCCCATATATATATATATATATAGTTAAATTTATGAAGTTGAACTTTTAAATAGTCTAAAGGTGATTACAATGTAATATTTATTCATACATATTCTTAATCTTTTGATAATACACACACGTCTTGCAAATAAAATTATTGAACTTGAGTCTTGTAAAATAAACATCATTCACTTTTTATTGAAATCACTTGTCGAATTTATTTAAAGCTCAAATTTGAGGTAAGTGTCTAGGTCACTACATTATGTAATTATTATAATGATAGTTATACGTTAACGGGAGAAAAACAAATATATAATTAGGTAGTAGAATATTTCCTTTCAGACAGCCATTTTTGAAATTTCAGTGACGCAGACCAAGACGTTTAGTTATTATTGTCAGCCTACTTAGTCATGACAATAATATTTTTTATATATAAAATTTGATCTAGATTAGTCGATTAATAAATCAAATATCAATAATAAAATTTAAAAATTTATATATATGTAATGTATTCACCTATGCTGATCTATTTTAGACGAAACAGTAACGATTTTCTTATTTTTTTTTAACTGAAAATTCCTATAATTTGAACAATTCCTACTTAGAGAAAGAGGAAGAAGAAATTTGTTCTTAATGAGTTTAGAGGAGGAGAAAAATGTCAACTGAGAGCTTATTTGATTGAGACATCAATTTTTTTAGAGACTTATTTGTCATTGCATTATCATATAATTCGATATAGATTAATTTGCAATGTAAATTTTTTGAATCTATTGATCTCAACCTCTAAATATTTTTAAGAATCAATAGTGAAATACTTGGATCATTATTTTAATATAATTAGAAAATAAATCGATTTTTATGTCTTTTTATACAAGAAAAGAATGCAGCATTTTTATAATTGTAAACTGTGATACGTATATATTTGTATAATAAGAAAGTGGACGAGAAAAAAAAACACTTATTTGGCAATAACAATCAACCTGGACTTATGACATACACAATTAAGAATTTAACTTGCATTCAAATTTGTTTTGTTACGTTTGAATTAGTTAGGATTTTGTCACATCAACAATACCAAAATGAAGAATAATTAGATGACCATGGTTAATTGTACTTCATGTTTCGAAACTATGACTTTCATTTTAAATTGATCCATAAATTTTTAAATATTTAGATTTCATTTTCATATTGTGACTCTAATTTTAAATTGGTCTTTAAACCTTTAAATATTCAAATTACATCCTTAAACTATAACTCTCATTTAAATTGGTCCCCCAAACTTTTAAACATTCTAATTTTATCCTCAAATTATCAATATATGCTAATCGTAATAAAAATGTTATAAAATTTGATAATTTTCATGCAAACGTTGATGAGTATTATGTAATAATATGATGTGACATAAGCAATAAATTGATGCTGAAATTAGAACGCAGTGGGGGTTCTGGACAGGCGTGATAGGAGCGACCGCACAGGGCCCCCAATAGAGAAGGGCCCAAAAATAAAGAACCTAAATTAAATAAAATATTTGTAAAAAAAATTATAGATTTATATATATATATATATAATTATGTGTGTATGCAAGTTAATTTTTTGTATTAAGGTTTTTTTATAAAAAAAATAACTTATATCTATTATTGATTATAAATTAAGGGCCCCATTTTAATATATTGCACATGGCCTCCAAAATCTTTGAACCGCCCCTGTTAGAACGTCCAACAGTTTGGGGTCAATTTAGATTGAGTGTTATAGTTTGAGGATGAAACTAGAACATCTAAAAGTTTTAAGGCCAATTTAGAATGAGAGTCATAAAAAATTAAAAATTTAAGAACCGATTTAAAATAAAAGCCACAGTTTGAATTTGAGAACCAGATACAATTAAATAAAAAAATAAAACAAACAATCACTTGATCTTGTGAGATGAAGTACTAGATCTCTTAAACAAGGTTAGAAGTTTAAATTCTGATGTTGTGAATAAAAAATTAAATTGGAAGATTCGTCCTCCAATGAGCCGGATATTAATATTTAAATGAAAAATAAAACACTAAGCCAAAATTTATTTGGTCTCATTTTTTGAAAAGTAAACTCGTCAAATACAATTAATTAAATTAACAGTAAATCAGCTCACGTCTTTCACAAGACAACTTCAGTACTTCACTCCAAACAAAAATGTAAGACTTAATCAAATTGTCATACTTTTTTTTAGTGCTTAAATTCTTTTTATCTTTTGAAGTGTTTAAATTAATGTTTTTTTTTTGTCCTTTTTAAGGTTAAACTGAGACACTCATTTTAACAAAAAAATGATAGTTTAAACACCTACTTTGACTAAAAAAAGATAGTTTGAGCACTTAAAAAGGGTAAAAGAAAAAATTTAAGCACTTAAAAAAGTAAAATTATTTAGACACTTAAAAAAAGTAGTTTAAGCACTTAAAAGAGAAAAATATGATAATTTAGACACTTGTTTTAGTACTAAGCCAAAATGTAATAATAATACTCAACTAATTTGTAAAGAGAAAGCAACCAGAAAAGTTTGTCTTCATTGGCACTGCTATATAGGGGTGAGCGTTTGATCGAGCCGAATTGAGTAGAAAAAATTTAAGTTATTCGAGTTGACGCGTCATATTTTACAACTCAAACTTTATTTGAAATTTTTTCGATTCGAGCCGAGTTTTAAGTTCTTATAAAAATTTAATTGTAATTAATTATCATGTCATAGTACGATTGAATTCAAATTTAAACGACTTTCTCTAATCATATAAGATATGCACATATATATTTCTTCATATTTTTTTCACATGTGACAATATTTCTTCATATTTTTATATATTGGTATATATACATCATAAAAAAATTGAGGAACTCGTCTCGAACTTAAAAATAAATCCATTAATTACTAGAAATTTTGAGTTATTCGAATTTCTAATTTACAACTCAAATTTTATTTGAATTTTTTTTTCAAGTCAAGACGAGTCAAATATTTTTACCTCGAGTTGAGTTGAATTATTCGATTTATTTTAAGTCAAGTCGAATTTTGCTCACTCTTACTGCTATTAATGATATAACAAATTTTAATTATTGAAAATTTATTGGTTTTGTTATCATGATTTCGCACCATGTTAAATTCTGTGATGACTAGTTGAATTATTGAGAAAGTGAGAAGCTGTCAACTCATTAATTTGATTAGGTTTTAGTTTGGTAAGCAGACGTGAATTTGGGTGAATATTGTATTTGAAAAAAAAATCCCATATATTGTACTAATCAGATTATTTTCAAATCCATTATACTTTCTACAATAAATTTAAAGTCGGATTGAAAAGAATTCGATTTTAGACAATATTTTTATTTTATTTTATTAAAAATTTAAACAAAACATGTGTGCAACCCGTCTTCAACAATGGCAGATCCCTGAAGTGATGGTCTGGCGGGTAGGATGACAGGCGTGGCAGATTTTAATTTTTTAATGAAAAAATTAAAACATTATCCAAAGTCTGGATTCCTTTCAACCCGTCTTCAAGATTATTGTAGAAAACGCAATAGATTTGAAAATAATCTGAATAATACAATACATTAGAAATTTTATTTTTCAAGTACAATATTCACCCAAATATATCGGTAAGCAGAATACCAATGGGGAACGATGAAATCAATCAGAAATAGAATGAGTCTGTCACGCTCGACGAGCACCGATGAGCACCACTAACAACGAGCACCGATGAACACCATTAATTCAATTTATAAATATTAAAAATACTTATCTATCCTTAAATTAAAAAGTAAATTAATTAAAATATATTATTTTATTTTTAATTTTCTTTTAAACATATATCAAAATACCTATCTACCCTTAAATCATGAAACCTTAATTTTTGTTCATTTAAAATTCAAGCTGTGGTCATCACTGCTGCGGCTGCCTCAGGTAGAGTTCGAAAAATCTTTAAAAATTACAGGTCCTATCCAAAGAGGCGAGTTGTTCAACATTGTGTACACAGCAATTTACTCGTCGGCTAGGGGTGGAGCTGCAGCCATTGGTGGGATATTCTGGCAACTTTTAGATGATGAAATGGACTTTTATGGCGGCAAGATATTCAAGAACGGCAGCGAGGTAGACCGGAGCTCTACCGGTGGCGGCGGCAGAGGTTGAAATTTTAAAAGAACAAAAATTAGTTTTGTAATTTATGGGTAGGATAGGTATTTTGACTTATGTTTAAAAGAAAATTAAAATAAATAATGACTTTGTTTGGTAAAGAGATGTTTGGGCAAAAATTAGAGGTTTGACTAGTCAAATCCGCTAATATTGTTGTTTGGTGAATAGCGGATTGGGGTGAAACCGCTAATTTTGAAAAAGCTCATAATAAATTAAATATTTTTCACCCTATTTATAAGCTAATCCTATTTACTTTTTTCTTTTTATTATCACATATTTATATGTGTATTTAAATTTATTAATTAATTAAATTATATTAAAATAATTATATAAATAATAAATTAATATATAAATCAATATGTTTAAAAAAGTTAAATTAAAAATAATTTTATAGATCTAATTAATATTGATTAGATACAAAATATTGATAACTAATAAATTATTCAAACAAGTATTGAATATAATCATGTCCTTATATGTCATTTTGCTTGTTTAAATAATCTAACAGCTATCAGCTATCAGTTAATTTTACTAAACACTTTTATACAATCAACTAATACAATTCGCTAGTCAAATCAGCTAATGTAATTCACTATCCGCTATCATCTATCCACTAATTGCCAAACAGAGCCAATATATTTTAATTAATATACTTTTTAATTTTTAAATAATTTATAATTATATGGTGAGCCTTTTAAATTTTTAATTTTTATAAATTAAATTAATAGTACTCATCAGTATTCGTTGTTAGTAATATTTATCGGTACTCGTTGAACATAATACTAATGTGGGGGCGGGGGCCGGGGAGTTGAATTTTGGTGCTAAAGTATAAATAAATAGTGAGACAGAAACAACTGTTTGAACTTTCATTATCGGCAGTAGAAACCGTTAGTAAACGGACCCAGCTTTTTTGCAGATCAATAAACAAATGATTAACTGAGGTTGAAAATAGTGACTAGTGAGTGGATGAATCGAATTCAATGCCCTCAAAGGCCTATATCATGTAGCCTCTAGGTTTAGTTTTGTATTCTAGTCGTGCATGGCGTGTCGTATATATAACAAAAGGGAATATTTAAAGGCGTTTAGGAATCATGGACCCCAACGTGTTTGAAAAATTGGACGTTCCACACCAACTATTTGATCAGTTCCTGTCAACTGTAATGAAATTAATTATTAGTAATATGCTTCTTGTGGCTATATTATCTGCACCAACCAAACTTGTTAATTTCTCGATCATCCAAAGGCAAATACAAAGTCACGCATGGTTTAGTCTTAAAGATTAGGTGACCTGCCAGACCCAGTGTCACTGTGCCAGACGCCTCTGTATATATTTCCCCTGATGGCTTATGCTACCACCATCCTCTGCAGTTTATAATTTGTCGAATATAACAAAATGGCTGCTTCTTCTTCGTTTAGTGTCATGTACATGTTTGTTGTGGTGGTTTCGATCTTGGGGAGCAGTGTGTTCGCTCAGCTCTCCACGAATTTCTACTCGAAATCGTGTCCGAAGGTGTTCTCTGCGGTCGAGTCGGTAGTCGAATCAGCGGTGTCGAAAGAGCCCCGCATGGGTGCTTCACTCGTCCGCTTGTTCTTCCATGACTGTTTTGTCAATGTAATTTACTCTGTTTTTAACCCTTTCCCTGTTATACACATGCACATGCACATGCATACATCATGAATCGTGATCAATTTAATAACGGAGTTTCACGTAGAAAAGTACAACCCCATATATCTTATTTGGTATGGTCAATGAAAAAGAAACTACCCCACGCATGCATAACCCAAAAGAAATTCTATTCGTGGACTCAACAACTACATGTGCTGATTTATGACAGGGTTGTGATGGGTCATTACTCCTCGACGACACTTCTTCTTTCACGGGGGAGAAAACCGCGGCTCCGAATAACAATTCCGTGCGAGGATTCGAGGTCGTCGATGCCATTAAGGCCAAGGTGGAGAAAGCTTGTCCCGGTGTAGTCTCCTGTGCAGATATCTTAGCCATTGCAGCTCGAGACTCCGTTGTAAAGCTCGGAGGGCCCGACTGGGATGTTAAGCTCGGAAGAAGGGACTCAAAGACCGCCAGCTTATCGGCTGCAAATAGCGGTGTCATCCCACCTCCGACCGCCACCCTCACCCAACTCATCAATAGATTCCAAGCACGAGGCCTTTCCGCCAAAGATATGGTTGCATTATCTGGTACAATATTCTTTTTATTTCTAAAAAACTATCGTCGTCTCCTGACTCCTGAGATTTACTTGTTAGTTAAATTGGTTCATGTTCATGCGTGCTGCGGCAGGGGCTCACACAATCGGGAAGGCAAGGTGCGTGCTTTTTAGAGATCGGATACACAACGAAACCAACATCGACGGCTCATTCGCCAAGGCAAGGCAGAGTAGCTGCCCGAGAACCAGCGGCTCGGGGGACAACAACCTTGCACCACTAGACGTGAAAACCCCGAATTCTTTCGACTTGAAATACTTCGAAAACCTTTTAAACAAAAAGGGTCTGCTCCACTCGGACCAGATACTCTTCAATGGCGGATCCACGGATTCGTTGGTTAAAACTTACAGTAGGAACGTGAAGACATTTTATTCGGACTTTGTTACTGCAATGATAAAGATGGGAGATATTACGCCACTCACTGGATCTAATGGTGAAATCAGGAAGAACTGCAGGAGGCCGAATTAACTATTTATATCGTCGGAGAAGAAAGGGAAGCTACGAAGAAAAAACTCTACTTTCCGCTCGTTATGAATCCAACAAAAGAAAGAAAATGTATTCTACCAAAATAAAATTCATGCTTAATCAATTCGCATGATAATGTGTGATGGTGATGTTCCAAAAGGGACAATGTCGTGTGTGGATTTTGATGCAAATGAATTTCCTTTTTGAAATTAATGAATATTTTTTCCCAAGATCTAGCAATACAAATCCAATAATTATTTGGATAAAACATAATACCAATTGAACTTAAATATTCTTATTTTTTTAATATGTACACTATTATATATATATATATATATATATACTATTAACTTACATTACTAATTGAGTTGAGCGGTTTATAAACAGTTTAATTTCGATTCAATTAAAATTTAACTCGAATTTAAGTTCGACTGGAAATGTTCACCAAGTCAAGTCGATTTGGAGAAGTCCAGAATACTATTACTGTTAAAGCAGTTGACTTAAAGGCAAGAAAAGCAAATTGAGACGGAAATGAACCCAACGCACCTTCTACAGACGCGTGGGCGCGTGTTATTCTCATTCGAGATGAACAAATCCCTACCACGCTCAGGAGATCTTGAATCTTCTTTAATCCAAATCTTCCACCAAAATTCCCTCCAGCTCCGGGATCAGGCCGGTCCGGTTATTTTCACCTCTCCCCCAGAATTCCTTTTTTTTAGGAATAAAGTTTAATAGTAGTCTATTTTTGTAAATAAGATTATAAATTAACTTATGTTGAGAAAAAAACTCACAGTAACATACTCTCTTGGTGACCTCAACCATACATGTAAAGTTACATAATTTATGGCTTATGTGGATAATATTGGAAAGTGCCTCACCTTAAACAATACAAAAATGCTATTAAAATTTGTTTTTTTTTTCTTGGTGTTTCTGCTGCCTAAAATTGTGCATTATCTTTGGAGGAATTATATATGAAAATGAAATAATTATTTTAAGCAATGATTAATCAAGCAGTTTATTATTATTATTTTTTTTGAATATGCTGGTGCGATGCAAGGGTAGCATCTGTTCAACTTTCTTAGTCTTTTCAAAGACGGCACACACAACATAGCATTACTGGTGCTCGAACCCGGGTCCCAAGAGATGATAAACATCTACCTTTGCCACCAGGACACAAGGGGATGAGCGTTTATTATTAAAATTTAACATAAATGTTAACGCAGCAATAAATCAAATTTATATAGTTTCATATTTATATAGCCAAGTAAATTTAACCTTAATATTTACAAGTCAATTTTAATTTGGTCTTAATTTTGATTATAAAATAATTTGATATTTTTTACTTTAATTTGTATGTGACACATGTTGTTATTCGACTGGTGAAAATTAGAAAATAAAAAACGCTTCCAATGTTAAGGTATTCATAAATATAATAAATTAAATACCGCCGAGTAAGTCTTAAATTGGTTTAATACCATTGTTATTGTACAGTTAGGACAAGAGTTCATACTAGTTTAAAGATTTGGGGGGATTGACACAAGTCACAAAATCATCATGTTGAGATTATTATTATTATTATTATTATTATTATTATTATTATTATTATTATTATTATTATTATTATTATTATTATTATTATTAGAGTTAATTACTCGATTTATATATGAATTATATTGAATTTTCACTTCCATACACAATATTTTAAAAAAATTAGTTTCATATATGGTAATTTCTGTTGTTAATTGGTTCACTCACTTCATCATGGAAGGTGATGTGAAACCTTGTGACCACTAAGTAGCACTTAAAAAATATTTTTTTTAAAAAAAAAAATAACTCATTTTCCCTTAATTTCAACGTCATCTCCCAACCAACCCAGAAATTTTCAGAGCTTTCTTCCCAAACCATTTCTGTCTACATCACCGACCTACCTCACCGTTGGTCAGTGATTGTCACCGCCCTCGCCATCTGAACTGCCACCTTGCTCCGACCACACTCTGACCATCGTTAGTCGGAGACTCAATTATTCTGCCATACCCCAACGCAATTGTACGTGGTCCCGAGATCAATCCAAATTGCTTTGTCTCCTGCTTTGGCTGCCATTACATTTTGAAAACAAAACTCAGAAAAATAGTAAGAATTTGGAAAGATATTTTAGAGCTTTTTTCGTATCTAAAAAATATTTTTTTTAAGTGCCCTGTGTCATTTTGTTAGTGGTCACATGATTCTACATCAACTTCCGTGACGAAAGTAGGTGAACCTGTTAACAACAGAAAACACCGTGTATGAAACTAAAAATTTTGAAACATTATATATAAAAATAAGAATTCGGTATACTTCATGTATGAATAGGGTAATTAACCCTTATTATAATATATAAAGAGAGTATTATTTCTTTTTTGGGAAATACCTTTCTCCCCACTCGGTACAAATAATAATTGTCTAGGAAAACATAGAAAAGAGAAAAAAAGAAGCAACCAAGATCAAACACCTTTATCTAATCCTACCACTCTTCAACTTCAATAACATAAAAGGCCTTCAAAAATGAGCTTCCTAAACAAAAGGCTCTCTACATTTCATGCAAACATTCAAAACACGAACTTTTCTTCCTCTGCTCCGACTGATGCTGCTCCCTCTCCCATCTCTTTGGCAGCTTCTGCCACTGAATCGCTTATGTCGAGCAGATATTGCAAACGGGACAACTTTTCAGGGTCGGGATTACTTCGTGCATATACACCAAAAAGATCAGCTACCTCCTCTGGAACCTCCCATGATAACGGCTCCGATGGCACGGCCTTGTCACAAGCTAGCAAGTCATTAAGTGAGGAAACCTACAAAACCAGCAACAAAGCACTTAGAATCTAGGCATTAATTGAACTTATTAAAAAATGCAAGTATGTTGACAACAAAAACTATCGTACAGAAACCGAGCTTCAAAGTTCCTTACCACTCCTGCTCGATTTCTCTGCCGTAGTAGTGCCACAGCTTGAATAAGCGAATTGGACAACCTGGTCCGTGCAAGATCATGAACAACCCCTTTTGCCTTCTGAGGATTAACCTTTAGATCTGCTGGGATCTTCTCATAGACTTCTTCCTCATCAAACTCTCCGGTGCCTGATGAGAAAATCTCGTCTACAGTTTTCTTGAAGAGGTTTTCTCGCAAGCTCTCTGAGATCATGTTGTCTAAATCAACACCTGCTTCCTTAAGTTCCCTTATCTGCGTAATGTTGAGTCTCCCTTGACCAATAGCTGTTTCAATGGCAGCTGCCATTTTGGTAGTTGTTATGCTCTTTATTATCTTTTGTGCATATTCTCCAGGCAAGCCAACACTCTTCTGCAACTCATTGAGCTGCTCAATCCTAGACTTTGTTAACTGTCCATCAGCTAAAATCACCTCTGCTTGTTGCCTAAAAGCCTGCTCTGCCAAACTTCGATGGACCTGCACAGTCTCCTCACTTGTCAACCCAAGGATCCCACCAAGCTGGTTTAGTAGAACATACTCTGAATCATCCTTCTTTGTGGTTATTTGAGCACCAAAAGGAATCCTTGTAACTTCTCCCGTCAGACAATATAGCAAGTATGTCTTGTAGAGGTCCATACGGTCTCTTTCGGAGAGGTCATCTTTGAGTGTTATCTCTGTTTGGCCTGGCTTGCCCAACTTTTCCATAAGTTCCTTGTTAGGTCTTATTTTCCTAAGTGTCTGAAGGGATTCCCATTCATCCTCCTCATCATCTTGTTTTACTTCCTCTTTAACAGGTTCTTCTGGTGGAGCATCAGAAGATTCCCCTTTGATGTCTGCCACCAGTTCCGAGACAACCAAGGTGTTAAAGGCAATCATCTTCTTAAGTTCTTTTGCAGACTCTGTACGATTATCAGCTGATCGAGACCGTTTCACATAATTCAAGAAAACCTTACGAACCTGAGCACATATATCATATATGATGATTTCAGGCAGAGAGAAAGATGTCAAACTTAAAGCTGAAATTTAAAATAATGAAAATAACCATTGACACAAAATAATCATAGTGTGTACTCACAGCCTTGCTGGCAATTGACATAGCTGCTTCTCTAGTTAATCGCAAACCATGTGCAGCTTTCCTCACAGCATTCTTGACATCAGCATCATAGCCATCAACACCAGAAGAAATAGCATCTTTCACAGCCTGAAGCAATAGTTCATAATTGAAAGAAGAAAATGGGGGTCAGCAATAAGACAACTAACCACATGTTTTGGTTCCAATAATCCATGTGAGATTTTTCATTTTTCCCAGTTTTCCATATCAAAATGACAGTCATAAAGACTTCAAATATTTTACTGAGGCAGAATGATTAAAGATGTGCTGATGCACCAATAGTTCCAGTTTTCATCCAACCTCCAGGACTAGAGATGCAGTTCAGCTGATGAGATGCTAGTGCAACACTAAGTCAGAGCATGTAGTTATTCCATTTTCAAGGGTAGAACATAAAGCAAAGAAATAATCGTTCAGGCCAAATTCTGAGAAAATTAGTATTATAATGAATATATAGGCCGAGGAAACACAATTTTACCTTCTCAAACAAACTGCCACAGATATCAGAGTGAGCTGCATCAACAGTTTGCTGAGGAATGCAGAGCATAACTCGCACCTTCAGCAACGCAGCAACATCACTATCATCCAGCTCCCCATCAGCTACACATTGTTGAAGCTTTTTCCGGTAGATTTCTTGAAACAAAATAGACATTTCAGAACTCCAAATAATACTCTAAGGTTGAAAACAGAAAAACAGTAACCTAATAGGGAAGACAAAAAGTTTCTGCCTTTTCTTTTTCCCAACCCTGCTTCTAATACCTTCATGGATCTCACTAGCCTTTTGTGGATCAAAGTGCAATTCTTCACAAAGATTTTGGAGGAAAGCAGCCTTGCTATCTGCCATCTCTAGGTCACCACTCTGAAAAGCCTGTGAAAGTCGTTTCTGATATACTTTTGACGAGACATCAAGTATGATAGCTTCTGCTTCTTTATTACCCAAACCAAGTATGTTCCTCAGTTGGTTCAATGCAGTAAGCTAAAGTTTGAACACAAACAACAAAAGAAACAAGTATTAGGCAACTAAAAGACAATGTGCAATGGATTACAAAGATAATGCGTCAAAACCTAGTAAACCAAGACAAAGAATATAGAAAAACAGAATGCTATAAGAAATGGTTTTAATTGATGAAACAACTTCTCCCTGTTACTGTTGAGAAAACAGTTGAACTTTATCAGCTAGTTTATGCACTAATAAGTTTAGAGTTTACGTGCATTCACGATTCATAAGTTGAATCAACAAAAAGGAGATCAGACTGAGTTCCCATAAAATTAACAGTTACATAAGGGCAATAAGAGAAGCCTCCTAAGTTCAATGCTCTTAGGTTTTGTGACGAGGTGGGAATGGAGAAGATTAGACCGGAGCGACCAGATCAATAGCAGGAGAATGAAAAAATATACTATAGGATCTTAACGGTGTTTTACTTTCATGTTCTATACGAATGAGAAACAAATAATAATTCAGAGTAATATCCTGGATATTTTAAACTTTACCGGAACCTTCATCTTTTCCATAATACCAAAAACTCAGAAAGTGTCAAAGTTTAAAAAAAAAAGCAATAACCATGCCAGTTCTACAACTATGGTAAAAAAAAGCTTATAGAATTTTCACTTGAACCTACATATATAGAACAATACCAGCACAAGCGCCAACTACTTGAAAGTTAACACAAAATAACTATGCAGGTTTACTCTTCCAGCCTCCTTTAAACCACTATCCAAGAAAAACCAGCTTGATATTCTTTTTCATAACGTGATATGGATCATTTTCTTTAGGCTACATTACATGTATTCAATCTTCTGCTATCAATAAGATAAGTTGGGGGGAAACAAAACTACACTGGTTGAATCGTATAAGAATTTTTCTGGAGTGGTAGTGTTTCTGCCAATAGGATTAGTTTAAAACAAAATTTAGACATAATGCTTCAGAAAGGGTAACAACTGCTATATAAAGGAATTTGGATGTTCATCGAACCTCTAAGCTATTAAGACCCACCATGAGCAAACTGAACAAGAATATAGAAAGAATGAATTCAATCACCTTATGATTTTCCATGCGACCACCAGACAAAGAATCTGTTACATAAGCTCTGTAAAGAAGCTTCAAGTCATCCATCTTCCTGTCACTATCATAATCACCACCTGAGACAGTCACAAATAATGCTAGTTAATGGTTTTGGATTAGGGATGTTCAAACCATAGTTATTATAAACATTAATTATAAATACAACTTCAAGAAAGAAAAAAAAAACAGGTTTTCTCACCCGTTTTAAACAAAGGCAGACAGAATTTCACACAGTTGACTCAATTTTATTATATGCCTAAATATATAATTGTTTAAAAAAGAATGCAGTACAAACAGCAAGGTCTAAATAGTCTGCATCTAATCAATCAAAGGACCAGGGGACATACCAACTAGAGAGACGGGACCAAGCCCACGGGCAAAACGATCAGCATCCGGATGTTTACTCAAAGAGATAAGCAAATCATTGAATGACAATATCTTGTCAAGCTCTTCCACGGCTTGTTTGACTCCCCCACTGAAAACCTTATTTCATTAATTGAGCTAATGATACCAAAGTAAAAATTTAAAACTTGTTTACATTAATGACAGAACATTCAACACCAAAGCCAATGCAGAAGTATATGAAGACATTTAAGCATCGTCATTAAGGAAAACTTTCTGGTCGAAAAGAAATAAACTGCATTAAGTCTAGGTATCGTACACAGTTCTTCCCCTAGACTTCAGTCCTTGCAGTGCCACAAAAATATTTTCCTCGACTAGCTTTCTTTTGTGCTCGATCAACAGATCCTTAGCAAGCTACAAATATGAGAACTACTATATTAAGAACAATTATACACCAATAACACCAATGCAAAAAAATTGTGAAGAATGTACCTCATCGGAAAGTTTGTATTTCAGCTGTGCTTCTCTAAGGGAGACAAGCAGTTTCTCATCAATATCTGAAAATAAATATTTCAAACTATATTAACATTAACAGTATTATTTGGTAATCAAACAACCACCTTAAATTCTAAAATGGTCATTATAAAATACAACACAGACAGAACATCCGTGTGTTACCTCTTCCAACTGAAGCTAACTTGGAAGCATACAATTGCTTGGCATTGTCACGGATAGCAATCTCAACCTGGAGGCATAAATTGCATACATGGAGTTATTATTAAGTTTTATGAAAAGTATGAATTTATCATCAGATTTTCAAAAGTTGAACTGGCAGATTGGCATTCGCGATGCCAAAAAAATCAATAGAAAAAATTAATATTGGGAGGGTATAACAAAATACGAGCAATGAAAATACGGGAAAATAATGGTGATAACTGAAAATTACCTGGGAATCAGTGACCTTAAAAACACGCTTCCAAGGTAAAAGAAAAGACGATGCATCTCCAAAAACTAGAGTTGAAACATAAATCAGCTTCTGAAATGCCTGCACTGGAAAGAAATTAAAAGTGGTCAAGCTCCATTACATCCTCCTAATTTCCCAATTCATAATTTACAAAGCTTAGAATGACAAGTGACTGACCCGCCGCTGCTCTAAATCACCATCACGATCTTCTGCCTCGAGCCTAAACCTAAAGATTTGCCTACCAATCTAGCAAGTAATATCAATTAAACAATTTTGAAATATTCATCAAACGCAAACATATACATAGAGTGAACATCACAAGATTACCTCCATATGCACGGAAGCTGCATCAGGGTCATCAATGCCTAACGCATTTTTGAAACTAATTATGGTTTCAACCTCATCGCCTCTGAGATTTTCACCTCCAGGGGGCAATACAGATGATACAAACCTGTAACCATTAAAGATTAAGAACAAAACCTTGCAAGGAAATCCTTTGTCCATAAAAAGAAGATAACTGATTAAATAGTATCAAATGTACCGAGAGTAGATATCACAAAGCTCCATGTTAAATGCCTCATCCTGCTTGCTCACTCCGTATCTGAATTATTTAAACATAGAAAAAAAAAACTTACATAATCGTTAACAGTGAGATTGGCGAAAACAAAAAAGACCTGCATTATCTTTTCAACTTAATCACAATAATAATTGGGTAAGATTCAAAAGACGTACTTTTTGGCAATATTTTCAATATCCTCTCTCTTGATGGCCTCGGGTCCATCACAGGCAGCTGCATAATTGTGCAAAGTAACAGCCGCAACTTCCGGAACAGCAGCGTTCACCGCATAGGCAGCAGCTCCACCAGCCGCGCCGAGAATGGCTGCTCCACCGAAGGCAGCATTCCGGTTGCCACCGAAGCGAAGGCCGAGGCCGTATCCGGCAGCTAGAGCCCCAGCGAGGATGACAGCAGAAGTGGCTAGTCTGACGGGCGGTGACAAATTCTGAACCAAGGGTTGGATGCCAGTAAGCTCCTTGGGGGCTCCGAAAATGTTGGGTTTTTCTGTTTCCGGTGAGGAAGTGGAGGGAGGGGATTGGTGGTGGGTGGAGAGGGAGTTGCGGGGGAGAGAGACCCTGAAACGGCGTCGTGTGGAGGGGAGGGGATTAGGGGAGAGAGGGAAGAAGAGAAGGGGGCGAGGTTGAGAGGAGGAAGGGGGAGAAAGGAGGAGAGAGGGATTCATGGGTTCCCTCGGCGGCTTTCAGGGTGTAGGGTTTAAGGGAATGGAGGAAGAAGGATAGGGAGATGAGAATTGAGAAAGATAAGAGCTTAAAGATAAAATTCCAATCCCTCGGCTCTACTGTGTCTTGGTCGATGAATGCAATATTATTTGTTTACTAAATTCTAGGTAAAGCTAAACTTTAAATATTTTATTAAATTATGATAATACAAAATAGTAAGTAAAAATATGTACTGTTCAAAAAAAAGTAAGTAAAATTACGATTAAATAAAACAAATAATAAGTTTGTTGAGTCGAATGAAATGATAAATTCTTTAATCGAGGCTAAAGATTTAAATAAATGAAATAAATTGAATTTATCAAAAAATAATAGAAGATATTACATATATAACACACTTATAAAGAAAAATAGAGATTTCTGGTTAGAAATATTAATATAAAAATAAAATATGAAACTCAAATGTTTGAAGAAAAAATAAAATTTTCTTTCTTAAATCTTCTTTTTCTTTATTTAAATTAAATATCTTACTAGCTGGGAAAAAAAGAAGTGGTTAGCGAACTAAATTATCAGGCAGATTGCTCTACTACACTGTTCTGATTATATCGACAAGCAACCATCAAGGGGGTCAAACTTTCTACAACAATTGATAAACCTAAATCAGAAAATAAGTATCGTGTGGATCTCTGTACGAACACCAAACGATTACTAGGGTATGCCAAAACTATGTCAAACGACAGAAGAAACATACCATAAAAACAAAGGAAAAGTGTGTCACAAGAGCATAAATTTTCATTAAAATTGAAAAAAAAAAATTAAAAAAATTAGTCAACACCTCGACATGATGAGACCGTGCTTAATTCTTTTGTGAGTTTGACACTCTCGTGCCTGTTGCGTGTAAAAGAGTCTATCGCAATAGAGTGCAAGTGTACACGACGCAAGTAGTAAAGTGATACACAAAGTATCGGATGTCGAATCCACAGGGACTGGAAATAGCTTTAACCTTGGATTGCTGCACAAGAGAAAAAGAGAATTTAATTGTTTGTAGAAAAAGAGTAAAAGATTCAGGGTGGAGAAATAGGCCGGTATTGATTTGCTCAGTAGTGCAGGTGTTGCACTGTCTAGGACTTATTGTTCTGTCGTCGCTCCTGTCGCGGCAGCACCTGCGGCGGCAACAGTCTGTTGTTGTCGCGGCAGCGATCACACAACTCTGTACTTCAAGCTTGGCAAGAATCCCTGTTGTGACTCGTCCTATCCCTAGGTCCAAGTATGTCGATGATCACGTCTTAGATGATACCTCCCGGCGTGAATCGAAGGATGAACACCGATGTTGTTGAATTCTTCCTTAGCCACTTAACCTCGTCCTATCCCTCGGTCTGAGATAGTTCAACCATAAACTGGAGAACCCGTACTTATTCCTTTCGTATACTTAACTCTCCCGATATTAAGTAAATGAATAATCTCACAATGCTCTCCCGATACTCTTGCAAGATGTTGAAAACAAGAATAAGCAAACTTGAAGTCTATTTTATTGAACGGAAAAAATCCTAAAACAATACAATCCTTGCAACTACTTTACAGAATCAACCCTTAGCCCTAGGGGAAGTTTAGAACATGATGAGAAGGGGGAAAACGACTAGGGTTTTGGGGAAGATGGCTAGAGAATACGATTTTTTCCCTAGGTCGAATTACATGCCTTTATATAGGCCTTGGGTTCAAGTTTTCTAATAAGGTAAGAGTACAAGTTTAAATTAAAGTACAACTCAATTAAAGACTAAATCTCTTGAGCAGATGCCTTTAAACTCGTCCTCTTTTCTTGCTTTGGGTTTCTTCCTTGAACTTTGGGCTTGGCCTTCATTCTGATCTAGGGCTCAGAAAAATATCGGAGTGGGCCACGACAGACCGGCTTAATTTCCTCTTTCTGTCGAACTCCACTTCACTTTTTCCCTTCAACATAGCTGTCGTCATTGGTTGCCACGGCAGCGTCATCCTTCTCGACTTCAGTCCTGTGTTCCAGCTCTGCTTCTCCACTGCCCTGCGTCTGCTACAACAGCTACCTGCAAAAGTAACCAAAATCAGTAGCAACTGTGCCATTTTATATAATTGTGATGTATATGTGAAACTGTACCTAAATGTAATGAATTATGCTTGAATGCAGCAGAAATATGGGTTAATTAGGGATAAATATAGAACTTTTACACACTCAACACACCCCCAAACTCAAGTTGTTGCTTGCCCTCAAGCAAATATTACCTAACTAAAATGAAACATTTTTTGTTTTGGCTTAAATCAGTGAACCCTACATTACCTACCACTTATATTCTATCAAGAGCAATGCCTTGTTGGGCGTTTTTGGATTCATTCGAAACCATGCTATAATTTTTGTGCAGTGTGTGCAGGTTTTGTGAACACTTATGCATCTAGACTACCTTAGTATATCAGAATAGTTGTGCCTACAAACTTGAGGTTATGCCATTTCAATTTTTTCTGGAGGCAATTCTTAGGCTCCTTTAGTTTTTTCTGACTCTTGAATTAACTGCATCTTTTCTGGAGGCAATTCTTAGGCTCCTTTAGTGTTTTTTTTAGCTTAGCTAAAAAAGAAATCTCCTAAAATAAGTGCAAGGCAATTTTGCAAGCAATTGAGTTTGAATACTTTTCTTTCTTTGTTTGTTTTCCTAGAGCCAGTGATAGGCACCTCTAGGGGCAGTTTCAAGTAGGGTAAACATTCCTATTCAGTGTACTAAAGTAATCTAGAAGGCATAAGTGTCACAAAGAGTGTTGTACAGGGTAGAATCATAGTAAGACTCTAAACAGATCCTAAAATTTCCTAGAGGCACTGTCACGACAACATATGTCGCGGCAGGTAAGTTAAGTTCACAGACTTAAGCCAAATTTTCGTTTTTTACAAGCAAAAATAAACTAAATACTTAGACACAATTTAAACATAATAGACACTTCATTACTGGAGGGATGCCACCCCCAAACTCAAGGGTTGCATTGCCCTCAATGCATGATGACAGATAAAAAGAAAATAAAAACATCACAATTATAATAAAATAGCAGACATCAAAAATAAGATAGAAACTTAAATTTAGGTGTTGTCGTCGCTGCTGCTGCTGCTGCTGATCTGTACCTGCCGGCGGGCAGTGACCTTCATTGTCGGTGCCGGCAGATAGCTCGGGGAGGCGGAGGCAGACTTCTTCTTAGCTTCCCTTGGGGGCTGGATACGAGTAGGTGAGATTTTTGGTGGCCGTTCCAGCACTTGTACCTCCTCTGAGGAGCTGCTACTGTTGCTGCCAGACTTGCCCTGGCCGGATGGTCCTTCATTGGTGTTGGGCTTCTGCCGCTTCATCTGAGTGAACTCCTTTGAAAGGTTCCTCTTGACAGAGGGCTCGCCATCAGATTCCTCCCAGATTGAGGAGGAAGAGAAACCAACAATAAAATCATCAAGGTCGGTTGGAGGCTCCTTTCTCTTCTCTCCTCTGGCAGAGACTATACATTTGCAAAATTTAAATTTTTTTGAATAAAATGTACCATTGTTATTGTGAAGTCTCCGACAAAGCTCATTAGGCTCAGCTGTCGTTCCTCCATCTTTTGCAGGGTGGCTAGGATTTGAGTGGAGGAGTATGCTGGAGGAGTTGTTGCTGCTGGCTGCTGCTGCTCTGCGGCGGCAGGATTTTGTTGAGTGGGCTCTGCTGAATATGTTACGTTCCGTCCATCCTTTCCCTTGGACCTTGTAATCTTCTGGGATTTCGAGAACGTTGTGGCCGCGGCAGATCTCGGAGATGAGATACGGGAAGAAAATGGGTCCTTATGGCTTAAGGGCACACTCCAAAATTCCTTCTCGTATGTACCGGCCGACATGAATAGGTCTCTCATTTAAAATGGAATGAACGAGAGCTAACCTGGGTCTGTCGATCGTGCTGTTGTGGGAAGAAGGCATAATCCTCTTCTTGACGAAGTGGTTCCATAGCTTTGCCTCTAGGGTGAGTTGGGTGTGTTTGACTGTCCAACGGTGCTTGGGATCAGCATTCCACTATGTTCCTTCTTCCATGAGCTCTGCCATGACATCATCGTAGTCTGCCGGCGATAGACTTTTCATGAACCTCTTGTGACCATCTTCCTTCTCTCCGACGTAAATGTCGTAGAGGGTATTGATGTATCCCGGCTCGAAGCTGACTTCCTTACCTCGTACTGTCACGGTTTGCATCTCCTTGCTGTCGATGACAGCATAAAATTCTCGGACCAAAGTGACATTCATCTCCTCGGGTTGGGCAGCAAACATCTACCATTTGAGGGCTTTAATCTTCCGAGCTATGAACGGTTCGAGCCCGAAATTTTCCGCGCGTTTGGCGTAGAGGAACCCTCTATCTTCCCACATCTCCCTTTTTTGGAAGGAAGTGTAGTAGCGGTCATTGGAGTCGGAGGTGGCAAAACGGTTGGGGATACTACCGTGGCTGGGTGTACCTGCTGTTGCGGTAGAACTGGAAGCATCACTTCTTCTTGTGTTTCTGGTACCCATAGTTGCAAGACTATAGAAAATGAAAGGAAATGTAAATCTGGAGAGAAAGCAAGTAGAGAGAGTAAAAGTGAGGTGAAAAATGAATAGTAAAACAGGGTTTATATAGATGAATAGGTTGCTGCCCGTTGAAGCTGTAACGACAGGCGCGAATAACGGGGCCATCTGTTATGCGGTTTCTGACGCGTCTGTCATGCGTTTCCGTGTTTACTGCGCGTCTGTTACGCATTTGCGTGTCTGCCGCGACAGCATGTTGACAGGCTGTATTTTCCGTGTCTGTCGCGACAACTGTTGACAGGCTGTGACGACATACTCCTCCTTTGGGCTTTTTGGTGAGATGGTGGGCTGATTCACTTCTTCTCCTCTCCTTGTTTCCCTTATTACCTAAAAAATTAAAATAAAAACTTAGTCCTTAAAAATAAAATAATTCTAATTTCCTAATAAATAAATATATATAAATCTATAAATAAATAATAATAATAATATAAAAATAAAAATAAGTTAAATTAGGGATGCCTTGAGGGGCATCTCCTAAAGTAACCACTTCCTGCATTTTTGGGGCTTCAGTCCCCTAATAATGTTTCAGTCTCTGTCCGTTGACTTTAAATTGGTGCCCGTCTTTTAAGGATTTGATCGTGATGGCACCATGAGAAAAAACTTGCACCACTTGGAATGGGCCGAACCATCTAGATTTCAGCTTCCCTGGGAAGAGTTTCAACCTAGAGTTGAATAACAACACAAGCTGCCTTGGGCAGAACTGTCGTGGCAGCAACTTCTTATCATGCCACCTCTTTGTCTTGTTTTTGTAAATCCTTGCGTTGTCGTAGGCCATTGCTCGAATTTCTTCTATCCCATTCAAGTCAAGTAACCTTTTCTGTCCTGCCTTTTTCTAAGTCCATGTTTACCGCTTTGATGGCCCAGTAAGCTTTGTGCTCTATCTCAACAGGTAAATGACATGTTTTTCCATATATCAGCCGGTAAGGTGACATTCCCAATGGAGTCTTAAAAGCTGTTCTATAGGCCCACATTGCATCATTGAGGTGTAAGGAACAGTCCTTTCGAGTGGGTTTAACCATCTTCTCAAGAATGTTCTTTACCTCCTTGTTGGATATTTCGGCCTGTCCATTGGTCTGAGGGTGATATGTTGTTGCGATCCGATGCTTTACGCCATATTTTTTTAAGGTAGCAGCAATTACCCTATTGTCGAAATGTCTCCCCTCATCACTGATGATCGCCTTAGGTATGGCAAATTTGGAAAAAAATGTTCTTGTGCAGAAATCTCTGAACAGTCTTTGCATCGTTTTTCTGTGTGGTGATCGCTTCAACCCATTTGGACACGTAGTCCAATGCCAGTAGGATGTAGAGGTTCCCACATGATGTTGGGAATGGTCCCATGAAATCAATCCCCCAAACATCAAAGATCTCGACTTCAAGGATGTTTTGCAGCGGCATCTCATGTCTCCTTGAGATGTTTCCAGTCTGTTGACACTTGTCACAGCCCTTGTAAAATGCTTGGGCATCATTGAATAATGAGGGCCAATACAAGCTAGACTGCAGAACCTTGGCAGCGGTTTTGTTACCTCCTAAGTGTCCTCCATATGATGAAGCATGACAGTGATAGAGCACAGCTTCCTGCTCATCCTGTGGTACACACCTTCTGATGATCTGATCTGCACAATGTTTGAAAAGAAGAGGTTCGTCCCAATAATAATGCTTAACATCATTTTGGAACCTCTTCCTGGCTTGATAATTAAGTTCAGGAGGAAATATTCCGCTAACTATATAATTAACAAAATCAGCATACCAGGGGAGTTTAGAAAACTTATATGCCGCCATGGTTGTCGCGGCAGTGCTCGTGGTAGCAAACAGCTGCTTGTCAGGGAAGGTCTCCAGTATGTGTGTCTTGTCTATTGGCAGACTCTTTCCCCTCTCTAATCTTGACAAGTGATCTGTAACTTGGTTTTCTGTCCCCTTTTTATCCTTGATTTCAATGTCGAATTCTTGCAGCAGCAGAATCCAACGTATCAGTCTGGGCTTTGCGTCTTTCTTAGCAAAGAGATACTTTAATGCAGAGTGGTCTGTGTGGACCACCACCTTCGTTCCAAGTATGTATGAACGAAACTTATCAATTGAAAACACCACTGCTAACAGTTCCTTCTTTCTTATGGTGTAATTCACTTGGGCATCATTGAGTGTTTTGCTAGCGTAGTAAATTACATGGAATAACTTGTCCTTCCTCTGCCCAATTGCTGCCCCTACAGCGTAATCATTGGCATCACACATAATTTCAAATGGTAAACTCCAGTCTTGTGGCTGTACAATTGGGGCTGTTACTAGCTTCTCTTTCAGGACTCTGAATGCCTCAGTACATTCAGTATTGAAGTCAAAGGGACGATTCTGCTCGAGTAGGTGGCATAAAGGCTTGGTGATCTTCGAAAAATTTGCTATAAACCTTCGATAAAACCCAGCATGCCCTAAGAAACTTCGAATTCCCTTGACTGTGGTGGGTGGTGGCAACTTTTCAATTACTTCTATTTTGGCTCTGTCGACTTCTATGCCGCAGCAACTTACTTTGTGGCCTAGGACTATCCCTTCATCCACCATGAAGTGACATTTCTCCCAGTTTAATACCAAGTTCGCTTTCTTGCATCTTTCGAGCACTTTCTGTAGGTTGCCTAAGTAGCTTTCAAAATTGTCTCCAAAGACAGAAAAATCGTCTATAAATATCTCCAGGAAATCCTCCACCATGTCGGAGAATATTGCCATCATACACCTCTGGAAGGTTGTTGGTGCATTGCATAGTCCAAATGGCATTCTCCGAAAAGCGTAAGTACCGTATGGGCACGTGAAAGTCGTTTTCTCCTGATCCTCCGGTGCGATGGCTATTTGGTTGTAACCTGAGTAACCATCAAGAAAACAGTAATAAGGCTTTCCCGCTAATCTATCAAGCATTTGATCAATAAAAGGCAGGGGAAAGTGGTCCTTCCGGGTGGCTTTGTTAAGCTTCCGGTAGTCCATACAAACCCTCCAACCGGTCACAGTCCTGGTTGGGATTAATTTGTCTTCTTCGTTGGTCAACACGGTTATTCCTCCCTTCTTAGGAACGCATTGCACCGGGCTCACCCATTTACTATCCGAGATGGCATAAATTATCCCAGTATCAAGCCATTTGATAATTTCCTTTCGAACCACTTCTCGCATAGCGTCATTCAAGCGTCTCTGGCATCAATGGTCGGCTTATGATCATCCTTTAAGAGAATTTTATGCATGCATAGTGCCGGACTGATGCCTTGGATATCAGCTATCGTCCATCCAATAGCCTTTTTGTGCTGCTGCAGCATCCCTATCAGCTGTTGTTCCCGTTCCTGCATCAACTTGGAAGAGATGATTACGGGCAACGTATCATTTAATCCAAGGAAAAAAATATTTGAGCTGCCTTGGCAGGGGCTTAAAGTCTAGAACATGTGGTTCTACAGTTGAGGGCTTTTGGATGATGTGTTCATTCGAGGTGTAGTTTAAAGGCTCGAATAACTTACCTAGACGATTGCCTATCCAATTTACCTCCTCGTGACCTTCAGTGTCGGATAAGTCAGTCTGAGGAGCTGTTGTCGTCGTTGCTGCCGTAACAGTCTTCCAGATGGCTGCTGTGGCAGTGACCAAATTTGATGTCATGACAGCTCGACCTGATGCAGGGTTGGTCAAGGATTACTTCAGTGATAGCCTTGCATTCTTCTTCTGCATCAGCATGCTTAATTGCTTGGAGAACATTTAGCTTGATCTCTTGATCATTCACTCTTATTGTAAGTTCTCCCTTTTCTACATCAATCAGTGATCTGTCTGTGGCTAAGAAGGGTCGCCCCAGGATGATTGGTGCATTCTCATCTGCTTCACAATCTAAAACAAGAAAGTCAGCAGGAAAAATAAACTTATCCACTCTTACCAGAATATCTTCAATATTCCCTTCTGGTTGCACGTAAGAGTGGTCTGCCAGCTGCAGCATAACTGTCGTGGGCCGTGCTCGTCCAATACCTAATTTCTGAAATACAGATTTGGGCATTAAATTAATACTAGCACCTAGATCACAAAGTGTCGTACCCACGAATTTATCACCAATTATGCATGGTATGACGAAGCTCCCAAGATCCTTCTTTTTCTGGGGTGGATGCCTGTGCAGAATAGTCATGCATCCTTCTGTCATTTTAACCGTCTCAAATTCCCCAAGTCTGGATTTCTTCGACATAGCATCCTTAAGAAATTTGGCATAACCGGGCATCTGCTTGACAGCATCTAACAGCGGTATGTTAATGTGGACCTGCTTAAAAATATCATAGATCTTTTTGAGCTGGTACTCTTATTTCTGCTTTTGTAGCCGCTGTGGAAAAGGAGACGGAGGACGGTTATCTTCAATGTGTCCTTCCCATGGTATTTGGATCTGAGGAGGCTTAGGTTCTTCATCATTCTCCTCTGTCCCTTCTGCTTCCGTGACAGGTGTGGTGGCAGCAAGCTATTTATCGTCTGCCGGGGCAGTATTCACGGCAGTCGATTCTAGAGCTGGTTCCTTAACTGGTTCAGCTTTCTTCTCTGGCCCTGGTAATTGCTTCCCACTCCTAGTTGTGATAGTTTGCACTACTCATGTGTGGGTTTTCTAGCGACCTCAGTATCGCTAGGGAATCCTCCGTTCTGCCTTGGCATAATATGTTGGGAAACCTGACCAATCTGTGTCTCTAATGATTTCATAGTAGCTTCATGGTTAGTTATTCGCATCTCTGTTTTATCCATGAACGACTCAGTCTTCTTGACGAAGTGATCCATGTAAGTTCCTGTTTGTGACATAAATATGGCCAAGGTTTGTTCCAGTATGCTAGGTGTGGCTGCCGGCGGTTGTTGCGGCTACTGTTGCACTTGTTGTCGTATCAGGATTCTAGGTGCCCCATGGTTTTGGTTGTTCTGTACTTGAGGATTCAGGGCGTTGTTGGGATTACTCTAGGAGAACTTAGGGTCCTTCCTCCAGTTGGGATTGTAATTATTGGAGTCATAGTTCATTTGCTTGTTAAAGTTTCCAACATACATCCCTTCCTCTAGCTGTAGCGGGCAGTCTTCCGAACTGTGATTTCCACTGCATGTTTCACATACCTCTTCTGCAGAGTAGACAGGTTTTGAATCTTGCTTTAGCAAATTCTCTACTGCCTTTGTGAGGTACGCAACCTGTGTCTTTAAAGAATTGTCGGCTTCATAATCCTTCACAGCTAGCACTCGTTTACCTCTCCTCAACGTGGGAAATTGTGAAACATATGCTTTAATTTTGATATAACTAAAAACCTAAGGACTAAAATGAAAAATATCAAAACAAATTTTAAAGTCCTTAAAATTTCCTACATCTTGTTAAAGACCACTTCATAGCTAAAACCAAAGACTTACCAAATATTTTTTTAAGTATTTCAAAGCCAAAACAGGGAATTTTCAAGCCCCGTTTCGAAACGGCCAAGGGCGTTTCGAAACACTTTCAGTTCGATGTGCACCTGTTCCGAAACGGGTATCGGAACGGGTCAAGGCGTTTCGAAACGGTATGACTCGTTTCGAAACTGTTCTTCATTTAAACGAACCAGGGCAACGGCTATAAACTAAATTTTGAAAATAAACAGGGCGTTCCGAAACGGGCTTAGGCCGTTTCGAAACACCCCTTTGACAGTGGCAAACATGTTCCGAAACGGGCTAAGCCGTTTCGAAACACCCCTTTGGCAGTGGCATAACCGTTCCGAAACGGCCCCTAGGCGTTTCGAAACGGGGTCTCGTAGACGCTCCAACGGCTATATTATTTGAAATCCGTTCCGAAACAGGTGACCCCGTTCCGAAACGGTAGGCGTCTGGAAGCTGAAATTTTGTGAGAAAAACACCCCAACGGCTCTAAATTTCAGCCCATCACCCACAACGGCTAGAAAACTTCAAGAGGCTATAAAAAGACCCCAAGAAGCTCCAGCAATCATCAATTAAGCTATAAGTATACATCCTTTCATCAAATACAAGCATTTGTGTTGAAATCCCATTTTTATCTAGAAACCCCAATTGTATCCTTCATTTATATTTTGTTCAATTGGGTTGAGTGCTTGATATCGGGCTATCATTTGTATTGAGAGATACCTTATTAGCCACCAAATTTCTTTGTTCTATTGTGTGAGGATTAGGTTAATTTTTGGGTAGAAAAATTAACCGAAATTGTAAAGGTTGCCTCCTTGTCCTGGAAAAAGGGGACGAACAATTTAGTGGAAATTGTTGGAAATCCTTGGTGAGACTAAGGTAGTGGATGTAGAGTTCGGTTGGTGAACTTGAACCACTCTAAATTCCCGTGTCAATATTTTTAGTTGCAATTTCCGTTACAACATCGTTAAAATTCCAATTCACCCCCCCTCTTGGTTATTATCATTCGTGTGATCCACTCAACAATTGGCATCAAAGCTTAACTCTTTGAGGATTAACAACCGCAAGAGGAGATCCTTGGAAGAAGTGTGATCATCATCAAAATATCAAGAGATGGCATCAACCTCCGCTCCCGGCATGTACGACTCACAATCCACCACAAAGCCTCCTTTCTTCAATGGTGAGAACTACTCATTTTGGAAAAATAAAATGCGTCTATTTATTAAATCAAGTGACTACCTTGTGTGGGATGTCATTGAGGATGGACCATATATTCCATTGAAGCAAGATGTTGATGGCAAGATGGTGCTTAAAAGAAGAACGGAAATGAGTGAAGAGGAAAGGAAAAAGATCCAAGTAAATGATAAAGCTCTTCACATGCTATTTTGTGCTTTCGGTCCGGACATCTACTCAAAGGTCTCATCAATTGAAAGTGCCAAAGAAGTGTGGGACACTCTTGAAACCACCTATGAAGGCACCAACGATGTCAAAGAAACTAAGATTGGAATTCTCAATCTTAGTTATGAAAATTTCAAGATGGAATTTGATGAGACGGTGTCAAAGATGTTTGATCGATTCTCCACAATTGTGAATGGTCTAAAGGGCTATGGAGAAATTATACCGGAAGACAAGCTTGTCCGAAAGCTACTCTATTCACTTCCCGAATCTTGGGATGGGAAGAGAACCGCTATCATCGAAGCAAAGAATTTAAAAACTCTAAAGCTTGATGAACTTGTAGGTTCTCTCCTTACTCACGAGATCATGAAGCAAGGAAGGGAAGATGAGAAAAAGAAAGAAGAAAAAAGAATGGAGAAGCTTGAAGGGGAGAAAAAGAAGAAAATAGGAATAGCTCTCAAAGCTAAAACTTCCCAACTTGATGAAAGTTCATCTAGTGATGAGGATGAACTTGAAGAATTGGCTATGATAGCCAAACGATTCTCACGCCTTATGAGGTCCAACCGAGGAAGAAGAATCCAAAGGAAAATGGACTTTAAAGGTAAGAACAAAGAAGAAGGAAGGGATCCAATCACTTGCTTCGAGTGCGGACAACCCGGCCACATACGTTCGGAGTGCCCTCAACTCAAGAAGAAGGGCTTTGAGAAGAAGAAAAAGCTCAAAGCTAAGCTTGCTACTTGGAGTGATGAGGAGTCATCGGAGGATGACGAACAAGAAGTGGCGAACCTCTGCCTCATGGCACTTGAGGAAGATTCCTCCTTGGTAACCTCTAACTCATCTACTTTAGATTTTTCATATGAAGAACTAAATGATGCTTATGATGAGTTACAAGAGGTATATGATGAATTAGTTGAGAAGTATAGGGAGTCGGTTATTAGGAATAGAAAAATTATTATAGAATTAAAAGAGAAAAATGACTCACTTACTCAAACTAATTCTAAAATAGAGAAAAAGATATTAGGATTAGAAGATGAACTTAAATTCTTTCAAAAAGAAAATATTGATCTTAATAATCTTTTATCTCAAAATAATTGTGAACACCAAAAGGTGTTAAGTGAGCTAAATGAGCTCAAAAAGTCTTTAAAAATTAATGGTAGTGTTAAACATGACATAGGAGAATCCTCTAGAACACACCAATATAAGAAAAAGACTAACTACTACAAACAAGATAACTATCCTAGACATAGTAAAGTTAAAAGAATTAGAAATGTATGGGTTCCTAAGGAACTTGTTAAATCTAATGATATTATTGCTATGTCACCTTGGATTCCTAAGGGAACCAAAGTTTTAGGAACTAACACACATGGACCCAAAATGATTTGGGTACCAAAAACAAAAGTTTAAATATCTTTGTTTGTAGGGGGAGCATTGCTACAAGGCCAAAGCACAAAGTCAAAACTCATGGTACCTTGATAGTGGATGCTCGAGACACATGACCGGAGACAAGAGTCGACTCATGGATCTAAAGCCAAAAAGTGGAGGAGTAGTAACATTTGGTGACAACTCCAAAGGCCACATTGAAGGTATTGGCTCCATTGGTAATCACTCTACTACTCTCATTGAAAATGTTTTATATGTCAATGGTCTTAAACATAATTTATTGAGCATAAGTCAACTATGTGATAAAGGTTTTAATGTTATATTTGATAAAACCGGTTGTAAAATCGTAGACATTAAAACTAATAATATTATGCTCATAGGTCATCGCATAGGGAATATATACATGGTGCATCTAGATGACATACATACATCTCATGCATGCTTAGTTGCTCAAAACAAAAATGATGCATGGTTGTGGCATAGGAAGCTAGGACATGCTAGCACAAGTGTTTTAGAAAAACTAGTCTCTCTAAACCTAGTTAAAGGTTTACCCAAGATAAAATTTTCGAACGATAAAATTTGTGATGCATGCTCAAAGGGTAAACAACATAGATCTTCTTTTAAATCCATTAATGACATTTCTACTAGTAGATGTTTACAACTAATCCATATGGATTTATTTGGGCCAATTAGGACTATGAGCTTGGGTGGCAAATCATATGCTTTTGTATTAGTTGATGATTTTTCTAGATTCACTTGGGTTCTCTTTTTAAGTACTAAGGATGAGGCTTTGGAAAAATTCATCACATTTTCAAAATTAATTCAAAATGATCTTGAACTTAAAATTTCACATATTAGAAGTGATCATGGAACCGAATTTCAAAATTTAGGATTTGAAGATTTTCTAAATGAAAATGGTATTAGCCATAATTTTTCAGCCCCTCGAACTCCTCAACAAAATGGGGTAGTTGAGAGGAAAAATAGAACTTTACAAGAAATGGCTAGAACTATGCTTTGCGAAAATAATTTACCAAAATATTTTTGGGCGGAAGCAACAAACACGGCTTGTTATATTATAAATCGTGTAACCATTAGGCCGATTTTAAAGAAAACACCTTATGAGATTTTAAAATCTAAAAAGCCTAATATTAGCTACTTCCACCCTTTTGGATGTAAATGTTTTGTTTTAAATAATGGAAAAGATAATTTAGGTAAATTTGATGCAAAAAGTGATGAAGCTATTTTTATAGGTTACTCTTTAACCTCTAAAGCCTATCGAGTATTTAACAAAAGAACTTTAGTTGTAGAAGAATCTATTCATGTTGTATTCGATGACAATCCCCTTCCTAGGAAGGATTCTTGTGATGATGATAATGTAGGAATCACAAATACCTTTGATGGAGGTCAAACTTCAAAGAAGGATGAGATTCAACCAAAAGAAGAAGACACACAAGATCCACCTCTTGAAGCCTTGAGGGACTTGGCTATTGAGGAAAAGGAAGTTAGCTATCCAAGGGAGTTGAACTATGTCAAAGATGGTGAAATCTTGGGTGATCCATCCAAGGGGGTAACCACTCGTTCTTCTCTTAAATTAATGAATCATATTGCATTTATCTCATGCATAGAGCCTAAAAATATCAAAGAAGCATTGAAAGATGATTTTTGGATTATGGCTATGCAAGAAGAGTTAAATCAATTTGAGAGAAGTAATGTTTGGACATTAGTTGATAGGCCTAGTAATCAATCTACAATAGGAACTAAATGGGTATTTAGGAACAAACTAGATGAGAGTGGTAACATTGTAAGAAATAAAGCTAGACTTGTAGCACAAGGTTACACTCAAGAGGAGGGAATAGATTTTGATGAAACCTATGCACCCGTAGCTAGAATGGAAGCCATTAGGATGTTGCTTGCATATGCATGTTATCATAATTTCAAGCTTTTTCAAATGGACGTTAAAAGCGCATTTTTAAATGGTTTTATAAATGAAGAAGTATACGTAGAACAACCACCGGGTTTTGAAGACTCAAAATTTCCAAATCATGTTTTCAAACTTACAAAAGCACTTTATGGTTTAAAACAAGCTCCTAGAGCTTGGTATGAAAGGCTTTCAAATTTTTTGATTGAAAAAGGATTTGAAAAAGGTAAGGTGGACACTACACTCTTTATAAAAATGTATAAAAATGACATTTTAGTAGTTCAAATTTATGTTGATGATATTATATTTGGATCTACTAATGAATGTCATTGTCAAGAATTTGCTAAGTTAATGCAAGGTGAATTTGAGATGAGCATGATGGGGGAGCTCTCATTCTTTTTGGGACTCCAAATCAAACAAATGAAGGATGGCACCTTCATAAATCAAGCAAAATACATAAAGGATATGCTCAACAAGTTTGGCTTGGAGAACACAAAACCTCAAGCCACTCCTATGAGCTCATCTACAAAGCTTGACAAAGATGAAGGAGGTAAGTGTGTTGACTCTAAGCTTTATCGCTCTATGATTGGATCTTTGCTTTACCTTACCGCAAGTAGACCGGATATACTGTTTAGTGTTTGCTTGTGTGCTAGGTTTCAAGCTAGTCCTAGAGAGTCTCACCTTATAGCCGTTAAGAGAATCTTTAGATACCTTAGAGACACTCCTTGTTTAGGCCTTTGGTATCCTAGAGTCTCTACCTTCAACCTACATGCTTACTCGGATGCGGATTATGGGGGTTGCAAAATCGATAGGAAAAGTACTTCAGGAACTTGTCAATTCTTAGGTAGTATGCTCATATCTTGGTTCTCTAAGAAACAAAATAGTGTAGCTTTATCTACCACCGAAGCCGAGTACATATCCTTAGGAAGTTGTTGTGCTCAAGTCCTTTGGATGAAACAACAACTCTTAGATTATGGTGTAAAAATAGAAACCATACCCCTTAAATGTGATAATACAAGTGCAATATGTTTAACAAAAAATCCCATCCAACACTCTAGAACCAAACATATAGAAATAAGGCATCATTTCATTAGAGATCATGTCCTTAAGAAAGATGTGGCTATAGAGTATGTAGACACCTTAAATCAATTAGCGGACATTTTCACAAAACCATTAGATAAAGAGCGTTTTTGGTCCCTTAGGAGAGAATTGGGCCTAACTAGCCTATCTTGACCTTTAGGACCTCTTTTAAAACTTAAATATGCTTGATTTTGTGAAATATCATGTTTATATGTTTAGACTCCCAATTTCTTCCATGCATATAGTTAGGGGGAGTATGTTTATGCCTAAATATGTTTGCCTGCTCATTCATATCATATATGCATGTTTGGCCTCTTAGAAAATTATTTTTTCTGCATTTTAGAGCCTCATCTGCACTTCCAGGCCCAGGTGTATCGAAACGGGTTAACCCGTTCCGATACGGGTGCCTTAAATTTTGTCCTGAGAGAAGGGCGTTTCGAAACGGCCCCAGGCGTTTCGAAACGTTTTCGGTTCGATGTAAAGGTGTATCGGAACGCGTTCCGATACGGGTCAAACGTGTTTCGAAACGGTCGTCCCCGTTTCGAAACGATATGTCAAAGGTTTTAAGAAGGGTCAAACCCTAGCCGCCCCGTTCCGAAACGGTCATGACCGTTCCGAAACGGACTCGCGGACAGCCCTATTTAGGGCTTCTAAAAGTTCAAAATTCTAATATTTATCAAACTCTTAAAACCCTAAAAACCCTAACCGACCCCCTTCTATAAATACCCTCTCAAACCCTTTGTTTTTCACAAAAATTGTGAGGGGTTTTGCTCTAAAACATATATCTAAGCAAGCTTCATCAATCTTGTGCAAAGATTTCACTCAAATCATCCAAAATCCCAAACTAAGGTAATTTTTCTTATTTTTCTTCTTTTTCAAATTATGTTCGAATCATAGGATAGAAAAATTTATTTTTGTATACATTGTATGTTTTTAGTTGTGGGTTATTTGAATCTTGTAAAAAATTTTCAAAATCTCAAAATTTTTGATTCGAATATAAAATTTTTTAACCGTATTTTTTTTAATTTTAATTTTGTTTTTCAAAAACCTAAGTGGGATTTCCTATTGGATTGATTTTAATTATCAATGCATACACTCAATTTTAAAACTCTTGCTTAATATTTTAGATGGCGGATCAATCGAACAAAAAGCGCAAAGCCGTTCAATCCGGTGAATCGAGCATTCGTCCAAATATCACTCAGCTCTTTCAAAAAACTCTTAGAACTCCAGACCAGCGTGCTCGTTTTGCTTATGTCAAGGACTTTGCAGTTCGTAAGGAAAGAGTTATTGATGTAGAATTCCTTAATTCCGAGCGATTCCTCTTTCGGTATCTTGGTCGTTTGGATGAGTGGGATCTTCTTTTCTTCTTGAGCATCGAAGATATTTGCTACAAAAACATGGTACTCCTTTTCTACTCTAATGCTCGTTTTCTTTACGATGAAACCAAAACCGAGATAGTAGGAATTGAGTCATCTTTATTGGGAAAGAAGTTTGTTATCAATATTGCTCTTTTGGAGTCTGCCCTTAAACTCAAGAATGAGGGTCTTGAAGATGAACGCCATTTTGGCACTTTTACCGGAAAAGCTTTAAATTTGGATGTGCATGATCGTGTGCTTCATCTCATTGTTTCTTGGTTTATCCGACCTTCCGGAGGTAAATACTCCCACATTCGTGAAAGAGATCACTTTTGGCTAGAATGTTTCCGTAGGGGTGAGCGCCCAAATGTCCCCAAAATTATTTTTGCCGAGATTGTCAATAACATTAAGCTTATTGACACGAATGAGTTAATTTCGTTCACTTATGGGATTGTTTTGAGTTTCCTCTTCCATCATCTCAATATTGACTGTACCTATGACTTCCCGGAACCTCGCAAGACAAAGATTGGAGAATCCTCTCTTCGCAAGTCAGGATTCACTTATATGAATGGTATTTGGGAAAGGGTTGATAGGGAAGCGGTTCCTCCTCCTGTTGCTCCTCCGCCTCAAGATCAAGTGGGAAACACTGATGCTCTCACTACTCTCCTTACCCAGCGATTCAATGCCTTAGATTCTAGACTTGATACTATGGACACTCGCATTGCTTCAAATTTTGAATCCATGGGCAATCGGTTGAAGAACGTTGAAGATGGTCTTCATACTCTTTCAACTTCGCATGCCAACCTTGATCTTTCCTTCTCTACACTTTATGGGCAATGGACGAAGTTTCATCGTTCGCAAGCCAAGGACGATGATGATGATTCAGATGACGAGGCTTAGGATGTTTATCATATTAGTTATGCATTTAGGATTAAGTTTGCATCTTTATATTTTAGAACCTATGCTTATGATCTTCTATTTTGGGATTTGATTATGAACTTATTTATGCTTTGAATATTTTGATGATATTAATTATGATTGCTTATTATTGCTTATTGGTACTAATCTTCTTTATGAGCTTGTTTCTTTTTGATCTAACAAAAAGGGGGAGAAGATATTTAAGAGAATTGCCATGCCATCATGCCATGCCACCAAAATTTTTCAAACTTTTAATTTTCAAATTTTTAAATTTGTCTTAAGGTTTTGATCCTTGATTTCAAAAGTCACAAGTTTTAAATTTCAAAACCTATCTTAAATTAAGGGGGAGTTAGAATATCTTCAAAACTTTCAAAATTCTTAAAAAAATTCTAACTTTGGTTTTGTTATATCAAAAAGGGGGAGATTGTGAAACATATGCTTTAATTTTGATATAACTAAAAACCTAAGGACTAAAATGAAAAATATCAAAACAAATTTTAAAGTCCTTAAAATTTCCTACATCTTGTTAAAGACCACTTCATAGCTAAAACCAAAGACTTACCAAATATTTTTTTAAGTATTTCAAAGCCAAAACAGGGAATTTTCAAGCCCCGTTTCGAAACGGCCAAGGGCGTTTCGAAACACTTTCAGTTCGATGTGCACCTGTTCCGAAACGGGTATCGGAACGGGTCAAGGCGTTTCGAAACGGTATGACTCGTTTCGAAACTGTTCTTCATTTAAACGAACCAGGGCAACGGCTATAAACTAAATTTTGAAAATAAACAGGGCGTTCCGAAACGGGCTTAGGCCGTTTCGAAACACCCCTTTGACAGTGGCAAACATGTTCCGAAACGGGCTAAGCCGTTTCGAAACACCCCTTTGGCAGTGGCATAACCGTTCCGAAACGGCCCCTAGGCGTTTCGAAACGGGGTCTCGTAGACGCTCCAACGGCTATATTATTTGAAATCCGTTCCGAAACAGGTGACCCCGTTCCGAAACGGTAGGCGTCTGGAAGCTGAAATTTTGTGAGAAAAACACCCCAACGGCTCTAAATTTCAGCCCATCACCCACAACGGCTAGAAAACTTCAAGAGGCTATAAAAAGACCCCAAGAAGCTCCAGCAATCATCAATTAAGCTATAAGTATACATCCTTTCATCAAATACAAGCATTTGTGTTGAAATCCCATTTTTATCTAGAAACCCCAATTGTATCCTTCATTTATATTTTGTTCAATTGGGTTGAGTGCTTGATATCGGGCTATCATTTGTATTGAGAGATACCTTATTAGCCACCAAATTTCTTTGTTCTATTGTGTGAGGATTAGGTTAATTTTTGGGTAGAAAAATTAACCGAAATTGTAAAGGTTGCCTCCTTGTCCTGGAAAAAGGGGACGAACAATTTAGTGGAAATTGTTGGAAATCCTTGGTGAGACTAAGGTAGTGGATGTAGAGTTCGGTTGGTGAACTTGAACCACTCTAAATTCCCGTGTCAATATTTTTAGTTGCAATTTCCGTTACAACATCGTTAAAATTCCAATTCACCCCCCCTCTTGGTTATTATCATTCGTGTGATCCACTCAACAGAAATTGCTCTTCATTCTTCGCCAAATTCTTCAATACTACCATGGCTTCATATGGATCTTTATCCAACAACAATCCATTGGTTGTTGAATCGATTCTCATGTGAGTTTGTAGGTTGGCAGCATTGTAGAATTTTATGACTTGATTCCAAACAGGAAATCCGTGCATCAGGCAATTTCTCAGAAGAGTAGTAAACCTGTCCCATTCTTCGTGCATTGGCTCGTCATCCTCATGCTGAAAAGTAGCAATTTCATTACGTAATCGCTCAGATAAATGGGAAGGATTAAAACGAGATAAAAATTCACGAGTTAAATCTGCCCAAGTTCGTATTGAACCCGATGTTAGTTTGTTCCACCAAGTTTTTGCTCTATCCCTCAATAAATGAGGAAATAACCGAAGCCTCAGTATCTCCGGATTTACTCCTGGTAGTCTAAACGAACCACAAATTTCTTGGAACGTTTTCAGATGTTCTCTAGCATCCTCTGTAGCAGCACCACTAAATTGGCCAGCGGAATTAATCATGTTGAACATCACATGTTTCAGCTCGAAGTTTTCAACTTCCACGTCTGGCAGGGTGGTTTCTAGTTCCACATGATCATTGATCATGAAATCACGGTAGGACCGGCGTGCGGCCCCAGCAGCAGGAGGAGCGGCAGGCTGTCAGTTTCCTCTATCTCCGATAGGATTTTCAGGATCTTCGGGATTCCTTTGGTTGTTCCTCCCGTCTTGTTGCCTTCTGTTCACCATTGCTTCTAACTGTTCCTCCAAGTACTCGTTTCTTGCTACTAGGAGGCGGACTCAGTTCCTGAGGTTGCACGTTCGTTCGATTTCAAGGTCTAATTTGTGCTCAGGTTCTTTGCCTCGTTGAGATCTATGCATAAGCAAACAAAAGACCTTGTGAAAAGCACAGGGTGAACAATCCAAATAAAAACTGAAAAATTAAAAAAGTGTGCAGTAAAAGTAGGGTAAAGATATGTTGCCAGTCCCCGGCAACGACGCCAAAAACTTGTTGCGTGTAAAAGAGTCTATCGCAATAGAGTGCAAGTGTACACGACGCAAGTAGTAAAGTGATACACAAAGTATCGGATGTCGAATCCACAGGGACTGGAAATAACTTTAACATTGGATTGATGCACAAGAGAAAAAGAGAATTTAATTGTTTGTAGGAAAATATCGAAGAATACTGAAGATAAAAGAGTAAAAGATTCAGGGTAGAGAAATAGGCCGGTATTGATTTGCTCAGTAGTGCAGGTGTTGCACTGTCTAGGACTTCCTGTTCTGTCGTCGCTCCTGTCGCGGCAGCACCTGCGGCGGCAGCAGTCTGTTGTTGTCGCGGCAGCGATCACACAACTCTGTACTTCAAGCTTGGCAAGAATCCCTGCTGTGACTCGTCATATCCCTAGGTCCAAGTCTGTCGATGATCACGTCTTAGATGATACCTTCCGGCGTGAATCGAAGGATGAACACCGATGTTGTTGAATTCTTCCTTAGCCACTTAACCTCGTCCTATCCCTAGGTCCGAGATAGTTCAACCATAAACTGGAGAACCCATACTTATTCCTTTCGTATACTTAACTCTCCCAATATTAAGTAAATGAATAATCTCACAATGCTCTCTCGATACTCTTGCAAGATGTTGAAAACCAGAATAAGCAAACTTGAAGTCTATTTTATTGAACAGAAAAAAATCCTAAAACAATACAATCCTTGCAACTACTTTACATAATCAACCCTTAGCCCTAGGGGAAGTTTAGAACATGATGACAAGGGGGAAAACGACTAGGGTTTTGGGGAAGACGGCTAGAGAATAAGATATTTTTCCCTAGGTCGAATTACATGCCTTTATGTAAGCCTTGGGTTCAAGTTTTCTAATAAGGTATGAGTACAAGTTTAAATTAAAGTACAACTCAATTAAAGACTAAATCTCTTGAGCATATGCCTTTAAACTCGTCTTCTTTTCTTGCTTTGGGTTTCTTCCTTGAACTTTGGGCTTGGCCTTCATTCTGATCTAGGGCTCAGAAAAATATCGGAGTGGGCCACGACAGACCGACTTAATTTCCTCTTTCTGTCGAACTCCACTTCACTTTTTCCCTTCAACATAGCTGTCGTCATTGGCTGCCACGGCAGCGTCATCCTTCTCGACTTCAGTCCTGTGTTCCAGCTCTACTTCTCCACTGCCCTGCGTCTGCTACAACAGCTACCTGCAAAAGTAACCAAAATCAGTAGCAACTGTGCCATTTTATATAATCGTGATGTATATGTGAAACTGTACCTAAATGCAATGAATTATGCTTGAATGCAGCAGAAATATGGGTTAATAAGGGGGTAAAATATAGAACTTTTACACACTCAACAGTGCCCGACAAATGGATTTCATCAACTGGACTTTTGGAACTAATTGAAGAAGTGAAGAACATGAATTAAGCAAACTTGAGAGCATTTTATTGAAAATACACTTAAACTATTACAACCGTTTCTCACAACCACTTTAGATACAAAAACCTAAACCCTAAGAGAGAATTGGGTCGTGACCTCCAATACCCCCCACTTAATCTATTTGTCAATCTCTCCGCTATACCCCTATACCCTCACAAACATTGGGTATATATAGGACGTGGCCTAAGTTTGAGTCCTCCTTGGAGTAGAAGTCTTTAAAGTATCTTTACATTAAATGTTGACTCATTTTTTTTACTTGAATGTGGACTCTTTGGACGTTGTCTTCTCTTGTAAGTAAAGATAAGTAACTTTACTTATCAATCTTCGATCAGCTCTACAGGCCGCTACAGGCTTCAGAAAATTGCAAGACTGGGCTCATTGGACTCATGAAATTGTCCTCTTTCAATTGCAACCCATCTTGACTAAGTTGGTTTTAACTCCTGCCTGGGCGGCAGTCGGCAATGCTGCTGCGACGGCATCCTTGGTGACACTTAGAACTGCTTCAGTACAACTCCTTTTTGCTCCCTGCTTTCCTTTCCTCTCCTCCTCTACATAGCTATAGCACTTGAAAATGAAAACTAAACTAAAACAATGTCTTTTCTTAACCAAACATAGAATATTCAATAAAAACATGGTAAAAGAGCAAATATTGTTATTATGCATGCAATGCACCTAAATATGCCTAAATGTGCTTAAGAACAACAACAATAAGGGCAGTAATGTGTACAAAATATAGAACTTGTGGACACTCTACAACACTACATTAAAAGTTTTGATAAAGTACATAAACATTTGTGTCATTATCTCATTTTTATATTTATCTCTAATGAATAATTGAATTTCAGGGCTAATTTTTCCAGATATTCCCTTTTGGGAATTATTTGGAAAAATACCCATATAGGGAATATTTGGAAAAATACCCTTCATTTGGCCCACGTCAGGCAAAATCGCGTCATGCAAGGCGCGAGATCCAAAATCGTGTTGTACAGGAAACGACTTCAGTCCGATGTAGATTATATTATCTGATATTTATTTAAAAAATAAATAAATTGAAGTCACGTTCTGTAGGACGCGACTTCCATGAGAATTTCAAATGACTCGTCGTGAATTTATCGAGTAATATGCAGAAGTCACGTTATGCAAAACACGACTTTTGCGTAAATCTGTTGTTTATACAATTTTGGATAGGGTTGTTTAGGGTTAATTTGCATGGTCTTGGGGGTAATTTTTCATGATTTTAATGTTTCACCTCATAGTAGTGATGTTTCTCTTCAAAACAGTGTAAAAATCGGCTTATATAAAGCATCGGAAACGATGTTTAAATCGCGTTAAAAACGCTACATTGTCATGTTTCTTTGATTGAAGAAAATGGGAACATGAGTTGGTAGGGTTGTTTATGGCTGATTTGCATGGGAATTTCACGTTTTTTTTTGTTATTTAACTTTGACGTCGTAGTACGGGAACACATGTTTACAATGGTGCAAAAATTGACACGTAAAAGGCATCCTAAAGAGTGTAGAAATGTGTTAAAAATGCTATCTTGGTATATTCCATTGCATTAATAAAATGGAAACATGGGTTGATATTCATGTTTTGGTCGATTTTGTTGTTTTAGTGTATGTTCGTGGCTTTTTTGTTATATAACTTTCACGTGGTAGTACGAGAACACATGTTTAAAATCGTACGAGAACACGTGGTAGTTACAAATTACAATTAGTTGATTCGAGGCTGGCTCTAAAAAGGACATTTTCTGATGTTGTGTCTAGGGTTCCTACAACTTCCACACAACTTAGGTTGGCCGGTCGATTCTCGAGGAACCATATCCTTGGCACAATGAATCCTAGTTGACTTCGGGCGACCTTTTTTGTTGCGTTGCAGGGATTCATTTGGCAGACTCTTAGGATTATTTTGAACCACATCAGGATGACGTTCATTTCTGATCGGAGGAAACTCATATCGATATACCTTGAAAACTTTTTCAAATTTGTATACAGGATCAACGAGTGTCATTGCGTCGAGATGAACAGATGCACATGCAGCGAAGACGTGAGCACACGGGTACTTGAATGTCTGAAAGACTCCGCAATCACATGTTCGCTTTTGTAGATTAACAACGTAGTTGTGGTGCATAATTCCTTCAAGTGGTCGTGAAAATTATGTAACCGTGAACTTATGTTGGTGACGTGAAAATCATGTGGCACCCATCACGTTTTCTTGTGCACGGTATATCTGAAATTTTTGTTGGAGATCTAGATGGAACCTATGGCCACCTGCCATCCAGTTCATAGCTTGTTTTCTGAGGGTTACAAAAAGGGTAACTAATCGATAATATGTTGCCTTCACAATTGATGTGACAGGTAAATGACGCGTTCCCTTCAGAGACGAATTGATCGCCTCAACCAAGTTCATCGTCATGTGACCATATCGACGACACTCATCATAACATCGCAACCATTTCTCCCTCGGGATATCAAGAAGATAATCATATCCAAATTGATTTCTATCTCTCAACTCTTGTAGCAGCTCCTCAACCTGCTCTACTCGGTGTGCATTACCTATTCGATAGAAGATAGAATAATTAACGAGAATTAATAATAATTGGCAATTTAATTTATAATTTTGAGAGAGAAAGTTGTACCCATGCAAAGAACCATTATACGCTCATCATTGTTCTTATACATTTGATAAAATTTGCAGCAATGTGTCGCAGACAGTACCGATGATGAATGTAAGAGGTTCCCAAGATTGTCCCAAACGTTGGATTGATCCCTAGATCCCTGCGCCTCTGTCTGAAATAATACATATCCTTTCTGGTCTTGCCCGTAGTACCCGACGTAAGACATGGGTTCGTAGGTTGGTAAGGAAAAATGTCCACGAAGGGATATCTTCCTTTTCAATAATGGCGAACGCTACAGGAATGCATTTTCTGTTGTCATCTTGTGCAACTGCCACTAGTAAGATCTGGGTGTATCTGTCGTACAAGAATGTACTGTCGATCTGCATCATCCGCTTATAGTGGCAGAATACTTTAATGTATTGCGGAAATGTCCAAAATAGGCAAAAAAATCTGCGTTCCCCGGGTACGACACGATCCCTTTCGTAGCTTGGCACTATCTCAAGTTCAACAATAGTTCATGAGTTGTATTTCTGCATATAGTTGAGCCACGTTCGCAACTCGTTGTAGGATTCCTCCCACTGCCCATACAGTTGTTGGATGACATGATATCTTGCATACCACACCTTATCGTAATAAACAATATGCATGTAATAAGAATGGATCGATGTTATACATACCGGCACAAATATGCGTGGATTTGCTTTCACGAGTTGACGGATATGCTCAGAGAGCACATGCACATCCAGGTTAGGATGGTCTTGATTCAGGCTTCCCATGAAGCATGTATGGGGTCCTTCGTATTTTGTTATCTGCCAGAGGTTGTTCATCCTCTTCAAACGTGATGCACGAACCCTCCATTTACATCCAGAATTCTTGTAGGGCATTCAGCAATATATTTGTCCCCTTCAGTTTTATGCACGGTGGACGTAACTGAGTTGTGTGTGTTGTAATGCTTGATGGCAGCCTCCATAAGTTTTTTAGTCCTGAAGACCATCCCAACATACAATACACCAGTATTACGTTCGTTCAACTGGTCCAACTATGGGTTTCTGTAGCGTAGAATCCTTCTATATCCAGTGTTGTGAAGTGGGATGGTGGATCGTAATACGCTAAGATAGTGTGAGTTCCAGTAAAATTGCTCAGGGCAACAACGTCCACAGGTTCGTCCTCTGCAATATCCTCTACAACATCGGGTGCATCATCATCAGCATTCATGGGCTCGTCAAGGTCTTCTAGAAATAAACATGTTTTGTCACCTTCGGGGCCGGGTTCCCTCAGTGGTTCCTCATCCCTTTCAAAATTGTATAGTTCTGATTCATCAGCAACATGTACCTTATTAGGTTCTACAACCAGAACCCGATCATGAGCTCTATGTTCAATATCTTGGTCGACATCAGTAGCTCATGAATGTCTCCCCATCGATGAGAAATCAATTGTGTTTAGCTCATTGGGATATAAGTTGAGTGACGTCCGGAAGAGAAGTCGTCAAACTAGTAAAACTCTCCATGGTAAGACGGTCCCATAGATGATGACGGCCCTACACCCGGGATATAAGTTGAGTGTTGCCCGTATGAGAAATCATCTACGTTTGTCTGACTGGGGATATAAGTTGAGTGGCATCCGTATGATAAATCATCTAAATTTATGTTAGTGGGGATATATGTTGAGTGACGTCCGGAAGAGAAGTGATCGAATGGGTTAAACTTTTCATGGTGGGATGGCCAGTAGATGATGATGGCCCTACATCAGCACTGTATGGATTGTTTGTTGAGTGCTGGATTAGCGGCATATTCAAGTCAATGTCGAACGTGGCTACAGAAGAATGCCTTGGCCTCGAGCCAGAAGACGAGGAAGCCTGGTCATTGCTTGCACTTAGTAAGTTAAAGTCTTGTCGCAAACTCGATGTTGGACTATTAGCATTTAGGTCAAAGTCAAGATTTGCATGGATCCAATTTGGAACAACGGTTTGGAATCCGACGTTTTGTTCTAAAAATGTATCAAAGAGCTTTAGGGGCCATCCCATTAAATACTATGTATGGGTGTCAATCATCATTTGCACATCTTCGTCGTATTTGACATCGAATATTGTAAAATAAAGCGAATCTATCGACGAAGGTAGTCAATACCTCACTGATTGTAACTCCCTCCCGGAAGCATGTGGAATCTTCCTCTTTAGCATTCGCTTCAGCCTTTCATACGTCACTCCATTCGAAATCTACAGCTTAACATTGTTGAGGGACTAGAATATAACACTGATTTCAGCATCAGGGATCATCTCACCATCGTAGTGAACTAGAGCATCAAATTTTTGTTGCAATGTTGAAAAAACGAAGCAATGTTTCTTCTTCGCAAACGAAATGCTTTGAACGTTTGGCAGAAACAAGTTTGTTGGCTGTAAAAAAATTCCTCCTATTTAAGAAAATGGGAGGTGATGTGACGTGTGAGTAGAGACAATGCGTAACTTGCGTCGTATAAAACGCGAGTTGTGCCAGCTTTGTAGAATCCTAATGTGTCAGGAGAAATGTCGTCGTATAAAATGCGAGTTATGACAGCTTTGTAGTATACGTACCGTGTCAGGGAAAATCACGTTTTATAGAAGGCGAGTTTTGCCAACTTTTTTATTCTTCTGATAACTCGCGTTTATACAACCCGGCTTTGTAGTATACGAAATGGGAGGTGACATGGCGTTTGAGCAGAGACAAAGTGTAACCCGCATCGTATAAAACGCGAGTTGTGCTACCTTTGTAGATTTCTAACGTGTCAGGAGAAATCGCGTTTTATAGAATGCAAGTTGTACCAGCTTTGCAATATACGTACCGTGTCAGGGAAAATTGTGTTTTATAGAATGCGACTTCTTCAGTATATATATACACCGAGAAGGTTGGAATTTAATTTGTAAGGACTTCGATGATATAATATGTTGAGACGAGAAACTATTACAACTTTGGTATACTACAATGGGCAGATAATCGATAATGCATCTCTCGGCGTTGTTTTTCAGTCCTCAAGTACTATATTGCTTCCGCTGCCATACAACTTATCGTATAAGAAGTTGATGAATAAAGTGAAGAAACATGTTCCACATAGTCTTGAGCAAAAGATGGAATCGCTGAAGTACAGAATGCCGACGTCGTTAGAACCATTAACATACTCATTATTTCACATTATGGACGACGCTGATGTGGAAATGATGGTGGAATCTCATCATCAGTTTTGTTCAGGGTAGGCCTTTGAGCTTGAGCTTTATGTAATGTTTTCTGATGATAGTGATGTTATCGGAGTCAGAAATAATATGTAAATTTTATTATATTATTAACGTTCTATGAAGATTCGTTAAAACGCGCCAATTTTATTTATATTATTAACGTTCTATGAAGATTCGTTAAAACACGTCTTACAGAATGCGACTTTTGCCACTATAAATACCTTCCTGGTCGATCGAAGCCCAAACCACTCAGTCGAATAGAAAAAAACTGCATAGTAGTGCTTGAAGTTTTCGATTGTAACTACTACTGCCAACAAATCACGTATCTAGAAAATTTATTCGTAAACTAATTTTCCCGATATTGTGATTTGTTGTTATTTGTAGTTGCATATATATGTTGAGCAGATGTTAACTATTCGATATTTTTGTTCACGAGGACCGACAACAACAAATCACAATATCGGGAAATTCAAGGTCTTTTGAATGGCAGGCAAGTGTCAATATCCAATAAACCTCCAAGATTCAAGACAGATATCGGGTGCAAGGCAAGATTCACGAGGACCGGTCATTAGCATCACCTTCATGATGATCATCACCGCCAGAACAAGTTTTAGCTACTTTAATAAATGTTGGTTGGTTGCAAATGTGATTTTATCATTTCAATTGTAAAGAAATACTCAAATCCTTTCAGTTGTAAAAAAAGGAATATTCAAATCCAATTTAAATGGAAATATATCATTTAAATTATATTATTCATATTACTATAAATAAATCTGATTTTACTTGTAAAAAGGAATATTCAAATCTGATATTCAAATGCATTTCTAGATATTGTGATTTGTCGACCATCTTCAACAAACACAGACGATAAACATATCGCACCATAACTGGTATCCTACCAAATTCATCTACTAATCATGTAAATACATATACACACAAATCATAATACAAGTGAAAATATTCACCAACGTTCGTAAAGGGGGCTATATGCGACTTTACTAGGATTCCTGGCGTGTCTCAGGAAAATCACGTCTTACAGAATGCGACTTTTCCAGGATTCCTAACGTGTCAGGAAAGTCACGTCTTATAGAACACGACTTTGCCAAGATTCTTAACGTGTCTGGAAAGTCGCGTCGTACAGAATGCGACTTTTGCGACTATAAATACCTTCCCGGTCGATCGAAGCCCACACCACTCAATCGAAGAGAAAAAACTACATAGTAGTGCTTGAAGTTTTCGATTGTAAGTACTACTGCCAACAAATCACATATCTAAAAAATTTATTCCTAAACTAATTTTCTCTATATTGTGATTTGTCGATATTTGTAGTTTCATCTATATGCTGAGTAGATGTTAACTATTCATTATTTTGTTCACGAGGATCGACAACAACAAATCACAATATCCGGAAATTCGAGGTCTTTTTGAATGGCGGACAAGTGACAATATCCAATAGACCTTCGAGATTTTAGACAAGCACTGGGTCTTGACCTTTTGTTCTAGCTTAGGACCCCCGCATAAAACCGGAGTCAAAGACCCAACCACCGAGCTTGAAGACATGCATTGAAAAAAATTATAATTTGTACCCCTAAACACGTGGTAAATTGTAAATTATTGTTCTTAATAGAAGACATGCATTGATACATGTAAAATATTACATCCGAATTACATATGTAAATTATATTTGTACCCCTAAACATGCAAACTAAAATAATTTACATATGAATTGATATAGACGAGAGGTGCAATAGTTTGTCCCATTTGTATGGCTGACGAGAGATGTGTCGTCGCTGTAGATAAATGGCCGACAAGAATTGTCAACAACAACGTTACATGTGCGGGTCTTAACATAGCTTCAAAAATACCGACAATGGTAGCAACATTGACCCGCGCTATCAAATGTAACTGGCACCCACCAAAAGCTGTAACCCTGGACAAGACAGATAAAGTTCCAGCTATTGTGAATTTGTGGTACCGATCATTTGCGTGGCACCACACCACGCGTTTCTGGATATTATGTTTTGTCGATCATCTTCAATAAACGCACGGTACAAACATCTCCCCACAACAATTGGTATCCAGCCACAACTGCATATACCCACAACTCACAATACAAGTGTGAGTTTGCCAGTAAGGTTCGTAAGGGAGGAGGCATATATAGCATAAAAATCGCGTCGTACAGAACGCGACTTTGCTAGGATTCCTAACGTGTTAGGTAAATCGCGTCTTATAGAACATGTCTTTGCCCAGGAATAATCGTGTAAGGAATCGTGACGTGTCTGCAAAATTTATTCGAAAACTAATTTTTCGAATATTGTGATTTGTTGTTATTTGTAGTTGCATATCTATGTTCATTAGATGTTAACTATTTCGTACTTTTCTTCACGACGATCGAATAAAATATAAACTAATTAAAGAATAAAAAATGCAAATTTAAAAACATATACAAATTAATTAAACAAACTCAAATAAAATACAAATCATGATTAAACTAAAATATATACTAATTAAAAAAAATATCAAGTTCAATATTTCCAAATAAAATAAACAACCAAAAAACTAATGGCGCATATGTCCACCGGTACCACAAGACAATGCACGACGATGTCGCTTCGGATTGCGTTGGGGTAGAGCGTCGTCACCATCATCACCATCACCATCATCATCACCATCCCAGTTCCAACAGCAACAGTACCGCTCGTTCCACCGGGCCCACTAAGGTAGAAAATCGACTGTGGTGGCGTTTGTTAGACAATCCCGATTCTAAATGCGGTTGACATCGGGGGAACGACATGAAGGGCATGTAGGGCATATAGCCTACAAGATAGCTAGAGGCACCACTCATCTTCGCCGAAAGTTGAGCAAAATGGTCTAACATAGAAGAAGGCGTTACATAACCTTGACTTGGACTTTGAGTCAGTTGTGGCCGCATCGGTGTTGGAGTAACATCTAATGGTGGCGGTGGCGGTGGCGGTGCTGCGGAGGAAGGACCACCGCCAGAGGTGTTCTGTGCTCCCATCCTCATCGAATGCTGAGACCGTGGGCGATTGTGTTGTTGACGTCGGTACACGACCGCTGCCTCCTCTAGATTCAGAATAGACAGCTTCCCATTCATCCTAAACCAGTCATCGTAATCATCGCTCACCATCGTTTCAAATATACAATACTCAGTCCGGAGTTGCCCACGCTAATTCGGCATGTCCCTCTAGTGAGCTATATAAGACTAGTGGTGCACCGACCAATTAACCTACAGGACAATCAAACAATTGATTTATTCTTTTTAGATATGAATTACGTTCAAATTAATAAAAGAATGTGATAAGTATATAAATATTTATTACATCGGGCTTCCTTTTTCGAGTGAGTTTGTGCAACTCATCCAAATTTAGAGGCTCAGTTGGGATACGTTGGAAACAACCAAATTGCCGTAGGACGCAGTCGATCGGATGCCACTCAACTATGGCATAGCAGATGAGTGGTACAAAGGCTATCCAAACAAGCTTCGTCTCGGCCGAAAATACCGAGATGCAATGCTACAAGTCCGTATGAGAGTACGACGTCCATAAAAACTGTAGAATATATAAATCGTATATTAAAAAAAGGAATTATGTATAGTTAAATATAAAATTCGAGCTTCGAATAAATACACTAAAGTGTTACTTGATCTTTTGAAAAATTCTCATTATCTTGTCTGATAACCGTCAGGCCCTTTGCAACACCAACGTGAGTTAAACGAGCAATCCACCTACAAAATAAGAAGATAATTTAATTAATTATAACAATGTCTATTAAAAAAATTAACAACTCTTTCCTTACCTTCGGGCTAGCGGAAAGACATATGGAGTAGGCTGCAAAAGCTCAGGGCGTAAAAACGACATTCTCTACCACGCCTAGGACTGGAGCAACACAAAACAACCTCTAATGCAAATATTTTTTCTGGATCGGTGTTCTTGTACAGCTCCCTAAACAGAGTGGCCAAAACTGCGGATCCCCAGCTCAGTTTACCGACATCTTCAAAATTCTGCAAATGACGCAACCAGATCGTGTGAACCTTGTCCCGAGTTTTGGCAGGCATCAATACCCCGCCGATCATCTGTAAAATATAAGCGCGAGCATATGCCTACAATATGAATATATATATATATATTACCATATGTAAAAAAAATATTATTTCAATAATATTCACTAAAAAATTATTTTTACCTTCTTCACTTTTTCACTCGCGTCAACAGGTACATTACCAAAATTATTCCGCAGCCACACTAGTTGTATTTTTTCGCCGTAAAAATGCTCTAGCGCAGCCCCTAGCCCACTCAAACATAGGTCCAACCAAGCATCAGAACCGGACCACTGATAGTCTCTCCATCAACAGGCAAACCTAGGATATATGACACATCCTCTAGGGTAATTGTCACTTCGCCCTTAGGATATAGCCTCTCCAAAAGAGCGTTTACCAAATCAACGTCTATTTTTGCACCCCCAACAATTTTGGATGCTTGCAAAAACTCGGCTTGCTCTAAGTAAGGTTCTATCAAAAGGTTCAGTAATGTCGTCATCCGGTTGTAAGAAACCTCTAAACGTCGTTCCATATTCTAAAAAATAAACGCATATGTAAAATTTAAACTATATAAAAAATATAAAAATACGTATATACTATTAACAATATATAATAAAATAATAAAATGAGATAAAACTTACATGTCTTCAATGATAATCGAACACGTGCTTGTGATCCAACCTTATCAATCCCGCCATTATATCAATCACGAGAAATCAACCAAGAAAGAAGATTTGAGAGAGTTAATTTTTTAGTATGGGGTAGGAGGGTTGTAGACCAATTTATAGTGTAAATTGCGTCGGTTGGGGTGTGATTACTGAATGAAAATCGCTTCATATACAACGCGACTTCAGAAATCGCGTTTTACACAGCGCGACTTCTTCATAACCATATCACAGTAATTAAATTTTCAACCGTTCTAATTTATTAACGCGGAAATCGCGACTTCACCTTATCGTGATGAGTCGTTTGAAATTCTCGTGGAAGTCACGTCCTACATAACGCGACTTCAATTTATTTTTTTAAATAAATATCAGATAATATAATCCACATCGAACTGAAGTCGCCTCCTGTACAACGCGATTTTGGATCTCACACCTTGCAGAATGCAATTTTGTTTGACGTGGGCCAAATGGGAAAAATTATTGCATGGTCCCGGACCACCACGTCATCCATGGTCCCTCCCACTAAAAATCAGCCACATAATTTGTTTTTTTCCATGTCATTTTTTTCCAAAGATGAATCTTCATATTTTTAAGCCATGTAAACAGGAAGTGGGTAGTTACATAGAAGTTGATTATAAATAAAATAATGACATAGAAAAAATTAAATTATGTGGCTTATTTTTAGTGGATATGGACCATGGATGACGTGGTGGCCCGGGACCATATAATAATTTCTCGCCAAATGGAGAGTATTTTTTTAAATATTTTTTATAAAAGTATTTTTTCAGATAATTTCCAAAAAAAAATCTGGACAAATTAGCCGAATTTCAATCGGTAATGACATAAAAAATGAAGCTGAATTGATTATGCCAAAAAAAAAAAAATCTTTTTCTCACCCGATTCTGTACAAGCAGAAGATTCCCCTCAACCCTTTTTCTCCCAAACGAAGCTAAAACCCTAACAACCTATTTGCAACCAACCAAGCTTCATGGCGAGTAACGGCGAAAGCTCTTCAGCGACGCCCCAATCGACGGCCGATAAGCCTGTGATTGTTAGGGTTAAGCGCAAAGTCTCTCAGTCTCGTCTCGATGCTTTCTGTACGTTCTTTCTTTTAATTCTCATTTATCTTACCCTCTTTGTGCTTTCTTTTGCTGCCAATATAAATTAAAAATGCAATTTTCAAAATGTAAGGAATACTCGTGTTGATTTTGCAGGGCTGGAAATCAACGAGAGACCTTTGAAGCGCCCCTTTTCTGATTTTCAGAATCTATCGATATCTGAATCGTCCCAAAAAGGTCTCCTTTTTAATATAATAGGATTTGCTGGTGTAGCTTCTTTTTAATTCAATTCAACGGTCATTCTTAATTTGCGTGTTCCGCAATTCAGAAATTTTCTAAAACTGACGCGATGGTGGTGTTCTGTATTAGAGGAGTTGAAGAGTAAGAAAGTATTTGTGCAGCATGTCGATACAGTTGTAAGCTCTCGGGCTACGGTTGATATTGTGCAGTCTTTTATAGTAAGTAATGATCAAATGCTGTTAATATGTGTACTATTTATCTTTATCCTTTGCTTTTGTTGGAGTCTGCTTCTTGAAGGCAATTTTTTCATTAATTTCTTTCCATTTACTATACTCTAACTGTGGGTTTCTTTTACAGCCGAATTCCGCTGATGCTACTGATGGTAAAACAAAGAGTCGGGAAGGAAGGCGCCCTCAGAAAATTGATTATGTAATCTCTTGTTCTTTTTTGTTTCAAGCAACACAATCATGGTTGCTTCTTGAACTGCTGGTGATTCTTGTCTCTCCTTTATGTACCCTAATGTTTTTCCATTTTGATCTTAATGTCTTCAGCGGCAAGAGCAGCTATCAAAATCCATCCAAAAGCAAGAGGTAATTTAGTGTCTAGCACTTCCCTGTAAATGTTTGCAACGATATCCTGATTCAGTTTTAAAAGATAGTCATCATCACTGTTTCTTTCTATATCCTTGCTATGTTTATCGTGGATCTTTGTGAATTTTTCTTAAGTGTCCATCTTGAAGCTTTAATCTGTTCACATTTTTGTTCTGATTTTATGTATCTACTAGCATTGGTTGCTTTGTCTACATTTCAATATATTGTTAAAACCTAGATTTATGAAATGTGTCGAAGTATGGAATAATGCCTTCTTGTAAACTCTGCTCTTTATGTCCTTCACTATCATCTTATCTTTGTTGATTTTTTTTTTTCATCTTAGATAATTATTAAACTGATAATAGAATACCAATTGAGCACATTTACTAGTGTATGTGGAATGCATTATACCGGGTAACAAACTAAAGTGGAACAATTTGCTGGTTTCGTTATGTCTTGCTTTAATATTTTTCGAATATGAATGTTGCGAAGGGGTTCGGAATGGTTTCATATGATGGAGTAGTTTGACAGTCTTTGCCTTAAGAAACTATGGATTGATGCCATAACCTTGACTCGAGTGATAAATTTATCGCACAATAGGGTAAAACCGCTGAAGTACCTACATTATGGTTCTTGCTATTTCTTCAGAAAGCTCACAGCTCCATTGGCATAGATAACTGGAAATGCATGCTTTTTGTGAGACTAAAGTAAAATTTTGACAACTGGTGTTGATAAGAGAACCAAACTGCTTAAGTTTGCTTAGACTTACTCTTTTCCTTATAGAAACTTGTTATATTATTGTTTTAATCCAAAATCTGGGCTTGGAGAATCTGAAAAATCTCAGAAGCTTGTCTTCATCAAGTACAATTTTAAACTGGAGCTATCTTGTGATATAGGAAAAAAGGATTTGCTTTTTGATTTTACTTTCATATTTCTGTAGTTTATGGAGTCTGTTGTCTTAGGCAATTGCAAAAAATGCTCGTTTTGAACAAATATGGAGGAGAAGAAGAGGTAAAAAAGAGGCAGTTGATGAAATGTGTCATTTCTATGATGTTGTTCGTGTTGATGTTGAGGAAAAGTCTAATAGCATACAGATTGAGTAAGTTTGTCTTAAAATTTATTTAACTTGTATGTTAAAGAATTATCGTGAAACAGATTAAGTTACCTTGATTTTTACTTCAGAGAGAGATTCTTGGAAGATCAAAAGCTTTTGTCAAGTTATTTGCCTCTCTTGAAAGAGTTTATCCCTGCAGCTGTGGCTGAAATTGAATCTGATATGCGGGAATACCTTCTTGGAAAAGGTTGTGAATTGTAAATTCGTTTTTTTTTTTTATAAAGAACCACTATTTACTGCAGTTCAAGGCCTTTCAGCTGCTATTGTTTTCAACTTCAGTTCAAGGCCTTTTGAACTTTCTAATTCATATATCGTTTTTAGGCAGCCTATTTCAGTGGTTTCCCATGCAGTGCTGTTTCATTAGAGAATTAGTATTATTTGTGTCCTCTTTAATACATCAGTGGGGCTGATATTTGGTTTATGTTCTTGAGACCATCCAATCCAATGTGTTATTTCCTTTTCTATTTAACATGCAGAACAATATGTGTACGATTACTACACTGTGAAGGATGACCTGGCTGTAGATGGGGATATGGCTTCAAATCCATTCCCACTGTGAGTATTATATTACGCCGTTCTTTAATCTCTCTCTCACACACACATTGATACTAATGCATGATCTTCTTGCAGGGTGACAGTGGATGATGAGGATTTCTATGATGTGCCATATGAGTCGGAATATGATAGTGAAGATTCAAATGGTAATCTTTAGAGTCTAGTCTCTGTCACCAAATTCCAGGGATGCTTGTATGATTTGTATATTTATTTTGGTGTTTGCAGCTGAAGATAATCCAAGAAATGATTATCCTGATGAAATATCTGACGAGGAGGAAGAAGAGGAGGAAGATGAAAGTAGATCCTCTAGCAGTATCAAGTCTTCAGAAGTTGGGAGCCTGGGAGCATATGATGAAGACCTTCTATACGAAGTTGATTCCTGCGATGCTTCCCACGGTGATGATGCCGATTATCTTGGTCATGGTAATAGTGATTATGGTCCTGATGGTGGAGATTGGAGATGGTCTTACAGATGAAATCTGGACATTGTTGGCAAGTAGAGTCATTTGTTTGGTGATCATGTTAGATCACAGATTATCTTGTTTTATGTTAAAGTTAAACACTGTTCATAATTAGATCCAAAAGATATCACCTTAGAGGGACTTTGTAGACTGTAGTCATGATTATCATCGCTAATATCATAGTTCTGGTGGTTTTTTTGGGGGCTCCTGAAATCTTATGTTCTCGTTTTGCAACGAAAGAAATGTTTATTTACAGAAAATCATGGTCCATAGCATATTAATATTATAAAAGCTCAACTCAGCAATCTCCCCTGGTGTGGCTTATTTTAGAAGTCGGTACATTGATCAACACTTGTGTCATTTTTGCATCACAATTCACGAATATACGTCATATTACAGAATGATAATTCTGCTGGCTGCTGTGTGATTTGAAATTTTGAATGTAACTCTCAGCTCTTCACATCATGGTTTAGCTGAAGCCGAATTCATACGCAACAATTTGTTTGATGCTCTGCTTAGCTTGCAGTTGCAGGTAAACTGCCTTATCATTCATCATTTCTCTTAAGAAAAGAAATCACCCTTCTTTTTCTCACCGATTCTTCTTCTGATCACGTTATATATATTAACATAGAAATACGTTATTGTCAGAATTTTTTTGGTTTTTGAGTTCCGTCTTGATTAATCCGGATCGATACGCGTCATACACTTATGTATGATTTTTTTAATATGCTAGTGTGATTACAAGGTAATATTTGTTCAATTTTTTAACCCTTTAATAAGGTACACATTGTGCACACATGATGCTCGAACCTGAATCACCTGAATAAAATACATCATTCTTTATTACTAAGACCACTCCACAAGTTCACTTCACGTACAGTATAATGTAATCTAATAATAAACGTATGATACCAAGGAGATGTCATGCTTACATAATTCATCACCTTCTTGGCAATTGTGATTTAGCAAGAGAGTAAGGCTAGATTGAATTTGTTTTCTGAAAAATGCGGTCCGAAAGTATTTTTTAAATTGTTTGATTTTTTAAGTAAATAAAATATTCATTTTAGATATTTTTTTAAAAATATAAAATAATTGGTGATATAAACAAAAATAAATGAAAAATTCTGCTCAAAACTACTTTTGGAAAAATTAAAAGCTGAAAGTTTCAAATTTTGAAAAATACTTTTTAAACCAAGCTAAAATAATACTTTTCAAATCAAACAGAAAAAACACTTTTAGCCTGAAAATTATATACGCTACTACATTACTTTTGACAAAAAAAAAATTAATATCCTATACACTGGCGCCTGGCGGTGAAAATTGAAAATTTTCACAAGCGCCTTAGTTTTAGGGTATAAAGAATTAGTTTAGGGTTTAGGTGTATGGATTTAGAATTTATGGATGGTTGTTTTAATTTAAAGTTTAGGGTTATAATTTAGGGTTTATAGGTTAGGGTTTAGTTTTATGGTGAGGATTTAGGTTTTAGCCTATAAACCCTAAACTAAAACCTTAAACCTTAAATTAAAACAACTATCCATAAATTCTAACCCCCTACACCTAAACCATATACCCTAAACTAACTCCCTATACCCTAAAACTAAAGTGCTTGTGGAAACTGAAAATTTCCACCGCCTGTGTATAAAATATAAAAAAAAAACACTTTTAAAAAACATTACTGTACCGTGTCTTACAAAACTATGTTTACCATTTTGCCATTAAAAGAAGACGTTGATCAAACTTTATACAAACAATGGATAGAGTTAACTGCTATTTCATTTTTATGTAATATTATAATGATTAATAAAATCCTTTAAGAAAAAGATTATTGAACAAGCTTAATCCAATGAATCACCAAAAGATAGAATATTAATGGAATGGAAAAGAGGGTGAAACAGGGATTGTCGGGGAGCCTCTTACTTGTAGCTTAATTTTGTTGCATTTGATAAATTAAACAATATATTCCTAATCATACGGTAAATTACTTGACCCAGATGCCAATTAATTAGGTGAATCCATGACAATTCCTTACCAAACATTAATAAGTGTGATTTAGGGACGGACGTAAAATTTTATGTTAGGAAAAACGAACTTCGAAAATAAATTTTTAATAAAAAATATATAAAAAATTAAAAAATATATAATAAAATTATATATAAATTTTAAATTCTTAGTGAGAGCGACTACCCTGATCCATTTTTAATGTAAATAGTCGGCATATCAAATCTTTTCCTACCCCTCTCCTCATACTCCACTCAAAATAGTCTGCCGCTATTTGGCGTATCAATCTCACCCTAAATTAAAATTTAGGATAACTACTTATTTGGTATCCTACTTGTTTTTTATATTCCTATTTTGATCATTCAATTATTATTTTTATAAAATAACATCTGATGTTACGTTTTGTTCTTATTTTAATATTTTCATAATTAAAAATTAACGATAAAACTAACATGTCATTTTTATGAGGAGAGAGAATGAAAAGAACAATAAAAATGTCATGTCAGTTTTGTTGTTAGTTTTTAACGATAGAAGTATAAAAATAGAAACAAAATGTAACATTAAGTACTATTCTGCCAAAAAAATAGTTGGGTGTTCAAAACAGAAACACGAAAATAGTGGGGTTACCAAATAGGTAATTTACCCTAAAATTTAAAACACAAACAAAAGTAATATAAAAATAGAGTGTAAGGAGATCCACTATTTAACCTAGCTACGCTTATATTGCTCCATCTTGTATGAGTTCGAATCTCGATATTAGAATAATAATAATAAATAAATAAATAAATAAATAAATAAATAGAGGTGTAATACTTAAAATGACCATTGTACTACACTAAAGTTCCCACTTTAGTTTTTTTTTATCAGTTTAGTCCCTCAACTTTCAATTATATTATCAGGTTATCCCCTTGATGTTTTCTGTTGAAAAAATTATGATGCCAAATGTAAAAAAAGCAATGAAATTTCTACAAAGAGAGAAAATTAAAAAATCATTAAAATGAAAAAAGAAAAATTAAAAACTCAAAATTTCATAAAAGGTCTGAAGTATCGAAAGTTGATGGATCAAACTAACTGAAAAATTAAAAAAAAAAGAGAATCTCAGTAAAATATATGGGCCATTTAAGTATTGAGCCTAAAACAAAACAAAAACAAAATCTTAAAGCTGACCATTGCATGACCAGAATCAATACTCCAAGTTCAAATTATCAACATTTTCATATAGAAGCAGTTCAAACTTCAAATCACAAAACATTTTAGTACATTTGAACTTGAACCTTAAGGTACCATTTGACAATTGTTCCTTTTTTTTTAACAATTTACGGATTTATATTGTAAGTTTAGAAGTACATTAGTCTCTCTATAGTAAATTATTCACGGCGGGAGTGCATGATTGCACTGTTCGCATGCCAGCAGGGAAATTCCATGCGTTTGGCGCACGGGAGATGAGCTCCCTGATGGAGGCGGTACTCTAGAGGAGGTACGGAAGGTGGTGTTCGAGATGGATCCGTTGAAGTCTCCGAGCATAGACGGCATTCATGCGGACTTTTATCAGAAAAAATGGGATGTGGTAGGTGAGTCGTTATTTGAGTTTGTCAAGGGGTTCTTTGAAGGGGTGCCGCTAGATACTCGTATCAATCAAACTTTAGTTGTGCTTATTCCTAAAGTGGAGGTGCCTGAGTTGATAAGTCAATTTAGGCCTATCAGTTTGTGCACAGTGCTGTATAAGATCATCACGAAGACGGTGGTTAATCGTTTGAAGAAGTTTTTACCGCAGTGGGTATCGGCGAATCAGGTGAGCTTTGTTCCAGTGCGGAATATAACTGATAACATCATATTGGCTCAGGAAATTATCCATTCTATGCGTAATAAGAGTGGGAGGAAGGGATTTATGGCGATCAAAGTGGATTTAGAGAAGGCGTATGATCGCCTTGAATGGCATTTCATTGAAGATACTTTGAGGGAGATTGGTTTGCCGGATACTATGGTTGCGCTAATCATGCAGTGCGTTTGTTCTGTTTCGACACAAGTGCTATGGAATGGGGATGTTACGGTTTCCTTCAGATCGTCAAGGGGTATTCGACAAGGAGATCCACTTTCGCCATACTTGTTTGTTTTGTGTATGGAGCGTTTAGCACATAGTATTGAGGAGAAAGTGGAGGCTGGGCTGTGGAAACCGATTCGGTTATCCAGGAATGGGACGGGGATATCGCATCTTTTTTTCGCCGATGACTTGGTTCTTTTTGCAGAGGCAGAGATGTCACAAATGAATGTAATCCATGAGGTTTTGTCGGATTTTTGTGCGTGTTCTGGACACCGGGTGAGTGTTGCCAAAACTCAGATCTTTTTTTCTAAAAATTGTGATCAGAGTGTGTGTATTGATTTGGGACAGCGGTTAGGCTTTGAAGTGGTTGGGGATTTAGGAAGATATTTAGGCGTGCCTTTGTTACATGAAAGGGTCACTAAAGCCACATATGCCTATCTTCTTGATCGTATGGAGAAAAAGTTAGCCGGTTGGGTGGCTAATTCATTATCGCTAGCGGGACGAATAACTTTGGCCAAAGCGGTGCTCCAAGCAATTCCATCCTATGTAATGCAAGCTACGATGTTACCGAAAGGGCTTTGTCAGGAGATGGGGAAAATTATTAGACGGTTTGTGTGGGGTGGTGCTCGAGAGAATAGAAGCATCTCCTTGGTGAATTGGGAGACTATGCGGAAACCGCTATCGGATGTGGTATGTGATTTAAAGATTTGTCCGTTCAAAATAACGCATTTTTAATGAAAGTGGGTTTTGAAATTATAACTCAACCTAATAAACTATGGGTTAGGGTCATCAAAGAGAAGTATGGGTGGCGAGAGAAGGTTCCGTCAAGTATTAATCGAAGCCGATGTTCACGACTTTGGAAGGGCTTGGATATGGTTTGGGTCGAGGTAAAGAATAGCATTTTGTGGAATGTGCGGAATGGAGAGCATACAGACTTTTGGTATGATACTTGGGTGGATATGGAAGGGCCTTTAGTTGCGCGATGTACCATACCATTTACGCCTCTCCCAACACCGGTTGCGCGCATGGTGACTGATCTTGGGGAGTGGGATTGGCGGCAATTGGAACCAATATTGCCGGATGAGATCTTGGCTAAATTGGAGGCAATTCAGCCTCTGAGAGCATGGTTTGGTGAGGACGTGCCGTGTTATCGATGAGAGGAAAACAAGAGTTTTTCAGTTCGATCCGCGTATAGAGTATTGGTGGGCTATCAACATGCTACTGTGGATGAGAAATAACGGGTGGTTTGGGGTTTGAAGTTACCTCACCGAGTGCGGACGTTCATGTGGTTGGTGTTGCGGCATAGTCTCCTCACGAATATGGAACGTTGTAGACGCAAGCTAACAACCGATGGGGGTTGTAGGATATGCCGACGAGGGGATGAGGATATCGATCATATTTTGAGACGGTGCTTGATTGCGAGACTGCTTTGGCAGCAACTAGTGCCGCGAGCAAACTTGCAGGATTTTGAGGCCATGGACTTCGATTCTTGGCTGGTTTATAATCTGAAAAACGAGGGCAAATACCCGGATAGGGGATCGACGTGGGTATCCAGGTTTGCGGTTGGGTGCTGGTTACTTTGGAAGAGGAGATGCACTATTGTGTTTGATGCTGATGGCGTTGTGCATGGGGATGTTACTGGCCATTGTTTGCAGTTGGCGCTGGAGTTTGAGAGCGCTTCGACGTGTGTTGCGGCCCCTCGTAGAAGTCGTGTGAGGAATGTTAGATGGCAGCGGCCACCGAGGGAGTGGGTAAAGATTAACACGGATGGCTCAGTATGTGGGCAGCATCATGAGGCCGCGATCGGGGGCGTTATCCGCGATTGGAGTGGTGACTGGGTGTTTGGATTTGCTCGTCGGATTGGGAGTAGCTCGGTTTTGTTGTCGGAGTTGTGGGCGGTGTATGATGGTCTTTGTCATGTATGACGATTGGGGCTTCGAAAGGTAATTGTCGAATCGGACAATATGGAAGTAGAGCGGATCTTGCGGAATGAATCATCGGCGTTGCGTGGGGATGTCATTGTGAACATGCTTTTCGGACATCTTTGTTGTGATTGGGAGGTGAAAATTCAACACATTGGACGAGAGGGGAACAACGTCGTGGATCGCCTTGCGCGGTGGTTCACCGGACAACGGCGGGGAGACGCCTAGATGGCTGTGGAGCCGGCTGTGCTGCACGACTTGCTGATAAAGGATCGGGGCGTGTAAAGCCCCTGTTATTTGTTTCTGCATTATCAAAAAAAAAAGATTTTAAAACAGAAATAACTTTGAACGTTATCTTATAAAATAAATAAATCTACTTGACGAATATTAATATACCATAATTTTAATTGATTTAATTTTAATATACCATTGGTTTATTGCTGACTTAGATTTTGAAATTTAATATTTATTTTAAAGTTATTAAATTTTTAATGGTGTAACGTAATTATCGTTGATGTCGTATATCGGTATATATCGCTTATTTTAAACTCGATTATTAATGAAATGTTTTAATTCTTTTTCTTAAGTATTGCACTCTTCTTTTTATTTTCCAATCTAAAATAGTGAAAGATGAAGTTAGATTGAACACATGCTGATTTCATTGTTCAAAATTTTTATTAAAATAATATGAAGTCGGCTCGACATTATGCTCTATCACGCCAGGAAGTGAGCTCAGAAAGGTGAAGTCAGCATGTGATCAATATGACTTTTAATTGTATTGTTAAAAGTACAACACATCCGAAAATAAAAAAGGCATGTGCAATATTTCAGAATATTTTTTAGATGCAATATTCAAAAATTTTAGCTGCTCTACAAACAAGAAATTTATCAAACTAGACCCTTAATTCTACAAAATTTTAAAAAATATAATAATCATTAAAAAAAACTGAAGACTTTTTTAAATATATTTTAAAAATATAAAATTGAAATAATTTTAAAATCTAAAAATTATAAATATTAAATTTTGATAAAAAAATTATAATCAAAGTTAAAAAAATAATAATTATTATAAAAATATTTATGAAAAAAAATCAATAGACAAAAAGGATAAGTTTTTAAGAAACAATACCAATCATAAAATTCAATGAAACTTGAAGGAAAGTGTAAAACATTTTGTGAGATGAACATAAGGTCATAGAGATTATAATTTTGATATAGAAAAGAAACAAATATTCCTTTGTTCTTTTATTTTGAATGTTTCGCTATAATCGAAAATATTTGAAAATATAAAAAAATTGCTGAAAAATAAAAAGAAAAGAAAGAGAAAGAATTAATGAAATCTTGTATCAAGATTATCAAGATCCTCAAGGCTGATTAGTTTGCTGATATGTCATTTTTAGTAGTTAGTTAGGCTTATTATTAGTATATAAACATGTGCATGTAAAATAAACATTTTAATTTTTTCCATTAATAAAATCTCATATTTCTTTTCTCTCTCTTATTTTCACGCGCTATTCCTATTACATTTTTCCCACTTTCGACCTCTCGTCTTTTTCTCCAAATCACCACATCAAGAAATACGAAACCCTAAAGAAAATCTAGCGATTCAACATGGTATCAGATGATGAGTCTTCTGATTGTTTCCGCAATCAAACCTTCAAGAACGATGACCACTCTGATAAATATTACATTCATCCAAACGAGAACCGTTGTCTCGTTCTCACCTCTACTTTGCTCAATGGTTCAAATTACCATAGTTGGGCACGTTCGATGAAGATGGCGCTCATCTCGAAGAACAAATTTCGCTTTGTGGATGGGTCAATCAAACAATTGCGCCAAGAACATTCTCGGTTTCAAGCATGGGTGAAGTGCAACAACTTGGTCCTCTCTTGGCTTCTGCGAGCAATTACTCCGAAAATTGCGCAAGGAGTCATCTAGGTAGATACGACTTACGAGCTGTGGGCAGATCTTCACGATCGATTCAAGCAAGGGGACTTGATTCAAGCCTCAGACCTACAACAAGAATTTTATTCTTTGCATCAAGGTAACCTCTCTGTTACTGCGTTTCATACGCAATTGAAGGCCATATGGGATGAACTTTACAATCTTAGGTCTCTCTCTAATTGTGATTGTAAGGCTGTCGAATTTAGAAAACAAAATTTTTCCTTTAGGTTCCTTAAGAGTTTGAATGATACCTTTTATATCCCTAAATCTCAAATTTTGATGATGAAACTCTTTTTGAGTATAAATGAGATATTCTCTGTTCTTGTGCAACACGAACGTACCATTAATCCTATAACTGTTGTTGATTCCAACATCTTATTGGTTGATAGAAATTCTGTCAAAAGAGATGAGTCTAATAATAGGGGTTCTGTTAGGAAATTCTCTGGGAATCCCATAAATTGTAAACCATTATGTGTTTTTTGTGAGATGTATGATCATTTAGTTGAGAAATACTTTAAAAAGCATGGATATCCTTCTGGGTATAGGTATAGAGCATCTGTTGGTAGAGCCAATCAAACTGGTAATATTGCTTCTGTCCATACAAATGAAAATCCTATGCATTCTACTTCTGTCAATACAAATGAAGACAGTCTCGTTTCATTTACCAAGGAGCAGTATGCTAGTTTACTGTCCTTGATAAATGAACGAGAGAAACCTGTTTAAAACTCTGTCTCCCAGCCTCAAATGAATGTCTTATATTCTAATTTTGAATCTGCTTCCACTGAAGAATCAGGTATGATTCTTCCTTACTCTCCAATTGAAAATTCTAATAGTGGTTATTCTGAAAGTATCTTTAATTACCGTGCTTGTTCCAAATCTTTAAACTATGATATGAGTAGTTCCCTTAGTTTTAAATCTTGGATTGTTGATTTAGGGGCTACTGACCATATTGCAAATTCTTTGACTCACTTTATAGTTTATTCTTCTGTTAACAACAAATTTGTTAAACTACCTAATGGTCAATTAGTTAAGGTGTTGCATATAGGTACTATCTTCAAATTTGATTCTTGAGAATGTGCTTCATATACCATTCTTTGATTTTAATTTGATCTATGTTTCTCAGTTGACAAATAATTTTGATTTGTCATTTTTTTTCTCACACAATGTTTGCTGCATACAAGATACCAAACAATGGAGAATGGTTGGTATAGCTAGGAAGTTGCATGAATTGTACCAGCTTAAAGTTCAAGATGCTAAAAATATTGTCTTTTGTAATGTGGCTAACTCTTCTATTTCCTTTAATGTTTGGCATGCTAGATTAGGCCATCCCTCTAATCAGAGGATGAAAGTATTTATAAATTTGAATTCTTTTATTCCTTCTGGTTCATTGAATAATTATAAAATTTGTCATTTGACAAAACACAAGAAATTGTCTTTTCCAGTTAGTATCTCTAAGTCTGAATCTGTATTTGACATTGTTCATATGGACATTTGGGGTCCATTTCTTATTCCCAGCATATATGGTTACTTTTATTTTTTACTATTGTTGATGATAGAAGCAGGTTTATGTGAGTATATCCTATGAAGTTTAAATTTGAAACCAGAGGTTTAATAACTGATTTTTATACAATGATAGAGACTCGGTTTTCAAAGAAGATAAAATATATTAGAACTGACAATGGAAAAAAATTGATATGGCTGACTTTTTTAAGTTAAAGGGTATTATTCATCAAACTTCATCTCCTCATACACCCCAACAAAACAGTATAGTTGAAAGGAAACACCATCATTTATTAAATGTTGCTAGGGCATTAATAATTCAACCTGCTTTGCCTTTGCCTTTCTGGATGGACTACATTTTACATGCTGCCTTATTAATAAACATTACTCCTACCCTATCCTTGGTAATAAAATTCCCTTTGAAGAACTATTTCAGTCTAAGCCTAAATGTTGAGTTGTTAGGGGCTCGATTCCTTCAACCGTTCTTGCTCGCCAAGTGTGGAGAAGTTGGATAATTGGGTGTTTTAGTGGGAGGTGAAAAATTGGCAATTTGACACAAGGATTTATAGTGGTTCAACCTTCTAACCAAGGTCTACATCCACTACCTTAGCTCCCCACTAAGGATTTTCAAACAAATTCACTAAGAATTTCGTCCCTTTTTCTCGGCTTAGGAGGAAACTGTTACAACGATTAAGCTTTCTACCCAAAGCTTGATCAAACACTCTCTTACAAGAGAAAGACTTAGCAAACTAGAAATCCCTCTAATAGGTATGTGTTTGCAATACTAAGCACTCACCCAAAACCTAAACACTTGAGCAAATTTAACAATGTTAAGCTCACAAGTGTTGTCTAAGCAAGAAATGTACAATTTAAGCTCTAGACAAATTTTGACATCATAATGTTGTAACAATTGAAGCATTAACCATTACAAGATGCTTGGAGGTCCCTTTTATACTCCTTGATGAGTTTGTGGCCGTTACTAGCCATTGGGATTGAATTGGAGCCGCTGGAGCTTTTATTTCCCACCATAAATGCAGTTCTGCAGCTTGACGTATCGATACTCGTCAAACCGTATTGATATGGTCTCAATGAGGAATTAGCCGTTGGGCTTCTTCAGCTGATGCGTATCGATACGCTTACCTAGCGTATCGGTACGGTCCTGCAATTAAAAGACCGTTGGGGTAGTTAGGCGTATCGGTACGCGATACACCCGTATCGGTACGCGACTAGCCGTTGGGCTATTTCAAATCACACCGTATCGATACGGCTAAGCGTATTGGTACGAGTTTTGGCTACTGGAAAAATCAGGTAGTTGGAACCCTAAGGCGTATCGGTACGGGCACTTGAAAAGGCTGATTTTGACTACTTTAAATGTACTTTAAAATCATTCTAAAGCCTTTAAAAACCTTTAAACATATTTTCAAGTTGTTTTTTACTAAAAACATATTTTAAATTCTTTTCAATTTAGTCCAAAACATTTTCAAATATTATATCAAAACATTAGTTCTACACTAAATATACTCATCTCAGAATTATAGGTTGTCTTGCTTATGCTTCTTTACTACCCAAAGTTAAGATTAAGATGCATCCTAGAGCTGCTAAATGTGTATTCTTAGATTTTTCTAAAGAATGTGAAAGGATATAGACTATATGACTTAGAAACTGAAACTGTTTTTGTTTCTAGAGATGTGGTTTTTTTTCTGAAGACGTCTTTTCTTTTAAGCGAAACTCTCATGCTGAAACTATTATTTTACCTAATTGTGATAATTCAGGACTGGATGATGATGTTGAACCAAATCAAAATTTTATTTCTGATGATGGTGTTGGTTTTGAATTTTTTTAGAATACTCTGCTGAAAATTCTGATAACTGTGGTGTTGGTTTTGATAATTTTGATAATTCTGGTAATTCTTGTAATTCTGATAAATGTGATAACTCTGGTCAGCTTATTAATTCTCTTATAGTAGAAAATCAATCTAATTCTGTTGGGCTTGTAGCACGCTCGAATCGATCACCGAAACCGTCAAGGAGGGTTGTAATTGCTTGGTGGTTGAATTGGCTAAAACCGAAAATAGTAGACAATTTTTGCACGATGATTTTAGAGTGGTTCGACTACTTCAACCGAGTCTACATCCACTACCTTAGCACACCACTAAGGATTTCCCAATTCACTCAACAATGAATTCTTCCTTTTGAGGACAAAGGGTAACCTTACAACCCTATCTTTTCAATGGCTAAGATAGAACCACTCTAGTTTTTCTCTCAAGGCTAAACTAGAACCTCTCCTTTTACAAGGGTAGAAAGTTGTAAACAAATATTCCTCACAAGGTGGGTGTTTACGAGAGTTGAGCTCACAAGAGTGTAAAGAATAAGAACAATGAAAAACAAAACACTCTCTATACAATATTTACTAGAGAAATAAGGAAGATAAAGACTTAAACGCTATTTCTCTTGATCATGAATCTTGGATCTTGTCTCTTGATGTTTCTTGATGCTTGGAGGCCTTATTTATAGTCCCAATTGAGTTTGTAGCCGTTTATGGCCGTTGGGATCAAAATATAGCCGTTTGAAGACTTTAATTCCATCCAAAATGCAATTCAGCTGCTACCCGTTTCGGAACGCCTCACGCCCGTTTCGGAACGCCCTCTTTATAGAGATAGCCGTTGCAGCCTGTCGGGGTACCCGTTTCGGAACACCCTGTATCCGTTTCGGAACGTGTTTCGGAACGCCTTAGCCCTGTTTCGAAACGCCTGCATTTTGAATATTATTTTGGGAAAGAGCCGTTGGGGTTTATAGCCGTTAGGGTCGTTGCCACATAGGCGTATCGAAACGGCCTATACCGTTTCGGAACGCTTGGCCCGTTTCGATACGTGTATCGAAACGTTTTGCCACTGGAATCCCCCTGTTTCGAAACGCCCTATGGTGTTTCGAAACGGCCTATGGTTTTTGTGAAATTTGGCCTTTTAAACACATTTAAAAACCTCTTTAAAAACATTTTAAAGCCATTCCAAATTTGGCTACTGCCCTGACAAGTTTTGAGACCTTTGTTTAAGGTTTCGAAACTTTACTCTAAAAACATGTATTTTGGACATTTTGGTACTTTCAAAAGAGTAGTTCGATATAGGTATTCAATCGAACTCTTTTAAAACATTTTGTCAAGTTTTAAAGACTTTTGAATTATCTTTGAAGTCTTTAAACAAGTCTTAAAACATTTTTCACATAATTGTTATATCAAAATATTTCTCAACAATCTCCCCCTTTTTGATATAACAAATTATTTTGAAAAATTGTTCTTGACAAAAAGCTCCCCCTTAATTTTTCACTTAATTCTCCCCCTTTTGTTATATTAAAAAATAATTCAACTCTTTATAGTATATAATAACAATGGGGTTTATGACCATTGTGGTCAATATTACGTGGGAGTATTAAAATGTCAAAACATGTAAAATTCTTTTGAAAACTTCCCTAAACATAATTTCAAGTTGTTTGGATTTTTGGAAATGATTTAAATTCTTTTTAAATTAGTCCAAAACATTTTTCAATTATTATATCAAAACATTAGTTCTTCAATCTCCCCCTTTTTGATATAATAAAACCATCTTGAAAAATTATATCAGTCCAAAACATTTTTCAATTATTATATCAAAACATTAGTTCTTCAATCTCCCCCTTTTTGATATAATAAAACCAACTTGAAAAATTGTTTGGGATTCTCCCCCTTTAACTTTAAAATTGTGAATAAGAGATTAAGATATGAAATAAAATAAAGCTTCCCCTTATTCATTTGAAAAATCAATTTTTCAAACCAATTTCTCCCCCTTTTTGTTATATCAAAAAGAATTTAAAATGACATTTAAGTTCAAGATAACATAGGAGGCAAAAAAAAATTTTGACACTTAAAATTTTTGGTTTAAAAAAAATTGGCTCCCCCTTACTCAAAGCATCATAAGAATGTTAATCCAACATTTATGAATATCTAGTTGACATAAAATAAAATAAATCAATAAACACTAAAACAACTAGATTTTACCACACTTGAACTCAAGGGAGGATGTGAAGCCTTCCTTCTTCAAGTGTTCTTCCTTGTGTGCATGGAGCTCCCCCTCAATTTTTGACTTGTTGATCATTCTCCATCACACCTAGCAAAAGACAATCAAGTAATTTTTGGTATCCAAATTGATTTGGATCCATAGACGTTAGTAGCACAAAATTTAGTCCCCTTAGGAATCCATTTTTCAATTTCATCCTTTTTAGTTGAAGTGGTTAGTCCTTTTGGGACCTAAACACTTCTAAAACATTTTCCATTTTAAAAAAAAAAAACTAGGGGCACTAGATTGTCTTACATAAAAAATTTGATTTTCCAAAATTATTTTTCTTTTCAAGCTCTTTGGAAATCAAATCTTTTTCCTTTTTGAGATCATCGACTTCTTTTTGATGATCTCTTTCCATTGTTTGAAGCAAGTTTTGTAAATCTAAAACTTTAAGCTCAAAATCTTTGATTTTTGCTTCAAACTCTAAATTGGTTTTAAAAAGCAAATCATTTTCGATTATTAATTTTGAAATCAATTTCTTGTTTTTCGAAAATGAAGCCTTGAATTCAAAAACCAATTCATCATAGGCTTCTTGTAACTCATCAAATGTATAAGAATTTGAAATAGATGAGTTAGAAGTTACCTCTTCCTCATTGAGGGCCATTATGCATAGGTGGGCTGCTTCATTATTGGTGGAGTCTTCATCACTCCAAGTGGCCACTTATGCTTGTTTAGAAGATGATCCTTCTTTTTGGATTTGTGGGAATCCTTCATCTTCTTCCTCGATTCATGTTTGGATTATTCCATTTTGTTCTTCATGAACCGGGTGAATTTGTTGAAGAGATAGGACATCTCTTCATCTTCACTATCCTCCTCACTTGAATCTTCATGATGACACGTGGAGGATTTGAGAGCCATGGTATTTACATTGATGCCAATACTTTTGAGTTTCTTCTCTCCCATAGCTTCACTTGTGTGACTAGAGCATTTAAGATTCTTGCTTTTCTTGCCTTTGCTCCAACACACCTACAAGAGACATTTACTTCGATTTTGGTATCCAAATTGCTTTGGATCCATTAACATTAATTTCAATGTCTCTAGTTCCCTTAGGAACCCATACTTGTCTAATCCTATAAGTTTTTCTTTTCTTTATAGGACAAGTATGCAACGAATGACCATGATAATGGCAATGTGAGCATTTTGCCATTACGGGATGAGATGAATTATTAGAAATGATTTCTTTTTCTTTTGTTAAGCTTTCAAGCTTAACTTTTAAATCAAAATTTTCTTTTTCTAAAACATTTTTGCTTGTTTTTGAAAATTCTAAATCATTTTTCAAAATTTCATTTTGATTTTCAAAATCCATTTTTGTTTTTAAAAGAAAATCATTTTCAGTTTCGAGTTTTGAAATCATTTTCCTAAATTTGGAATTCATGGTCTCAAATTCCAAATATAATTCATTAAAAGCATCTTGTAACTCATCAAAAGAATGTGAATTTAATTCATCTGAGTTAGAAGATACCTCGGGCTCATCGAGAACCAAAACACCATCCACCTTAGGTGTTGAAGGGAGGATTGCACATGATGAAGCATCATCTTTCTTCTTTTCTTTCCCATAGAATTTCTCAAGCTTCTCCCAAATTTCTTTGGCACTTTTGGATGGGGAGACCTTCTTGGAAATTTCTTCACTTAGGGCACAGAGAAGAATGTGCATAGCCTTTGCATTGAGATGGTCCTTCTTTGTGTCTTCGACACTCCTTTTCTTCTTCTTTTTAGGAGCTTCCGAATGTCCACTTATGATAATCTTCCAAATGTCAAGGTTGAATCCTTGAATGAAATATTTCATAATGTTGCTCCATTGGAAGTAACCTTCTCCTTTGAAGAGAGGAGGACACATGATAGAGCGGCCTTCTTCAAATGAAATCATTGTAGAACCGCTTGCCATTTTCTTGTACGGTGGACTACGAGCGTTGGATCTTTGCTCCTGGATGTTAGTCCTTCGATGGAGACGAGGCTCTGATACCAATTGTTGGGCTTGTAGCACGCTCGAATCGATCACCGAAACCGTCAAGGAGGGTTGTAATTGCTTGGTGGTTGAATTGGCTAAAACCGAAAATAGTAGACAATTTTTGCACGATGATTTTAGAGTGGTTCGACTACTTCAACCGAGTCTACATCCACTACCTTAGCACACCACTAAGGATTTCCCAATTCACTCAACAATGAATTCTTCCTTTTGAGGACAAAGGGTAACCTTACAACCCTATCTTTTCAATGGCTAAGATAGAACCACTCTAGTTTTTCTCTCAAGGCTAAACTAGAACCTCTCCTTTTACAAGGGTAGAAAGTTGTAAACAAATATTCCTCACAAGGTGGGTGTTTACGAGAGTTGAGCTCACAAGAGTGTAAAGAATAAGAACAATGAAAAACAAAACACTCTCTATACAATATTTACAAGAGAAATAAGGAAGATAAAGACTTAAACGCTATTTCTCTTGATCATGAATCTTGGATCTTGTCTCTTGATGTTTCTTGATGCTTGGAGGCCTTATTTATAGTCCCAATTGAGTTTGTAGCCGTTTATGGCCGTTGGGATCAAAATATAGCCGTTTGAAGACTTTAATTCCATCCAAAATGCAATTCAGCTGCTACCCGTTTCGGAACGCCTCACGCCCGTTTCGGAACGCCCTCTTTATAGAGATAGCCGTTGCAGCCTGTCGGGGTACCCGTTTCAGAACACCCTGTATCCGTTTCGGAACGTGTTTCGGAACGCCTTAGCCCTGTTTCGAAACGCCTGCATTTTGAATATTATTTTGGGAAAGAGCCGTTGGGGTTTATAGCCGTTAGGGTCGTTGCCACATAGGCGTATCGAAACGGCCTATACCGTTTCGGAACGCTTGGCCCGTTTCGATACGTGTATCGAAACGTTTTGCCACTGGAATCCCCCTGTTTCGAAACGCCCTATGGTGTTTCGAAACGGCCTATGGTTTTTGTGAAATTTGGCCTTTTAAACACATTTAAAAACCTCTTTAAAAACATTTTAAAGCCATTCCAAATTTGGCTACTGCCCTGACAAGTTTTGAGACCTTTGTTTAAGGTTTCGAAACTTTACTCTAAAAACATGTATTTTGGACATTTTGGTACTTTCAAAAGAGTAGTTCGATATAGGTATTCAATCGAACTCTTTTAAAACATTTTGTCAAGTTTTAAAGACTTTTGAATTATCTTTGAAGTCTTTAAACAAGTCTTAAAACATTTTTCACATAATTGTTATATCAAAATATTTCTCAACAATCTCCCCCTTTTTGATATAACAAATTATTTTGAAAAATTGTTCTTGACAAAAAGCTCCCCCTTAATTTTTCACTTAATTCTCCCCCTTTTGTTATATTAAAAAATAATTCAACTCTTTATAGTATATAATAACAATGGGGTTTATGACCATTGTGGTCAATATTACGTGGGAGTATTAAAATGTCAAAACATGTAAAATTCTTTTGAAAACTTCCCTAAACATAATTTCAAGTTGTTTGGATTTTTGGAAATGATTTAAATTCTTTTTAAATTAGTCCAAAACATTTTTCAATTATTATATCAAAACATTAGTTCTTCAATCTCCCCCTTTTTGATATAATAAAACCATCTTGAAAAATTATATCAGTCCAAAACATTTTTCAATTATTATATCAAAACATTAGTTCTTCAATCTCCCCCTTTTTGATATAATAAAACCAACTTGAAAAATTGTTTGGGATTCTCCCCCTTTAACTTTAAAATTGTGAATAAGAGATTAAGATATGAAATAAAATAAAGCTTCCCCTTATTCATTTGAAAAATCAATTTTTCAAACCAATTTCTCCCCCTTTTTGTTATATCAAAAAGAATTTAAAATGACATTTAAGTTCAAGATAACATAGGAGGCAAAAAAAAATTTTGACACTTAAAATTTTTGGTTTAAAAAAAATTGGCTCCCCCTTACTCAAAGCATCATAAGAATGTTAATCCAACATTTATGAATATCTAGTTGACATAAAATAAAATAAATCAATAAACACTAAAACAACTAGATTTTACCACACTTGAACTCAAGGGAGGATGTGAAGCCTTCCTTCTTCAAGTGTTCTTCCTTGTGTGCATGGAGCTCCCCCTCAATTTTTGACTTGTTGATCATTCTCCATCACACCTAGCAAAAGACAATCAAGTAATTTTTGGTATCCAAATTGATTTGGATCCATAGACGTTAGTAGCACAAAATTTAGTCCCCTTAGGAATCCATTTTTCAATTTCATCCTTTTTAGTTGAAGTGGTTAGTCCTTTTGGGACCTAAACACTTCTAAAACATTTTCCATTTTAAAAAAAAAAAACTAGGGGCACTAGATTGTCTTACATAAAAAATTTGATTTTCCAAAATTATTTTTCTTTTCAAGCTCTTTGGAAATCAAATCTTTTTCCTTTTTGAGATCATCGACTTCTTTTTGATGATCTCTTTCCATTGTTTGAAGCAAGTTTTGTAAATCTAAAACTTTAAGCTCAAAATCTTTGATTTTTGCTTCAAACTCTAAATTGGTTTTAAAAAGCAAATCATTTTCGATTATTAATTTTGAAATCAATTTCTTGTTTTTCGAAAATGAAGCCTTGAATTCAAAAACCAATTCATCATAGGCTTCTTGTAACTCATCAAATGTATAAGAATTTGAAATAGATGAGTTAGAAGTTACCTCTTCCTCATTGAGGGCCATTATGCATAGGTGGGCTGCTTCATTATTGGTGGAGTCTTCATCACTCCAAGTGGCCACTTATGCTTGTTTAGAAGATGATCCTTCTTTTTGGATTTGTGGGAATCCTTCATCTTCTTCCTCGATTCATGTTTGGATTATTCCATTTTGTTCTTCATGAACCGGGTGAATTTGTTGAAGAGATAGGACATCTCTTCATCTTCACTATCCTCCTCACTTGAATCTTCATGATGACACGTGGAGGATTTGAGAGCCATGGTATTTACATTGATGCCAATACTTTTGAGTTTCTTCTCTCCCATAGCTTCACTTGTGTGACTAGAGCATTTAAGATTCTTGCTTTTCTTGCCTTTGCTCCAACACACCTACAAGAGACATTTACTTCGATTTTGGTATCCAAATTGCTTTGGATCCATTAACATTAATTTCAATGTCTCTAGTTCCCTTAGGAACCCATACTTGTCTAATCCTATAAGTTTTTCTTTTCTTTATAGGACAAGTATGCAACGAATGACCATGATAATGGCAATGTGAGCATTTTGCCATTACGGGATGAGATGAATTATTAGAAATGATTTCTTTTTCTTTTGTTAAGCTTTCAAGCTTAACTTTTAAATCAAAATTTTCTTTTTCTAAAACATTTTTGCTTGTTTTTGAAAATTCTAAATCATTTTTCAAAATTTCATTTTGATTTTCAAAATCCATTTTTGTTTTTAAAAGAAAATCATTTTCAGTTTCGAGTTTTGAAATCATTTTCCTAAATTTGGAATTCATGGTCTCAAATTCCAAATATAATTCATTAAAAGCATCTTGTAACTCATCAAAAGAATGTGAATTTAATTCATCTGAGTTAGAAGATACCTCGGGCTCATCGAGAACCAAAACACCATCCACCTTAGGTGTTGAAGGGAGGATTGCACATGATGAAGCATCATCTTTCTTCTTTTCTTTCCCATAGAATTTCTCAAGCTTCTCCCAAATTTCTTTGGCACTTTTGGATGGGGAGACCTTCTTGGAAATTTCTTCACTTAGGGCACAGAGAAGAATGTGCATAGCCTTTGCATTGAGATGGTCCTTCTTTGTGTCTTCGACACTCCTTTTCTTCTTCTTTTTAGGAGCTTCCGAATGTCCACTTATGATAATCTTCCAAATGTCAAGGTTGAATCCTTGAATGAAATATTTCATAATGTTGCTCCATTGGAAGTAACCTTCTCCTTTGAAGAGAGGAGGACACATGATAGAGCGGCCTTCTTCAAATGAAATCATTGTAGAACCGCTTGCCATTTTCTTGTACGGTGGACTACGAGCGTTGGATCTTTGCTCCTGGATGTTAGTCCTTCGATGGAGACGAGGCTCTGATACCAATTGTTGGGCTTGTAGCACGCTCGAATCGATCACCGAAACCGTCAAGGAGGGTTGTAATTGCTTGGTGGTTGAATTGGCTAAAACCGAAAATAGTAGACAATTTTTGCACGATGATTTTAGAGTGGTTCGACTACTTCAACCGAGTCTACATCCACTACCTTAGCACACCACTAAGGATTTCCCAATTCACTCAACAATGAATTCTTCCTTTTGAGGACAAAGGGTAACCTTACAACCCTATCTTTTCAATGGCTAAGATAGAACCACTCTAGTTTTTCTCTCAAGGCTAAACTAGAACCTCTCCTTTTACAAGGGTAGAAAGTTGTAAACAAATATTCCTCACAAGGTGGGTGTTTACGAGAGTTGAGCTCACAAGAGTGTAAAGAATAAGAACAATGAAAAACAAAACACTCTCTATACAATATTTACAAGAGAAATAAGGAAGATAAAGACTTAAACGCTATTTCTCTTGATCATGAATCTTGGATCTTGTCTCTTGATGTTTCTTGATGCTTGGAGGCCTTATTTATAGTCCCAATTGAGTTTGTAGCCGTTTATGGCCGTTGGGATCAAAATATAGCCGTTTGAAGACTTTAATTCCATCCAAAATGCAATTCAGCTGCTACCCGTTTCGGAACGCCTCACGCCCGTTTCGGAACGCCCTCTTTATAGAGATAGCCGTTGCAGCCTGTCGGGGTACCCGTTTCGGAACACCCTGTATCCGTTTCGGAACGTGTTTCGGAACGCCTTAGCCCTGTTTCGAAACGCCTGCATTTTGAATATTATTTTGGGAAAGAGCCGTTGGGGTTTATAGCCGTTAGGGTCGTTGCCACATAGGCGTATCGAAACGGCCTATACCGTTTCGGAACGCTTGGCCCGTTTCGATACGTGTATCGAAACGTTTTGCCACTGGAATCCCCCTGTTTCGAAACGCCCTATGGTGTTTCGAAACGGCCTATGGTTTTTGTGAAATTTGGCCTTTTAAACACATTTAAAAACCTCTTTAAAAACATTTTAAAGCCATTCCAAATTTGGCTACTGCCCTGACAAGTTTTGAGACCTTTGTTTAAGGTTTCGAAACTTTACTCTAAAAACATGTATTTTGGACATTTTGGTACTTTCAAAAGAGTAGTTCGATATAGGTATTCAATCGAACTCTTTTAAAACATTTTGTCAAGTTTTAAAGACTTTTGAATTATCTTTGAAGTCTTTAAACAAGTCTTAAAACATTTTTCACATAATTGTTATATCAAAATATTTCTCAACAATCTCCCCCTTTTTGATATAACAAATTATTTTGAAAAATTGTTCTTGACAAAAAGCTCCCCCTTAATTTTTCACTTAATTCTCCCCCTTTTGTTATATTAAAAAATAATTCAACTCTTTATAGTATATAATAACAATGGGGTTTATGACCATTGTGGTCAATATTACGTGGGAGTATTAAAATGTCAAAACATGTAAAATTCTTTTGAAAACTTCCCTAAACATAATTTCAAGTTGTTTGGATTTTTGGAAATGATTTAAATTCTTTTTAAATTAGTCCAAAACATTTTTCAATTATTATATCAAAACATTAGTTCTTCAATCTCCCCCTTTTTGATATAATAAAACCATCTTGAAAAATTATATCAGTCCAAAACATTTTTCAATTATTATATCAAAACATTAGTTCTTCAATCTCCCCCTTTTTGATATAATAAAACCAACTTGAAAAATTGTTTGGGATTCTCCCCCTTTAACTTTAAAATTGTGAATAAGAGATTAAGATATGAAATAAAATAAAGCTTCCCCTTATTCATTTGAAAAATCAATTTTTCAAACCAATTTCTCCCCCTTTTTGTTATATCAAAAAGAATTTAAAATGACATTTAAGTTCAAGATAACATAGGAGGCAAAAAAAAATTTTGACACTTAAAATTTTTGGTTTAAAAAAAATTGGCTCCCCCTTACTCAAAGCATCATAAGAATGTTAATCCAACATTTATGAATATCTAGTTGACATAAAATAAAATAAATCAATAAACACTAAAACAACTAGATTTTACCACACTTGAACTCAAGGGAGGATGTGAAGCCTTCCTTCTTCAAGTGTTCTTCCTTGTGTGCATGGAGCTCCCCCTCAATTTTTGACTTGTTGATCATTCTCCATCACACCTAGCAAAAGACAATCAAGTAATTTTTGGTATCCAAATTGATTTGGATCCATAGACGTTAGTAGCACAAAATTTAGTCCCCTTAGGAATCCATTTTTCAATTTCATCCTTTTTAGTTGAAGTGGTTAGTCCTTTTGGGACCTAAACACTTCTAAAACATTTTCCATTTTAAAAAAAAAAAACTAGGGGCACTAGATTGTCTTACATAAAAAATTTGATTTTCCAAAATTATTTTTCTTTTCAAGCTCTTTGGAAATCAAATCTTTTTCCTTTTTGAGATCATCGACTTCTTTTTGATGATCTCTTTCCATTGTTTGAAGCAAGTTTTGTAAATCTAAAACTTTAAGCTCAAAATCTTTGATTTTTGCTTCAAACTCTAAATTGGTTTTAAAAAGCAAATCATTTTCGATTATTAATTTTGAAATCAATTTCTTGTTTTTCGAAAATGAAGCCTTGAATTCAAAAACCAATTCATCATAGGCTTCTTGTAACTCATCAAATGTATAAGAATTTGAAATAGATGAGTTAGAAGTTACCTCTTCCTCATTGAGGGCCATTATGCATAGGTGGGCTGCTTCATTATTGGTGGAGTCTTCATCACTCCAAGTGGCCACTTATGCTTGTTTAGAAGATGATCCTTCTTTTTGGATTTGTGGGAATCCTTCATCTTCTTCCTCGATTCATGTTTGGATTATTCCATTTTGTTCTTCATGAACCGGGTGAATTTGTTGAAGAGATAGGACATCTCTTCATCTTCACTATCCTCCTCACTTGAATCTTCATGATGACACGTGGAGGATTTGAGAGCCATGGTATTTACATTGATGCCAATACTTTTGAGTTTCTTCTCTCCCATAGCTTCACTTGTGTGACTAGAGCATTTAAGATTCTTGCTTTTCTTGCCTTTGCTCCAACACACCTACAAGAGACATTTACTTCGATTTTGGTATCCAAATTGCTTTGGATCCATTAACATTAATTTCAATGTCTCTAGTTCCCTTAGGAACCCATACTTGTCTAATCCTATAAGTTTTTCTTTTCTTTATAGGACAAGTATGCAACGAATGACCATGATAATGGCAATGTGAGCATTTTGCCATTACGGGATGAGATGAATTATTAGAAATGATTTCTTTTTCTTTTGTTAAGCTTTCAAGCTTAACTTTTAAATCAAAATTTTCTTTTTCTAAAACATTTTTGCTTGTTTTTGAAAATTCTAAATCATTTTTCAAAATTTCATTTTGATTTTCAAAATCCATTTTTGTTTTTAAAAGAAAATCATTTTCAGTTTCGAGTTTTGAAATCATTTTCCTAAATTTGGAATTCATGGTCTCAAATTCCAAATATAATTCATTAAAAGCATCTTGTAACTCATCAAAAGAATGTGAATTTAATTCATCTGAGTTAGAAGATACCTCGGGCTCATCGAGAACCAAAACACCATCCACCTTAGGTGTTGAAGGGAGGATTGCACATGATGAAGCATCATCTTTCTTCTTTTCTTTCCCATAGAATTTCTCAAGCTTCTCCCAAATTTCTTTGGCACTTTTGGATGGGGAGACCTTCTTGGAAATTTCTTCACTTAGGGCACAGAGAAGAATGTGCATAGCCTTTGCATTGAGATGGTCCTTCTTTGTGTCTTCGACACTCCTTTTCTTCTTCTTTTTAGGAGCTTCCGAATGTCCACTTATGATAATCTTCCAAATGTCAAGGTTGAATCCTTGAATGAAATATTTCATAATGTTGCTCCATTGGAAGTAACCTTCTCCTTTGAAGAGAGGAGGACACATGATAGAGCGGCCTTCTTCAAATGAAATCATTGTAGAACCGCTTGCCATTTTCTTGTACGGTGGACTACGAGCGTTGGATCTTTGCTCCTGGATGTTAGTCCTTCGATGGAGACGAGGCTCTGATACCAATTGTTGGGCTTGTAGCACGCTCGAATCGATCACCGAAACCGTCAAGGAGGGTTGTAATTGCTTGGTGGTTGAATTGGCTAAAACCGAAAATAGTAGACAATTTTTGCACGATGATTTTAGAGTGGTTCGACTACTTCAACCGAGTCTACATCCACTACCTTAGCACACCACTAAGGATTTCCCAATTCACTCAACAATGAATTCTTCCTTTTGAGGACAAAGGGTAACCTTACAACCCTATCTTTTCAATGGCTAAGATAGAACCACTCTAGTTTTTCTCTCAAGGCTAAACTAGAACCTCTCCTTTTACAAGGGTAGAAAGTTGTAAACAAATATTCCTCACAAGGTGGGTGTTTACGAGAGTTGAGCTCACAAGAGTGTAAAGAATAAGAACAATGAAAAACAAAACACTCTCTATACAATATTTACAAGAGAAATAAGGAAGATAAAGACTTAAACGCTATTTCTCTTGATCATGAATCTTGGATCTTGTCTCTTGATGTTTCTTGATGCTTGGAGGCCTTATTTATAGTCCCAATTGAGTTTGTAGCCGTTTATGGCCGTTGGGATCAAAATATAGCCGTTTGAAGACTTTAATTCCATCCAAAATGCAATTCAGCTGCTACCCGTTTCGGAACGCCTCACGCCCGTTTCGGAACGCCCTCTTTATAGAGATAGCCGTTGCAGCCTGTCGGGGTACCCGTTTCAGAACACCCTGTATCCGTTTCGGAACGTGTTTCGGAACGCCTTAGCCCTGTTTCGAAACGCCTGCATTTTGAATATTATTTTGGGAAAGAGCCGTTGGGGTTTATAGCCGTTAGGGTCGTTGCCACATAGGCGTATCGAAACGGCCTATACCGTTTCGGAACGCTTGGCCCGTTTCGATACGTGTATCGAAACGTTTTGCCACTGGAATCCCCCTGTTTCGAAACGCCCTATGGTGTTTCGAAACGGCCTATGGTTTTTGTGAAATTTGGCCTTTTAAACACATTTAAAAACCTCTTTAAAAACATTTTAAAGCCATTCCAAATTTGGCTACTGCCCTGACAAGTTTTGAGACCTTTGTTTAAGGTTTCGAAACTTTACTCTAAAAACATGTATTTTGGACATTTTGGTACTTTCAAAAGAGTAGTTCGATATAGGTATTCAATCGAACTCTTTTAAAACATTTTGTCAAGTTTTAAAGACTTTTGAATTATCTTTGAAGTCTTTAAACAAGTCTTAAAACATTTTTCACATAATTGTTATATCAAAATATTTCTCAACAAATTCTTTTAGAATACCTCATCAGTCTACTAGACCTTCTAGAGCAGTAAAATTACCAAAGAAGTTTAAAGATTTTCATGTTAGCATGCCTAAAACAAGAACTACTTCACATTCTGTTGCTCATGTTTTTTTTTATACAAATATTTCTGCACATCATAAATCTTTTATTAATAATGTAGATTTGCTAAGTGAACCTCAAAGTTATAAGCAAACTATTTTACATGATTGCTGAAAAACTACAATGAAAGAAGAGATTTCAGCTCTAAAAAATAATAAAATATGAGATTTAGTTCCTCTGCCTCCTAGAAAGACAACTATAGGGTGCAAATGGATTTTTAAAACAAAACTTAAGTCAGATGGTACCCTTGGTAGATATAAAGCTAGACTTGTTGCTAAGGGATATACACAACAGTCTGGGGTTGACTTTCTCCATACCTTTAGTCATGTAGTTAAAATTACAACCATTAGAACTAGACATAAATTGGAATTTACAACAACTAGACATAAATAATGCTTTTTGCATAGTTTTTTACAATAGAAGATTTATATGGAGTTGCCACCTGGTTTTTCTGATAAAAATTCTGGTCTTGTTTGTAAATTAAATAAAAGTCTATATGGATTAAAACAGACAAGTAGGCAGTGAAATGAAAGGCTAACAATTGTTTTGAATAATCAAGGGTTTAAGCAATCTATTTCTGATTCTAGTCTCTTCACTAAAGGTGAAGGTTCTTAATTTATTACTTTAGCAGTTTATGTGGATGCCATTATCCTAACTAGTCCTTCATCTCAACATATTGCTTCTATTAAAAGTTTTCTTCATAATGCTTTTAAAATAAAGGACTTAGACAAGTTAAAATATTTCCTTGATTTTGAAATTGCTAGGTCAACAAAAAGGTATTAACTTGTGCCAAATGAAATATACTTTAGAACTTTTAAAAGAAGCTGATTTCCTTGGTTCAAAGCATGTTTCTAATTCTATTGCTGTTACAAAATGCTTGTCTAAAATTGAGGGTGATGCTTTACAAGACATTATTTCATATAGGCAACTCATTAAAAAACTTTTATACCTTACTAATACTAGACCAGACATTTCTTTTGCTGCCCAATAACTATCTCGGTTTTTATCTGCTCCTACTACTATTCACTTAACTGCTGCACATAGAATCCTTAGATACTTGAAAGGCACCTCTAGACAAGGTCTTTATTTTCTTACTGACAATACCTTACAAATTCATGCATTTTCTGATTCTGACTGGACTTCTTGCCCAGATTCTCGTCGATCAACAACATGTTTTTGTGTTTTCTTAGGCAAATCCTTAATTTCTTGAAAATCTAAAAAACAACAAACCATATCTCGTTCATCTAGTGAGGCAAAATATCGTGCCTTAGCAACTATGATTGTGAAGTTCAATGGCTTTTTTTATCTTCTTTCTTATTTAAAAATTTCTCTTTCTTCTGCTAATCTTTATCGTGATAACCTATCTGCCATCAAGATTGCTGAAAATTATGTGCATCATGAACGCACAAAATACATGAAAATCGAATGCCACTTGATCCGAGAAAAAGTTCAACAGGGAGTAATTAAACTTTTGCATGTTTCCTCACATAATCAGCTTGTTGATTGTTTCACTAAAGCTTTGCCATCCTTTTATTTTCAGGATTCCATTTCTAAGTTGGGTCTAAAAAATTTGTATACTCCAACTTGAGGGGGGACTATCAAGATTATCAAGATCCTCAAGGCTGATTAGTTTGCTGATCTGTCATTTTTAGTAGTTAGTTAGTTAGGCTTGTTATTAGTATATAAACATGTGCATGTAAAATAATCATTTTAATTTTTTTCATTAATAAAATCTCAAATTTCTTTTCTCTTTCTTATTTTCACGCGCTATTCATATTACGTTATTTCCCACTTTCGACCTCTCGTCTTTTTCCCAAATCACCACATCAAGAAATACGAAATCCTAAAAAAAATCTGGTGATTCAATATCTTGATTTGTTGGCAAATTCTTTTAGGGGCTTTTAGTTTACAGAATGTAATATTACCCTTGGGAACAAAATTTCAGAATGATCTATTACCTGACACATTATTAGGAATGTGACACTACTTTGTTTGGTTTATTTGGTAGGAATATAAAATTACAATATTTTGTTGGTGGACTATAAGATTATAATAATATATATTTTACAAAATTATCCTTGTGATATATGTTCTTTTTGTCGAGTTAAACTTTCAATATTGAAGTGAAAGTATTTGCATGAAAATTCATAAGAAATATGTTTATCTATTATTTTTAATTTATATATTTTTCTTTATAAACTTTTTACACAAATGATTTAATATATATTTTTAATGTTATGGTAGAATATTATATATTTGAATATATACATATACAATGTATAAATTATTTGTGATTTATTACAATTATAAATTTGAAAACTACAAAAAAAATTTTAATTCATAAACTTATATAATAATTATCATATTCGTTACTAAATCAAATATACTATACTTAATTATAAATATTATATTTATATATTTTATTACTCAAATTATATTATTTTTAAAACTTGAAGTATTTTTTAAAAAATATATAAAGTCATTCTTTAAAATCTAAAATTTCAAACACTATTCGTAAAATATTTTAAAAATCGAATAAAACAGATTTTTTCCATTTAGATAAAACAACATTGTTTTTAGTTATAAATAATATTAAAAATTATTTCTACTGTTTATTTTTTTCTAATGATAAGTGTGGTTTAAGTATTTTATTATGCAACATTTTAGATTAGGCAAGAAACTGCTTTAATATATCTAAAATAAAAAAAAATGTTAGTGAAATAGAAAATAATGATTAACATGAATAAAAGATATTGGCCCTGTTTGACAATTAGCGAATAGCTGATAGCAGATAGCATATTATATTTGCTGATAGATGATTGCATTAGCTGATTTGACTAACGGATTGTATTAGGTGATTGTATAAAAGTGTTTGGTAAAATTAACTGATAGTTGATAGCTTTTAGATTATTTAAACAAGTAAAATGACCTATAAAGACATGATTATATTCAATACTTGTTTGAATAGTTTATTAGTTATCAATATTTTGTATCTAATTAATATTAATTAGATCTATAAAATTATTTTTAATATAACTTTTCTAAACATATTTGAATGATTTATATATTAATTTATTATTTATATAATTATTTTAATATAATATAATTAATTAATAAATTTAAATACACATATAAACATGTGATAATAAAAAAATAGGATTAGCTTATAAATAGGATGAGAAAATATTTATTTTAGGTTATTTTGAGATTTTTGGTAAGTGGTAAGGGTAAAAGAGTCTTTACAACTCTAATATCAAACCTCTAATCTCAAAAAGTTCTCATTACGAGATTTTTCAAAATTAGCGGTTTCACGCCAATTCGCTCTTTCAATCCTATGTTCACCAAACAACAAACATGATTATATTGAGAGCCTCGTTAAAACAACACCAGTTAAAAGATCTATTCAATTATATTTTATGGTTTGAGTTCAATTCGAAAAAAAGTGATAATAACTTTTTTAAAAGAAAAATTGTAAACTTATTTACCGTCATCTATTTAATTCTGCTTGTAAAATTTTCAACTCTTCCATATATAGAATGTTTTTTCTTTAATTTTTCTAAGGAATTGTCCTTTGTCAATATTGGAGCTTGGTGATGATGATTATCATCCATCTTTATAAAAGCCAGTTCAATACTCCACAATTCTTCGACGCGGTTTCTCTTTTCCACATGTTGCTTCTAAAAATAAAGTCATCTAAGTCCAACACAATTTATTGAATTATCTCTATCATTGTCATTTAAGGAGTGAGTTAGGACATAAAACAAATTTAAGTGTAATGAACATTAGTATAATAAATTTTTATAATATTTTATTTAAAATATTAATTATTATGAAAATAGTGAACCCAACAAGAGTCTCAGTGAAAAAGCGGATGATGTTCATTCTAGGAGACACGGGTTCAAATCGCATTGTTTACAAGGTGTATGCGCATTGTCAAATGGGTAAGAATATGTATGAATAGATACTATCTTCTAATCAACTTTAGACCATTCCCACTAAAAAAATTAAATCATAATCTTTAACCTTAAATTCTAAATCGTAAGCCCTAAACCATACCTACTAAAAATACATTATGCATCTAGTACTCTAATCTCTAACCTTAAACCTTAAACTAAATTTTTTAATAATAGGACATAAGTAGGGACACTAAAAAGAGACAAATGATTTTTACTCGTTAAGTGACCAAAATGTCCATGTTGTCCCATATTGTATAAATTCCAATCATAATATTTATCTTGGTAATATAAATACTCTATATTTAATAATAATAAAAAAGTGAGTTGAAACAAGTAATAATGATTCTGCCATATTGGATTGAATGGATAAGTCCATGATGCATAAATGTTCTATATATAATGGGGCACTTCCACTTCCATTACCAAGCCTCACCTTTTAGACTTTGATTCTCTGCAACTTCAATGGCAACCCGCAGTAACATCATGTTCTCAGTCGATAGAAAAGATATCGTGTTTGTTAAACCCTTCAAACCTACACCCTCACAGTTTCTATCTCTCTCCACCATCGACAATGATCGCAACCTTGAGATCATATGCCATACTGTTTTCGTGTATCAAGCCAATGCCGATTTCGACGCTGAACCCAAGGATCCAGCTTCCATAATCCAGGAAGCACTCTCCAAGCTCTTGGTTTATTACTATCCCTTAGCAGGGAAGATGAAGAGGGAGACCGACGGAAAACTTCGAATCGCTTGCAATGCCGACGACAGCGTGCCGTTCTTGGTAGCCACCGCCGATTGCAAGCTCTCGTCGTTGAACCACTTGGACGGCATAGATGTTCAAACCGGGAAAGAATTCGCCTTGGATTTTGTATCCGAATCTGACGATGGCTATTATCACCCTCTAGTCATGCAGGTGACGAAGTTCGTATGCGGAGGGTTCACGATTGCTTTGAGCTTATCGCACTCGGTTTGTGATGGCTTCGGTGCAGCTCAGTTCTTTCAAGCATTGACCGAGCTAGCAAGCGGAAAGAACGAGCCCTCGGTTAAACCCGTGTGGGAGAGGCAACTATTAGTCGTCAAACCGATCGAGAAAATTCCTCGATCGATTATTAATCTGGACTTGTCGGCAACTTCACCGTATCTGCCGACAAGTGACATAGTCCATGACTGCTTTTATGTGACCGAAGAGAGTATAAAAACACTGAAAATGAATCTGATCAAAGAAAGCAAAGATGAGAGTGTAACCAGTCTTGAGGTCCTTTCAGCTTACATATGGAGAGCAAGGTTCAGAGCATTGAAATTGAATCCAGATAAACACACAATGCTCGGCATGGCCGTAGGGATACGACGCACCGTGAAGCCACCGTTGCCCGAAGGATACTACGGGAATGCTTTTACCTCGGCAAACACGGCCATGACCGGGAAGGAGCTCGATCAAGGGCCGCTCTCGAAAGCTGTGAAACAAATCAAGGAGAGCAAAAAGCTTGCTTCTGAGAACGACTATATCTGGAACCTGATGAGCATAAACGAGAAGCTGAGAGAACTAAATACCAAGTTTGAAGCGGCCGCCGGTGCAACCATGGTCATAACGGATTGGAGACGGTTGGGACTATTGGAAGATGTGGATTTTGGTTGGAAAGGTAGTGTAAACATGATACCACTGCCGTGGAATATGTTCGGGTACGTGGATTTGGTTCTTTTATTACCTCCTTGTAAACTAGACCAATCGATGAAAGGCGGTGCTAGGGTGTTGGTTTCCTTACCCACGGCTGCTATTGCCAAATTCAGGGAAGAAATGGATGCTCTCAAGCATGGTAACAAGGTTGCCGGCGATTAATTGAACTGCTCTACTGATCTAGCCTTACTATATATGTTTTTTTTTTTTTTTTTTTTACATTTTAAGATGATGAATTTGTGTTTTGTTGTATGATACCATGCCAGTGTGTTTTAAATTATTGTGAACCGACTTCATTTGTGGAAACGTACGTTGTTCTTATCCAAGTTATGCACTTACAGCTAATTACAAGGTTTTCACTTTGCCAATTGGAACCAAACATTTCCTGATTGCAGCAATCAAGTTTCTTTGAAATCAAATGTTTTTTTTATTAAATAGTGAGGTATTATATTCTCATGTTAAAATTTGAATTCATACAAAATATGATAATATGAGTGCTTTTAGCCACGAGATCAATTAGTGTTTGATCTACATCTGAATCCGGCAACTGGCTGATGTGGATCAACTGGATCTCGAAATCAAATGAACTTACCCACCTTAAACAAATGAATAAAGCGAAGCCGTTGAAAACTGGTTTCTTTACAGCGAGTGGAAAAACAAATATGAGCTCGTAGGGTTGAGCAAAATTCGACTTGACTCGAAAAAATTGATTTTTTTTTAATTTTGAGTTATTCGAGTCAACTCGAGAAAAAAATTTCAAGTTCGAGTCGAGCTGAAATTTGCCCAACTCGAAAAACCGGAAAATGAATTTTACATATTTGCGATTTAGTCCATGATTTCATTTTCTTTAATTTCTCCTTCATTTTAAGTCTATTTTTGACCAAATTTGAACCACGTGTCCCTAAACCAATGTAGAATACCTATTTAGCTTCAATTCATGTTTTTGAAAATAAATTTAATCCTTTTTCAATTTAGTCACTCAACTTTGTATGATTTCCTCACTTCTTCAACCCCTCCTTCGTTTTAAGTCTATTTTCGACCAAATTTTAATCACATGCTCATAAACCTATGTAGAATACCTATTTAGCTTCATTTCATATTTTAAAATAAATTTCATATTTTTTTCAATTTAGCTAATCAACTTTGAATGATTTCTCATTTCTTCAATTCATCTTCCGTTTTAAGTTTATTTTGACCAAAATTAAACCATATGATTCATTAAAACTATATAATATGTATGTAACTTCAATTCATATTTTTAATAAAATATATTGCTTTTGTAATTTAGTCCTCAATAGTTCCTTATTTAAAAATAACATTATAAATGTATTTCAGAAGTTTAGATGATATTTTTTTTATTAAATAACATTACAAATCTTATTTATACATCTGAAAAATAATATGAAGATATATATATATATATATATATATATATATATGCATATCTTATATAGTTAGAGAAAGTCGTTTAAATTGGAATCAAACCATACTATAACGTGATAAATAATTACTATTAAATTAGTATAGGAACTCAAAAACTCGACTTGAATCGAAAAAAATTTAAATTGTAAAATATAATGCGTCAACTCAAATAACTTATTTTTTTAACTCCACTCAATCGAATGCTCAACCCTATCAACTTGAGTTTTGCAAACAATAATGACCCCTTGGAAAAAAACCTGTTTATTCCTCTCTTGCATTGCTCCGGTTGACAAGAAGTTTCCGAGAAAATATCTAACATGTTTACTCATTTAGTCAATAAATAATTGCTTGGTGATGAGTCATCATTACCTCAAAAGAACAGTCTCATAAAAAAAAAACACTGATAATGTGATCATCTTTCCAAGTTGATTGAGATTACAGATGGTAAAGGTAGTTTAGAATTTGATTTTATTTGAAATTTTAGATTCCTTTTTGTTTCTAGTTTTTTTTGAAAACCAAAAAGATATGTTTAATCAATGGAGAGAGATTTATTTTTAATAATGAAAATATTAAACAAATTTAATACTTATTTTTTATAATAAAAACTTGAGTAATAAAATGAAAACTTCTACATTTATATAAGATTAGATTTGATAGTAAAAAGTTGTTAAATCAAATATAATGCCCAAAAAATCTCACAACGTTTGTCTAGTATCTTTGATTTCATATTAAAGAGTATAATAAGTCAATTTATACTCTTTAACACCGACTTGGAATCTAACACCTGTTTTAGTCTCTACTTTGTTAAGCATACCAATGGTATGAGGAAATGACAGTGATGAATAGGTAATGTAAAGAAGAAGATAGCTGCTTTATTCATTTGACGTTAAGGTTATTTATACACAAGGATAGGCGAAACCCTAATTGTGTGCATGGACACGTGTAGCAATGACATGCAATATTGGCTCCAACAGAATTGGAGTGTGCTGGCACATATTACAGCTGGTATTCCAGCTGTTTTGGAGAATCGGTTTCGTCCTTATCTTTAATATTTCCCCCGCATGATTTTCCTTCTGGTTTCCTTGTGTGTAGCTTGGCTCGAAGTTCGTGGAACTGCTGAGGTGGTAATGCCTTTGTGAGGATATCTGCAACTTGGCATCGGGCAGGTATGTAGTTGATTTGTAATTGTTGGGAGCTGACCTTTTCCCTGACAAAGTGGAGGTCGAGGTCAACGTGCTTGGTCTTGGCATGGAGCACAGGGTTTGCTGCCATAGAGACTGTGCTTGTGTTGTCGCACCAGAGGAGTGGTGGATTGCACATGGATACTCCCATCTCGTTGAGAACTGATTGAACCCACAAAATTTCAGACGCTGCATCTGCCAGGCTTCTGTATTCAGCCTCTGCAGAGGATCGAGAAATAGCTCGCTGTTTCTTCGAACACCAGGAAATGAGGTGGTTGCCAAGCATGACACAGTAGCCTGTGGTGGATCGTCTATCGTCCAAGTCACTGTCCCAGTCAGCGTCTGAAAATGCTACAATGCGAAGGTTGTCGTTGCACTGAGGTTGAAACCAGATTCCATGGTTGGGCGTGGTGCTTAAGTATCGAAGGATGCGCTTGAGGGCTAGCCAATGTACCTCAGTAGGGCTCTGCATAAACTGGGCTGCCTTGTTGACAGCAAACGAGAGATCAGGTCTCGTGTGACAGATATATTGAAGTGCTCCAATAATGCTTCTGTAGTGATGAGCTTCTGTGAGAGGAGTTCCATCGTGTTTGCTCAATTTGGGATAAGTAGCCATAGGTGTAGAGGTTGGTTTAGAGACCACGGTGTCAGTTCTAGTGAGAAGCTCTCGAATGTACTGCTGTTGGGATAGGAAGAGGCCACCATCAAGTGGCTGTGCTTCAATTCCCAGAAAATAGTGCAGGTAGCCAAGGTCCTTCAGTGAAAACTTGGTGTGTAACAACTGAATGATGTGAAGCACTTGAGACTCAATGTTTCCTGTTAGCAGCATGTCATCTACATATACTGCTAGATAGATGGTGAGTTGATCTTGTTTGAGAATGAAGAGAGTGGAGTCGGATCGAGATGCTGTAAAGCCAATTGTTCCCAAGAAGGACTTAAGTTGTACGAACCAGTTTCGAGGGGCTTGCCTTAGCCCATATATAGCCTTCTTAAGCCTGCAAAATAGAGGTTTGCCAGATGAACTACACTGCTGAAACCCTGCTGGTTGATGCATATAGACAGCTTCTTGAAGATCCCCTTTAAGGAATGCGTTGTTAACATCCACTTGATGGATTGGCCAGTGGTTTGTTACAGCTATAGAAATGAGAATGTTGACTGTGAAGAATCTTACCACAGGGCTAAATGTTTCCATGAAATCCAGGCCTGGTGTTTGGGAGTAGCCTTTTGCCACAAGTCGTGCTTTGAGTTTGCTGACTGTGCCATCAGCATTGTGCTTTACTCGGAAAAGCCATTTACAGCCGATGGCCTTCTTGCCAGGAGGTAGTTCAGCTAGATCCCAGGTGGCATTGTCTTGAAGTGCATTGAATTCATGATTCACAGCTTGAGTCCAATCTGGGTCAAGTAGAGCTTCTTGTATGGTGGTGGGAACAGTTTCAATGATGTAGGCTTTGGGTTTGAAGATGCCCAATTTGCTACGGGTGATCATAGGATGACTAGGTTGAGGAGGTGGTGGTTGAGAGGATGGGGTGGTAGTGGGAATGTCAGGTGTTGTGGTGGATGGGGTAGGTTCTTGTAAAGGTGCATCTGGTATAGAAGGTGAGGTGGGAGTAGGGGTAGTTGTATGGGATGCATCTGTTGGTTGTGTGTCAGCTGGAATTGATGATGTTGCTGAAGTAGGAGGTGTTTCTATAGGATTGGTGGTGGGTTGAGTTTGTGAGGTGTTGTTGTTTGAGGGTGGTATGGAGGAAAAGGCTCTGGAGTATTTTGGGGTGTTTGGCTTGTACAGCAAGGTACCTGGTGTAGCACAGGGAAAATGGAACTCATTGAAGGTTGCACTTCGAGTGATGTAGATTCGACCAGTGGGATCAGCACACTGATAGCCTTGATACTTGGGGAGAGTAACCAAGGAATAGACATGGCTTGGTCCGGAAGGCAAGCTTGTGAGCATTGTATGGGCGGAGGTTGGGGAAGCACTCACATCCAAATATTCTGAAGAATGTATAGTCATGAACTTTGCCATTGAGCTTTTGATAAGGGGAAATGTTGCCAAGTGTCTTGGAGGGTAGCCTGTTGATAGTAAATACTGAGGTGAGCACTGCATAGGACCAGTATTGGAGTGGCATGGAGGCTTGTGCTAGAAGAGATAAGGCCATATCCATGATATGTCGATGCTTCCGTTCGACAACCCCATTCTGTTGGGATGTGTGTGGGCACGTGATTCGGTGTTGGATGCCAAGTTCAGGTAGCAAGGAGTCGAGAAAAATAAATTCTCCACCTCCATCCGTCTAAACTGCTCGAATGTTGGAACCATATTGAGTTTGTACGAGCTTGTAGAAGAGTGTAAAGGCAGATGAAGCCTCAGACTTGGTTTTCAATAGATAGAGCCAGCAGTTGCGATAGTGCATATCAACAAATGAAATATAGTATAAGAAGCCATTGGATTTGACAGAGACAGGTCCCCAAAGATCGATTTCAACTAAATCAAATGGTGATTCATACATGGTTACAGAATGCTTGAAGGGTAAAGCATGACATTTCCCTAAATGACAAGCATTACAAAAGGTGTTTTGTTCCATAACCAGGGACTTGTGTAGAGCTGAGTTGATGACCTCTGAGGAAGCATGGCCCAAACGTTGATGCCAAAGTTGAAAGGAAGAGTTGTTATTGACTGAAGTGGAAAAAGCTGAAATTGAAGCTGTAGTACGGCCAGGAGACAAGTTATAGAGACCACCATCCTGTGTCCCTTCCATGAGTGTTTCACCTGTGAACTCATCCTTCACACAACAGTAATCAGAGTGAAATTCAACATAGACTGAATTATCCTTGGTGAGTTTCGACACAGACAGTAAATTGCGAGTGATTCGAGGCACATGTAATAGGTCATTTAGGTGGAGAGTGCGAGATGCAGTAGAAATACTAGAATGACCAACTTGATTAATAGAAAGGGAGGAACCATCCCCTATATGAACTGATCCCTTACCAAAATATGGTGATTCACCAGTTAAGGAGGAGGAATTGCTAGCCACATGGTGTGTGGCACCAGAGTCAGGGTGCCAAATTGTAGGGGTAGCCACCAGGGTATGAACTTGCATCTCTCCAGTGTTTGTATCAGTGGTGCTAGGAGGTTCAGTGCCTGCAGCTTCAGCAATGTAAGGGTCATAGGAGACTTCCACAGTGTCTTGCTTATACGAGCAAGCATTGGCTTGAGTGGTCGAGGGTGGACGAGTTTGTGTCGAAGAAGAGACCCCTTTGAAGGATTGGTCGAAACGATGCCAGCATCGATCCACAAGGTGCCCAGGTTTGCCACAGAGTTGGCACTGAATGCGAGGACGATTTCCACGATAACGACCCCTACTGTCATCACGAGATGTAGGTGGAGGAGAACCAGAATAAGGAGGCTTGTCTCGAGGCATAGAGTAGCTCGTATTGTGTATACCAACTGGTAATCGAAGAGGGTCAGAGACTCTGGATTCAGCATCAATAAGCACAGACACTGCAGTATCGACAGTGTAGGGTTCCTTGCTTGCAGAAATGACAGCCACAAATGGGTCATACTCGGAGGGCAACCCATTTAGAATGGTCGCGATATGTTCCACAGTGGAAACTGGACTACCACAAGATGCAAGGAGATCGCAAATCTCCTTGATTTGCATAGTATAGGAGCGCATGGTTAGAGAGGCCTTTTTGATTGATCGGAGACGACAGTGGAGATGCATGATGCGAGTGGTAGAGAGTTGTGAATAAAGAGCAGAGATGGTAGACCAGATTGTGGCACAGGATTCAGCACCCACAAGTTGAGGAAGGATGTTTGAGCTGACTGTCGACAGGAGCCAGGAGGCAAGTGAGCTGTCCTGCTTGATGAATCGAAGGTAGGCCGGGTTCGGAACACGTTCACCATTCTCTCGTGCAATAAGCTTGGCCGGAAGTGTGACAGTGCCATCGATATACCCTTCAAGACCTTGGCCTCGGATTAGCAGGGTGACCTGTTGCTTCCAGAGTAAGTAGTTGGTGTCGTCGAGCTGGATGCTGATCCGTTTGTTGGAGAAGGAGGAGGAGTAGGATACATCATCGGCGGTGGTTGGGATTACTGTGTCATCAGTAGTGTCAGCGTCGGCAGGCATGATGACGATTGAGGTTTACCAGGAAGAAACCCAAAAAACTGATACCATGTTAAACATACCAATGGTATGAGGAAATGACAGTGATGAATAGGTAATGTAAAGAAGAAGATAGCTGCTTTATTCATTTGACGTTAAGGTTATTTATACACAAGGATAGGCGAAACCCTAATTGTGTGCATGGACACGTGTAGCAATGACATGCAATATTGGCTCCAACAGAATTGGAGTGTGCTGGCACATATTACAGCTGGTATTCCAGCTGTTTTGGAGAATCGGTTTCGTCCTTATCTTCAATATACTTGTGGTGACATAAGTCCCTCCATACAACTCATAGATTAAGAATTTTATGATACAAATCTGGTAAAGGTTAAAAAAACAACAACCTAGTTTAACTAAACTCAAAACCGAATCTAATATTGAAATTTATAAGGGGACCATTATAAAATTAAGGGTAAAGTACATAAATAGTCACTAAACTATCCCTAAAAATACAAAATGGTCACTAAACTTTTAAAAATTACATAATGGTCATTAAACTTTAGTTTTTATTACAAAATGGTCACTGAGCCATTAACTATCGTTAACCGGGAGACGTGGCAGTTACGAAAATTTGTATAATAACATGTTAAGCCTCAATATTTACACATTCAATCAATTTAGACATCAATAATGAGGGTTGAATTAGGAATAAATTGATTAAATGTGTCAATATGGAGGATTAAATGTTATATTATTCAAAATTCTGTAACTGTCATGTCACTCAATTAATGACAGTTAACAACACATTGACCATTTTGAAACAAAAAGTAAAATTTAATGCCCATTATGTAACATTTGAAAGTTTGATGACCATTTTGTACTTTTAGAGATAGTTTGGTGACCATTTGTATATTTTACCCTAAAATTAAAATTTTGAAGGGGGCATAATAAGATTTTAAAAAGATTGAAGGGGTTATAGAACTAATTTTATCCCTTTTTTTCTAAAAAAAAACTATTTTAATACCATTGAAAAAAATTGGCAAGGGCCCATGCCCCAAACCTCCTATGTTCCGCCCTTGATTTGGATAACGATCTTCATTCTTTTTTGAAGCACTTTAACCCTTAACATTTCATTTTGGGTCAAAATGACCTATTCGTAGATGAAAATTGTTAGCCAACTAACGATAAACAATTTGAAATGACTTGACAGAATGATATGTCAGTAGAAAAATAATTATATATTTTATATAATTTTATAAAAAATATTTTTGACTTATTTGTCATTTTGTTAAGTCAACACTTTTGTCTATATGACATTGCTATGTTAGCGTGCACGATCATGTAGGTTCTTCATGTCATATCAAACTATTTATCATTAGTTGACTAACAGTTTCCATTCGCGGTGGGGTCATTTTGGCCTAAAATGAAACTTTGATGGTCAAAGTGCTTCAAAAACGAATATGGATCAAAGTTATTATTTAGTCAAATGTTAGGTGGTATGTTTTTGGCATTATACATTTAAAATAATAACAACGAGATTTAGGTGAGATGATAAGGATACCCTCTATCTTAATCAGTGATTGAGGGTTCAATCTTCGCTCTAATTATGTAGTAACTTTAAAAACTTGTGACCAATTAGTTACTTTATTTTTATGCTATTGTGACACATTTTCTTTTTTTCATATATAGGATTAGATTTGATGACGCATGTTTAGATGCGTTTATTATGTTCTTATTGATCTATCTCGGCTTTGGATCATCAAGTTGAATATTTATAGACATTCGCAATCACCCTAAATAAATTACAGTTGAATTATGATAATACAAATTCATCAACGAACCATTATTGTTATATGCATTTTTATGTTTGTGTTCACGATGATTTATCTTTTAATGTCGATAATAGCGTATGTTTATGTCTAAATTATAAGTTATCCTAAAAATATTTGTAGAGAAAATAATAAAAACAAATTTTTATTAATCACGTCTAATCTTATGACTCGAATTCATGAGTTCTTTTTTGTCATTAGGTCAAAATATATTTCAAGTTATTATAAAATTAAGAAATTATGATGTAAAATCATTAAAAAAGTATATAATTATAGGATTAATTGAGGAAAATTCTAGTAATTACATTGGGGGTGGGATGGGAGTGCATGATACCGACAGCAGCACTTGAAGGTGGTTCAAATCAATCTGATACTTCTCCACAGCTTCATCAATTTACAAAGTTATGGAGAAATTAGCAGAAATTCCTGCAAACAGAAACAGGTGTCTACACACACTACACTGTCCATGACCATGACAGACAAAGTCGGAGATATTAACCTTAGTTTTTACGGAAGTATTAACTAATCAACCCATGCCGGTTGTTTTAATTTCCTTGTTGCAGATAGATTTGACCCCTGGTTTGTTGAAAAAGATAAGGATTTTGGCCACAGATAAGGTTCACCTGTATAAAAATGCTTGTGAATGGCACTTGGGCATCATGGTTCATGGAGTGGACTCGACTAGTGCAGAGTAGTGAGTGGGCCCAGCCTATGTAATCATTATAAGTAAAAGGGTAAACTATACATTTAGTCACTCAACTTTGTCTTTACTTCTGTATTGATCATCCAATTTTTTTTATCACCAAACTTTTTAATCTTGTTTTTTGGTCTCCCAAATGTTAATTGTAAAATGGCAGTAACAAAACGTAATTGGTGCCAAAACGTTTTCCTTTATCCTTCCTTTCTTCTTTTCAGTTTGATATTTCTCAAAATTGATAAAACTCAAATTAAAGTTTTGACCTTATTTTGGACCGTCTGATCATCATAAAATTCAGATATATTATCTTTTATTTCTTCTCGACTTTCTCACCATTCGGAGTTGAAAGAAAATACTTCAATACTAGTGAATCAAATGGAGCTCGAAAACATGGGTTTAACGGAAAAATTTCAAAGGCTTTTTGCATAAACTTATCCAATTTTTTTTGAATGGCCTTGTCACTTAACGATAGACAAAAAATGAGTTTCAAAAGTTAAATGATAAAATCGAATAATTTTTAAGTTGAATGACCAAACATAAACATAGACAAAATTGAGTGACTAAAAGTAAAAACATAGTTTACCCTGAATAAAACGAAGAGTAGCTGAGCAAGGTTGTGACACTAATCATAATGAGCAAGACACTTGCTTCACCCACGAACAGCACCATACATGTAAAAGGACCACCACGATGGAGCTAGAGGAACAAAACTCGACTTGAAATTTTTTTAAATAAAGTTTAAGTTGAAAAAGTAAAAATTCGAATAACACAAATAACTCAAAATTTTTAGTAAATAATATATTGACTTTTAAGTTCAAGCCGAGTCCCTTAATTTTTGTTGCTATATATATATTGATATAAAAAAATTGAAGAAATATGTATGCATATCTTACATGATTAGAGAAAGTCGTTTAAATTGGAATCAAATAGTACTATAACATGATAAATAATTAAAATTAAATTTGTATAGGAACTCGAAAACTCGACTTGACTCGAATTTCATAAACTCGACTCAAACCGAAATTTTTTAAATAAATTTTGAGTTGTAAAATATGACACGTTAACTCAAATAACTCAAAAAATTGAACTCGTCTTGATCGAGCGCTCAACCCTAGATATAGCAATGCAGACCAACTAAATAGCAAGCCTGATGGTGCCACCGAAGCACACATGACTATTTTATGGTCCGAATGCACATTGGATAAAACAGTAATAAAATTATAATTTACGTAAATATAGTTAAAGTATATTTAAAGTTTTGTAGCATACTTAAAAATTTATTTTAGTCTTTTATTATATAAAAATATATATTTATTCTTATGCTATATCTAAAAGTTTATTTTAGTCTCTACTCAATGAATGAATTTTGAGATATAGATAAAAAGTTGGACTAGTTATTTCTTAGATAATTGTTTTTAGAGATTCATCACATCTGATTCTTTCGGCCATAAATATTTATGCTTACTGCACCAATTGTTGATGGCCAATATGAGATGGTAGCAACTAGCAATTTTAGATAATTTGCCCTTTTTAGTTTAAACAGGGAGTCATGGTAGATAATCATTTGAAAAGATATAAAAAATTAAAGATTAAAATAAAGATATAAAAAAATAACACTCGTCTTGGATGCCAGAAGTTTCCCTTCAAGTTTGTGTGTGGTTATTTATCCTCTAATAAAATGTTTGCTAGTGGCAGGGCTAAAGTTTATGGCTATTGAATATTGATATGTTGACAAGACTAAATTCAATTATTAGATAACAGAGTCAGCTAATGGGTCAAGTTGTTATGCCAAAAAAAAAAAATTATAGGTAAATGGATGATACAAATGAATTATCTTCTGATGAGCTTTGGGTGTCTCAAAAAAATGACATTAGAGAATCTCGAAGGCGGAAGTACAACACACTCATATGTGTTACATTACTTTAATGAGATATATTTTGGTATAAATATTATGTAAAAGTAATTTTAAAAATTAAAATTAAAAATTTATATTTAAAATAGACATATTACGTAAAAACACAATATATATATATAATACCTCTTACTTTAATAGTTCAATTCGAGTTTCGAGCCATTAAAAAAAAAAAACAATTCTAGTTTCTAGCCTTGAAATTCAATTAAAACTAGCTCTGAAGTTAGAACTTAAGCGGAACATTGAGCCATGGCCCACTTCAAGGAAGCTACGGATGCTGGGCCGACCCAATTCATTCTTCAAGTATAGCAAATCCCTTAATCCTTGGCAATGGCATGCTTTGGAATCTCGGTCCTTAGGTTCAATAACAGAAGCTTAGTTCTTATCTTTCTTTTTGGCCAACATATAATAGAAGCCGAGTCTCAGACAAAATTTACCAACGACTACTACGGTTTCAGCTCCGATATATCCGACGAATATGCCCATCCCGATTGATCTGTTGGTATTGGCGTCCTAGGATTCGCAGATTCTTCTGGGGAATCCTCTGTTCTCTCTCTACCCTCATCATGTTAGTTTCTCAATCTATGCAAACTCATCAAAATGACTTTATTTTTTGTTGTTGAATAGATTGAGAAACGAACATGATGGTGCAGCCTGCATTGCAGTTGACTTTGATAACAAGTGGAGGTGGCCCCGCACCACACCTTGGTGAGTCGTAGGGCTTTGGTTGAAGGCTGTTCCTCGAGTGAATTCCTGGTACTACTCAATATGGAAATCACTACTTACATTGTTTCATTAATTGATTAAAATGTTCATTGAGTTTCGAATACGAGGAGTAGACTTATATTTCTTTACATAATTTATGTTATAAATCATTGAACTTAAGTTTAATCTTTTAAAAATTATAAATCTTTAATTTTATCAAATTAATCTCATATAAAAAAGTATAGGAAATTTTATTTGATAACAAAATAAATAAAAATTGAATCAATTTCTTAAACTTTTCCATCTCATACATCACCACTATCAGACTAAATTATTATTAGTATTATTTTGTTAAATATGGAGTTAAAACATATTTAAACAAACGACCACAGTGGGAGTCGAACCCACGACCTTCTGATCCGAAGTCAGACGCGCTAATCCACTGCGCTATGCGGTCCTCAACATTTCTATCCTCAAAATTTCAAATAGATTGAATCAATTTTTTAAACCTTTCTATCCCATTCTTCTCCACTATTGAACTAGATTATTATTACTATTTTTCGAAAACTACCTAACGAGCCTAAGCTGCTGTTGTAGCTTTGGTTTTGTGCCACTTTATACTACCAAACACCATATTTCATTTACGTGTTTCAATTGTTGGCATTTTATTTGTTCAATTAAATCATATAGAACAAAAAGAAACAAACATTTCTTTCCACATTGTCAATACTGTGATAGAGTTGGGATACTGTAATTTGGTTTCAACTTTTAGGTTTAGAATTTATAGTTTAAGATTAAGATTAAAAATTCAGATTTCATTTTTAAAGAGTAAATATGTAGACTTATATAAATTTTATACACGTACGAGAGAAATGACGCACGTTTACGATTTTCTCTGGGTGCATGTTAGCATGCCTAATGCATCTTGAGGGAATCTTCGTTGCTCCTAAGTTTTCTGATCAATTTCTTCTAATTTTACTCGATTTCTTCGAATATACTCTTCATTTCTTTGAATCTGCTCTCGATTTTAACTCTCTTCATGTCTAAATCGAGGATTGTGGTATGGAAACAATTTTTTGCTAGCGCCGAAGAACACACATTGGAGTTCTTCCCGTCGGAGGTTTCGAAAGATACGCCGAATGTTTAGTGTCAATCCGCGGTGTTTGAGGAGGGGAGCTTGGACCGAAAGTATGCACCGGTTGGCAATTCATTGAAAATACGCTAAACTTCTCATCCTTGCAGAAGATCATTAAGCTATTGTGGGGGAAATTTCGACAATTAAGGTTAGTCTTGCGGGCTCAAATCTTTATATTTTTTCTTCACTAATATTACGGCTAAGGATTGGATCCTAGAGAATAGATCATGGCATATTCAAAATAAGCCACTAGTTTCTTAGGAAAAAGGAACTAAACTTGAAAAAACTAGAATTTGATTCGTACAAGATACCTATTTGGGTTCAACTCTATAATGTAATATTTGAGCTTTATTCTAGGAAGGGTTTGAGCTATATTACTAGTGGTGCCTTAGGTTTACCTCTTTACTGTAACACCCCAGTTTATGGGTCGGTGAAAATAATATTTTAATATTATTTGGGCTCGGTTTTATAATTTAAATAATATTTCGGGTTTTGTTTTCAAATTAATTAATTTGAGTTGACCATGTTTTAAGATTAAACCCCAATTAGCCATGGATTTCCCTTCCTTGTAAATGTTCCATTTCATTAAGGGTAAACAAGTCTTTTGAGCCTTAAAAATAACACATGGCAAATAAAACACCCACTTTTCCCATCTTCTTCCCCTCCCTCATTCAAACCCAACGTCCACTCCTCCTCTCCTTGGGAGTTCACTATCCCATCACATTTCTCATCCATTTCAACTCTGTTTTGAAAGGTAATGACGTTTTTGACTTCCCCTCAACTCCCTCTCTTTAAAAGTACCTTTTATTTTCATTTTCATGGAGGTTTTAGAAAATGGAATTTTGGAAGGTTTTGATTAAAAATGAGATCTTTATGTTGTTAGGTTAAATGTTTTGATTTAATATGTATAGTTATGATGTATAGAGGTCAAATGGTATAACATATGTGAATTTTGAATGATTTTGGGCAATTTTCGGATTTGGGTAAACATGGGGTTTTTGGAGGGTTTTGGGTGAGTTTTGGGGGTTGTTTTAGGTGGGTTTTGATAGGCTATTGATAGTACTATGGATAGGGGTTGAATTGGGATCATTTGTGGGTGCAATGGATGTTGGAAACATGGTTTTTGGACATGGTTTAAGGGCTACCTGAGTTTGCTAAAAATGGGATTTGTTCATAGCTTGCAACATAGAAATTGTGATTGAATTGTATTCCGGGTTGGTCTTTTGATGTTGGGCTGATTTGGAATTGTTTGAAATGTGTTTGAGGTTGTTTAAAAGTGGAAATTGGTGTTGGAGAAGCTTCGGGAAGAAATTCGGCTTTGTGAGAGTGGTTGCTTGCTTGGGTTGGAGCTTGGAAGCTTAGGTGGGTGGTTAAAGTATTTTAAATGGCTTTGATCAATTGGTTCAAGCATGTGAATGTGGAAATGTTTTCAAGTAACGTTTTGGTTCAAAGTTGGTTTTGAAAGAGTTTAGTTTGGGCTTGAAAAGTCAATTTTAAATTCAAGAGTAAGTTGATGTGAATTGCCTCTTTATTTTCCCCCTTTTCCATTGTTTTCATTACTTGTAGTGATGTTTTGTTAAGCATGAAATTTAAATAGTTTGGGAAGAAGTATGATTGCTTAATATTATATCGTTGATCATGTATGATGGTAATAATGTTGATGTTGATATGTCTTGTAAGATGTGTGTAAGTTGGTGCAGGTTGTGCACGAAAATGGTGAGTAAGACCATTTGTGATTGGTAAGATTGTAAGTAGTAAGTAATACCTAATTGTGATATTGTTGCAACTTGTTTTGGTTGTGCATGGTATAGTGAGTACATGTCGCACGATAGTGAGTGTATATTGTGTTGCATGGTTGGTGTCGAACCTCACGTGATGGTTGTCGTTGCTCCGGTGATGTGTAGTCCCGCCGGAAGCGAGTGGTGTAAGACTCCGGTGATGTGTAGTCCCGCCGGTAGTGACTAGTAGAAGAGTACTTTGATGTGTAGTCCCATTGGAAAACTACTAGTCGAAACGGTGATGTGTAGTCCCACCGTGTGTGTTTTAGTTATGCTTGTGCATGCCATGTAATGTTCATGTTGTATCTCACTATATCATTGTCTTCTTATTGTTTTGCTTTAATCTAGAAGGATTAGGTCGTTGGATGAATTGTATGAGTTGACCTTTATATTGTTGACCAAAGTGTAATGACATGATAAATGCATATATTGTTGACCTTTGGATGAACTTGTACGTTAGTAGAAGGATTAGGTCGTTGGATGAATTGTATGAGTTGACCTTTATTTTTAAAGAAAGCTTTGAACCCTGCATTGTCGTAGTTATGTTTTAGAGCTCCGCTCACTAAGCTTTATGCTTACGCTCTCCTTTTTCCGACAATGCAGATCTTTAGCTTGGAGTTAGCAAGGAGCAAGAAAAGGACGTCCAAGCGTGTGGTAGTTTGCTCAAGTATGATTTATTAAATAATGTAGTAGTTTAGCAATGGGAAATGCTACGTGTTTTAGGGGCGTGTATCTAGACTCCTTTGTGTTGGTTTTATGTTGTTAATGCCTTATGTTGGTGGATTTGTAAACCATGTTGAAGTTGATGCCTAAGTGTTTGTTGGGAGGCTTATAGACATGTCTTTTGAATGCTTAAGTTGCTTAAATGACATGTAAACCTTATTGTGATGATTTGTGCCTTTTAGCTTTGAGTCCTCAAGCATGCCCTTTTAATGAAATATTGCCCTTGTATGTATGCCATGAGTAGATGCCTTGCTTTTGGTTTGATTGCTTCCCTTGATTATTGTATGTGGTATAAATGTTTGTATGTGCTTAGGGAAGTCCAAGAATGCATCTAGAGTCGTGATAGGGGTCGTTAAGTTAGAATTTGTGGAATTGCAGAGCAGGGCGTATCGATACGCCTAAGGGCCATATCGATACGGCCTTGCCCAAAGGCCACAAATTTTGCATGGCGTACCGATATCCTAAGGGTATCGATACCCTCCAAAGTTACTGGAATTTGGAGTTTTGGGTGAGAGTAGGGCGTACCGATACGGGGTCCACGCGTATCGATACGTGTCTACTCTATTGACCAAGAAGGGTTGACCGAGAAGGGCGTATCGATACGCTCAAGGGCTGTATCGATACGGTCTTCCCGGAGTTGACTCTTTGGGTTGACCTGGTCAGGGCGTATCGATACCCCTAGTTAGGGTACCGATATGGTCTGCCCTGTAAGCTTAAAAATGGACTAGTTATGCATGGTCGGGGTTCGAATGTGATCTTTCTTTGGATGCTTTCCGCTGTTGTGAATCACTTAGGACTTAATGTTCCTCTAGACAAGATTAAATTAAAAAGAAAACAATATGGTTGCTAACCGAGGGGAACCTTAACGGGTTTCACTCGGTTTTCCCCGTGTGGCCCACTCGGATCGATCATCCGACCAGACCGGGACGAGGGGGTTACATTTACATTAATTTAATCACTGCTTCTAAGGAGATGTTGGAATTTGCTAAGGTATGCATATAATTTGAGGTTGGTCTGAAGGTTCCTACTGCTATGCATGTTTCGACAATGATCTTTCTGCAAGTTCACCAGCGGAAATCTTGTTACCACTTCTCATTCATCTAAATGATAAGGTTCATTGGACTTCTCACGACGTCACAGACAGCGAACCACCCACGTAGCCGCGATCCGAACATTTCACCGGACCATTCAATCAGTAGGAGCGACGAGCGGTGTGTACAAAAGGCATGGACGTAGTCTATGCGAGCTAATGACTCGCGCTTACTAGGAATTCCTCATGAAGACCAACAATTGCAATGATCCATCCCCATCACGATGAAATTTCAAAGATTACCTAGGCCTGTCGGCCAAGGTTGTAACCCCTTAGACCCGCCTATGTGTTAGTACGGATCTTAGGAAGTCACATTAGGGTCACCGGAGCAACCCACATTAAAATTTCAAATAAACAAATTGCTAAATCATTTAAGATCATAAATCAAGTTTTGAATTAAAATACCATTTCAAAAAAATATTCAGACAATGAAACAAAACCATGATACAAGTTATCAATACAAGTTTCGAACTCGAATATAAATCAAAACATGACATACATGCCCCCTAGTTACACAGATACCCTACTCCGCTAGCAAGCCGAAGAAACTCCCACACCGACGTTGATGGCTGCAACATGTCGATCTTTTTACCTATGATGGTAAAAACAATGTGAGCTTCGAAAAGCTCAGTAATACAAACTAACAAGAGATTCTAAAAGAACAAGCATGTATATGGCAAGCTTTACATTGTCATGAAGAACTGGGCAACGGTAAGCTCAAATTACGAATCGATAATTTAGTGAAGCTTTATATTAGGAGGTAACAAAGTTGTTCTTTATTTGATCACTCGAATCTTAGGGGATGAGTCTAAAGCCAAAGATTTGGAAGAGATTCAGGTTCCAAAAGTTGAATCAATGAGTTCAGAGTGGTTCATTAAGCGCGAATTGTAGTTTTACTGAGATTTCAACTTTAATACGTTAATTTAGTAGGGTATGTTTCAGATGAGGTCAAAAAGTTTTATTAATTTACTTAGCTACACTCCAACCAAACTCCAAAATGCAATTCCCCCTGAACTGCATACAGAAGGTCTTACCCTAGGCCTGAGGAGTAAGAGCCTACCTAAGGGAACGCCTTAGGTCCAGAAAGACTTACCCTAGGCCCGTCAGGCGTAAATGATTACCTAAGGGAATGCCTTAGGTCCAGAAAGACTTACCCTAGGCCCATCAGGCGTAGGAGCTTAGGTCCATAAGGGCTTACCAGCGCTGAGCCTACAAATCTTCATTTATCTCCCAGATAATATACACCAGATGAAATTTAATTTATATTCATAAGATAATAATATCAGAAAACAAATATCACATATATTTTTATATCAGAAGACATATATATCAGATTTTATTTTTGTATCAAAAGACGGATATCAGATATATTTATGTATCAGAAGACAAAAGCCAAGAGTTGAGCTTTCATTACGGGTAACAAAGTCATACTTTTAATTTAGAGCAGATAATCTTAGTTTAAAGCAGGGTGTATTCACGAACATAGGGTACACACTTTATGGTTCAATATATTTCTCAAAGACAGTTGATAATTATCAGAGAGAGAGTATAGAGCGTCTAACAATTTTGGGACTGATTTCAGAACGAGGTCCCTAGGTGAGGGAGCTCAGTACTAATGGCTCATACCAACATTCAGAAGTTGACACATTGAGATCATTGAGATTTCAGATGTATCGAGAGTGATCCAATCAATTAAGCTTACGAGGGCACTTTGGTTATTTCGACTTTAGGGGTAATTTGGTAATTAGACTATCATATAAAAGCCGCGATGTACGGAGTTCGAAAGTTCTAGTTACTTATCAGGTTTCTGAGTCCCTTTGAACTGATCGCAAACCATCATTTCAGTGTTTAATATTTAGTTGGATCGGTACCCTTAAGTACTCACTTCTTAAAACCGACTACTTTGTATAACGAAAGCTCTTTTTCACTAAGTAACCATTGAACGTGGGGGAAATCGAACATGTATTCAATTGGTATTCTTCAAGTATTCGAATATGTGTATTGTACCTGAACTCAATCCGTAACATCGAATACACACGAAGAACATATTGTTTTTTACCATTGACTTAAGTACTTCCTTCAAATAACTTTGACATGCTTTTATATGGTATTCTTCCAACATTGCAATAGATCCTGAAACAACCAACCAACATGGGTCGTGTATTACCACTTTTAGAGCCATTATCTTTGCTTGTCTTTATTGATATTTCTCATTTCAAGTCTTAGAGGTATTTTCAGTCACCTCGATGTCTGAAGGTGTTTCAATTATTCAGAGTCTTTCAGCTCTTTCGACTATTTATTCATTTTCGATATCGAGAGTATATCCATCATTTCATATAATTTGACAATTAGTACCTGAGGATATATTAGTCTTCTAGTCATTACGTTCATCCCGGTCAACTAAGCCTAATCGATGTTTTCAAAACTCTTTTGTCATGTCAATCAGTCTGGTATCTTACGCCACTTTGATTAGTTCAGATATACGAATATTTTTTCATAAATTATCTTCAGAGATTTATTTAGAATCATAGAAAATCCGAGTACCTTACAAAACCGAAGATTTAAGTCTTGATACTAGAACGTTTCAAGAAATTTTGAAATTTTCAGATGAATCAGTTGTTTTACCAAATTCATTGTATGTTTCTATGTTACTTTCATTGCTATGGTTATTTTGGCCCTTTTTAAACATTTAGGGCATTTTCGTAATTTTATACCAAAATATTTGATGTTGAATCCTTCTAACTCTATTAATCGGGTTTCAAGATTAACTACCTTATTAATCACCTACTAAACTTAATCCTTTTGGTCTACTAAACTTCTCTTCCAAATAACTCAGTCTTATTCATATTGCCATCCTTTTGTTTCGTAAGCGAGTTGACTTAGCAGAGTTGGAAGTACACTTAATCAAAAACATACATACTTTAACTGAATGTCAACATGTTTCATAAAGCATGCAAGAGGTAGAAATACATTACCTCAATTCCGGGCTATATCAGTTGACCCTTGAAACGACATTCGACCACTCTCAATTTTGAATATGACATCTTTTATTTCAGGAATGCGAAGATGCACAGATACCTTCAATTAAACAAAAATCCTTAATCAATCCCTTATTCACATTGCCTTAAAATTGAATCATGAAACACATAAACATGATTGGGTTTCAAGGTCAGATTCGGAGGCTTTCGTGTTGGAATTTCACAAAAAGGACTTCAAAAAATGGACCCAGGACGTCGAAAAACATGAAATAGGACTTTTCGGAAAATGTAACTTTTTTGGGCAAAGTCAACGCTGACATCAGCGGTCAAGTCAACGCTGACGTCATGCTGATGGCACTGGTCAACTGATTTGACTCGACTTATTAAACTCGATCGAGCTGACTCACTGAGTCAACTTGGGAGTCAGCTCAGGTTAGACTCGGACAGACGGGTCGGACTCATATGGGCGGGATCAGATACCAAACTGGGCTTTGTTTGGTTGCGCTCGGACTTGGTTTGGTTAATGGTTTCAGACTGATTGGTTATCGAGTTAGGATTGGGCAAAACAGGTGTGGGTTAAGGCTATTGGGCCTTATCAGGCCAGCCCACTTACCCTAAACGGTTCTAGTCACCGAACAGCCGCTGGAAAACTCACCGGAGACACCAAATGCTGCGATTCTGCCGAAAAACAAGAGCTCATGAATCACTTAGTTTATTCAAGCCGAAAAACAATAATTTAAGCCGGAAAACAAACGGAACTTACCTAAAACGATTCGAAATAGCCGGAATCTAGGAAACTCCGATGAAGCCCCTCCCGATGTCAGACAAACAATCGGTCAATTGGGTTTTTCTCACCACAGTGCGAGGACCTTAGATCTGGTGGTCGCGTGATGAACCAACGGTTGAATTGGCCAGAATCGCTAAAAACCAAGAAACAAGCCCTCACTTCTTGACGAATCTTCGAACGGGGTTTTATGAGGAACGAATGTGTAACTCCGCGAGTGGTGGTCGGGGTTTTGGCGGTGATGGGTTGATGGGGGCGGTGGTGGCAACGATGGCACGATGAGGGAGATCAAAGACCGTCCGAGAGTTTGGGGGAAAGAGAAAGGTTTTGAGAATTATCTAGATATGTTTTTTGTGGATCAAGAAAGGGGTATTCGGGGGTAGCTAAAGAGTCAAATCATATTTTATTATTATTATTGGACATGCAAACACTTCAAATAAATATCAAGGCAGGCTTTGACTAAGGATTGCCTTAGTCTCGATGGCTAAAGCTGTTACACCCAAAGCTAAGGTCACGGGTTTGAAACCCTTTACTTGTAGACATTTTTATTTATTTATTTTGTTTCTCCCTTCTTATCTCATTCTGATTCTCTATTATTATTATTATTATTTTTCTATTTAAATCAGGGTATTACAAAGGCTATTGTAACACCCAAAAAATTACGCCCAAATTGTAAACTTTATATTCAAAATATCCCTAATTCAAAAACCCTAATTTTGAAATCTCTAAATTCAAAATCCTTGGAATTAAGACTTTTAATATGAAACACTAATTAAGAAATTTGGGAATTAATTGGAATTTAAACGAATTTAGTGACGTTTTATAAATAATTGATATTAGGTACCTATTTTGTGGACCCTAGAAAAGTACAAAGACTTCCTTTGTAATTTATCCAAAATTTTGGTTATAAAACCCATGATTCTTTCCCTGCAATTTTGTTTCTTTGTCGCAGCCGTCTTTCCCCCTCTCGCTCGATTTGTATTCAAAACACATCTTCCTTTTCTTTCTTTTTTGTTATTTATTTAATTCGATCAAATCCCAAGCTTAGTTCGGTACGCATATAGTTGGATCTAATACTTTTGATCATAGAAAATCATGATATTCAATAGGTTGAGTTTGCTTTGGCTAAGATGTGTTTTCTTTCGGTGCTATAACTAAATTATATTTTATTTTTCTATGTGTTGGTGTTTTATCCCTAATGTGATTAACTATATGTATTATGTCTTGTATGGTTGACATCACGTGCATACGATTTCATAATGTGTTTTAATTATGATTTATAAAACATTTGATTTATGGAACATCAGATTTACGGTACTATGATTTATGATCTAGGATTTATGAAGTATGTTTATGGAATATCGGATTTATGGAACTTTGTTTATGAAATTTTATTTTTAAACATCATATATGTATAAGTATGGGTTGAGATTTGTACGAAGGAACTTTAGTGGTTTCACCCGTCGGACTGAATTCCAATTCGAAATGGCGGGCGTAGGGAAGAGGTTATGGGAACCTTCCTCATTTTTTACGGACGTAATTGGGTGCATTGCATTACGCTTGTGATATTGTATCGTTTGTTTTATGTTTTAAAGAATTTCAAGAAAATAATACTATGTTTTATGACTATGGTTTTTCTTGCACTTTAGAGACACACTAAGCTCTTTAGCTTAATCCCCTTAGTTCTTTTTACAGATACGCAAACCATAGGCGTTACGGTACTTGGAGGATCTCAGATTTTATCCGGTTATATTATTATTCAGTACGAAACTATATTTAGTAACTCAGATTATTAATTTATTATATTGGGATATTGATGTAATTTCATACTTGAGAGACTATTTATATTTTTCGAATTATTTAAGCATTCTTTTACTATAATTTTATTTTAGAGATTTTATGTAAACAATCAAATATTTTTTATGACATTTATGTTTTATTTATTATTATCTATTTATTAATTATCATTACATATTTTTTTATAAAATTAAGTGTAATTTCAAAATTAGTTTTCTCGAGGGTTTAGTTTTCAATCGCGACTTCCGATATTAAACAAATAGATAGCCTCACAATACTCTCTCGATGAGATTGCAAGAATAAGATCAATGCCAAGAATAAGCAAACCTTGAACTAAATTGCATTAAAAACTTAAACAAAGTACAATTGTTCTCTCACAACTACTAAGTAAAATAATCATAACCCTAAGAGAAATTAGAACATGATGGACATGGAGAACACACAACTAAGCCTAATCTCAAGCTCTCAATCTTACACTCCTGATGTGTGCGGCAAGCCTTGCTTAAATAGGCAAATGTGTAGGGTAAAGTCCTTCTTGGATAGGAAGTTAAGTTGGACTTGGACTTATCTTCATTAAAGAGGTGAATCTCTTTAATTTTAATGCCTTTATCCACTTTGGCCAAATTCCATCTTCAACCTTTCTTCTATGTTTTCATCATCTTCTCGTGCTTCGATTGCCATGCAAAGTATGTAGAAAAATCCAGCATTTTATGCTATTCAAATCGGCTATCACTTTGCATACTTTGCCCTCCGGTAGGTTGGTCTATACACTGCCTCAGCAGAGAATGTCTGCTGCCTCGGCAAGGGTCTGTCACTGGATCTACTCCGTAAGGCTTTCTCTTCATAATTCAGCTTCCTTTAGTAAAAGCTATCATTTTTGACTTAGCTTGATCTGGATCTGTCACGAGCTCGTTCTAAACCATCTTTCCTTTTCTTCATTGCCCGCTCGACATCACCTGCCCCGGGAGTGTGTAAATCTGCGCAAGCACCAAACATGCATTAAAATAATACCTTTTTTATCAAATAAATCAAATATCAGAATCAAAGGTAAAAACAATGTAATTAATGCATATAAGGCCATAATGCCACTCAAATGGGTGTAGGTTAAGCAATAATTTCCATGTAAAATGGGTGAAATAGAGGATTTTTGTGCATTTATCACACCCCCCAAACTCGAACTATTGCTTGTCCTCAAGTAATGCAAACCATCAATTTCCAAAACCTTTATCTTAATAAAAATTCTCCTTGGTCTTACTTTTCCTTCTTCTCTCCAAACCATGGCCATAAATTCTCAGCCTTTAAGTCTTCGATGCCTTAGGAATTCCCTGGAGTCAAACTATAAGATTTGTGAGTGTGTGCATGATTTGTGAACAAGATGATTATTCGGGTCCTAAGTAAACACTTAAGCATTAACCTACTTAACTTGGGTAAATTATTTTTTTTTACTTTTTATTTTTATTTTTTTTCAAGCAATCTAACCTATTAGAGCTAATTTCGGGCACCTCTAGTGATTAGCCTAGAGCCGGTTTTGGGCACCTCTAGGGCTTCCTTAAGCTAGAGCCAGTGTTAGGCACCTCTAAATTTTTACCCAAAATTTTCTTTCTAAGTAAGTCTATGTCCTAAGTGTACTAGAACTCCTTAAATCATACAAGTCACAAAAGTGTATTAAAGTTCTAATCTCACAATATGATCCTAAGTTATCTTTCTTATGCATCTTATAATTAAGGGCTCTAAACAGTTCAAAGATATGGTAAGAAGAGAGATATCTATGGCCAAGGTAGAAAATTCATTCAAATTAAAATAAGGCAATTGATGAAGAGCATTGCCGAGGCATAAGCTCCATTTGGTTAAGGTAATATGTGCAATAAAAAAAGTTGACAAGTATAAAAAAGAATTGCATAACAATGGTATTAATATGCCGCGACAAAACAATGCCTCTCGGCAACATAACCTATACCTCCAAACTCGAGACAAGCATTACCCTCAATGCATTAACAACAGATGTAATAATCGAAAAAAATTAAGCACAAAAATAAGGGCATAAAAATAAAGGCTAGAGAGAAAAAATTAGATGGACTCGGATGAGTCATCGCTTTGTAGGATCATTTTTCTCCTTTTGCAGGCCGTATGCTTGACTCTCTTGGTTTCTCTTGGCGGTTGGATGCACGTGGGGGGTGGTTGGCTTGGTCGGGGTTGTTACTTCCTCATCCCCATTTGTGTCAAGGTGGAGCTCCTCTGTGGCCTCCAAGGCGGATGCCTTTCATTTTGCAGACTCAAATTTCTGGAAGACAGATTGGGCAGTTTCGGTCTAATTGGAGAAGCCTTATGTCCCGACCGGCGAAACCTGAGGAGTGTCTAGATGTGCTTTGCCCTTGGCTTTCCTGGCCATGGCAGAGGAAGTGGTGGTTGTGGCGGCAGAGTGCCTTGATGAGGCTTGGGCAGTGGCAGTGGCAGGTGTGGCTCCGGTATGAGGCGCTGGGGTGGGTGCGACAAAGATGGTGGCAGAGAACTGTGGAAACTGGATGGTGTGGTCAGGGAACTTCTCTTGAAGCAGTTAGAAAATGGACGAATAGAAGTCCCTTGTGAAGGCCATGAAGAGGCGTTGTCATCTGTCCATATCCTTCAACTTCTGGGCAATTTGTTAGAGGGTGGATGCCGGGGAAGTGGATTGTGGCGTCTCTGGAACATCTGTCGTGGATGCTGCCACGGTAGGGCCCTGCATCAACGTAGATTTCTAAGTTTCGGTCTCCATGATCTGCATTAGCCGGTAGTATGTTTCTCTGTCCCATTCTTTCCTTAGAGGTGTATGCTCATCGGCTTCATCAATTGGTACCTCATGTTCGGTGCATAAGCCGATGATGAGTAATGAGAAGTATAGGGGGCGTTCCTTTTGGCTGCACTGGTGAATCTCGTGACATGTAATGTTACCAACATTAATGATACGATTATTTAAAATAGAGTGTAAGAGTGCAAGCCTGGGTCGATCGAAAGTGCTGTTGTGCAAGGTACGCATGAGGCGGCGTTTGACAAATGTGTTCCATAGCTTAGCTTTGGGCCACAACTGACGTCGATTGACCAAGCCCTTGTGTGCCCCGACATTCTATATCATACCGGCTTAGCAGAGTTCTTCCTTTATGTGTTCGTAGTCTTCCTCCGTCAATGACTCGACTAATTTTGCATGCTCGTCCCTCTCTACATGGATTCCATAAAAGAGATTTATGGCATCGACATCCACCTTGATTGCTTTTCCCCGAACATGAACAAAGAGTGTGGTCAGGATTAGATTGTGGGCATAGAACTCTCGTACCACTATTATGTTGGCTCATTCAGGTTGGAGGTAAAATATTTTCCACTATTGGTGATCCATCTTGTTAAAGAGGTTGTGGTCGAGGCCGAAATTTGGCTCATCGGAGCATTGGAATCAATGCTCCTCCCATACTTGGTGGGCTATGACGTGCTTGTTGAAGAGCCTCTCTACCTCCGGCGGTGCGAAGCATTTGAAGGTTGGTGCCTCGGCCGAGTGTGAGCTTTCTCCTTTCTTTAATTTGAGGGTCATCTAAACAAATGTGAGTGATTTGTGAGAGAACAAAAGAAAATTCTAAACTTTGGAGAATGCAAGAGAGTAGACGAGAATGTTTGAGTGATGAATAATTTAGAGAAGAGTGGCCTTTATATAGAGCTTGGCAAGCAATGACGTTGCAACATTAAATGCGAGAGCGGCATCTCTAGCCATTGCTAGCTGTTTTCTGCCCGTTACAGTCCTCTGCCTGTTACAAATATAGATGTTGCAACTTTTTCGGCCTGTTGGCAGATTATGTCGTTGCGGTAGCTGTTTCTCCACACTTAGTTGTTGGTTCATCTCTTCTTTCTTTCTTGATCTCTATCCTAAAACCAAATAAAAACAAAACTTTATTTCTAAAAAAATTAAAAATATGAAGAAAAAAAACTAAAACTAAAAGTAAAAAGATAGAGAAAAAAGGTTAAGACACCAAAGGAATGCATGTGCATGCATCTTCTAAAGTGATTACTTTCTTATCCCTCATGACATGTGGCCCAGAGTAATCCTTTACTCTCTGCCCAATATTTTTGAATTCATGGTCATCCTGCGCTTTTGTCTTTGTATCTCCAGGTCTTGTCATCATACTGCCGCGGTAATGGCCAATGTTGCTGCCGAGGCATTGTTCAATTTCTTTGTCAAAGCAGTGTGGTTCTATGTCGATGTTTGACTCGGTTAGGGCCTGGATTGCCTGACATTTTTCTGGGTCATCAACATGTTTCATAGTGTTCAGTACATTGAGTTTCACGTGTTGATCGTTTACTCTCATTGTCAGCTCTCCTTTTTCGACATCAATCAGAGTTATCCCTGTAGCTAGGAATGGTCTCCCAAGGATGATTGGTACATCCTCATCTGCATCACAATCCAAGATAATAAAGTCGACATGGAAAATAAGTTTATCAATTTTTACCAATATGTCCTCAATTTTTCCTTCGGGTTGCAGATAGGATCTATCGGCATGTTATAGCATCATGGTGGTAGGTCTGACCGTTCCAATTCCCAATTTCTTGAAAACTGACTTAGGCATCAAGTTTATGCATGCTCCTAGATCACACAGTGCTCTCCTGATATAATGATTTCCGATTTCACATAGTATGAGAAAACTGTCTGGGTCCTTGAGCATGGGTGGTGTCCGGTTGTGTAGCATCGCCATGCATTCTTCTGCCACAGCAACAGTTTCAAATTCCCGAATCCTTTTTCACTTTGAGATAATGTCCTTGAGGAATTTGACATAATTCGGGATATGCTTGATCGCTTCTACCAAGGGCAGGTTGATATGTACATGCTTCAAGATGTCTAGGAACTTCTTGAATTGGTATTCTTGTTTATGTTGTTTTATTCTTTGGGGGAATGGTAGAGGTAGTCGAATATCTTTTATTCTTTTTTTGTATGGAAATTTGATTTGAGGGTTTACCGACGCATTGACTTCTGGCTCTACCATGGGTGCTGTCGTAGGTGCTGCTATGGCAGTGCCTTCAGGGGTTGCTGTTGCGGCAGTGTTGTTGGGCATTACCGCGATAGTTGACTTCTTTGGCTTTGTCAGCTATGTTTCCTTAACTTGGGGCTCCTTGAGTTGAATACCACTTCGAGTGGTTATGGCATTGCATTGCTCAAATGATGTTCTCTTAGCTGCTTCTGTGTCGCTAGGTAAACCTCCCGTCGGCCTTGTGTTTAGGATCTGTGCGATTTTCCCAACTTGAGTCTCTAGAGATTTCAGTGTTGCCTCATTATTTTGCAACTGCATCTCGGTCATGTTCATAAAAGCGTCAGTTTTTTTATGAACTTGTCATTATTAGCCATATATGCACTCGTCTGAGACATGAAAGCATTAAGAGAGATTTCTAAAGAACTAGTTGACATAGACTGTTGTTGCGGCATGGTCTGCCGAGGCATGTTTTGTTGAAATCCTACTGCTGAAGCTTTCTGATTGTTCAGATTGAGTGCTTTGTTGGGGTTACTCTAGGAGAAATTTGGGTGTTTCTTCCAGGCCGAGGTGTAGTTATTGGACATCGTGTTATTGTTCCGGTTGTAATTTCCAACGAAACATCTCGACTCTGTATTTTGTGGACATTCAGAAGAAACATGGTTACCCCCACAGTTTTCACAAAATAAATCCATTACCTTGACCTCCTGGTGATTATTCTGTGGTTGCATTTTCATGATCAACTTTGTCAAGGTGGCAATTTTGGGATGAAATTGAGTCTAAGGACCCTATTTCATTTACTGTGGGTTGGCGTCGGATTCTTTCTCGTCTGGTCGTTGGGAACAGATAATCGTTCTTGGTCGTCCTATTTAAAATATCCATCGCTTCCTCTAGTTCTTTGTCTAGAAGTATACCGTTTGCCGAGGCATCAAGCATCATCCTAGTTGTTGTGTTGACAACATTATAGAACATGGTTACCTGTGTCCACAATGGGAATCCATGCAAGGAGCATTTGTGTAATAGCTCTCTATATCGCTCCCAAGCCTCTTGCATGGATTCGTCATCAACTTGTTGAAAATAAGTGATTTCGTTACACAATTTGTTGGTTAAATTCGTAGGATTAAAACATGATAAGAAATCACGATATAAACCACTCTAGGATCCAATTGATCCGGCTGGAATGCTATTTAGCCAGGTCTTTGCCCTATCCCTTAGTGAAAAGGAAAACAATTTTAATCACAAAATATCCTCATGTACTCCTTGTATTTTAAATGAATTGCAAATTTGTAGGAAGGATTTGAGGTTTTGTCTGGCATCTTCAGTTGTTGAGTCGCCAAATTGCCTCATAGTATTGATCATGTTGGACATCACAGGCTTTAGTTCAAAGTGGGCGGCTTCTATCTCAGGTGTAACAACTCCCAGATTTAGTCCATTCAGATCCTCTTCTAGGTAGTCTCGGACAGTTAGGTTTCGTAGTGGCTCAAACTGAATTCTCGAATTTTCTCCATTCACTACCGGTGCATATTTCTTCCCGTCAACAACTGGCTGCCCATCGGCAACCCGCTGCCCATTGGCATTCTGATTGTTGTTGGCATTGTTGCCGCCAACTTGATGTGACATCTTTTGTCTTATCTGTTGCTTGAGTCTTTGGAAACTTCGATCGATTTCTTGATCAAGGTCGTGGAGTGGATACTTTGGGTTCGCCCTAGTCATGTACCAATGCAAAATCAAAGTTGATTAGTGCTCGAGAATTTAAGCAAATAAAAGTGTAAGAAAATAAAATTGAAAGTCCCTATTGTCAATCCCCGGCAACGACGCCAAAAACCTGTTGTGTGTAAAAGGTGCTCCGCAATTAGTGCAAGTGTACACGTCTCAAGTAATATAATGATAAGTATTAGAGTATCGTCTCCACAGTGATTGGGATGACTTCCTTCGTTTATCTTCTCGTACTGAAAAAGAAAAGTAAAAGTAAAAACACAAGTAGAAGTGTTTTGGGTTTTAATTAAACTAAAGATCATAAACTAAGCAAGCAAGTAAAAGTAGAGTAATCAATATGAGATAATGGGTCGGATTAGATTGCGTCGTAGTGTGGAAAGCAATTGACTTGTCTCAGTCTTTGAATACAATGATCACCAAACTGCCTCGACAGTGACCTAAGTCACTGCCGCGACAATAAGATGTGTTGCCTCGGCAATCCCTTGCTGGTCGACAAATGATGTCAAGGTTCGACAAAGCATCCTTTGATGGCTCCTCCTTATCCCTAAGTCGTAGCACTGTTGATGAATGGGCCTTGATAATACCTCTTGGCGTAAACCAAGGATGAACAACTAATCTCACGCTTTTCTTAGTCGTTGAAACTCTGGCTTATTCCTAAGCCGGGTTAGCTTTCACCGTTGGGATGAAAATCATGCTTATTCGTTTCTTAAGTTTAACTCTTCTGATATTAAACAAATAGATAATGAAGAACTAATGTTTTGATATAATAATTGAAAAATGTTTTGGACTGATTTAAAAAGAATTTAAAACATTTCCAAAGTCCAAACAACTTGAAATTATGTTTAGGGAAGTTTTCAAACCGTTTTCGATACTCCCACATAAACCCCATTGTTATTATGCACTATAAAGATTTGAATTATTTTTGATATAACAAAAAGGGGGAGAAATAAGTGAAAAATTAAGGGGGAACTTTTTTGTCAAAAACAATTTTTCAAAATGTTTTGTTATATCAAAAAGGGGGAGATTGTTGAGAAATATTTTGATATAACAATTATGTGAAAAATGTTTTAGGACTTGTTTAAAGACTTCAAAAATAATTCAAAAGTCCTTAAAACTTGACAAAATGTTTTAAAAGAGTTCGATTGAATACCTATATCGAACTACTCTTTTGAAAGTCGAAAAATGCCCAAAATACATGTTTTTAGAGTAAAAGTTTCGAAACCCTAAACAAAGGTCTCGAAACTTGTCAGGGCAGTAGCCAAATTTGGAATGACTTTAAAACGTTTTTAAAAGGTTTTTAAATGTGTTTAAAAGGCCAAATTTCACAAAAACCATAGGCCGTTTCGAAACACCATAGGGCGTTTCGAAACAGGGGGATTCCAGTGGCAAAACGTTTCGATACACGTATCGAAACGGGCCAAGCGTTCCGAAACGGTATAGGCCGTTTCGATACGCCCACGTGGCAACGACCCTAACGGCTATAAACCCCAACGGCTCTTTCCCAAATAATATTCAAAATGCAGGCGTTTCGAAACAGGTCTAAGGCGTTCCGAAACGCGTTCCGAAACGGATACAGGGTGTTCCGAAACGGGTACCCCGACAGGCTGCAACGGCTATCTCTATAAAGAGGGTGTTCCGAAACGGGCTTGAGGCGTTCCGAAACGGGTAGCAGCTGAATTGCATTTTGGATGGAATTAAAGTCTTCAAACGGCTATATTTTGATCCCAACGGCCATAAACGGCTACAAACTCAATTGGGACTATAAATAAGGCCTCCTAGCATCAAGAAACATCAAGAGACAAGATCCAAGATTCATGATCAAGAGAAATAGCGTTTAAGTCTTTATCTTCCTTATTTCTCTTGTAAATATTGTATAGAGAGTGTTTTGTTTTTCATTGTTCTTATTCTTTACACTCTTGTGAGCTCAACTCTCGTAAACACCCACCTTGTGAGGTATACTTGTTTACATCTTTCTACCCTTGTAAAAGGAGAGGTTCTAGTTTAGCCTTGAGAGAAAAACTAGAGTGGTTCTATCTTAGCCATTGAAAAGATAGGGTTGTAAGGTTACCCTTTGTCCTCAAAAGGAAGAATTCATTGTTGAGTGAATTGGGAAATCCTTAGTGATGTGCTAAGGTAGTGGATGTAGACTCGGTTGAAGTAGTCGAACCACTCTAAAATCATCGTGCAAAAATTGTCTACTATTTTCGGTTTTAGCCAATTCAACCACCAAGCAATTACAACCCTCCTTGACGGTTTCGGTGATCGATTCTAGCGTGCCTAAAAATCCCAACAATTGGTATCAGAGCCTCGTCTCCATCGAAGGACTAACATCCAGGAGCAAAGATCCAACGCTCGTAGTCCACCGTACAAGAAAATGGCAAGCGGTTCTACAATGATTTCATTTGAAGAAGGCCGCTCTATCATGTGTCCTCCTCTCTTCAAAGGAGAAGGTTACTTCCAATGGAGCAACATTATGAAATATTTCATCCAAGGATTCAACCTTGACATTTGGAAGATTATCATAAATGGACATTCGGAAGCTCCTAAGAAGAAGAAGAAAAGGAGTGTCGAAGACACAAAGAAGGACCATCTCAATGCAAAGGCTATGCACATTCTTCTCTGTGCCCTAAGTGAAGAAATTTCCAAGAAGGTCTCCCCATCCAAAAGTGCCAAAGAAATTTGGGAGAAGCTTGAGAAATTCTATGGGAAAGAAGAGAAGAAAGATGATGCTTCATCATGTGCAATCCTCCCCTCAACACCTAAGGTGGATGGTGTTTTGGCTCTCGATGAGCCCGAGGTATCTTCTAACTCAGATGAATTAAATTCACATTCTTTTGATGAGTTACAAGATGCTTTTAATGAATTATATTTGGAATTTGAGACCATGAATTCCAAATTTAGGAAAATGATTTCAAAACTCGAAACTGAAAATGATTTTCTTTTAAAAACAAAAATGGATTTTGAAAATCAAAATGAAATTTTGAAAAATGATTTAGAATTTTCAAAAACAAGCAAAGATGTTTTAGAAAAAGAAAATTTTGATTTAAAAGTTAAGCTTGAAAGCTTAACAAAAGAAAAAGAAATCATTTCTAATAATTCATCTCATCCCGTAATGGCAAAATGCTCACATTGCCATTATCATGGTCATTCGTTGCATACTTGTCCTATAAAGAAAAGAAAAACTTATAGGATTAGACAAGTATGGGTTCCTAAGGGAACTAGAGACATTGAAATTAATGTTAATGGATCCAAAGCAATTTGGATACCAAAATCGAAGTAAATGTCTCTTGTAGGTGTGTTGGAGCAAAGGCAAGAAAAGCAAGAATCTTAAATGCTCTAGTCACACAAGTGAAGCTATGGGAGAGAAGAAACTCAAAAGTATTGGCATCAATGTAAAAACCATGGCTCTCAAATCCTCCACGTGTCATCATGAAGATTCAAGTGAGGAGGATAGTGAAGATGAAGAGATGTCCTATCTCTTCAACAAATTCACCCGATTCATGAAGAACAAAATGGAAAAATCCAAGCATGAATCGAGGAAGAAGATGAAGGATTCCCATAAATCCAAAAAGAAGGGATCATCTTCTAAACAAGCATACGTGGCCACTTGGAGTGATGAAGACTCCACCGATAATGAAGCAGCCCACCTATGCATAATGGCCCTCAATAAGGAAGAGGTAACTTCTAACTCATCTATTTCAAATTCTTATACATTTGATGAGTTACAAGAAGCCTATGATGAATTGGTTTTTGAATTCAAGGCTTCATTTTCGAAAAACAAGAAATTGATTTCAAAATTAATAATCGAAAATGATTTGCTTTTTAAAACCAATTTAGAGTTTGAAGCAAAAATCAAAGATTTTGAGCTTAAAGTTTTAGATTTACAAAACTTGCTTCAAACAATGGAAAGAGATCATCAAAAAGAAGTCGATGATCTCAAAAAGGAAAAAGATTTGATTTCCAAAGAGCTTGAAAAGAAAAATAATTTTGGAAAATCAAATTTTTATGTAAGACAATCTAGTGCCCCTAGATTTTTTAAATGGAAAATGTTTTAGAAGTGTTTAGGTCCCAAAAGGACTAACCACTTCAACTAAAAAGGATGAAATTGAAAAATGGATTCCTAAGGGGACTAAATTTTGTGCTACTAACGTCTATGGATCCAAATCAATTTGGATACCAAAAATTACTTGATTGTCTTTTGCTAGGTGTGATGGAGAATGATCAACAAGTCAAAAATTGAGGGGGAGCTCCATGCACACAAGGAAGAACACTTGAAGAAGGAAGGCTTCACATTCTCCCTTGAGTTCAAGTGTGGTAAAATCTAGTTGTTTTAGTGTTTATTGATTTATTTTATTTTATGTCAACTAGATATTCATAAATGTTGGATTAACATTCTTATGATGCTTTGAGTAAGGGGGAGCCAATTTTTAACCAAAAATTTTAAGTGTCAAAATTTTTTTTGCCTCCTATGTTATCTTGAACTTAAATGTCATTTTAAATTCTTTTTGATATAACAAAAAGGGGGAGAAATTGGTTTGAAAAATTGATTTTTCAATGAATAAGAGGGAGCTACTTACTTTTCAGATTTTCATCTCTTATTCACATTTTTAAACGTTTTAAACTTGAAGGGGGAGAATCCCAAACAATTTTTCAAGTTGGTTTTATTATATCAAAAAGGGGGAGATTGAAGAACTAATGTTTTGATATAATAATTGAAAAATGTTTTGGACTGATTTAAAAAGAATTTAAAACATTTCCAAAGTCCAAACAACTTGAAATTATGTTTAGGGAAGTTTTCAAACCGTTTTCGATACTCCCACATAAACCCCATTGTTATTATGCACTATAAAGATTTGAATTATTTTTGATATAACAAAAAGGGGGAGAAATAAGTGAAAAATTAAGGGGGAACTTTTTTGTCAAAAACAATTTTTCAAAATGTTTTGTTATATCAAAAAGGGGGAGATTGTTGAGAAATATTTTGATATAACAATTATGTGAAAAATGTTTTAGGACTTGTTTAAAGACTTCAAAAATAATTCAAAAGTCCTTAAAACTTGACAAAATGTTTTAAAAGAGTTCGATTGAATACCTATATCGAACTACTCTTTTGAAAGTCGAAAAATGCCCAAAATACATGTTTTTAGAGTAAAAGTTTCGAAACCCTAAACAAAGGTCTCGAAACTTGTCAGGGCAGTAGCCAAATTTGGAATGACTTTAAAACGTTTTTAAAAGGTTTTTAAATGTGTTTAAAAGGCCAAATTTCACAAAAACCATAGGCCGTTTCGAAACACCATAGGGCGTTTCGAAACAGGGGGATTCCAGTGGCAAAACGTTTCGATACACGTATCGAAACGGGCCAAGCGTTCCGAAACGGTATAGGCCGTTTCGATACGCCCACGTGGCAACGACCCTAACGGCTATAAACCCCAACGGCTCTTTCCCAAATAATATTCAAAATGCAGGCGTTTCGAAACAGGTCTAAGGCGTTCCGAAACGCGTTCCGAAACGGATACAGGGTGTTCCGAAACGGGTACCCCGACAGGCTGCAACGGCTATCTCTATAAAGAGGGTGTTCCGAAACGGGCTTGAGGCGTTCCGAAACGGGTAGCAGCTGAATTGCATTTTGGATGGAATTAAAGTCTTCAAACGGCTATATTTTGATCCCAACGGCCATAAACGGCTACAAACTCAATTGGGACTATAAATAAGGCCTCCTAGCATCAAGAAACATCAAGAGACAAGATCCAAGATTCATGATCAAGAGAAATAGCGTTTAAGTCTTTATCTTCCTTATTTCTCTTGTAAATATTGTATAGAGAGTGTTTTGTTTTTCATTGTTCTTATTCTTTACACTCTTGTGAGCTCAACTCTCGTAAACACCCACCTTGTGAGGTATACTTGTTTACATCTTTCTACCCTTGTAAAAGGAGAGGTTCTAGTTTAGCCTTGAGAGAAAAACTAGAGTGGTTCTATCTTAGCCATTGAAAAGATAGGGTTGTAAGGTTACCCTTTGTCCTCAAAAGGAAGAATTCATTGTTGAGTGAATTGGGAAATCCTTAGTGATGTGCTAAGGTAGTGGATGTAGACTCGGTTGAAGTAGTCGAACCACTCTAAAATCATCGTGCAAAAATTGTCTACTATTTTCGGTTTTAGCCAATTCAACCACCAAGCAATTACAACCCTCCTTGACGGTTTCGGTGATCGATTCTAGCGTGCCTAAAAATCCCAACAGATAACCTCACAATACTCTCACTCAATGAGATTGCAAGAATAAGATCAATGCCAAGAATAAGCAAACCTTGAACTAAATTGCATTAAAAACTTAAACAAAGTACAATTGTTCACTCACAACCACTAAGCAAAATAATCATAACCCTAAGAGAAATTAGAACATGATGGACATGGAGAACACACAACTAAGTTTAATCTCAAGCTCTCAATCTTACGCTCCTGATGTGTGCGGCAAGCCTTACTTAAATAGGAAAAGAAGTAGGACAAAGTCCTTATTGGATAGGAAGTTAAGTTGGACTTGAACTTATCTTCATTAAAGAGGTGAATCTCTTTAATTCTAATGCCTTTATCCACTTTAGCCAAATTCCATCTTCAACCTTCATTCTATGTTTTCATCGTCTTCTCGTGCTCCGATTGCCATGCAAAGTATGTAAAAAATCCAGCGTTTTATGCTCTTCAAATCGGTTATCACTTTGCATACTTTGCCCTCGGGCAGGTTGGTCTATACACTGCCTCGGCAGAGAATGTATGCTGCCTCGGCAGAGGTCTGTCATTGGATCTACTCCGTAAGGCTTTTTCTTCATAATTCAACTTCATTCAGTAGAAGTTGCCATCTTTGGCTTAGCTTGATCTAGATCTGTCACGAGCTCGTTCTGTACCATCTTTCTTTTTCTTCATTGCCTGCTCGGCGTCACCTGCCCCGATAGTGTGTAAATATGCTCAAGCACCAAACATGCATTGAAACAATACCTTTTTCATCAAATAGATCAAATATCAGGATCAAAGGTAAAAACAATGTAATTAATGCATATAAGGCCATAATTCCACTCAAATGCGTGTAGGTTAAGCAATAATTGCCATGTAAAAAAGGGTGAAAATATAGGACTTTTGTGCACTTATCACCTTTGATTTATGGAACATCAGATTTACGGTACTATGATTTATGGATTTATAGACTATGATTTATGATGTATGCTTACGGAATATCATATTTATGGAACTTTGTTTATGAAATTTTATTTTTAAACATCATATATGTATGAGCATGGGTTGAGATTTGTACGGAGGAAGTTTAGTGGTTTCACCCTTCAGGCTAAATTCCACTTCGGAATGGCGGACGTAGGGAGGAGGTTATGGGAACCTTCCTCATTTTTGGCAAACGTAGTTGGGTGCATTGCATTACGGTCTTGATATTGTATCGTTTGTTTTATGTTTTAAAGAATTTCAAGAAAATAATACTATGTTTTATGATTATGGTTTTTCTTGCACTTTAGAGACACATTAATATCTTTAGCTTAATCCTCTTTAGTTCTTCTTTCAGATACACAGACCATAGGCGTTACGGTACTTGAAGGATCTCAAATTTTATCCGGTTATATTATTATTCAGTACGAAACTATTTTTAGTTACTCAGATTATTAATTTATTATATTGGGATATTGATGTAATTTAATACTTGAGAGACTATTTATGTTTTTCGAATTATTTAAGCATTCTTTTACTATAATTTTATTTTAGAGATTTTATGTAAACAATCGAATATTTTTTATGACATTTATGTTTTATTTATTATTATATATTTACTAATTATCGTTACATATATTTTTAAAATTAAAATTTAATTTCAAAATTGGTTTTCTTGAGGGTTAAGTTCTCAATCGTGACTTCCGAAATTTGGCAATTTCTTCTAGACTGAGTTTAAGGGGTTACAACTATAGACTCGTTGAATACATCAGTGTAGCGCCCGTGCGGCCCAGAACATCTAATGGCATCACAAACCTGTTATTGCCTCAAACTTCTTTGGCGTAAGCGGTCATAGTCTCTCTAAGAAGCTAGCCACGGAGGATCACCTACGTGTAGCTAGTTAGCGGACTAAGGTCTCGTTCGTTAACGGAATTAACCAGACAAATCGCTCCACCAACTAAGCATGACCATGTACCACCACTAATAGAATCAAGAAAGAGCTCTCAGACTGTCAAACCTTACTATGCCTTGTATGTTTGTTTGAATAGATTGACGTGATTTGATGGGAATTATGCTTAAGAGATAAATACTCGATTAAATGATTATAAAGTCGATAATTAATATTAATTGATGGAATGCGTTAGTAAACAAACCCTAATAACTTTCATAAGTTTTAGGGATCGAATAAAGTGTTGTATTATCGTAATTCGAGGAAATGGTATGAACTCGTGAGTAGGGTATCTATACGAGCTTTAGTCATACTGGTACGCGTTTGGGGGCTATATCGGTACGGGTCGACTCGTATCAGTACTTTTGGAAATCTAGAATTTCCAGTAAGTTATGTTGGCATCGGTACGCGTATGAGTAACGGTACACAAGGATACCATATCGATACTCGTATTCGAGTACCGATATCCACTAAGTGGAATAATCTAAATGTTAATTAAAGATGGAAATTGATGAGGAAAATTACTAATTGTTTTACGCCGTAATAAATGAGATAACGTGAAATAATGAAGACAATAAATGAGATTAATTAAATATTATCCGTAATGCATTAACAACTCGGTAATGTAATGTGATGATATATGATGTCTAGCAACCGTAGAGATCAATGAGATCATATTTGCTTGCATGCCAGGTAGACATTTGACTTGTTTAGTCACTTTGATTGATGGGATTTTGAATATCCAAAGGTACGTATTGCAGTACTTGTGTCTTTCTTCTACGCACTCGATGCTAGGTGATCTCAAATGGCACTTACGACCCGATGCTAGGTAATCCCAGGTATGTGATAAGCACCGCCTGATGCTAGGTGATCCCGAGTGGGTGGCACGATATAACACTCGATGCTAGGTGATCCTGAGTGGCCTTTGCAACTCGATGCTAGGTGATATCGGGTACATGTGTGATTAGCTTGATGCTAGGTGATCCTGGGCTAAACAGGTTTGACTACTACTACTGTTTGTGGTTAAAATTGTGTGTTTTTTCCCGGGTAGTCTGGTGAGATCCCGAGTATGGTTGGGCCTTGTGTGCCATGTATAATGACTTGCTTGTTGAGAGCATGTGTTTAGACGACTAATGGTAGCGCTACATGATGCTTATCTTACCTTATTGCTTGTATTGACTTGCATACTTGTGATTAGCATGAAGTATAGTCGAGTAGATGTGTACCACTGAGCTTTGTAAGCTCAACGCTCGGAATTGTTGTTTCCGTACGTATGTTGATCATTGGATCGCGAGACCGAAGAGCACTAACGGTACGAGATTTCAGCAAGCAGTGGTTGCCTGAGTACGCCACATGTATTTAGTGGGTTGTGTATTTATAAGACTTTACGTGGTCGAATCTGTAACTCGTATTTCGGAATTGTATCGATCAAGTCAAATGTCCAATTGTTTTAATTTCATTTGGAGCTCCTTTGTAACTATTGAATTATATATTTATATTTTCAACTATTTGATGTAAATGTTTTTGGAAAATATTTTGTTGGGCTAAACCGAGTTGAGAAATTTTATGGTAACGGGTTAGGCTTAAGGACCAAATGTGACATCCGGGCTTGGGGTGTTACACCTAAATTATAAAGAGAAATTTGTAGACCAAATCCACCAAAAAAATTCATGAAAAAAGAAAACAAAAACATATAAAATCAAAGGGCATGAAGAAAAAAAAATAAATCTCTAAACCGAGTTGAGAAATTTTATGGTAACGGGTTAGGCTTAAGGACCAAATGTGACATCCGGGCTTGGGGTGTTACACCTAAATTATAAAGAGAAATTTGTAGACCAAATCCACCAAAAAAATTCATGAAAAAAGAAAACAAAAACATATAAAATCAAAGGGCATGAAGAAAAAAAAAACAAATCTCTAAAATATGTCTCTCTTCTTCCATAGAAACCAAACAATCATCATCAAAATCTTCTTATCTCTATTCAACTAGGTGTTATATAGATGTAGTAATGGAGATTTAACAATCAATTTGTTCTGCTAACAGTTACGATTGTATCAACAGATTATCAAAAAAGATCTAATTATACTAAACCATTGATCTTCCTTGATCAAAGGGTGCGTCGTGTTGATCGCTACACGAATGCTAAACTACTAAGAAGATGAACGAAAATCGTGCTATACGAGAGACGAAAATCTTACCATAAAGACAAATGAACAATCGTAGCAAGATGTATGAAAATAAAGAATATAAAAATAAAAAAGTTTTATTTGGAACTAAAAAAAAATAAACAAAGAAAAATTACAACGATAACACTAAAATTCAGAAGCAATATGTTTAAAGAAAAAATTTAGAGAAACGCTATAGAAAGAAAATAATTTTTTAAGTTTAAATTAAGTTCAATGATATGTAACGTAAATTAACCTTCATTTTACATCACGTACTATAATATTAACATTATTACTAGTTACCAACAAATAGTCGGTGCAATCCAAATCAACTACAAGGTGGAATTAGGGGTAAGGTTCTTTAAACAACGTTTAAACATTAGATCTTGATAGTTTGAATTGAACAGATTTAATTGAAAAGGTCATCACCATATTAGACCTTTGTAATATTTAATTTCGATTACTAGATCAATGGATTGAATATCGTTGGTTGTATCGCACTCCGAATTCGGGGTTAGATGTATTGAGTATGTTCATATTAATATAAAACATAAAATATAAGGGATCAAAATAGAGTAATATAAAATTTTACGGATATTTCAGATACATAGAAATGAGTTTGTTATTAACTATAATGCTTGCAGAATCTTGATGCGTTTTAACTGGTCTAGAATACACTGTGAACGAATTATAATAAATTTTACGGGATAAATAGATGAAATTAAAAAAAGGACACAATTGTTAATTTGGAATTATTACGAGGGTAAAATTACTGTTTAAGTTTATCATTTAAATAGTTAAGTGACTCAATTGATAAAATTAATAAATTGGTGATCAAATTAAAACCTCCCGATGATTAATTAAGTTGTTATTCAATTAGTTTACCCTTATTCCCTTAATATTAATATGACCTTCCCGTGACCGTACTAGGCAAGGCAAACCCAAACATTTAATTTTACCAAAAGGCAATAGCTGCTAGCTCCTATTTCTTCCAATTCCTCTTCTTCTTCCCTTGTTTCCCAGCTAGCGAACCAAGACCTTCTCACGTCTGCCCGACGGTGTCGTTTTTCAATCCAAGTACACAATAATGGGGAGACAGAAGGGTGACGGAGCCAGGAGCAAGGCGCGCCCTTCAAGCAGCAGGTTTGCCTTCATTTTTCTCTACTTCTCTATTTCAATAGATAAATTTCGCTATTTATTAACAAATTGAATCATTTTTCTTTAACCTATATATGCTAAATTCTTTTTACCTTTACGGCTGTTGGCTTGCAGTCTCGCGGCTTCTCTATTGCCATCGAGTTCGGCTGCAGCAGCGGTGGGATTTGGCGGCTACGTCGGTAGCTCTCGGCTTGATTCCACTCTCTCCACCGAAGATCCCAATCCTCTATTGGTATTCAATTCCTCTTTACGGCTAAAAGTTTTGTATCTTAATAAAGTTAGCAGCAATTTATTCTTCCAATTTGATGAATCGTTTGCAATTGCAGGATATAGATAGTGAAGTGGCACAGCACTTAAAAAGGCTGGCAAGGAAGGATCCTACTACCAAGGTAGTAATATTTTCTTGAATATCTGCGAATTGCGATGAACTCTGTAAACTTTTTGCAGGTTACACTTGACATGTCTTGGTTTTTAGGTTATTGGATTTTCAGCTTTAGCCCCAAGCTTGATTACTATGATCACCTTTTTCATTTAGTAATCAATTGAGTGTATATTCATGATCAAGGAAAATCCTTTTTCTGTTAAGTTAGAACCTATAACCCCTTCAATTTACATGTAACCAGCTTCTTGTTCATTAACAGCTTAAAGCTCTGGCATCTCTGTCTGCTCTGCTCAAGCAAAAGTCTGGAAAGGAAATAGTACCGATCATTCCACAATGGGTAAGACTTAATTCTTTTCTTTTTACTGGTTATTGTTGATGCATCAACTGAGTTGCTGTTATATGAATTAAATACTAAAGTAGTCTATAAAGAGGTAGTTGGGAAAAGCAATGCCTAGAGAAAGAAAGATATTGACATAGAAAGAGAAATGCACTCAAAACCCTGGGCATTTTAGTTTCCTAGTGCTGGCATGGTGAAATTGTTGAACAACTTCACCTTCATAAGGAGAAAAACAAAGAACAAAGAGGTCTACATGAAAATGTTTCTGAAATTGGTTAGTAGATACTGAAGTCAAAAATTATAAATGAAAAGAAATTACACTGAATGTAATCTCAAAACTCACAATAACATGAAACTCTGATGTTGTTAAACTTAAAAGACCGGTTGATTGTTTAACTCCTTTTGGATGGTAATTGAAAAACATTTAAACCAAAATAATACCCATTGATGCAAATGTTGTAATGTAAACTTCAGTTTTTCAAGCCTTAGGCTTTGTTTAATATGTTCAAGTACCGCTATGCTCTCCCTCATACAGGCATTTGAATACAAGAAGCTACTGCTGGACTATAATCGAGAGGTTCGGCGAGCTACTCATGAAACAATGACTAATCTTGTCACTGCTGTCGGGTTTGAACTTCTCCCCCTCCCCCTGGTTAATGAATGTTGTTTTCTTTCCTTCCTGTGCATGACAAGTTGACAATTTAATGGATACATTGTGGTGAATTATATTAAGGTTTAATTATGAAAAGTTTGACCCAATGAATGCTGAAAGACATAAAAATTTGGTCTTAGTGATGCTAATTGTGTGAATGTGTAATTTAGAAACAAATACAAAGCTCAAACAATAAAACAAATTGATACAGTGATATACATGTTAATTATTTTGAAATATCATGCTGTAAGAATACGCATAGTAATCCTAATCCGTATAGGAGTTAATTTATTAGTTTAGTAATCCTAATCCATATAGGAGTTAAGTTATTAGTTTAATTGCTGTAGTAGTATTCTAAGTTTTTTTTAGATAGAGTAGGAAGACTAAACCTAGTAGGACTCCTTATCTAAATTAAAGTCCTAGCCTATATAAGGCTGTAAGTATCATTGTATTGAATCAGATTTTTTCAATCATCTAATAAAACAGAAGAATTTTCTGTTTATCTTCATGGTATCAGCCTAAATTCGATCCAATCGATTTTTTTTTCTTTTCTTTCTCTAATGGTAAATTCTGGTTAAAGTGACCTGCGCTCTTTATCCTCTACACCTGCTTCCTCGATGGCAGATTTGTTGGAACCTTCTGGTTCGGCTTCTTTGTGCCATAGGTTCACAGGCACAAATTATGTTCAATGGTCCCAGTCCGTTAAACTCTTCCTTATCGGGAGAGGAACTCTAGGATATGTCACTGGGAAAACTTCAAAACCTGCTGCAGCTGATGAAGGTCTGGAAAAGTGGATCCAAGAGAATGGTCGGATCATGTCTTGGCTCATCAATACCATGGTCCCTGAAGTTAGTTCTCAGTTTCTTCTCTATGAGACTGCCAAGGAGATTTGGGATGCTGCTCGGGATACTTACTCCAACACAAACAACAACTCAGAGTTGTTTGGGATCGAAAGCACTGCTGCTGCACTGAAACAGGATGGGATGACTGCTACTCAATACTACACAACTCTCACCAATTTGTGGCAGCAAATTGACATGCATGAAGCCCATGAATGGGAGACCCCAACTGATGCTGCACTATTTCGAAAGATTAACGAACAAAGAAGAATTTTCAAGTTCCTCAATGGCTTAAATAGGGATTTTGATCCAGTCAAATCTAGGATCCTTGGCCTTAATCCCCTTCCTTCACTGAGAGAGGTCTTTTCTGAGATTCGAAGAGAGGAAAGTCGCCGCCTCTACATGATTCCAGAAGCCCCTGTTCCTGACAGCTCTGCCATGGTCACACAGTCTACTTCCACCCCTAAAACAAAGAAGGGACGAGCTACATGTAACTACTGCAAAAAACAAGGCCATTTAAAGGAAAATTGCTGGAAATTACATGGGAAGCCCTCTGACTGGAAGCCTGACAATAATAAAAACAAATCTGCCTCCTCCTCTGATGATGGTCAAACTACTACTTCAGGTGGTTTTACTAAACAACAAATGGCTCAGTTACAAAAAATGTTTAGTAAACTAACTGGCAATATTGAAGGTAATTTGGCCAGTACAGAACCTCAAGGTATGGATTACAATCCTTCCCCTACTGCTTTTCTTTCAACTTCAAATATATCTACTTGGATTATTGATTCTGGAGCCACTGACCATATGACTGGTAATAAGGAACTGTTTTTTGATCTCTATACCTCTTCCTTTAAAAACTCCATTAAGATAGCCGATGGGTCTCACTATAAAATCCAAGGAAAAGGTTCTGTCTTTCTTACTCCAGATTTACTTCTGAAAGATGTGTTATTTGTGCCTGATCTAAAGTGCAACTTATTGTCAGTGAGTAAATTATCCAAGGATTTTAATTGTGTCCTGAAGTTTAAGGGTTCTGATTGTGTTTTACAGGAACTGGACAGGAAGAAGACGATTGGCAGTGCTAGCTTGCAGAATGGTTTATATGTCTTCTCCAGTATTCAATTCCCTCAGAACCCTTCTTCTACAGCTTGTATTTCTTCCTTAGGACAAGATGATATCATGTTGTGGCATTTTAGGTTAGGCCATCCAAGTTTTTTATATCTTTCCAAATTGTTTCCCAAGTTATTTATTAATAAAAAACCTTCCTCTTTTAAATGCCATGTTTGTCCTCTTGCAAAACAAACTAGAAATTCATATTTACCCTCTACCTATAAACCCTCGCATCCTTTTTCCCTTGTCCACAGTGATGTTTGGGTCCTCTCGTGTGAAGAATATTACTGGGGGTCGTTGGTTTGTCACATTTATTGATGATCATAGTAGGCTTACTTGGACATACTTGTTAAAAGAAAAATCAGAGGTTAGTCAAGTCTTTGAACAATTCTATAGTATGGTTGAAACCCAATTTGAGACTAAAATTCAAATCTTTAAGTCTGACAATGGGGGGGGAATTTTTCACTAAGTCCTTAGGTGAATTCTTCAAAGATAAAGGCATTGTCCATATAAGTTCATGTGTTGATACTCCACAACAAAATGGGATTGCGGAAAGGAAAAATAGACATCTTTTAGAAGTAACCCGAGCTCTAATGCTTTCCAACAATGTTCCTCATTACTTGTGGGGTGAGGCATTATTAACCTCTACTTATCTTATTAATCGTATGCCTAGTAAAGTATTGAATTTTCAAACACCCAGGGATGTATTCTTGTCTTTCTTTCCATCCTTCAAACCTATGAACTCTAATCTTCCCTTGCGTATCTTTGGCTGCACTGTGTTTGTACAGAATTTTAGTCCTACGAGATCTAAATTTGATCCCAAGTCTTTGAAATGTGTCTTAGTTGGATATTCTTCACTCAAGAAAGGCTACAAATGTTACCATCTCCCTTCTAAAAAAATTCTTTGTTACTATGGATCTAACCTTTTTTGAGCAGGAACCTTATTTCTCCAAGACTGAAATTAAGGGGGAGACATTTGGTAATAATTTTCAGCTTGTTCCTACACAAGTTCCTCTCTCTTCACCTTCTCATTATCCTCCCTTACTTGAGTCTCAAACTTCTTCCCATACTCCTACTAACTCATCACCTAACCCATACCTTTCTCCTGTTACTTCTCCTGCATCAAAACAGTCAACTCAAACTTCTTCACAGCCTCCAAAACAATTGCAGGTCTATACCCGAAAAAGGAAGACTATTCCAGAAACTGTTCTGCAATCTAGCACTCGTCAAGAATTAAATTTCAGTCCAGTTGCCTGTGAAGAAAGTGAAGGTAATGAATCTGTTAATATACCTTCTCATCTTCTTTATGATTATGAACCTATTGCTAAGAGAAAAGGGGTGAGACAATGTACCAAATACCCTATCCAAAGGTATGCTGCCTATGGAAGTTTAATGCCTTCATTCAAAGCTTTTACAGCTTGTTTAGACAGGGAACAAATTCCAAAGAGCTATGAAGAAGCAGTTCAGAATCCTAAATGGAAGAAGGCTATAGAGGAAGAAATTGAAGCACTTCAAAAGAATGGAACTTGGACTATTACAGACCTACCCCAGGGCAAGAGGACTGTCGGCTGTAAATGGGTATTTACCATCAAATATAATTCTGATGGGACTATTCAAAGGCACAAGGCAAGGTTGGTCGCAAAAGGGTTTACTCAAACCTATGGGATCGACTTCAAAGAAACTTTTGCTCCAGTGGCAAAATTGAATTCAGTTCGAATTCTTCTTAGTTTGGCAGTAAACTGTGACTGGAAACTACACCAACTAGATATCAAGAATGCATTCCTAAATGGAAATCTTGAAGAGGAAGTTTACATGGAAATTCCTTCAGGGGTAAAAGGTACAGGACAGTCTCAGAAAGTTTGCAAACTAGCAAAATCACTCTATGGACTTAAACAATCTCCTAGAGCCTGGTTTGAGAGATTCACCAAGGTTATATTGAAGAATGGGTTCAAGCAATCCTCGGCCGATCACACCTTGTTCAGTAAGGTAACTTCTTCCAATAAAAGAGTAATCTTAATTGTGTACGTGGATGACATAATTATGACAGGAGATGATGAAGAAGAAGTTAGCAAATTGAAGAACTTCTTAAGTAGAGAATTTGAAATCAAAGATCTTGGGAGTTTGAGATACTTCCTAGGCATGGAGGTAGCAAGAACCAGCAAAGGGTTAATTATCAACCAACGAAAGTATATCCTGGATCTTCTTAAAGAAACAGGTTTACTGGGTTGCAAACCTGTAGACACACCAATGGAGGCAGGCCTAAAATTCAACAAACCAGGAACTAGTCTTGCGGCTGACAAAGGACTCTACCAAAGATTAGTAGGTAAATTGATTTACTTGTCCCTCACCAGACCCGACATCTCCTTTCCAGTAAATGTCATAAGTCAATATATGACAGACCCTAGACAAGAACACATGGATGCAGCAAAGAGGATCTTGAGGTATTTAAAAGGGACACCATGACACGGCCTATTTTTTAAGAAAAGTCAAGACAGAACTGTGAAAATCTACACTGATGCAAGTTGGGCAGGAGAGCTCACTGACAGGAGGTCAACCAGTGGATATTGTTCCTTTGTTTGGGGAAATTTGGTGACTTGGAAGAGTAAGAAACAAACGGTGGTTTCAAGAAGCAGTGCTGAGGCCGAATTCAGGGCCCTAGCCTTGGGAATATGCGAAGGAATTTGGCTATTGAAATTTCTTAGAGAGTTGGGAATGGCACAAGATGAAACTTTTGAAATTTTTTGTGATAACCAATCCACTATTCAGATAGCCAAGAATCCTGTACAACATGACAGGACAAAGCACATTGAAATCGACAGGCACTTCATTGCTGAGAAGTTGGCTAAAGGGACAGTCTCTCTCAACTACATTCCTACAGAAGAACAAGTGGCAGACACTCTCACAAAGCCTCTGCCAAAAGCTCTTTTCAGCAAATTTTTGTCCAAACTGGGATTATACAACGTATATTCACCAGTTTGAGGGGGAGTGTAAGAATACGCATAGTAATCCTAATCCGTATAGGAGTTAATTTATTAGTTTAGTAATCCTAATCCATATAGGAGTTAAGTTATTAGTTTAATTGCTGTAGTAGTATTCTAAGTTTTTTTTAGATAGAGTAGGAAGACTAAACCTAGTAGGACTCCTTATCTAAATTAAAGTCCTAGCCTATATAAGGCTGTAAGTATCATTGTATTGAATCAGATTTTTTCAATCATCTAATAAAACAGAAGAATTTTCTGTTTATCTTCACATGCCTATCGAGTCAGAAGAGGTGTCACTTAAGGAAGATGACAGAACAAAGAAAAAGTAACTGTTATTTTCCTTAACATTTCTTTTGTACGATCCTTTGCCTGTTTTTTTATGCAATAAAAACTTGGTGGTTGCCATGTTTCTCAGAAGAGATTTGGCGCCGCACTTGAAGTCTTTGATGGGACCATGGTGGTTCTCTCAATTTGATCCAAGTTCTGAAGTTTCCCAAGCTGCTAAACGTTCATTGCAGGTTTGAATCGAATTCATGTTTTATGAAGGTTCAGTCTTCTTGGCATCATATAAACTACTAGCCTATGCATCATGAATGTAGTGTTGTAGTTTTAACTTGTAGTTGTAACTCATGAACATTTGAATATGCTAGGATGCGGTGGGCTTTGAACAGTTGGTTTTCTTTATTTAATCATTTGATTGTAAAACAACAGGCTGCCTTTCCTGCTCAGGAAAAGAGATTAGATGCTTTAATCTTATGCACAAATGAGGTTTTCATGTATTTGGAAGAAAATTTGAAGCTTACTCCACAAACTTTGTCAGACAAAGCCGTTGCCTTGGATGAGTTGCAAGAGATGCACCAGCAGGTATGCCTTGGATGGTTGTCAGGCAAAGCTGTTTTTTGGTTATTTTTCTGCTAAATTTTTTCTGTACAGTTAGGGATATCTAACAGAACATGCACAATATATGTTTATTTGTGCATAGATGCTTTTATGAGGGTATCAAAAATTACATTTAGAATTCATTTCTTGATAGGAAATTACATGTACAGTTCATGCTAATGCTTTTATGTGTTTTTCGAACATAAATATGTACAATGTTTGATATGTGCTCACTACTTGAGGAGTACAAGCATTAGCAAACCTTTTATATTGTCGCTTGGGTTTCTTCATCTTCCTGAAATGTTTTGTAATTTTCCTCTTTTCTGTTTAATTTCAGGTGATATCTTCTTCATTGCTGGCTTTGGCCACACTTCTTGATGTTTTGGTCTCTGTGCAAATAGAAAGACCTGGTTTTGAAAATATATCTGCTGAACCGAAACATGCTTCTAAGGCTAAGACGACTGCAATTTCTTTTTCAGAAAAGCTTTTCCCTGCTCATAAATATTTTCTAGAGTTTTTGAAGTCTCAAAGCCCTGCTGTTCGGTCAGCTACATACACAGTCTTAAGAAGTTTCATCAAAAACATTCCTCAGGCTTTTGATGAAGGAAATATGAAAACTATTGCTACAGCAGTTCTTGGTGCTTTCCAGGAAAAAGAGCCTGCTTGTCATTCTTCAATGTGGGATGCAGTATTGCTATTTTCAAAGAGATTTCCCAACAGTTGGACTACATTAAATGTTCAGAAATCTGTGTTTAACCGCTTCTGGTCTTTTATTAGGAATGGATGCTTTGGATCTCAGCAAGTTTCTTATCCAGCACTGGTTCTATTCTTAGATACTATTCCTTCTAAAGCATTCTCTGGAAACAAATTTTTTCTTGATTTTTTCCATAACCTATGGGCTGGAAGGAATCCAGTTCATTCTACGAACGCGGATCGAATAGCATTTTTCAGGGCATTTAGAGAGTGTTTCTTTTGGGGATTACGTAATGCTTCTAGGTATGAGACTATGAGTTATTGGAGTTTTTCCTTTGCGGTCCTTTTTGTTTGGTGGATCAGATGCTCTCAATTCTTACCACTTATATCATTTATTTATTTGAAAAAAATATCATTTATTTTATTTGGAATGCTAACTAATATTTTTTCAACTTACCAGATTTTGTGATAGTGTTGATTCCATCTCTCATTTTCGGATCACCCTTAATAATGATATTCTTGTAAAGCTTCTGTGGCAAGATTACCTGTCATCTGTGAACTCAAAAGACCAGGATAGTGACCAGCCATTTCATGGGAAGACAACAGAAATGCAGAATATCAAGTATTCAATAAGTTATCTTCAGGAGTTGGGGAAGTGCATTGTTGAAATTCTTTCTGACATTTGTTCACTGGAAGAGGACCTTCTCTCTGTCTTTTGTGTGGCGTTTCAGGAATCTTGTGAGGGTTTGCTTCAGAAAAAAGTGACCACAGAACAGCCAACATTGAATATAGACCCAATTATAAAGTTTCTTTTCTTAGTGGATCTACATGCAAAGCAAAAGGGTGAATCTTGGCCTTTGCTGCATTTAGTCGGACCAATGTTGGCCAAGTGTTTCTCCTTGGTCCGATCACTTGTAAGTTACCATTGCATGAACACTTGATGTTTGGCAGATATAAATTTCTCAATTATGCTTACATGTGCTATTTATGTTATTGTTTATGAAAAACTATTAACTTATTGCTGCTGCTGGTTGTAATCGTACTAAAGGCAAATTGTTTTACATGGTGTTCTTGGGTGATTAAAACTAAAGGACTTTTTGTTTACCTCCTTGTGTCTTTGGCCCCTGAAGTATCTTTATTTTTTAAAATATGTCATTGTTATCTGGATGAGAAATCAGTTCCTGGTTCTCCGGTACCCTGGACTCCCTAAAACAGAGTGTCTTTATTACAATTTTCATTGCACATTCGTTTTGCTGTCATCTTCATGTTTCGTTTCTGAATATAAATGTGAAAAATTTAAATGACAAGTGTGGTTTCATCAGAAAGTCGAATGACTAGAACAATTTTAGTGTAGCTGGGAAACCAGCCTGGAGTCTCATTTGTCCTTCCCTGCTGCTGTCCTTCACCTCTTTCATGATAATTATCTGTCTTCTAATTGTGAAGTTGAAGGAACAGAGCATCTTGTCTTGTGCTTATTGCATCATCTCTTATCTATACATGCTTTAGTTTGAACATTAACATTTGGATTTTCTTCCACGACAGGATTCAGCAGATGGTGTGAGGCTATTGTCTACTTCAGTTTCGATATTTGGAGCACGAAAGGTACTCCAAGTGGTTTTTTCCAGCAGCAATGCACCTTTCTGTGGTCCTCCCTGTGACAAGGACAGTGAAATGAAGCTGGAGTATTTTCTTCAAGTTTACAAGGAAACTTTTCTTCCTTGGTGTTTGCGTGGACATGATTGTACTACCAGTGCTCGACTAGATCTGTTACTTGCATTGCTTGATGATGAATGTTCCTCCAAGCAGTGGCATGCTATTATCACATATGCCATTGACTTGGTAAATTTTAAGATTAGCTCAGGCTCCACGGACTCAAATCACTTTGCAGTGTTGGCAATGCTTTTTGAGAAGGCGAGAAATGAGATTAGGAAAAGGAAAGTGGGAGAAGATTCTTTTCATCCGCTAGGTTCCCTCCCAGATCATTGGCATCATGAGCTTCTTGAAGCAACCGCTGTTTCTGTTGCCTCTTCTGTTCCTCCTTTTGGAACTTCTGATGCACAGTTTTTGTGGTATGTAAATGCAAAAGCATGATATGTTTTGTCCTCTGCAATTTGAATTTCCGGAACTGGTGAGCAAGTATCAATATTTACCAAGAAGACTGTTAAGTTAGTGCTATACTGTTGACCAAAAAACCCTGTGTAGAATACTACTAGTAAAATGATTCCCTAAGGACAATCCGTATGCATTATTGTTCATAGTACATCATTCCATACCATGCATCTGTCAATGACTGACATGACCTGTCATATTTCTTTGAAAATTTTAGTAGTTATTTGCTTTCTTGAATACCCTTGAAACAAAATTAATGATGTTGGGGGACCTAAAATTCTAGCTCAAACATGGACGAAGAATAGACTAATTATTTGATAAATGTGGAGAAGTGTCTCACATTGAGTCCATAAGCATTTTGCTGATCTAAGCATTTATATTTCTGTGCTTTGACTCGTTGTTTTTACCATCTGTAGTTCTGTTCTTGGGGGTGCAACCAAAGGCAATCTAGATTCATTTGTCTCCAGGAAGTCAAGGGCCCTGATATTCAAGGAGGTTTTGAGAAAGCTAGTTTCTTTTATTATGGATTCACCTTTCTGTTCTGTTAAGCAGGCTGGTGCTTTGTTTGATCCTGAAGAGAACTGCCTTGGGTTAGATAGTAAGAATCCTGCAAATGTGGTCGATATGGCTCGTTTTGCTCTTGAAATAATTGAGGGTAGTTTCTTTTGCTTAAGGGCGCTTGATGAGGAAAGTGGCTTGGTTTCAAGTATTTCAGCTGCGGTGTTTATTATTGACTGGGAGTATAGGATGACTGGAGCAAGAGAGGATGCTCTAGATGATGAGTCAAGGAAAATGATTAAGGCACGCATGGATATTTGTGAATCAGCACATGGTTATCTATCCAAGATAAGCAATTTGTGGAAAAGCTTCAGTAAAGATGAGAGGCAAGGAATTAAGACCATCTTGATTCGCACTATTAGATTTTCCATCTTCAGGGAAGATAAACTAGACAACAACAAATTTGTGTCTTCGTGCTGCATGATGATCATAGATGTGCTTGAGCATCTTTGTGAGGATCAGTACGAGGAACAGAATCTGTTGGATCATCTTCTAAGCAAAGGTGATATGTGGCCTTGGTGGATCACACCTGACTTGAATTCCATGGAAGGACTGGCTAATGAAAGAATCTATGAGAGTGTGAGTCACTAGGTGCCCCTTTTATGCAAACACACTTGTTAAGATGTCATTAATTTCCCCTTTTATGATGCAATCATCCCTTTCAAATCATGGTAACAATTTAACTGTAGTAGGATAGTTTGAAAGTGCCTCGCTTTTGCTATTCATTGTCTTTTTTTGGATGTTCTACTGTTTAAGTGTTCTGTAGAAAATTAGTACACTGCTTTAAATGAAACTTTAGTGACACATAGTATTTCATAATCATATACTTGATGTTTTTACTGTGTGCTATAGTTTGTATGAGTGGTTTACTGAATGCTTACAATTTGCAATTTCTTCAAGTATCTGCAGTCTCCACAGCAAGGTTGAACTCAAGAACTAACAAATTGCAAGTGTTTGTTGGATGCAGGCATATGGAAACTACAAGTTCATTTCTTTAATTGATAAACTTATCTGTAAACTTGGGTTTCATAAAGTCATTGCTTGTGATGGCTTGGACACTTTACCATTATCAACCAAGGCTTCAACAAATACTGAGGTTACTTCTCGAGCTTGGGTTGCTGCTGAAATACTATGCACATGGAAATGGCCAGAAGGAAGTGCTGCAACCTCTTTCTTACCTCAACTAGTCTCATTTGCTGAGAGTAGAAATTATTCTTCCTATGGAAGCTTCTTGGATACCATTTTCAGCATTTTATTTGATGGTGCTCTCGTTCATGGTGAAAACTGCTCACATAGTTCACTTCAGGCATGGTCTACTTTAGGTGAAGATATGGAGGATATTCAAGAGCCCTTTCTGAGAGCTCTTGTATCTTTCCTTTTCACCTTGTTAAAAGAAAATATTTGGGGTCCAGAAAAGGCCATGGTTCTGTTTCAGCTTTCTGTAGATAAACTCTTGCTAGGTGAAACAGTAAACTCAAATTGTTTGAGGATACTTCCTTCTATTTTAAGTGTTCTTGTGCCAACCTTATGTCAAAGAAGTATCAGGTCCAGTGAATGTACTAATGACGGTAAGCCTGATCCACTTTATGAAAATCAGATACAGGATACTGTCAAAAGCTGGATCCAGAGGATTCTACAATTCCCGCCTTTGGTCACATGGCAAACTGGACAAGGTATGCATGCCCTTTATATAATTTATTCTGAAAGTTAATTTTATGGCATAAGACCAATTGTTCTAGGTCATAATGGTATCTGAAATAGTATCTTTTGTCCCTTTGGCGCATGTGATTTGCAACTTGCACAAAGACAAGCTTATTATAAGAACTTGCTTCTATTAAGTAGGTCTTGATCATTTTATTTGGTTGCATGTGCTTGTTGGTGGACCTCATCCACTCCCCTTGTATATCTGCATGATTTGGTTGAAACATGTTACTTTTACTTTAAGTTGTGTCCTGTCTGACTTTTTTTCTTTTTTCTTTTTTTTTTTTGGGGGGGGGGGTAATAGATATGGAAGAATGGTTCCACTTGGTCTTCTCATGTTATCCTTTAAGGGTTGTGGGAGGTGCTGAAATAATGAAACTGGATAGAAACATCGATCATGAAGAGAGACTTCTCTTACTGAATTTATTTCGGGAGCAGAGGCATGAAAGTGGTAGATCAATTGATGCTAATCAGTTGCCAGTGGTACAAATTTTGCTGTCAAAGCTAATGGTTATTTCTCTTGGTTATTGCTGGAGAGAATTTGATGAAGAAGACTGGGAGTTTCTATTTTCCCACCTAAGAGGCTGGATTGAATCAGCAGTGTTGATGATGGAGGAAGTTGCTGAAAATGTGAATGATGCAGTCACTGAACACTCTTCTTCTGATAACTTTGATCTTATTCATAAAAAACTTGAAGAAAGTGTGTTAATTTCTGACCATTCTCTTATAAATATCAATAAAAACTCCCTCATCTCATTTTCTTTCCTTTATGGCCTTTTGGAAATCCAACCAACAGAAGACACGGATAATTTAAACCCCTTGAGAACAGAAAGGTGGGATCCTATTAAAAACCAGATTCTAGAAAGCATTCTCCGCTTGTTCTTTTCCACTGGTATTGCGGAGGCAATTGCTGGTTCTTGTTCATTTGAGGCTGCATCTATTATATCAGCTTCTCGATTTTATCATCGGTCTTTCTGGGAATCAGTTGCTTCATGTGTCCTGAAATCTCCTCCACATACTAGAGATGAAGCTGTCAAATCAATCGAACTCTGGGGACTAAGCAAAGGGCCTATTTGCGCTTTGTATGCCATCCTCTTTACTTCCAGACCACTACCATCTTTGCAGCTTGCTGCCTATGCTGTTTTGTCAACAGATCCTGTTTCTAAGTTGGCTGTCTTTGGTGAAGGAATTACACTTTGCTCGGATGTTGATTCAAATGCCCAGGAGTCAGTTCATCTCGATCTTTCACCAGAAGAGAATGCTCATTTGACTAAAGAATTATCTTACATAATTGAGAAATTACCTTATGATGTTCTTGATATGGATTTAGTGGCAGAGCAGCGGGTATATTTACTTTACCTCCTAAATTTCGATGAAATTTTTTCCATTTGATATAATGATATATTATTATTCGTATCTGCAGGTACATCTATTCCTTGCTTGGGCTTTGTTGTTATCCCATTTGTCATCATTACCTTCATTATCGTCTTCAAGGGAGAGGCTGGTACAATATATTCAAAGTTCTGCTAATCCAATGATACTAGATTGTCTTTTCCAGCATCTGCTTTCCGACTTATCTGTAATGCATTTTCAAAAGAAGAAAGATGGGGATCTTCCTAGTGTTCTATCAGAAGCTGCAACTGCAGCCAAACGCTCCATCACGACAGGGTCATTATTGTTTTCTGTGGAATCACTTTGGCCTATTGAACCTCTGAAAATGGCTGCATTTGCTGGAGGAATATACGGCCTTATGCTTCGTCTGCTTCCTGCTTATGTATGGGGATGGTTTAGTGATTTACGTGACCGTTCTACTTCATCAATGATCGAATCTTTTACTAGAACATGGTGCAGTCCTCCTCTGGTTGCAAATGAGCTGTCCCTGGTGTGTATCTTTGTCTAAAATATCTCTATTTCTAATTATCAAAGTAATTGTTAAAAAATTTACCAAGTCTCTACAGCGCTCATTGAATTTCAGTTTTTTAGTGAATTATTTGGACTTGTATGGTGTTGGAATTACTAGATCAATTGTTCTCAAATGACAAATGCATGCTTTAACATCCTTCTACTTTTACAAGATGGAAACTGACTTGTAGACAACCACTTATGAGTAATGAATTGAAGTTTATCTTTTCCTGACTGACTTGCTCTCTGAAGCACTTTTGTATGAATTCTTTTCAACACTTGACCTGAACCGGAAGAGGAAGAGATGGAAAAGAAAATTGATCAGGTTCAATTCTGTACCAAATTACTTAGTTTTGAAAATTTTCTTCTGCTATGCAGATAAAGACGTCAAATTTTGCTGATGAGAACTTCTCAGTAAGTGTAAGCAAATCAGCAAATGAGGTTGTGGCTACCTATACAAAAGATGAGACAGGAATGGATCTAATTATTCGTCTTCCTGCATCTTACCCACTACGGCCTGTAGATGTTGATTGTATGAGGAGCCTAGGGATAAGTGAAGTGAAGCAGAGGAAGTGGTTAATGTCCATGATGATGTTTGTTCGTAATCAGGTACTAGTTAATATTTTATTTGCATTCTATTTCATCCTTCGTATTTTTCCTTCCATTTTGTGAGATGCGTTTCATTTGTAATGCAGAATGGAGCTTTAGCTGAAGCCATACGAGTATGGAAGCGTAACTTCGACAAGGAATTTGAAGGTGTCGAAGAGTGCCCTATATGTTACAGTGTTATCCACACTGTGAACCACAGCCTTCCTCGTCTTGCTTGCAAGACCTGCAAGCACAAATTTCATGCAGCGTGCCTCTACAAGTGGTTCTCAACTTCTCACAAATCTTCGTGCCCCTTATGCCAGTCTCCGTTCTAACCTGGAAATCAATTTTGAGTTATGGTTTTTTCTTGGCACTTTTGCTTCCCTGATACGTTCATTTCCAAAGAAGTGAGCATAGGGCCTTTTGGTCATGTTATCTGGTGTGCAATGACGAAATATAGCACAGATGTTGGTTCCGACTGGAGGCTGATGAGCATGTAATGACAGGCAAGCTCTCTCTCTCTCTCTCAATTATCCACACGACACACATATGCAGGCATCTTCTCCCCAAGAACTCAGTCTGAGCACAATTGGAGTGATTAGATTTTTTATTTTATTGAATGTAGCTATTCTGTATAGTTTTTAATAGTGCAATGTGCTTTGGTAACGAGGCTTTTCTTTTATCTGTTGCTGTATTCCATTTTGTTCTATGATTTCATTTGTACATCCTGATAACTTTAGTTGGCATTTCTCATACAGGTTTCGTAGGTTTACTGAATCAAGCTGGCTGGTGCTTCTGTCGTCGAGAATTTTGCTGATTTTCACCGTAACATACAGTTTAGAAGATCCGAGTTCATCATATATGATATATGATATTTATTACATGTACCATTGCCTCCATATTTCAACTGCTATAGATCGTAGTAGGAAATCACAGGGTTTTGATGTGGGATATGACCTTTTTTTAATGTATTGTCGTCATCATGCAACGGTATCGACCATGATGTAATCGAGAGAGTATAAAACTTAAACCGACATCCTTCAACTTTTGTATTAGTAGGTTTTAATCATAAAGAACTATATATTTATGGACAAAATTTGCCCGAAGATTCAAGTCGAATGCAACCTCACTCCTGTATAAAATGAACCCTACAAAACAAATGTATATCAAGTATGTTTGTGGGTTTGATGGGCATAAAATCCTAAAATGAGTTCAAAGTATCAACAATATAGTCAAACCGAAAGGAAACAGCTTCGAGTTTGACTTGAACAAACGTTTGTCCATCTGAATTTAACTCATGAACTCCCATTTTTTCACAGCTGAATTTTCAACTTTTACTCAAACGTCCGTTGTGGCCCACATCAACAGCAAAAGAAGCCCGAGTAAGAGATGGTTGATATTGCTTATTATGGAGTAACAGATCCGAACCAAGGAAACATCGAAAGCCCAATAAAATCTTCGGCAGCCCAACGGCTTAACACTCTTTAACTTAACTCCCTTCTTCTTCTTCCTCCTCCTTACGGTATTCAAAACTTTGGTTGGTTTGAGAGATTTGGGAAAATCCAGCGAAAATGCTTACAGCGGATATACCTCCAAATCAAACTGTTTACATCAAGAACCTCAACGAGAAGATCAAAAAAGAAGGTACCACTATCTGCCTACGCTTCTCTCTCTCTCTCTCTCTCTCAAGTTTTGTGTTTGGTTTATGAGAAAACGAGGGAAGTTTAAATTTCACTAACCAGAAGCTGCTTAACTCTCTATTGAATCTTGCTCCAAGTAGTAGTTTTTTTTATTCTTTCTAGGGTATAACGACATTATCAAGGGAAAAAAAGTTGTTTCCCTAATTGTAGGGTTTTAAGTTTTAACCCTAATGGTGCCCCTTTTTACCAGGAAATGTTAAAAGTTTTACAAATATCCAACTGGTGCTTAAGCGGTTGGACTTTGAACTGAGATTAATTTCCATTAACAAATTCTTCTCTCTTTTTTTTCAGAATTAAAGAGATCCCTTTATTGTTTATTTTCTCAATATGGAAGGATTTTGGATGTTGTTGCCTTGAAGACGCCCAAGCTTCGTGGACAAGCATGGGTTGTGTTTGATGAGTTGACGGCTGCTAGTAATGCTTTCCGTCAAATGCAAAATTTCCCATTTTATGATAAACCTATGGTGAGTACCTTAATTTGTTGTGGCATTGATTGCTTCAAAAACCAAAACCGAAGTGAACAATGTCTCTTTCTTTTAACTTCAATGATGTTTGTGCTGCATTTGATTTGTGGTTTCTATCACTGACTGAGTGAAATCTTTTATGTACTAATGTTGTTGTAGTTATTCTATTATTTGCCGAGAATTTTATGTTTCGCTTTATTCAAATACTATATTACTCTCAATGGTGTAATTCTACGATCGGTTCCTCTGGAGTTACTATGATTGAACCACCTGAAAATTATCTTGTGAATCCATTTTGCTCAAACTTTAGGAGCCATTTTATTTTATTTATTATTATAAATTAGAGCTATTGTTCCTTCTGCACCAACGAAGAGTTTGCTACCTATCAATAGCACCATTTGCAATTAAAACTATTGCTACCTCCTCATGTTCATAAATTCATGGGGATGGCTGCTTGAACAAAACTTCCTTCATTGTCTAGGCATCACTTGTGATTGGAATCAGATTGTGTTCCAGGCTTAATTTAAGTGGTTTTAGTTGCCAGTGATTCTTAGATTTGATTGTGTGTATGATTGATTTGGTGCAGCGGATACAATATGCAAAGACAAAATCAGATTGTATTGCCAAAAATGATGGGAGCTTTGTTCCCAGAGAAAAGAAGAAGAAGCAAGAAGAAAAAGGTGTCTGCTTCACCTTCTAGTTCTTTAAAATTTTTCATATACATGATGCATGGTCATTATTGGCTTGAACAAAATGATTTCTCCTATGCATATATGACTCTAATTATGAATTTCATCCCTCTATGAAAACTGAGAAGTTTGACTTGAAAAAATTTAGAAGTTAGCCCTCTACTTCAATTTGTCAAAATAAGAGAAGATAGTTTCCAAATTCATGGTACTTTTTTCAGCTAGAACTTGGATGTCAGGTTTTCTTTACTTAAAAAAAACACATTTCAGTATGACCACCAATTTCTTGTGCCTGGGCAGGAGAATACTATTTCCTTTTATGAAATTTTCATAGCACTTCTGTTAATTTCTGTGGGGGATAAATGCCTTCATTGAACCATTGAGTTATTGTTTAATGGTGCTTTTCTGGTGCCAGATATTTTAACTTTTGGATTTGCTGTTTGTAAAAGAAATGTTAAATTTGCAAAGGAAGACAAATGACAAGCAGTCAATATAGAGTTGCTTTCTTGGGGGCTGAGAACTTGAAATTTTCCCCCTTCTGGTTTCCTTATTGATTTGCATCCAATATTTAAACTACTCTTCTTTTGGTTTATTTTAACTGCTTTATAATTTGATGACATCCTCTGATACGCCATGAATTTTTCAGCTGAAAGGAAACGCCGTTCGGAGGAGGCACATCAATCTGCAATGCCAAATGGTTCAGGTTCTCAAAGTAACGGCGGTCCAAAGGTAACTATTTCTGATTTGATAATTCCTTCCTGTCTCTCTCCCTCTCTTACCCCAACGGCTGTACCAATGGGAATTGCAGCTCATGTATTTTGATTGCAGTGCTTAGATAGTATTAAGATCATATGCCTTTACCCTTCTTTTTGGGCCGCATTTTCACCAAGAGAGATTGAGTTTGCTGACATGCTATGTGTGATTATGCGCAGGCTCCTTTCCATCATGGAAATGTGAATTCCCAAGAGCAGGCTGCACCGAACAATATTCTCTTCATACAGAATTTACCTCATGAGACAACAAGCATGATGCTGCAGCTGCTTTTCGAACAGTACCCTGGGTTCAGGGAAGTCCGAATGATTGAGGCAAAGCCAGGTATTGCATTTGTGGAGTATGAAGATGAAGATCAGTCTTCCACAGCAATGCAGAACCTCCAGGGCTTCAAAATCGCCCCTCAATATCCCATGGCTATCACATTTGCCAAGAAGTAACCCCTGGGTAATATTACGATGGTCATGTAGGTGTGGAAGAAACCAATGCCGGCAGGCAGAGTTGTCTCATATATTCTGTGTTTCAAAATAGTGAACCAAGCTAGATGATCAGAGATTGCATTTTGTTGTAACTTGTCCTGCAAGTATGTTGGTTGAATAGTTAAACATATCATCTCCTGTTTTGTTATTATGGCTCATACATACATGATCAATGATTCATAGTTGTTAACTGGACAGGGGGATGAAAGCTGGATAGGTGTGGTGGGAAGGCATTAACTCGGTAGCTAATTATTTCCCTATAGGAATGCGTAATGGATTGGGGTGGCTCTTCTTGATACTTGATAATGATATTTATATATAATAAATATTCTAAAAATAAAGGCAAATGAAAAGGAAAGGGGTTAGGAGTACGTTGTTGTACGCAGATTGAAACGTGGCATTCATTCATCGACGCTCACCAAAGAATGAAAAGGTACAAGGCTTCAACTTTTTTAATGGAGTAGTTGTAGTTGTAGTTTCAACAAAAGATGTGCAGTTGAAACTGAATCCGTCTACCCCTTCCCCACATGTGTACTTCCCCAGGTCCATATAGATACATGATGGCTTCACTTGTCTCTCTTCCTCCTTTACCCCCTTTTCCCTAAACGCCCCTCACCAATTGAGATGAATCTCTTCCATTAATGCAAGGGTCAGTCAAGATATTTGAGAAATGCCACGAAGGCTAGTATAGTAATTCTGCCATGGCACATCTTCTTCTTGTTCCAGATGCAGATACACCGAAGTCCCCCCCGCCCCCAGCTGATCCTGATCCTGCTGTTTTCTGTTAACAGTTACCTCAGAAGTCAGAATCTCACCCAACATCCTTTTCTTTAATAACCCCTCTTTCCATGCTCTTCTCCTCTCCTGAGTCCTTCCCCTACTCTCTTTTTCCCTCGCAAAAACTTCCATGAAAACCCAGAGCAAGAGAAAACAGCCCCACCACCATTCCTTTGATGTCTTAACGGAAGAGATTGTATTCAAAATCCTCGACCACCTTCACCACGACCCTTTCGCCACAAAATCCTTCTCCCTCACCTGCAAATCCTTCTACTTCATTGAGTCTCGCCACCGCCAGACTCTCAAGCCTCTTCGCGCCGACCTCCTCCCCAGAACATTTCATCGCTACCCTTTTGTTTCCCACCTCGATCTCTCTCTCTGTCCGCGCCTCGATGATGCCACCTTAAACGTCATTTCCTCAACCTGGAAACCTACTCTGCGGTCAATAAACCTGTCCAGATCAAGGTTTTTCACCAATGCCGGCTTATCCAGCTTGTTTATTAATTGTTCGGGTCTTGTTGAGGTTGATTTGAGCAACGCCACGCATTTGACTGACTTGGCGGCCTCCGCGATTGCAGAGGCAAAGAATTTGGAGAGGTTGAGTCTAGCAAGGTGCAAGTTGATTACCGATATGGGGATCGGGTGTATAGCTGTTGGCTGTAGAAAGTTAAAGTCCCTTTGCTTGAAGTGGTGCTTGCGTGTTGGTGATTTGGGTGTGAAGTTGATTGCTCTCAAGTGCAAACAGATTCGGAGTTTGGATCTGTCTTATTTGCCGGTAAGTTTAATTTCCTTTTAAACTCAGCTGTGGGAAAGAAAAGAAAATGAAGTTTTTTGAGGCATCCAGAAACTGGAACAATCACAATCAACTCTGTTAAATGTGTGCATTTATAGGCTAAGTTGGGACTCCTATTTACTTTATTCAATTAAATGGGGCATGCTTTGCTTTCTTTATTACTCTTTTTCTTCTTTCTTCCTCCTCCTACTAGGTGAATGATCGGTTGAATAGTGAATAATGTATTATTCCCAGTATTTGTTGTTACTATTTTTGTTGATTAAGTCCTTTATGCTACTCAGTTTTGGTTGATTTCTCGATTTCTGATGAGTTGCTGAGTCTATTAGTTTCCATAGACCAGTTATGGCATTTGTTATTTATGGGTAGTTATGCATAATTCGTCGATTCCTAATTATCGGCATTAGTTGAGCAAATGGTAGTTGAGATTGTTGACCAATAATCACCTGTAGAATTTGCATCTTGTAGAAAGCATACACCTTTTTGGATAAGCTGAAACACTCGAACACCCTTATTGAGATGAAAATGTTCCTACAAGTTTCCTTAGCTTCCCCTTTCAATCTAAAGTGTATTTGTTATTTAAAGGAGAAAAAAAGAAGAAAGAGAAACGATATTTTCTTACACGGGATAGCAACATAAGTTCCTGTAGCAAGCCTAGATGTAATTGCACTTGTTAGTGGTAGCGATGTATTGCTGGAGAACATGATTCACTATATGTAATCTATCATTTCTCATGTATGTTATGGCTCTTGGAATCTACTCTTCTATTGATTTTGATACACGATGGCTGTGTTCTTTTATTCTTGGTTAGAGAATGCACAATTAGATGAGAAGTTATAATGATAACTTGTATGATTTTTTTACCACAGATCACAGTGAAGTGCCTTAAATCTGTTATTCGACTCCAACATCTTGAAGATCTCATTCTAGAGGGATGCCATGGCATTGATGATGATGGCCTTTCAACACTCGAGCAAAGTTGCAAGTCACTAAAGGTATGTTTTCCTTTTTGTTATTTTTGGAAATGGTGGGCTGTTTTGATTGGAGAACGTTGCCCATTTTTGGAATAACTATGGAAAGAACAGCCGGGACTTGAAATAAGTCTTCTTTTACTAGAATCATGTAAGTGATTGTTTTTCCAAATTGGAGATTTTACAGATGCTTAATTTGTCAAACTGCCAAAATGTTACTCACACGGGCTTGTCATCTCTGATAAATGGTACTGAACAGCTACAGCAGATCATATTGGCATATGGCTCTTCTGTAAGTCAAAAAATCCTTAAGGTAATTCCGTATTAGTTATATATTAATCTTTTGGCTCGTTGCTTATGTATCTCTGATGATGTTGCAGGTTACTTCTGATCTAGCAAAATGCCTTCTTACTTATTCAAAGCTGCAATCAATTAAATTAGATGGTTGTATTATTACTTGGTCTGGGATCAAAGCCATGGCAAGTTTGGATGCTTCTTTCAAGGAACTGAGCTTCAGTAAATGCTTAGGACTGACAGATGACGGTCTCTCTTTCCTTGTCCAGTCACAAAAAGATCTGAGGAAACTAGACATCACATGCTGCCGTAAAATAACATATACCTCTATAGACAGCATAACAAGTTCATGCACCTGCCTTACTTCTCTCAGGATGGAATCTTGTAGTTTGGTTCCAAAGGAAGCCTTTGTTTTGATTGGAGAACGTTGCCCATTTTTGGAAGAGCTGGATGCCACAGATAATGAAATTGATGACGAAGGTTTTTAACTTGACCATAATCTGTTTTATGTTTGAATGAAACTTTCTGTGAGTGATTTATGTTATCTCGTGCAGGCTTGAAGTCCATCTCAAGATGTTCAAAACTATCTATTTTAAAGTTAGGAATATGCTCTAACATATCGGATGAAGGACTTGCAAAAGTTGGAAGTTGTTGCTCATTGCTTAAGGAGCTTGATTTGTACAGGTTTGCAACTTTCCTCTCAACTTTCACACTTTTCATGCTAGCTAACAATGACTACCACATGAATGGGTGCTTAGTTGAGCACCTTAATCTCTACGGGCATTCAGCACTGCAATAGCATCGACTTTAACAATGAAATGGATCCTGCTAGTACAAACCATAAAATTTTCCTGTTTTTCATTCTGAGAATCTAAAAAGTTTAGGTGCTGTCATTGTTATAGCCACCACCTGGTGGGTTGCTGCTGTGCCCATATGCAAAGAACACGATGTCTCTTTTCTCTGTTGATCTTATTGTCCTTCTGTTATTCAGGTCCATTGCAATAAGTGATGCTGGCATTGCAGCCATTGCTGATGGTTGTCCTGCACTTGAGATGATCAATATAGCTTATAATGATAAAATTACCGATAACTCGTTAACATCATTGTCAAAATGTCGGGTGTTAAAAGCACTTGAGATTCGTGGATGCCTTGGTGTCTCTTCAATTGGTCTGTCAGCCATTGCTGTCGGATGTAAGCAACTTACAGTGCTCGACATAAAGAAGTGCTTCAACATTAATGATAATGGGATGCTTCTGCTTGCTCAATTTTCCCAAAATCTGAAGCAGGTATTCTTCATTCTCAAATTCTTATTCTTGTAGAATGGAATATTATGGTGTAATGTCGAAACTAATAGTGTTGTTCACTTCCTTGCATTGCAGATAAATTTGTCATATTGTTCTGTTACGGATGTTGGGCTTGTGGCACTAGCTAGCCTCAGTCGCCTCCAAAACATGACAATCTTGCACTTGGCCGGTTTGACTCCAAATGGCCTGGCAGCTGCCCTGTTGGCATGCCGAGCATTAACAAAAGTGAAACTGCATGCATCCTTTAGACCATTACTTTCTCAATCCATTCTTGGGTACATGGAAGCCCATGGGTGCGTCTTTCACTGGAGGGACAAAGCATTTCAGGTAAGTGTTTATTCACTTCTAGAAGAAGCATAATTTTCCAGAATTTGAACTTACAAAAGAGGACATGTAGTTTGCTCTGGGAATATAAAGGTCAAGTCCAGAGAAACCACCGGCTTTCCCGGGCTTTTTCTGTCCCAGAAGCAGGCTATTGTTAACATCGTTTTATAATCCTTTTTAAACGGATAGATAAGCATGGAATTGCAGTTCAGTCCCCTTGTTTTTTCATTAAACTTTTGGCATATTTTCAGCATGTTAGGGGAAGATAAGCTGTGCTTTCCTTGTATTATAGTTTTGACACTTTCAGTTCTGCCTCATTCAGCTATATAACTTCTCATATACTGTACTTGTATTTATAAGTGAGTTTCAGAAATTGGGATTATTAAAATTGACATGTAGGCTATAGTTGCCCTGCATGTTTTGGACAATGCCAGGGAAGAACCCTCTAACTCTAAGGTTACCTTGAAGTTTGTAGAGCATCTTAAAATGGTTTTTGGTGAAAGTAAAATTTGTCATGTATGATTTGACAGAAGGAAATGGATCCCAAGGGATGGAAGCTGCATTTTGGAAGGAGTAGCAGTGAAGTCCCATAGTCGTGGATGGAAAATCGGCTGATTTGATGTAATTATTTTCAACTGGATGTGAAAATGAGATGTTTATCACGAAGTCAGCAGCATTTCTGTTTGCATCAGGCAGAAATTGGTTGAAGAGGTGTCAGCCAGGCTGGTAAAATGAAGTTGATCGGTGTTGGGGTTGGTGTAGGCTCAGTCAGATGGTCTCCAAGCAATGAAAGAAAGCAAGCTTTTATATATTATCCAGAATTCAGTTAAACTGAATTGACTTGGTAGGGCACATATATATGATGTAAGAATCCGAGGGAACAGCAGACAAAGCTTTTAGTAGTTGGAAAATGCGAGTAAATGTTGAAGAGGTTGGTGTTCAGGTATTCTAGAAGAGCAATTAAGAAGCACACGTAACAGCATTGGATGGATAGGAAGGAGTGGACGACTTTCTTTCATTTTTATCTTTGGGTCCAGAAGAGGGATATGGACCATAAAGTCTGAAGCTGATAACATTGCAAGTTGGCGGATTGGAGTAAGCAAAGGGAGAGAAAAAACAATTCCTCTTTTATTTGGATAAATCTGTTTATTTAAACAAGGGAAACTAAAAATAAGAAGGTGCTTTCCCCTCTTAAACGAGAAATTATATCATAAGTCATTCTCGTCATGTCATCTATGAGACCAACTAATAAAAATTACTCATCTCATTATTTTTTTAATGTTATATTTTTACCAAGTGAATCTTCAATTGGTAAAACTATTTTTAAAATTGAATTACAGTAAATATGAGTGAAGATTTACTTGATAAAAATATAACATGAAAAAAATAATAAAATAAATAATTTTTATTAGTTAATCCATGAATAACTTGGCGAAAATGACATATAATACAATTTTTCCTCTCAAACACACCAACTATTGGGGGGGGGGGAAGCTGAAAATTGTATTCCAATATTTTACACAAGTTATTCCCTGGAAAAATAAGTATAATTGAAAAAAAAATTAATATTTAATACACCCGGCATAAGTTTCAAATGATTTCATGTGTTATTTTAGGAGCACTAAACTTTAAAAATATAAATTTTAAACTCTAAAATACTAACCTTAAATCTTAAAATATTAACCAAAAATTTATTTTTTATTGTTAGTGCATCAAATCATTTTTCTTGAAAAAAATATAATAAGTACAAAATAAGTATAATGATGAATTTAGTCATCAATATTTTTATATTTAGTTAATCTAAACCTTATTTTCTAGTTCAATTCGAGATTTGAGCCTCAACTTTTTTCTTAAAAAAATCAAATTGTTTTTTTAGAGTAATAATGTTAATTTTTATAACCATGTTGATATAGTATTTCGTTTAGCATTATAGGGATAGAAATACTCTACCTTTTTCGGTGCCTCTACATATGCCCTACGTTTAAAATTAACTTTAGGGTTTAAGGTTTATGGTTTTAGGTTAGGGTTGTGATTAGGGTTTAAAGAATTTAGGGTATGGTGTATTTTTTAGGATATAGAGTGTACGGTTTAGGATTTAGAATTTAGAGTTAGAGCTTAAAATTTAATTTTGAAGTGTTTTTTAGTATTGTGGTATATGTAGGGATACCGAAAAGGGGCAGACGAATTTTATCCGCATTGTAGATGTATTTTATGCTAATTTTTAAGTTTTTAAAATTATTTGTGAACTTGTGCATATAAAATAAAATAATGACCTCTTATCTATGTATACTATTTTTTTAAAATTATCTACTAAAATAGCTTCCACTAAAGATTATTTATCGAAATAATATCTATTTCTGTCATGTAAGACAAAAGTACACTTTGTAAATCAAACATTTGACAGGACGTATATTTAATTTACTTGACAACACAGTTAATAAATATTTAAATGAAATGTGTGTTTCTTCAGCTACACCACCAAAAGATTGTACGATAAAAATCTTATAAATTTTTTTAGGTATGACTAAATAAATAAGAGTTCGTTCAAATAAGAACTTATAAATGTAACAATTTTTTTAGCTTTTAAGTTTCTAGTGATTCTTCGATTGTTCTCATCATATATAACTTTAAGAAATTTTATTTATATGATATGATTCTGTGAAGAAATGACACGTTAAATTGAACAAAAGTGTCGCTAAAATAATCTTAAAAGTTATGATTGAACTACCTAAATTGGTTCGTTGAACCAAGTGGACTTGACTCGACCACTAGTAAAGAAAAACCAGCATACATATCTCATGAACACAATTCGTTGAAATTGTGTGTTTGGGTGCTTTAGGCTCCGTTCGGCAGAGCTTTTTCATCAGCTTTTAAAAAAGTTTCATCAAATGAGTTGTTTTTAGCGCCTTCGTACCTTGTTTTTCTGTCAATTTGGCTCTCAACAGTTGCATTTAGAGAAGTCAGAAATTTCAGCTTTTTCCCAAACGCGAATTCTCAACCCAATCAACCAACCCAAAGTTTTGACAGTGGCGGCGAACGTAACAAATTCATATTGTTGTAATACAGCTGTTTAAAATTAATTATTTTATACAGTTGTAATTAAGTTAGTTAGCTGGGATTTCTTGATTAATTTCTTGATTAATATTTAAGATAATGTTTATTATTTTATTAGGTAGTGTAAAAACACATCGTTCTGTTTTACTTCAGATAATAAACTCGTACAACTTCTTCTTCTCTCCTGAGAATCGTTTGGCATTCCAAAATCCCTAAAACATTTTTTCCCAAAACTAAAACTCTTCAGTTTAACATGGTATCATATGGGAATTTCGACTCGTGTTCATCTGATTCCGTTCGATTTCGTTCCGATGATCCATCTGATGAGTTCTACATTCACCTGAATGAGAACCCAGCCCTCGTTCTAACGTCCGCCTTGCTCACCGACAGCAATTATCATTCCTGGGCACGTTCGATGCGATTGTATTTGATTTCAAAGAACAAATTTCGATTCGTTAATGGTTCAATCAAAGAACCTTAAGAAACTGATGTCCGCTTTCAAGCCTAGGTCAAGTGTAACAACCTCGTGTTGTCATGGCTTCAATGCGCGCTTAGTCCAGAGATAGCTCAGAGTGTCCTCTGGTTCGACACTAGATATGAATACCTAACCGATTTGCGTGATCGCTTCAGTCAAGAGGATCTTATTAGGGTTTCTGATCTTCAACAATAATTCTTTTCTATAACTCAAGGTACTAGTTCTATCACCGCTTTTCATACACAATTAAAAATGATTTGGGATGAGCTGTGTAATCTACGACCTTTGTCTACATGTAAGTGTTCTGCCATGAAATTTAGAAAGCAAGACTTTGCTTTTCGGTTTCTTAGGGGTTTAAACGATTCTTTTTCTGTTCCTAAATCTCAAATCTTGATGATTAAACCTTTTCTTGAAATTAATGAGATATCTTTGATTGTTATTCATCATGAAAGATCTGTTTCTGCTATAGTGTCTCGTGATTCTAATAACTTACTTGTTGATAGAAGTAATCTAAGGAGGGATGATTCTAATGCCAATAAGTTTCAAAGAAAGTTTACTAGCAATAATTTTGAGAATTGTAGGTCGTTATGTGTTTTCTTTGGTTTGTATGGTCACTCTGTAACACCCGGGTTTAGAGGTCGGGTGAAAATAATATTTAAATAATATTTGAGTTTCGATTTTATAATTAAAATAATAAAGTATTATTTTGGTCTTCATATTTTCAAAGCAAACATTTTATGTTGGACTTAAATAGATTTAAAACTCATTTCCATGGAATTTGCAAATATTGAGATTTGCCATCTCATTAATGGCAAATCTATAAATAAAGGAACTTTCATTTAAAACCCCCTTTTAATTAAAATGAGGCTTTGTCATCTTCCTCTTCACCCCATTTTGTTTTTCAACGACAAAGGAAGAGCTCTCTCACCAAGTTACTATTCCATCTCCTTTCTTCTTCATTTTTGGTTGGTTTTGAAAGGTAATTATATCCCCATTTTACTCTCATCTTCCTATCTTCAAAAGTACCATTAGATTTCATTTTCATCATTATTTTAGAAATTTTGGTTTTTCATGAAAAATGTTAAAGGTTGCTACTTTATGAGTTTTGATTTAAGTTTTTGATTTGTTAATGTTTGATATGATCTTAGAAACCAAAAAGGTCCAACATATCTTAATTTTGGATGAATTTAAGTTAATTTTCGGAAATGGGTTTTGTTGGGGTTTTGGAGAGGTTTTAGAGTTGGTTTAAGGGCTATTTTAAGTGGGAAAATGTTTGGTTATGATAGTATGGTATATGAGGATCGTTTTGGGTGTGTTTGATGATCGTTTGGTTGTTTGAAATGGAATATTTCAGTGGGTATAGAGGGCTGCTCGGGATTTCGGTTTTGAGCTTGAATCTTGGTTGCTATTTTGCTTGGAATGTTAATCTGGGTTGTTCCGACGACTAGTATTTGATTGTGGTGTTTTGTTTGTGTTTGGATTTGGTTAGAAGCAAGGTTTGGCATCGGTGAGACATCAGAAGTGAATCTGGAAGCTTGAATGTCTTGGTTGCTTGGTTGTTGAGCTTGGAAGTGAAGGTGAGTGGTTAAATGTTTTTAAATGGTCTTTAAGTTTTTGGTTCAAGCATGTGGACTAGGTCGGGCTTGGTAGACCCACCTAGAGTTAGGATTAGAGTGGTAGCCTAATCCCAAGCTTTAGTTAGAGACTTTGGTTGCACTCCAAATGATGTTTATGCCTCATGATTATTTGTGTTGTGGTGGATATGTATAATGTGTTATACATGTATGTTGAGGCATGTTATTGATGCATTGTGATATGCATGTGGATTGTGCATGATGTTGATCATGGTGAGTACGTGCTAAGCACGGAAGTGTGACGAAATGATATTGTGGATTGTGTTTAATATTGGCACTAGTATGCTTGGGTACAAATGATCGATCATTATGATGTTTAGTGTGCACACGTGAGTCAAATGAGCGCGTGGTCTTGGTGATGGTAGTCATTAAGATGGAGTACGGGTTCGCCCGAAAATTCTTCTTATATATATGTTAGTCGATGATGAGTGTAATCCCATCGACGGGGCGTGAAGATGAGTGGAATCCCCTTCGCGTGAACGGTGATGAGTGTAATCCCACCATAAGGTAATGGTTGTGTTGGATGTGAGTTCCAACATGTTATTCGTGTATTCGAGTCATAGCTATGTGCCAATATGAGATTATATATATGCCAATATGATTTGAGATGTGTTGCCAATGTGGATTAATATATGTGTTTACATATGGTGTGGATTTAAATTTGTGAGCATGGCATAATATTGAATATATGTTCATGCATCATGTGTATTTTTGGCTTATGTGGATCGAAGGTAAGATCATGCATTCTACCTTGGTTGTGCTCGTGCTTGGACCCTGCATTGTCGAGGTTTGTTTTTATGAGCTTACCCTCACTAAGCTTTATGCTTACGCTCTCTTTTGTTCGACAATGCAGATCCATAGTTCATGGGTTGCTAGTGCAAGAAGGGGCCCTCCAAGTGTGCTAGTTGGGCTTTTGAATCTATCAAGTATGGATTTTATGTTAATGATGTAATGGTCAAGCAATGGGGACTTATGTGGTTGATGTTGGTTTGTCTAGGAGCATGTTAGATTCCTCTATATGTTATTTTGGTTTGGCTTTCGGTTGCCTTGTCTTGCTTGTAAACCATGTTTAAGCTTACCTATCTTAAATGCTTAAGTGTATGTTTTTTGTGAAGCATGAACCTTAAGTTTTATGTATGAATCATGTGTTGGATGTTGTTGATTTCTTTAATGTATGGTTCTTATATGCTTGTGGTGTGTTGAGCATGTTGGTAGATGTCTGGTTTTGCCTTAGGGTTTATGTTAGTGTGTTGTGTGGGGTCTTAGTGGTGTTTTTGGGACATCCTTGTACCAAAAACCAGCTAAAACCAATCTACAGACAGAGGGTGTTTCGAAACGGTCGAACCCGTTTCGATACGGTCCCTTTGTTTCGGGCCAGGCGTTTCGGTACGCTAGGGGACCGTTTCGATACAATTTTGCTACTGGAAATCTGAGAATTTGACGATAAATTGACGTATCGAAACGGGCTTTAGTGTTTCGGAATGACCTTCATCTCGTTGACCACGAGAAGTTGACCGTTGAGGGCGTTTCGATACGGGCCACCCCTGTTTTAAAACGGTCTCATCAGGTTGACTTTGGCCAGTTGACCTAGTCAAGGCGTATCGAAACACCCTTGGAGCGTTCCGATACGGCCTGCTGTACAGGAATAAAATGGACTGTTTTAAGTGGGCTGTTGGTCGTCTACCTTATCGTTTCTTCTGCTGTTGCTTTTCTCACATAGGGTTTAATGTCTCATCTAGAAAAGATAATATAAAATGAAATTTTTTTCCTTGGGTCGGTAACCGAAGTGGAGCCTTAACGGGTTTCGCCTCGGTTATCCCCGTGTAGCCCACTCGGATCGGTCAAGCGTCCGGACCGGGACGAGGGGGTTACACTTGTTGGTATCAGAGCCTAAGGTTTCCGAGACATTGTGCATGTAAGTGAGGTAAGTTGAGTTTTTGTATTGAAAAAGCACGGTGTTTGCTTGTCATGTAAGCATGTTTGCTTGTTTATCAAGTATGCCTTGTTGAATGCTTATTTGAGCATGTATGTGTGTTGTTCTGTTTGAGGCATGTTGTGTAGAGTCTCATTGCTACTATTACATCGGAAAAAGGATTTTTAAAGTGAGGGAACATACTTGAGCCACTTGAAACCCTTGCCTTGCTAACCCTATCTTTTTGTGCTTTGTTGTTGTGGTTGTAGTTGTTGTTTGTGAGCGCGATGTCGAGGCCTAGGGGTAGACCGAGGGTGGTTCGTCAGGAACCACGTGTTGCGGCTCCTGTTGATGAGCCGGTGGTTGGGGTTGAGGCTCATGTGGGAGAGCCTGCTGCTGCTGGAGTTGGAGCTCCTCCACCACCACCTCCTCATTCTGAAGTGGGAGGCGGGGCTGGAGTTGAGGGAGTAGGGCCTCAGGTTGGTTAGGGTGGCCAAGGTTCTGCCGGAATAGATATGGCTCCGCTTGTACAAGCTATAGCGGGAGCATTTCAGGCCGCAGTTGCCGGAGCTCAGGCTGCAGCTCAGCCTAGAGGTGATGACACTAGTTTATCGTTAGAGAGGCTCCGTAGCCTAGGGGCTGAAGAGTTCAGAGGATCTACACCGGAGAGGTCTGAGTTGTGATTAGAGAAGACGGTCCGTATTCTAGCTCAGATGGGTTGTGTAGGTGCTCGCAAATTGGGCTGTGTGATTTCTTTGCTTCAGGGTGATGCCTACACCTGGTGGGTCACCATTACTACTGGGGTTCCAGAGGCTGAGATTGGTTGGGATTTCTTTGAGTCTGCCTTCAGGAAGAGAAACTTGGGGCCGAGATATCTTGATGAGAAGAAACGAGAGTTTATGGCTCTTGTTTAGGGAGATGCTTTAGTGACTGACTACGAGATCCGTTTTGTCCGTTTGAGTCACTACGCTCCAGAGTTGGTTCCTACTGAGAGGGACCGTTGTAATCGTTTCCGATATGGGCTCCATGAGGGAGTTAAGAGGTATACTTTAGCTTCTGATTATTCAGATTTCGATGTCTTGGTTGCTAGAGCCAAGGACATTGAGCATAGCTTGGGGCTGACCAAGCGTTCAGGAGGATCTAGTTCTAGTAAGAGACATAACAACTTTGACCGTGGAGATGCCAAGAGGCATAGAGGCAGTGGACAACAGTTTGGCCATAGGCGTGGCGGTGGCCACCATGGTAGAGGCCACCAGGGCCATAGAGCTGGAGGGCATTTTCCCGAGTGTACACGTTGTGGGAGACAACATTCTGGAGAGTGTTGGGGTAACTTCCATGCTTGTTGGAACTATGGTTCGAGGGACCACTTTAGGAGGGAGTGTCCGCATCAGGCGGCACAGGCACCGAACATAGCACAGGCTCCTGCGAGAGTGATAGATTACCAAAGTGGTCGTGGGCGCGGTCGTGGCTACTTCCAGCCTAAGGCTGATGCACCTAGGGTAGATGCTCAGAGAAACCTTGCCCATGTTGTGGTCGTACAGCCGGTGGCAGGTAGACCAGCGAGAGTCTATGCTCAGAGAGAGGCCGGGAACGACACTGATGTGATAGCAGGTAATTTTGAGTTACAGTATATGTCTTTGCTTTCTTTGGTTGATTCGGGTTCTACGCATTCCTGCATTTTGAGTGAGCATGCAAAGAAGTTAGATATACCTGTTGAGATCTTAGATGTAGGTATGCATGTGACTAGTTCCTTTGGTGAGACAGTTGTAGTTAGACGGATGTATAGGAGGTGTCCGCTGAAGATTCAGGGTCATGTATTTCCTGTTGATATGATGGAACTTTAGTTTTATGGTTTTGATATTATTCTGGGTATGGACTAGTTAGTTGAGCACAGAGCTAGTGTAGACTTTGAGACGAAGAGGATTTCTTTGAAGCTTTCTGATGATTACGAGGTAATAGTAGTAGGCGAGAACATTAAGTTCTTGTCGAATGTGGTGTCAGCTTTAGAGGCTCATAGGTTGATGGATTCCGGTTGTGGGGCTTACCTAGCTTATGTGATGAATTCGAATATGAGTGAGGCTAGACCGAAAGATATTAGAACAGTTTGTGATTTTCTAGATGTGTTTCCAGAAAAGTTACCAGGTTTACCTCCTGACAGAGATGTTGAGTTTGTGATTGAGACTGTTTCAGGGTCTACTCCAGTTTCTATAGCTATGTATCGTATGGCTCCGAAAGAGTTGAAAGAATTGAAGAGTCAGCTTCAGGAGTTGTTAGACCGTGGTTTCATTAGGCCTAGTAGTTCGCTTTGGGGTGCTCCTGTGTTGTTTGTAAAGAAGAAAGATGGCAGCATGCGAATGTGCATTGACTACAGGCAGTTGAATCAGTTGACCGTGAAGAACAAGTATTCGTTGCCTCGTATAGATGATTTGTTTGATCAGTTGAGGGGTGCTTTAGTGTTCTCAAAGATAGATTTGAGATCGGGGTACTATCAGTTGAAAGTGAAAGAGTGTGATGTTCCGAAGACATCCTTTAAGACTAGATATGGTCACTATGAGTTCTTTATGATGCCGTTTGGGCTCAGGAATGCACCAGTCGCATTTATGGATATGATGAACAGAGTTTTCAGAGATTATCTAGACCGTTTTGTAGTTGTTTTCATAGATGACATTCTTGTGTACTCGAGATCGGAAGAAGAGCATGATGAGCACTTGAGACTTGTTCTACAGAGGTTGATGAGCAATCAGTTGTATGCGAAGCTTAGTAAATGTGAGTTCTGGATTCGAGAAGTTGTATTTCTTGGCCATGTGGTGTCAGCTGAAGGTATCTGTGTCGATCCGACAAAGATTGAGGCTATTGTTGAGTGGAAACAACCTAAGTCCGTGACAGAGATTAGGAGTTTCCTAGGATTAGCCGGTTACTATCGGAGATTTGTTGATGGTTTCTCTAGAGTAGCTGCTCCTTTGACTAAATTGTTGCAAAAAGGAGTGAAGTTTGAGTGGTCAGATACGAGACAGAAGGCTTTTGAGAAATTGAAAGAAGCTTTGACGAATGCTCCAGTGTTGGTTCAACCAGTTTCAGGTAAGGAGTTTGTGATCTACAGTGATGCTTCCTACATAGGTTTAGGGTGTGTCCTAATGCAAGAAAGAAAAGTTGTTGCCTATGCTTCGAGACAGTTGAAAGCGCATGAGAAGAACTATCCTACTCACGATATTGAGTTAGCCGCGGTTGTGTTTGCGTTGAAGATTTGACGTCATTACTTGTATGGTGAGAAGTGTATAGTCTACACCGATCATAAGAGCTTGAAGTATTTGATGACTCAGAGAGAGTTGAATTTGAGACAGAGAAGATGGCTTGAGCTATTGAAAGATTATGATTTGACCATTGAGTACCATCCGGGTAAGGCAAATGTAGTAGCCGATGCTTTGAGCCGAAAAGTTGCAGTTGAGTTGCGAGCTATGTTTGCTAGATTGAGTGTATCCGATGATGGTGGTTTGATCACAGAGTTACAGGTGAAACCTTCTTTGATTCAATTGATTAGAGAGAAGCAGTTGCAAGATGTGACTTTAGTTCCTCATGTTCAGGATATAGCCGAAGGTAGACCGACTGAGTATAGCTTCAGTGGTGAGAATGTGTTATGCTTTAGAGACAGGGTTGTAGTACCAGAAGATGTTGAGTTGAGACGTCTGATTTTGAGTGAAGCACATTCGAGTCCTTTCTCTATGCATCCGGGTAGTACCAAGATGTATCGTGATTTGAAGAATGATTATTTCTGGGTTGGTTTGAAGAAGGATGTAGCCGAGTATGTGAGCCGTTGTATGGTTTGTCAGAGAGTGAAGGCAGAACATCAGGTTCCTTCAGGTTTGTTACAGCCTTTGAAGATTCCGAAATGGAAATGGGAGAGGATCACTATGGACTTTGTGTCGGGGTTACCGTTGTCTCCTTCGAAGAAGAATTCTGTTTGGGTAATAGTTGATAGATTCACTAAGTGTGCTCACTTCTTAGCAGTGAACACTACAGATTCTTTGGACAAGTTGGCGAATTTGTATATTCGTGAGATTGTGAGACTTTATGGGGTTCCGAAGTCTATTGTTTCAGACAAAGATTCGAGATTCACATCGAGGTTCTGGGGTTGTTTGCATAGTGCTCTAGGTAGCCGTTTGCATTTCAGTACTTTTTATCATCCGCAGTCCGATGGACAGTCAGAGCGAGTGATACAGATTCTTGAGGATATGCTTCATTGTTGTGTGATTGACTTCCAGGGTTCTTGGGAGAAGCACTTGCCTTTAGTTGAGTTTGCTTACAACAACAGTTACCAGGCTAGTATACAGATGGCTCCTTATGAGGCTTTGTATGGTAGACGATGTAGGACTCCGATCTGTTGGGCTGAAACGGGTCAGAAATTGTTACCTATGCCGGATTTGCTCAAGGGTACTACAGAAAAGGTGAAGTTGATTTGTGATCGTTTGAAAGCAGCTTCCGATCGTCAGAAGTCTTATGCAGATTTGAAGAGAAAAGAGATTGAGTTCTCAGTGGGTGAGAAAATGTTTCTGAAAGTATCTCCGTGGAAGAAGGTAATGAGATTTGGCCGGAAAGGCAAGTTGAGTCCGAGGTTTATTGGTCCGTATGAGATAGTCGAGCGGATTGGGTCGGTAGCTTATCGTTTGAGATTGCCTTCTGAGTTAGAGAAGATCCATGATGTTTTTCACGTGTCGATGCTTAGGAGATATAGATCAGATCCGTCTCATGTTATGCCTGTTGAGGAGATAGATTTGAATTCGGATTTGTCTTACAATGAAGAGCCTGTTGAGATACTTGCTTCCGATAGCAAGGTGTTGCGTGGCAAGACCATAGAGTTGGTCAAGGTGTTGTGGAGACACAGAGGTGTGGAAGAGGCCACGTGGGAGAGGAAAGCTGATATGCTTTAGCAGTTTCCGTATCTATTTCCATCAGGTAATTTTGATGACGAAATTCCTTAAGTGGGGGAGAGTTGTAACACCCGGGTTTAGGGGTCGGGTGAAAATAATATTTAAATAATATTTGAGTTTCGATTTTATAATTAAAATAATAAAGTATTATTTTAGTCTTCATATTTTCAAAACAAACATTTTATGTTGGACTTAAATAATTTAAAAACTCATTTTCATGGAATTTGCAAATATTGAGATTTGCCATCTCATTAATGTCAAATCTGTAAATAAAGGAACTTTCATTTAAAACCCCCTTTTAATTAAAAGGAGCCTTTGTCATCTTCCTCCTCACCCCATTTTGTTTTTCAACGACAAAGGAAGAGCTCTCTCGCCAAGTTACTATTCCATCTTCTTTCTTCTTCATTTTTGGTCGGTTTTGAAAGGTAATTATATCCCCATTTTACTCTCATCTTCATCTCTTCAAAAGTACCATTAGATTTCATTTTCATCATTGTTATAGAAATTTGGTTTTCCATGGAAAATGTTAAAGGTTGCTACTTTATGGGTTTTGATTTAAGTTTTTGATTTGTTAATGTTTGATATGATCTTAGAAACCAAAAAGGTCCAACATATCTTAATTTTGGATGGATTTAAGCTAATTTTCGGAAATGGGTTTTGTTGGGGTTTTGGAGAGGTTTTAGAGTTGGTTTAATGGCTATTTTAAGTGGGAAAATGTTTGGTTATGATAGTATGGTATATGAGGATCGTTTTGGGTGTGTTTGATGATCGTTTGGTTGTTTGAAATAGAAGATTTAAGTGGGTATAGAGGGCTGCTCGGGATTTCGGTTTTGAGCTTGAATCTTGGTTGTTATTTTGCTTGGAATGTTAATCTGGGTTGTTCCGACGACTAGTATTTGATTGTGGTGTTTTGTTTGTGTTTGGATTTGGTTAGAAGCAATGTTTGGCATCGGTGAGACATCGGAAGTGAATCTGGAAGCTTGAAGGTCTTGGTTGCTTGGTTGTTGAGCTTGGAAGTGAAGGTGAGTGGTTAAATGTTTTTAAATGGTCTTTAAGTATTTGGTTCAAGCATGTGGACTAGGACGGGCTTGGTAGACCCACCTAGAGTTGGGATTAGAGTGGTAGCCTAATCCCAAGCTTTAGTTAGAGACTTTGGTTGCACTCCAAATGATGTTTATGCCTCATGATTATTTGTGTTGTGGTGGATATGTATAATGTGTTATACATGTATGTTGAGGCATGATATTGATGCATTGTGATATGCATGTGGATTGTGCATGATGGTGATCATGGTGAGCATGTGCTAAGCACAGAAGTGTGACGAAATGATATTGTGGATTGAGTTTAATATTGGCACTAGTATGCTTGGGTACAAATGATCGATCATTAGGATGTTTAGTGTGCACACATGAGTCAAATGCGTGCGTGGTCTTGGTGATGGTAGTCATCAAGATGGAGTACGGGTTCGCCCGGAAATTCTTCTTATATATATGTTAGTCGATGATAAGTGTAATCCCATCGACGGGGCGTGAAGATGAGTGGAATCCCCTCCGCGTGAACGGTGATGAGTGTAACCCCACCGTAAGGTAATGGTTGTGTTGGATGTGAGTTCCAACATGTTATCCGTGTATTCGAGTCATAGCTAGGTGCCAATATGAGATTATATATATGCCAATATGATTTGAGATGTGTTGCCAATGTGGATTAATATATGTGTTTACATATGGTGTGGATTTGAATTTGTTGAGCATGGCATAATATTGAATATATGTTCATGCATCATGTGTATTTTTAGCTCATGTGGATCGAAGGTAAGATCATGCATTCTACCTATGTTGTGCTCGTGCTTGGACCCTGCATTGTCGAGGTTTGTTTTTACGAGCTTACCCTCACTAAGCTTTATGCTTACGCTCTCTTTTGTTCGACAATGCAGATCCGTAGTTCGTGGGTTGCTAGTGCAAGAAGGGGGCCTCCAAGTGTGCTAGTTGGGCTTTTGAATCTATCAAGTATGGATTTTATGTTAATGATGTAATGGTCAAGCAATGTGGACTTATGTGGTTGATGTTGGTTTGTCTAGGAGCATGTTAGACTCCTCTATATGTTATGTTGGTTTGGCTTTCGGTTGCCTTGTCTTGCTTGTAAACCATGTTTAAGCTTACTTATCTTAAATGCTTAAGTGTATGTTTTTGTGAAGCATGAACCTTAAGTTTTATGTATGAAGCATGCGTTGGATGTTGTTGATTTCTTTAATGTATGGTTCTTATATGCTTGTGGTGTGTTGAGCATGTTGGTAGATGTCTGGTTTTGCCTTAGGGTTTATGTTAGTGTGTTGTGTGGGGTCTTAGTGGTGTTTTTGGGACAACCTTGTACCAAAAACCAGCTAAAACCAATCTGCAGACAGAGGGTGTTTCGAAACGGTTGAACCCGTTTCGATACAGTCCCTTTGTTTCAGGCCAGGCGTTTTGGTACGCTAAGGGGCCGTTTCGATACAATTTTGCTACTGGAAATCTGAGAATTTGACGATAAATTGACGTATCGAAACGGGCTTTAGTGTTTCGAAACGGCCTTCATCTCGTTGACCACGAGAAGTTGACCGTTGAGGGCGTTTCGATACGGGCCACCCCTGTTTCGAAACAGTTTCATTAGGTTGACTTTGGCCAGTTGACCTAGTTAAGGCGTATCGAAACACCCCTGGGACGTTCCGATACGACCTGCTGTATAGGAATAAAATGGACTGTTTTAAGTGGGATGTCGGTCGTCTACCTTATCGTTTCTTCCGCTGTTGCTTTTCTCACATAGGGTTTAATGTCTCATCTAGAAAAGATAATATAAAATGAAATTTTTTTCCTTGAGTCGGTAACTGAAGTGGAGCCTTAACGGGTTTCGCCTCGGTTATCCCCGTGTAGCCCACTCGGATCGGTCAAGCGTCCGGACCGGGACGAGAGGGTTACACACTCTGTTGACAAATGTTATAAAAAAACATGGTTACCCTTCTGGATATAAATATAAATCATCTATTAGTATAGTCAATCAAATAGGGGTCTCGAATTGGAGAGATTTTCTCCTGGTGATTCTTTGGTTAAGGCTGAAGCTAGTAAAACTGAAGGGAGTGTTGTTTTTTTCACGAAAGAACAATATGGGAGTTTAATGTTCTTATTGCAAGAGAAAACTACTTCTGTCAATGTTCAGAGTCCTGTTTCCCAATCCAATGTCAATGTTCTTTCTTCAACCTTTGCTTCTGCTCCCACTGATGATTCAGGTATAATCTTAACATGTTCTTTTTTTATTTTGTTAACACTACCTGGATCCTTGATTTAGGAATCACAGATCACATTGTTAATTGTTTGAATTTATTTAGTTCATATTTTGTTGTTAAAGATAAGTATGTTAAGTTACCAAATGGGAATTTAGTTAAAGTTTTACACATGAGAGTTGTTCGAATTTCTCCAATTTTGATTTTGAAAGATGTTATTCATATTTCATTTTTTGGATTTAATCTAATTTATGTCTCTCAGCTAACCTTACATTCAAATGTTTCTTTGATATTTACTAATACTGGTTGTTTAATATAGGATGTTCAACTTTGGAGGACGATTGGTATAACTAGATCAGTGAATGGTCTATACCAGCTTCAAGATATCATTTCTACTAAAAAGAGTGATTCTGCTTTTCTGTAATGTGTCCAGTTCCATTTCCTTGCATAAGTGACATGCTAGATTAGGCCACTCATCTAGTCATAGGATGCGACATTTCAAAAAATTAGATAGTACAATTCTCTCTGGTATTATTTCTGATTGTGATGTTTGTCATTTAGCAAAGCATAAAGGTTACCCTTTCTTGTTAGTACATCTCTTATTGGTTCTATTTTTTATAATGTCCATATGAATGTTTGGGGTCCATTTCCAATAAAAAGCATGTATGGTCACACTTATTTCTTGACTATTGTTGATGACAAGAGTATGTTTGTATGGATATATCCCATGATGTTTAAATCTGAGGTTCAAAACTTGATTACTGATTTTTATACTTTGATATAAACTCAATTTTCTAAAAAAATTAAGTGCATTAGAACTGATAGTGCAAAAGAGTTTGAAATGGTTGATTTTTTCAAACTTAATGGAATAATACATCAAACATTTTGTGTTCATACTATTGAGTGGATAAAGGGATTGATCAAAGCCAAGAGGGGTGAATTGGCTTTTTAAAATTTTGTAGGATAAGTGGTATGAATAAAAATGAAGAACAAGGGAATTATAGTGGTTCAAGTTCCAAATGAACTCTGCATCCACTACCTTAGCTCCCACCAAGGATTTTCCAACAATTCACTAATTGATTTTCCCTTTTTCTAGGCTTAGGAGAAAACTTTTACAAAACCGATCAATTTTCTACCCAAAATTGACAAAATTCTCACTTGGTTACAAAGAAAATTTTGAAGGCAATAAAGATATCTCTCAATACAAATTTGCCCCTTTAAATACAAGCACCCAACCTAAATCCAAATACAAGATAAGAATTTTACTCAATACAGTTTGGGATTCTTACAAGAATGACAATTTAGGCACTTGAGCTTGGATTTTTGTGTAGATGTTTCTCTTAGGTGCAATAGTTGTTGTTAGTCTTCAATAAGCTTGATTTTATATCTTCTACATTAATTCTAGCCGTTTGGGTGGTTAGGGAATTAATTATAGCCGTTGGAACCCTCTCTTTCCACCATAAATGCACGTTTGTACCATATTGTATCGATACTCGAGGAGGCGTATCGATACTTGTCTAAAAAAAGAGTCGTTGTGCAATTACAAGAGAGGCGTATCGATACACATGTAGGCGTATCGGTGCAGGTTAGAGAACCGTTTCGATACGGGTAAGACCGTATCGATGCAATTTTTCCTACAAAGCTCACTGGAGGAATTCGTATCGATACGGGTAAGAGTGTATCGATACTCATTAACCACCTCTTTAAATATTGGTTACCTACCAACTGAAAAAACAACGGTTAAAATATTTAAGGCTTCGAATTTAAATTTTTTTTAAACCGTATCGATACGGGTGAGACCGTATTGGTACACCATTCAAACTCCGTGTGATTTTATAGAGAGAGTGTATCGATACATATGAAATCTGTTCTGATACCCTGTTTCGATACAGTAAGGAGCGTATCGAAACGTGTTTCTCTAGTAGCCAAGTTTGTAAAAAAGGTATCGATACGGTAAGGAGCGTATCGATACACATTGACGTTTTTGAGAAATTTGGCCTTGAAACACTTAGAAAATATTTTGGAGTTTGAGTTTTTCAAACTAGAGCAAAACCTTGTTGATTTGAAATCTTTTAGGGGACTTAAAAATTCATTTCAAGTTTTACAATTTGGTCATTAAAACACTTTGTTATATCAAAATCAAACATAGATTTTACACATACCTCAGCAAAACAATATAGTATAAAGAAAACATCATCATTTACTTTCTGTTGCTAGAGCCTTAAGAATACAAGATGACTTGCCCTTGATTTTTTGGTTAGACTATGTTTTACATTCAACTTTTTTAATTAATATAACTCTTATACCTGTTTTGAATAATAAAACACCTTATGAAGAGTTTTATCAAAAGAAGCCTAGGTTTGATAAACTTAAAACCTTTGGATGTTTGGCTTATGCTTCTCATTTACCTAAGGCTAGCACTAAAATGCACCCTAGAGCCATTCAATGTATTTTTTTGGTTTTCCTAAACATATGAAAGGTTTTAGGTTGTATTTTTTAGACACAAAGTCTGTTTTTTTTTATCTCAAGGGATGTAGTTTTTATTGAATCTGTTTTTTCTTTCCAAAAAATAAAGTACCTTCATATACTGATATTATTTTGCCAAATTATGAAAAATTTGTTCCTCTAGATAATTTAATTTTTGATACTTGTGAAAATTTTAAAAATAATAGACTTTTAAGGACCATTGTTAATCTAGAGGTTGTTAATGTTAATTCTGATTTTTCACGATCTACTGATATTAGTTCAACAACTTCTCTTGATTCTCTTACTAATGATCAGCCTCTTAATACTAATAATCAAATTGTTGATCATATTTTTATTGTATTTGTTCCTTTTCTGCATGTTAAAAATGATTCTTCCAAGCCATCAAAGACTGTAAAAATGCCTCAAAAGTTTCAAAATTTTCAGGTAAATCTACCCAAGACTAAGCCTACACCACATACAGCGGCACATGTGCTTTTTTATCATAACATCTCTTCTCAATATCAGTCTTTTATTGCTAATATTAATTTTTTATCTGAAACTAAAAATTATAGACAAGTTATTTTGCATGAATGTTGACGAAATGCTATGAAAAAAGAAATAATAGCTCTTGAAACTAATCATACATGAGATTTAGTTCCTCTTCCTTCTGGTAAGAAAATTATAGGGTGTAAATGGATTCTTAAAACCAAATTAAAATTTGATGGTACTCTTGATATATATAGGGCTAGGTTAGTAGCTAAAGGATACACTCAACATCTTGGGTTGATTTCTTAAGCACTTTTAGTTCTGTAGCTAAACTTACTACAATTAGGACATTAATAGCTATTGATGCTTCTCAGAACTGAAAATTACATCAGTTAGATGTTAATAATACTTTTTTCATGATTCATTGCATTAGGAAGTATCAAAACACAATGGGTCGTATTGGAACACCCTTCTTTAGAATTAGCCGTTGGGTTTGATATAGTGTGTCATATCGAAACACAATGGGCCGTATCGGAACGCACGTATCGAAACATCTAGTATCGTATCGAAACAACCTGCAATTTAAAAGACCGTTGGAAAATAGCTATTAAGGGGTTTTGACTGTTGGGATGTTTGCCACGTAGGCGTATCGAAACATACAAGGATGCTTCGAAACAACCCCTATCCATGTCAAAACCATGTAAGCCCAGTATCGAAACAGGTTTTGGTAGTTTCAAAACGTATCTATACAGATTATGCCTTTATCGAAACATGTACATTAAAAGCACTGGTTTGGCTACTTAAAAACGTTTCAAACATTGCCAAACTCTTTTTAAACATCTTCAAACTTATTTTTAAGTTGTTTTTGACTTAGAGAATATTTTAAATTCTTTTCAATTAAGTCCAAATTTTTTTTCAATTATTATATTAAAACATATATTTCTACAATCTCCCCCTTTTTGATATAATAAACCAACTTGAAAAATTGTTTGGGATTCTCCTCCTTAGTATTTTAAAATTTTGAATAAGATAATTTGAAAAATTAAACCATGTAAAGCCCCCTTATTCTCTTGAGAAATCAATTTTTCAAATCATTTCTCCCCTTTTTGTTATATCAAAAAGAATTTAAATGACTTTAAGTTCTAAATAACATAGGAGGTAAAAAAATTGACACAATTAAAATTTTGGTTTTAAAAATGGCTCCCCTTACTCAAGCATCAATATTAGGTTTAACAAATTATCCAAGACTTTAAAACGAAAATTAGATAACCAAAGAAGAAACAAAATAAAAGCTTTAAGCTTAGAGGTTACCCAATTTCTTCACTTGTGTGACTAGAGCATTTCCACGATTTTGCTTTGCTTGCCATTTGCTCCAACACACCTACAAAAGACATTTACTTGATTTTTGGTATCCAAATTGTTTTGGATTCATTTACGTTAGTCACAATGTCTTTAGTTCCCTTAGGAACCCATACTTGTCTAACCTTATAAGATTTTCTCTTCTTAATAGGACAAGTATGTAAGGAATGACCATGATAATGGCAATGTGAGCATTTTGTCATTATGTGACAAGATGAATTATTAAAAACAATTTCTTTTTCTTTGATTAAGCTTCCAAGCTTAACCTTTAAATCAAGATTTTCTTTTTCTAAAACATCTTAGCTTGTTTTTGAAAACTCTAAATCATTTTTCAAAATTTCATTTTGGTTTTTTAAAAAAATCATTTTCAATTTCAAGTTTAGAAATTATTTTCTTAAATTTGGAAATCATGGTCTCAAATTCCAAAAATAATTCATCGAAAGCATCTTGTAACTCATCAAATGAATATACATTTGGATCACTGGAGTTCGAGTACACATTAGGCTTATCGAGAGCCAAAACACTATCCACCTTTTGATTGGATAGAAGGTTTGCACAAGATTTAGCATCATTTTTCTTTTCTCATTTCTTGTTGCCATAAAGCTTCTCAAATTTCTCCCATATATCTTTGGCACTTTTGCATGTGGAGACTTTCTTGGAAACGTCTTCATTGAGGCCACAAAGAAGAATGTGCATCGCCTTGTTGTTTAGATTTTCCTTCATGTCGTTGGCACTCATTTGTTTCTTCCTTTTCTTAGGAGCTTCCACAACCCATCTTCGATGATATCCCAAATCTCAAAATCATGAGACTTGATGAATAACTTCATGATGATGCTTCAATTGAAGTATGCTTCTCCTTCAAAGAGCGGATGACACGAGATAGAGCGGCATTCTTCAAATCTTGCCATAATCTTGAACGGTGGACTACGAGCGATATATCTTTACTCTCGGATGTTAGTCCTTCGATGGAGACGAGGCTCTGATACCAATTGTTAGGCTTGTTGCACGCTCAAATTGATCACCGAAATCCGTCAAGAGGGTTGATTTTGCTCCTTGGATGAATTGGCTAAAAACTGAAATAAAGATGGACAATTTGCACAAGGATTTTAGAGTGGTTCGACTACCCAACCGAGTCTACATCCACTACCTTAGCACACCACTAAGGATTTCCCAATTCACTAAGAATTCGTCCCCTTTTCAAGTCTTATGAGGAAACCTTTACAACCCTATCTTTTATACGGCTAAGATAAAACCACTCTAGTTTTTGTCTAAGGCTAAACTAGAATCTCTCATTTTACAAGGGATTTGTTTGGTAAACTTAATACCTCACAAGGTGGGTGTTTACACAAATTTAAGCTCACAAGAGTACAAGGATTTACAATGAAGCTCACTCTCTAAAGACTATTTACAAGAGAAATGAAGAGATAAGAATTTGACTCAATTTCTCTTGAACATGTTGCTTGGATGTTGTCTATCTCTGTCTTCAAGTGTTACAGCCTTCATAATATAGTTAGAAATAAGCTTGTGGTCGTTGGGGTCCGTTGGGGATGATTTGGAGCCGTTGTGACATTTATTTTCTTCAATAAATGCAGTTCTGGTGATGTCTGTTTCGATACGCTCGAAGCCGTATCGGAACGCTCTTCTTTAGAACTAGCCATTGGGTCTGATGCAGTGTGCCGTATCAAAACACAATGGGCCATATCAGAACGCCCGTATCGAAACGTCTAGTGCCGTATCGAAACAATCTACAATTCAAAAGACCATTGGGAAATAGCCGTTGGGGGGTTGACCGTTGGGAAACATACAATGATGTTTCAAAACAACCCCTATCCATATCAAAACAGGCAAGCCATGTATCGAAATGGGTTCTGGCAGTTTCAAAACGCATCGATACGGATTATGCTTGTATCGAAACGGGTACATTAAAAGCACTGGTTTGGCTACTTAAAAACGTTTCAAACATTGCCAAACTCTTTTTAAACATCTTCGAACTTATTTTCAAGTTGTTTTTTACTTAAAGAATATTTTAAATTCTTTTCAATTAAGTCCAAAATATTTTTCAATTATTATATCAAAACATATATTTCTACACCATAATATAACATGATAAATAATTATAATTAAATTTTTATAGGAACTCGAAAACTCGATTCGAATCGAAAAAATTTCAAAAAAATTTGAGTTGTAAAATGTGACGCGTCAACTCGAATAACTCAAAAAAATTTGACTCGACTCGATCGAACGCTCACCCCTAGTCATAGCTTTATTTCCAAGTTGGGCATACATAACATATATGCTCCAACTTGAGGGGGCTAACAAATTCATATTGTTGTAAAATAGCTGTTTAAAATTAGTTATTTTATACAGTTGTAATTAAGTTAGTTAGCCGGGGTTTCTTGGTTAGTATTTAAGATAGTGTTTATTATTTTTATTAGGTAGTGTAAAAATGCATCGTTCTGTTTTACTTTAGATAATAAACTCGTATAATTTCTTCTTCTCTCCTGATAATCATTTGGCATTCAAAAATCCTTAAAACATTTTTCCCAAAACTAAAACTCTTCAGTTCAACAGAATGGAGCCTTAATCTCACCACAACCTCCTTCTCAGTGAAAAAAACTATTGAGTATTTAAAAATTGTTCTCTTTGTTATTCAACCAAAAACCCAACAACAAGGCAATTTCTCCATAGAGGTTCAGTTGGACTGGTGCGGAGAAGTCTATTGGCCGATTTGCAAAAAAAGGCGCTAAAAATAATCTTGGTAAACTACTCAGGTGACCACTGAATTACTAGGCGTCATTTAACCATTGAACTAGACAACTCGTTAATCAGACCATTAAACTTTTAAATTAGTCACATTTTGACCACCGCCGTTAAAAAACTAGCGGAGGAGGTGACGTGACAGTTAATGAAAATTTGTAAAATTACACATTCGATCTATATTATTTACCTATTATATCAATTTGGTGGTAATTTTAATTTAATTAAATAAAATTATTTAACCAATTAGATGATGACACGTATCATCACCCAATTAGATAAATTACTCAAATTTTAAATTATTTTATTTAATATATATTTTTCCTCCAATTAGGTGGTGACATGTGTCACCACCTGGTTAAAAGAAAAGTAAAAAAGAATGAAATGGCCTTAGGGTAGATCAAACTTGGAATCTATGGGGATATACCAAAACCTTTACTACCGCACCAACATACTCTTAATGATATGAATATCACTCTTTATATACATATCTTATAATGCAGTAAACGTTAGGGAAAAAAAGTAAAAATCGTTGAAAGGTAATTTAAACCTAGATCACTTAAGATGTGTAAAATCACACAAACTACCAAATCAAATCAAATAATTAATTAAAATGAAAATAGTTTTAATATATTTAAAGTAGTTAAAGCAAGATTTAAAATGAAAATAGATTAATGGTTTTTTATTTTCAAATTAAATCGAATATATTTTTTCTTTTTTATATTTATTTTAGTAATTATATATATATATCGCTGAATCGAATTATTTAATTTAATGACAACTTTTTCCTCATGAATAAAACTAAATTTTAAAAATAATTATCTAGAAAATTTAGGACAAGTTTCTGCTCATAAGCATTATGGTAATTAGTAATTAGTTGGCAGGTGAAGGGGAAACAGGGAGCTTAGTTTAATGAAAGTAAGAGATTAGGTACAAAGTTGGGTCCCATAAATTGTAAACAGTGAGCCGCCATCCCACGAGCTTTGACCAAAACAAAGCTTAGCCTCCAAAGGCGAATCTCAACGGTCAAACTTGCCCTTTAAACTTCCCAGAAACTCCCCCAAAAATTAAAATTAAGAAAAGAAAATGGAAAATGAATACGTGAGTCGTGAGTCGTGACCATCTTCTCTTCCTCCGCCCCGCCATATATTACTCCCCACCTCTCCCTTCACATAACTTTCCCTCCTCTAAATGGCTTCTTCTTATTCCACCTCCGCCGATTGTTTCTCCTCCCATCCCTTCATGACTACCTCCTTCTCCGATCTCCTCGCTTCCGACAACGACACCGCTCCCAAGAGAACCGGGTCCTTGTCCGATCGGATTGCCGAGAGAACCGGCTCCGGTGTCCCCAAGTTTAAGTCTCTTCCTCCTCCTTCACTGCCTATCTCTCCTCCTTCCGTCTCTCCTTCTTCTTACTTCGCTATCCCGCCCGGACTCAGCCCGGCTGAGCTTTTGGACTCGCCTGTTTTGTTGAACGCTTCTAACGTAAGTATCTTTACATCAGAAATGGAACTTTTATGTTTTTTTCTTTTCTTTTAGATTTTACAAAGCTTATCCTTTTTCCGATTGATTTTTTAAGGTGTTTCTTATATTTGTTTTTGTTTTACGTACAGATTCTGCCATCTCCTACCACCGGAACATTTCCACCTCAAGCTTTCTTCAATTGGAAACCCAGTTCTGGAAATGAGCAGCAAATTGTCAAGCGGGAAGACAATAACTACGATTTCTCTTTCCAAACTCAGCCAAGACCAGCCACATCTTCTTCAACCATGTTTCAATCCTCAACCAACACGATTCAAACTGTATGTAATCATTTCCAAAGCAATTCTAGTCCCTTGATCATCCTAAAAAAAGAGCAGTTTTCATTGAAATTATTGATTCAGGCACAACACCAAGCTTGGAGTTTCAAAGAATCTGCCAAGGAAAACGACATGGTAAAATCCGAGTACAATCAGATGCAGAGCTTCTCCCCTGAGATTGCCAACATTCAAAGCAACTCCCAAAGCTTCCAATCAGATTACGGAAATTACCAGCAGCAATCTCAGTCGATCAGAGGGAACAGGAAATCCGATGATGGATACAATTGGAGGAAATATGGGCAAAAACAAGTGAAAGGAAGCGAGAATCCAAGAAGTTACTACAAGTGCACGTACCCCAATTGCCCAACAAAGAAGAAAGTTGAGATGTCCTTGGACGGGCAGATAACTGAGATAGTTTACAAGGGTAGCCATAACCATCCTAAGCCTCAGTCCACTAGGCGATCATCGGCGTCTTCTTCGTCTTCCGTTGCTATTCCGACTTCGAGTGCCGCTAGCTCCGAGATTCACGATCGTTCACTTGTAACTTATGGCAGTGGACACATGGATTCTGTTGCAACACCTGAGAATTCCTCTATATCAGTTGGGGATGATGATTTCGAGGGTTCCCAGAAGAGTAAATCCGGAGGAGATGAGTTCGATGAAGATGAACCAGAGGCCAAAAGATGGTATGTTTTGTTTAGCAAATCCTTGCCTTCTTGGTTACTATAAATATTATTTCCCGTTTCTGCTGAACTAACATTGAAATCACTTGTTGTTTCCAGGAGAGGCGAAGGTGAAAATGAAGGGATTTCAGCACCTGGGAGTCGAACTGTGAGGGAACCGAGAGTTGTGGTTCAGACAACCAGTGACATTGATATTTTGGACGATGGTTATAGATGGAGAAAATATGGGCAAAAAGTGGTGAAGGGGAATCCAAATCCAAGGTAAATTTCAGCTTCATTATTAAGCTGTTAACATCTATGTGTTTTTATAATTTATGCCTTAAAAAGTGGGTTCTGTCTCCCTGTCTGTTGGTTTATTGGTTTTGGTGTTCTAAGTTATAACTGGAAATGCAAACAGGAGCTACTACAAGTGCACACATCCAGGATGTCCGGTGAGAAAGCATGTGGAGCGAGCCTCACATGATCTTAGAGCAGTGATCACAACCTATGAAGGGAAGCACAACCATGATGTCCCGGCAGCTCGCGGAAGCGGCAACCATTCGGTCAATAGACCTTTACCCGACAACAACAACAACAATGGGGCAATGGCAATAAGGCCATCACCTGTTAACAACCACCACTCTAACAATCCCATGAGCAACAACCCTCTTCGCGGTTTGAGGGCATCGGCGGCCGAAGCCGAGTCTCCCTTCATGCTGGAGATGTTGCAGGGCAGCAGGAACTTGGGTTTCTCAGGGTTCGGGAACTCCGCCGGAGGGTCTCTGATGAATCAGCAACATGATGGAAACAATATGTTCTCCAGAACCAAGGAAGAACCAAGAGATGAAGCGTTCATCGAGTCGTTGCTATACTGAAATTGGAAGGTTTTGGGAAGAAGGGAGTCAAGAAAATCACAAGAATAAGGAGCTCAGATTTATTTAATTAATTGCATTCAGTTTGTTTGTTGTATATTCCCCCAATATTGGTTTCTGTATATTTTGATTTAGAAGGATAATGTTATAGGAGCCTCGCTATACTATTTTTTGATTGTTTTGAGGCCACTCTTGGGGTAGACATGAACCTGAGAGTGCCTCAAATCATTTCTTCTTTTTTTAATCACATTTTCTTACATTTCCTCCTTCGTCTATGAATTTATATTTAATATTAAAATGAAACGATTAAATATAACAATTGGTCGTAATAAAAAAGAACAATATTTATTCAAAGAAATTTGAGTCTTAATAATTTTATTTGTAAAATATTTATGCGTAATTAATGAGTTAAAGAAAAAGTATCCACGGATATTATCTTGAAATATGGTAGTAATAAAATATTTAAATTATAATTGGTACGTCATGATATGATAGTTAATTAGTTGTTGAATCGTCATCAATTACATCAGCGAAGGTTTGAATGGGTCAAAAAGGAGGATATTTTGGGCAAAGTCAACTTGGAAACAGATAGAGTACAGATGGATGGTTCCGTGCCGAATGAATGTGGACATTCGAGAAAGGGCAGATTAGGAAAATCACTTAACAGAAGTTTATCTCTTTTCGTATGCATTTGAGTAAGAAATGGCCAAGTGGGATTGGGCCTCACTCGCCTAATAACAACAAACATCCACGCGGATATCTATTTTAATTGATATCATAAATATATTTTTATAATATTTTATAATTAATATATTTTTATAAAATAAATATAATTAATTTCAACTACAATTTAACATAAATATTATTTATTTCAATTTTATGAAATTATTTATGTCAATTATATAACTACTATTCAACTTGGGCCTCTCTACAAGAATCCTAGATTTGAATTCCCTCCTTAACATCTATAACAAATCTTATTAGAGAGTATTAATTTATTTAATTATTTTTTTACGTGACACTATGTCATAGAAGCAATTAAGTGCATCTGGATGTGTCACGCAACATTAGTTAATTAATAATTTTTATTTAAATGAATAAATTTAATTAAATTTGAAATATTAATGGTTAAAGTACTTAAAATATGGATTAAAATGGTCATTTAATCAAACATTAAGGACATTTTTAACATTATGATAGTAAAATAAGATAACAGTATAAGTAGGACTCAACTTGACTCAAAAAAACTATTTTTTACTCGATACAATTTTCATAAATACGACTTTGACTCGACTCAAATCAAATTTCATAAACTAGACTCGAAAAAATTTCAAATAAAATTTAAATAATAAAATAAGATTCGTCAACTCAAACTTTTAATAATTAGTAGATCAGTTTTTGAGTTTGGATCTGGTTCCTCAACCCAAAATTGAACCACATGCAATCATAGGATACATATATAACTTCAATTACAATTTTTTGAAAACAAATTTATATTTTTTTGCAATTTATTATCTCAAATTTATATTTTATTCAATTTAATAATTTAACTAAACTCTTTACAAATTCTTTCTTTCCATAAATTATTTTACTCCTTTATACTCTCATTAATATTTTTCCCTGAAAATATTTTTTTTAAAAAATTATTATAAATTTATTATATAATTTAGATGATATTTGATTTATTAAATAACATTTATAACTTTTACTCACAATTGTGTAAAAATATGAAGAAATATGAGATCCAGTGATTGACCTAATGACTAGAGATACTCATATTGTTCCATCTTGAATGAGTTCGAGCCCCAATGTAGGAATATAATATTTATTTATTTAATCACAAAATATGAAGAAATATATGTATATCGTATACAATTATAAAAACCGTTTAAATTGTAATCAATCAGTAATATAACATTAGAGTAAATATTAACAATTAAATTTAAATAAAAATTCAAAAAATTCAACTAAAAAAACTCAAATAAAATTTAAACAATAAAATATAATTAATCAATTTAACTAACCCTACTTTTTGAACTTGATTCAACTGAATCGACTACTCACAAATTACAGTAAGAAATTAAGGTCCACCCACACGCCATTTGGACACCCTAAAGACCAAAAGCGTTTGCACGAAAATGTTAGACCAGATTCCCATTTTGCCCTCCTTATTCTTCTTTTATTTTCTACTTTGCCCTAACACTCAAACTCAACCTCCGAAGTCCTAATAACGTACTCCGTTTCTTTCTATCGGATCATAACAGAATTCAACGTTATTTATTATAAAAATATTTAAAAAAAATTTAAATTTAAAAAATTTATAATAAATTACTCCATATATTTTTAGAAGGACTTGTATACAATTTTACCATTGCTTTTGGACATTATAAACCAAAGTATGTTAACGAAAATATATACGGAGAGGTAACGCACGTGGAGTTTGGCTAAAATGGGCATATATTGATATTGGTTTGTTCATTATCCGTTTAATATAAAAACCAAGTCATTTTCTAAATGGATTGATCCTTTGAATAAAGAAGCCGATCCACTTCTCGTATACATAATGATTTGTAAAAATTTTATAATAAAAGAATGAATTTTAACCCTTAATGTTTATAAAATTTTTATTTGGGCCTTTATCTCTTTTTTTGGGGATAAATTTAGCTCTCAACTTAAATATTTTTATTAAATTTTTCATTTTTAACTAGCATGATGAATGAAACGTTAAAAATTTAACAATGCTGACATGACATATACATGTAACAATATATTTTAACTGACATGACATCAACCTATCATATACTTACATGTGGAATATAATTCCATTCTAATATAAAAATACAAGCTTTTAAAAAAATATAAAATAACTCAAATTCAAATAGAATATTAAAAAAGAATTAATTCAAAACTAGAAGCGAAGGCGTGAAAATTTACCATCCCAACTGTGATAAATCAAAATTCTACTTTAAAGAAGTATGAACAAATATAACTCTACCATTGAATTCACTTTGAATCAATTTTAGTTCTTTAAAATCTGAATCACTTTAAATCAATGACAGAGAAAGGAAGTGTAACACTAATAATCAAATTGAGAAGAATTGTGAAGAGATGAGAAGCAGATTGAAATAAGATGAGAAAAGAAAGAATTCTCACATAGAGAAAACCACAATTTCATTCCAAACATTCGATAACCCATATTGTGGCTACAATGTTTCTTTTAACCTACTGCTGCCAGCGATAACGTTAAGCGCAATACATAAAGGTGGTTAAACGCCCTATTTCATTAAACCAAAATAAAGATTAAAAGTAAATTAACTAAAACGACTATGTTTTAATCCTTTCACTTTGGCTCGTTACAATATCCCTTGCTTCCAAAGGATCCTTGACCCCAAGGATCAAAAGTAAAAACCAGTAAGCGAAGCCTTTGAAGTAATAGTCATTGAGCAACATTGGATCATCCTTGCTTTTCTTTAAATGGTTGGACCAGACATTGCCCAAAGCTCCTTTCGCCTTAGCTAAACTTGACTTAGGAACCCGAAGAAATGCTTTCAGTTTGTTTTCAGAAGTTGAAGAACTAATAAAATCATGTCGAGCAGATGCTACTTTCTTGTGTCGTGTTGATGTTCGTAAGTTCTCAATTCCTTGAAATTCTTCTCCCATCCATTGCTGCATAACCGTTATCATCGTATCTATTACTATAAAGCTTCCTCATAGCTTCCCACCAGCATATTGTAGCATATAGTCTATCAAATACAACAAATACAATTGTCGAGCTCTATCAAATGCATACTCAAGGCAGACAATATGCTCAAACGCCCTATGAAGTGATTGTTCTTTTGAGAAGTTTCCACCTTGGTAACCCTCATTAAAAGGTTGGGTACCTACTTCTTCATCTCCTTTTAAATAAGAAGGTTCAACGCCTCTTTCCCAACCAACTATGAGCAGCATCCCTCCTCCCTTAGCTTCAATTTTGTGACCCTTTTTTCAAGACTAAGAGGAACAAAATAAGACTCTTGCAGCATCCTAAACTCTTGTAATTGTTGCGAGAATAGTAATTCTTTTGGCACTACCAATTCAGGCTCAACTTCAATAAATTCTATCAATCCTGACTAAATAGTTGAACTGATCTTTGTTAAGGTTATCTTGGATTCAGTTTCACCAAAATCATCCATACGAATTTCTTTTCTAACACAAGCAGCAACTGTTGTTAAAAGAGGTGTAGTGTTTTCCCAAAATCAAAAATGAATTCTAATACATGTGCACTACTAAAGTTGATTTCTTCAAAAATTTCATGGAAATATGATTTAATCTCATACCTCTTTGCTGCAATACATATTCCTTTTGTTCCCGCTCATATGCAATCTGAACTCAGGCTAGCATAGATTCTGTTGAACCATCTTATGTTAATTTGACATGCTTTCTTGCCTTGGACATATGAAGATTTCCCCCGTTGAACAATGTCAGAACATCCATCTCTTGAAACTTAACTGTAGCGATTTCAAACAGTTCTTGTGCGGCTTTACTTGTCACAACATCTACCATTGCTTCTGAATAGAATTTCATCTCAAATTCATAAAGATCCAAGCACAAATCAGAATCAAATCTAACATGGTTCTTAAAAGATAAAGCACAGTAGACAATCCCATCCTCTATGCATGTTTCCTTTTTAGCTTCACCATTCTTAACAACATTATTCCATTTCTCTTTACTCTTGACCACATCCTCCTTACTTACTCCTTCGTAAGCTAGTTCATACTCTGGACTAACTTCAATAATACATAAGCTAATCGATCCTCCTGATACTCCATCATCCCATACAACATCATCAACACTTTCCATCCAACAAATCACTCATTCCACGGTTCTAACTTTTAGTTTCATTTTACCATTCCCCATTAATAATAGTCTAAAACCATAAGGATCATCAACTTCAACAATTCTAGATATAGATCCATAACCACAATCGAGTACAAATAGCCATAAGCAATTCAGAACTAAAGAATGAATTATTTGAATACCAAAGTTGCATATACGAACATGATACTAACATTCATTTTTAATTACCTGGTCCATTACTGTTGTCAATATGTCTAGTGTCTCAAACAGTTTGGAAAAATCAATTACCGATGTGTAATCACGTTGAGAATCAAATTCCTCGAAAATATGGACCATTCGATCAATGACTTCTTGATATTTTCGCATGAACGATTCACCGAGCATGTGAGATAATCCGATGTTCACCAATTCAATGTTCGTCGATCGAACTTGCAAGTCATCACGCCCCTCGAAAATTGAGACTTTGTCTCGTGGCAGTTCACTCAGAAATCCATCAGTAGGTTCATCAAAAAAAGGTACATGAGTTTGGTCAACCGAATCAGCTTAGTCCATAATGCCTTCCGACTGCACAGTAGAATCCTCGAAGATGGCGATGTTTGAATATTCAGCCATTGACACAGACAATTCATCGAACACCTTGACTTCAAAAGAGCCTGTTACCAACATTTCATGTTCTGCCTCAACCAACTCTATCGGCAATTCACCTTGAACCAATGGTGGTTCCAAAAAACGTTCACGATCATCACTTTGCGAGATGTCAACATAAAACATCTCACCGACACGAACTTCACCAAGCTCTGAATTACTCCATTCACCATCAAATACCTCTGCTGTTTGTACCAACCTTTCATCATTCTGTTGGATTTCACCCGAACCCACCTCCGTGGCAGCAATATGTGAATCTAAAACTTGTATCGGTTTAGTGAAATCTGACAACCCGACACTGTTATGTAACTGAATATCAAGATGACATCAATTTTCGTAAATATTATGGCCCTGAAGAGAATGGATAGCATCAATAGCACCATAACCTTGATACTTTATCAAAAACTGAACCTCAATCGAAGTTTAAAACGAAGTAATCTTTTGCACAGACCCAAAAGGTGAGAACACCTGATGCAACACGTCTTGAGTAATAGACCAAATCGCATGGTGGATTGTAACAAAGAGGGTTCGATTGCTAAAAAAACTATCGAACATAGATTGTAAATCCTCATTGCACTTAGATAAAAATGACTGGAAACCTTCATCCATGGCTGCGATCGATGGCTCTGATACCTTTGTAACACTAAGAATCAAACTAAGAAGAATTGTGAAGAGATGAGAAGCATGTTGAATTAAGATGAGAAGAGAAAGAATTCTCACAGAGAGAAAACAACAATTTCATTCCAAATATTCGATAACCCATATTGCAGCTACAATGTTTCTTTTAACCTACTGCTGCCAACAACATAGAGGTGGCTAAACGCTCCGTTTCATTAAACCAAAATAAAGATTAAAAGCAAATTAACCAAAACGACTATGTTTTAATCCCTTCAGTTTGGCTCGTTACAGGAAGACAGTGAAAATTGACGAGATTACTGAGGTTTGAAGAGATTGCTTATTGGTGAATCAAAAGGTAAAATTTTTTGATACTAATCAAATGGATTTTTTATTATTTTAATTTAAGATTTAGGATTTAGGTATTTTGGTGTTTAATCTAAATTGAAGGGTTTAAAGTTTTGGTTTATAGATTAAGATTTAAACTTGAATTTCAAAAACCAGTAATTTGGAGGGTTTGAGTTTTGATTTAATCTAAAAGAATACCAAAATAATAGGAAAAAAATACACACTAATAAATATGTTCAAAGTTTTGAAAACTTACAATGGCTACCATGGCTAATGATTTTTTAAAGTTATGTTTTCCTTTGAACAACGTAGAATTGATGTTCCTTCTACATTCAAAAGAGCTTTTAAAAGAAATCTGGAACTTTGAAAATAATGAATCAATTGATGGCTTTTTTAGGTAGGATTTTATTCTCGGGGTTGAGAATTTTTCAAGCAAGCTTTAAGTTTTGAATTCAATTCTTTTTAAAGATTTTATTTCAATTTTAATTGTTTTATTTTTTATATTAGAATGAAATTATATTCCACATGTAAGTATGTGATAGGATAAATGTCATGTCATTTAAAATGTATTGTCACATGCATATGTCATGTCGCAATTGTTAAATTTTTAATGGTCCAGTCATCATCCTAGTTAAAAAACAAAAAAAAATGTTAAAAATAAATAGGTCAAGGGCTAAATTTATCTAAAAACAGTTGAGGGCCAAAAAAATAAAATTTGTAAACGTTAAGGGTCAAAATTAATCTTATGCCTAAAAGAATTGATTTTTTTAGAAAAGAATTGATCCCTTTAATAATGCGATTAATCATTTTGTATAACACATAATGATTTTGTAGAAATATATGTTTTGATATAATAATTGAAAAATGTTTTGGACTTAATTGAAAAGGATTTAAAATATGGATTAATATTTGATACACTGTCAGTGTATAAAAAGTTTACACAAGCATGCTTATTTTCAAGCTTAAATCTAAAATTTAAAATTTTAACCTTAAAACCCTAAAAATCTAACCACAAACCCTAAGCCCTAAAATCTAAATTCTAACCATGAATCCTAAATTTGAAACCCTACAACCTAAACCCCTAACCTCTAAACCCCTAAATAACCCCGCTTGTGGAAACTTTGTTTTCCACCGCCAGTGTATAGGATATTAATCCTTAAAATATTCTCTAAGTCAAAAACAACTTGAAAATAAGCTTGAGATGTTCTCAAAAGGTTTTGGCAATGTTTGAAACATTTTTAAGTAGCCAAACTAGTGCTTTTAATGTACCTGTTTCGATACAGGCATAATCTGTATCAATACGTTTTGAAATTGCCAGAACCCGTTTCGATACAGGGGTTACTTGTTTCAAAACACCCTTTGGTGTTTCGATACGCATACGTGGCACACACCCCAACGGCTAAAACTTGACAGTTATTTCTCAACAACTATTTGAATTGTAGGTTGTTTCGATACGACACTAAGCGTTTCGATACAGGTGTTCCAATACGACCCAAAGCATTTCGATACGGCACACTGCATCAGACTCCAACGGCTAGTTCTGAAGAATGACGTTTTGGTACAGCTACGCGTGTATCGAAACAGACATCACCAGAACTGCATTTATGGTGGGAAATAAAGTATCCAACGGCTCCAATTTAACCCCAAAGGTCCTCAACGGCTACAAACTCAATTAGGAGTATAAAAGGGACCTCCAAACATCAAGGAAAGGCTAATGCTTCAATTTTCAACAACATTATGATGAAGAAATTGTCTTAGAGCTTAATTTGTATATTTCTAGTATAGACAACACTTGTGAGCCAAAATTATCAAATTTGCACAAGTCTTTAGGATTGGGTGAGTGAGCTTAAGAGTGAAAACTATCTACCTAGTGAGGGATTTCAAGTTTGCTCAAATTTCTCTTGTAAAGAGGGTTTACTCAAGCTTTGGGTTAGAAAGCTTTGAGTGTGTAAAGGTTGCCTCCTTAGCCTAGAAAAGGAGAAGAAATTCAAGAGTGAATTTGGTGAAATATTTAGTAGGAAGATAAGGTAGTGGATGTAGGTGCTTGTTAGAAGGTCGAACCACTATAAATCCTTGTGTCCATTTTCTAATTTTTGCCTCTCACAAAATCACCCAAAATCCAACTTCTCCACCACTTGGCAATCCATAACGATTGAAGTAAATCGAGCCTATTAAGCCTAACAATTGGTATCGGAGTGAGGCTCAATCAAAGAGGATTAACATCCTATTGAGGCGATCCGGGAAGCTTGATACATCAATTCAATCAATCGGTCAAATGGTGCAATCTATCGACAAGCCACCATTCTTCGACGTGACCAACTATGCATATTGGAAGACAAGAATGATGTTCTTCATCAAAGCCAAACATTACAAGCTTTGGGACATAGTTGAGGAAGGTCCGTTCGTGCCACAACGAAGCAAGGCGAAATGGAATGCGGATGATCGCAAGAAGATGAAGCTAAATTGCAAGGCTTTGCACATTCTCTTTTGTACATTTAGCCCCAACATCTATGAGAAGATATTTTTTTTGTGAAGATGCCAATGAAGTTTTGGACAAGCTTGAAGTCACATACAAGGGAACCAACGAAGTAAAGGAGACCAAGATCCGTCTTCTCAACTTAGAGTATGAGAACTTCAAGATGGACCCGGATAAAGACATCAAGAGGATGTTCGATCGATTCTCCACAATCTCCAATCAACTCAAAGGTTTTGGAGAGGAGATTTCAGAAGACAAACTCGTTCGGAATGTGAACTATTCACTTCCCGGGTCATGGGATTCAAAGAAGACGGCTATCATTGAAGCCAAAGACTTGAAGTAGCTCAAGCTTGATGAGCTAATCGGATCTCTTCTTACCCATGAGATGATGTCTCTACCTTTGAAGAAGGAGAAGAAGATCAAGAAGTAAGGCATTGATGTCAATGTCATTGCTCTCAAATTCTCAAAGTGCAACCATGTTGGTACAAGCGAGGAGGAGGATGAAGATGAAAAGATAGTTCATCTCTTCAAAAAGAGTGATCCATTCATGAAGAAAGCAATGAAAGAATTCGAACGTGAATCAATGAAGAAGAAAAGGGCAAGCACTTCAAGCCATAAGAAGAAGACATATGTGGCTACTTGGAGTGATGAAGACTCCACCGACGATGAATAAGCCAACCTTTGCCTTATGGGCATTGAAGAAGATTCAAGGGTAACTTCTAATTCATCTACCTCATGTTCATATTCTTTTGATGAATTACAAGATGCCTATGATGATTTGGTTTTAGAGTTTAAAAATCACATTTTGAAAAACAAGAAAGTTGTTTCAAATTTGATAATTCAAATGATTTGGTTTCTAAAATCAAAATTAAACTTGAAGCAAAACTCAACGAGTTTGAGAAAAATGTGTTGATTTACAAAATTTACTTCATAAAGTTCAAGAAGAAAAAGATTTTATTTCCAAAGAACTAGAAAAGAAAACGAATTTTGGAAAATCAAATTTTTATCAAAGACAATCTAGTGCCCCTAGATTTTTGAATGGAATTTTTTTTAGAAATATTTGGGTTCTAAAAGGACTAAGTACTTCAATTAAAAGGAATGAAATTGAAAAATGGATTTCTAAGGGAACTAAATTTTGTGTCACTAACGTCTATGGATCCAAAGCAATTTGGATACCAAAAATCACTTGATTGTCTTATGTTAGGTGTGATGGAGAGTGATCAACAAGTCCAAATTTGAGGGGGAGCTCCATACACACAAGGAAGAACACTTGGAGAAGGAAGGCTTCACATCCTCCCTTGAAGTTCAAGTGTTGGTAAAATTTCTAGTTGTTTTTGTTTTTAATTAGATTATTTTTTCTTTACAACTAGATTATTATATTGTTGGACTAACAATATTTGATGCCTTGAGTAAGGGGGAGCCAATTTTAAAACCAAAAGTTTTTAATTGTGTCAATTTTGTTTTTAACCTCCTATGTTATTTTGAGCTTAACATCTTTTAAATTCTTTTTGATATAACAAAAAGGGGAGAAACGGTTAGAAAATTGACTTTTCAAGAGAATAAGGGGGAGCTTTAATTTCTTTCAAATTTTCAAAATCTCTTATTCAATTTTTCAAATACTAAGGGGGAGAATCCCAAATAATTTTTCAAGTTGGTTTTATTATATCAAAAAGGGGGAGATTGTAGAAATATATGTTTTGATATAATAATTGAAAAATGTTTTGGACTTAATTGAAAAGGATTTAAAATATTCTCTAAGTCAAAAACAACTTGAAAATAAGTTTGAGATTGTTGGGTTTTTATGTGCTCGATTTCCTTCAACCGTTCTAGCTCACCAAGTGTGGAGAAGTTGGATATTTGGGTGTTTTAGTGGGAGGTAAAAAATAGACAAAAGACACGATAATTTATATTGGTCCGACCTTCTAACAAGCACCTACATCTACTACCTTAGTTCCCCACTAAGGATTTCAAAAAAATTCACTAAGAATTCCGTCCCCTTTTCTCGGCTTAGGAGGAAATCGTTACAACGATCAAGCTTTCTACCCAAAGCTTGATCAAGCACTCTCTCACAAGAGAAATTCTAAGAAAACTTGAAATCCATCTAATAGGTAATTGTTTGCACAATAAAGCTCTCACCCAAAACCTAAACACTTGAGCAAATTTGACAATTAAGCTCACAAGTGTTGTCTATACAAGAAAATGTACAATTAAGCTCTAAGACAATTTTTTTTATCATGATGTTGTTGACAATTGAAGCATTAGTCTTCTCTTAATGCTTGGAGGTCCCTTTTATACTCTCAATTGAGTTTATAGCCGTTGAGGACCGTTAGGGTTGTTTTGGAGCCGTTGGAGACTTTATTTCCCACCATAAATGTTGTTCTGCAGACGTCCGTTTCGAAACAATCGACCTCGTATCGGAACGACCTTCTTCAGAACTAGCCGTTGAAGTCTGATGTAGCAAGCCGTTTCGAAACGAGTGATAGTTGAGCTGCAATTTAAAAAGTTGTTTGGGAGGTTTTGACCGTTGGGCGTATCGAAACACCAAAGGGGTGTTTTGAAACGAAACTATCTCCGTATTGAAACTAACAAGCCCTGTTTCGGTACAGGTTTTGGTAATTTCAAAATGTTTCGATACAGGTCACTCTGTTTCGAAACGGGTACCTTGAAAACTCTGGTTTGGTTACTTAAAAACGTTTCAAACATTGCCAAAACCATTTAAACATCCACAAACTTATTTTCAAGTTGTTTGAACTTAAAGGCACTTTTGAAATCTTTTCAATTTAGTCCAAAACTATTTTTCAATTATTATATCAAAACATTAGTTCTTTAATCTCCCCTTTTTGATATAATAAAACCAACTTGAAAATTTGTTTGGGATTCTCCCCCTTCAAGTTTAAAAATTTGAATAAAAGATTTCAAAATTGACAAGTAATTAAAGCTCCCCCTTATTCATTTGAAAATACAATTTTTTAAACCAAACTCTCCCCTTTTTGTTATATCAAAAAGAGTTTAAATAAATTTAATTTCAAAATAACTTGGGAGGTTAAAAAATGACACAAATAAGAATTTTGGTTTTAAAATGGCTCCCCCTTACTCAAAGCATCACCAAAGAATGTTAGTCCAACATATATGATAATCTAGTTGAAATAAAAAACAAATCAAATTAAACAACTAAAACAACTAGATTTTATCACACTTGAACTCAAAGGAGGATGCGAAGCATTCCTTCTTCAAGTGTTCTTCCTTGTGTGCATGGAATTCCCCCTCAATGTTTGGACTTGTTGATCCATCTCCATCACACCTTACATAAGACAATCAAGTAATTTTTTGTATCCAAATTGCTCTGGATCCATAGACATTAGTAGCACATAGTTTAGTCCCCTTAGGAATCCATTTTTCAATTTCATCTTTTTTAGTTGAAGTGATTAGGTCTTTTGGAACCCAAACACTTCTAAAATATTTTCCATTCAAAAATCTAGGGGCACTAGATTGTCTTACATAAAAATTTGATTTTCCAAAGTTATTTTTCTTTTCAAGCTCTTTGGAAATCAAATATTTTTCCTCTTGAACTTTATGAAGCAAATTTTGTAAATCAACACTTTTTTGCTCAAACTCATTGAGTTTTGCTTCAAGTTCAATTTCAGTTTTAGAAATCAATTCATTTTGAATTTTCAAATTTGAAACAATTTTCTTGTTTTTCAAAATGTGATTTTTAAATTCTAAAACCAAATCATCGTAGACATCTTGTAATTCATTAAAAGAATATGAACATGAGGTAGATGAATTAGAAGTTACCCTTGAATCTTCTTTGATGGCCATAAGGCAAATGTTGGCTTGTTCATCGTCGGTGGAGTCTTCATCACTTCATGTAGCCACATATGCCTTTTTCTCATGGCTTGAAGTGTTTGCCCTCTTATTCTTCATTGATTCACAATCAAATTCTTTCAATGATTTCTTTATGAATGGGGCACACTTCTTGAAGAGATGAACTCTTTTCTTCTTCATCCTTCTCCTCGCTTGTATCAACATGGTTGGACTTGGAGGTTTTGAGAGCAATGGCATTTTCATGGATGCCTAGCTCTATGATCTTCTTCTTCTCTTCTTCTTTATCCTTCTTCATGATTTGGTGAGTGAGAAGTGACCCCATGAGTTCATCAAGCTTCAAGGTCTTCAAATTCTTAGTTTCGATGATGGCGGTCCTTTTTGAGTCTCAAGACTTGGGAAGAGAATAGATAAGCTTTAAGACAAGTTTTTCTTCCGGGATGACTTCTCCATAACCCTTGAGTCCATTGGTGATGGTGGAGAATCGATGGAACATCTTCTCAATGTCCTCTTTCGGATCATTTTTGAAGTTTTCATACTCTAGGTTGAGGAGCCCGATCTTGGTCTCCTTTACTTCGTTTGTTCTCTCGTATGTAACTTTGAGGTTGTCCCAAACTTCCTTGGCACTCTCGCAAGAAGACATCTTCTCGTAGATGTTGAGGCTAAGTGCACAAAAACTGAAGTGCAAAGCCTTGCAATTTAGTTCCATCTTCTTACGGTCGTCGACACTCCACTCCGCCTTGCTTCCTTCTGATACGAACGAGCCATTTTCAATGATATACCAAAGCTTGTAGTATTTGGATTTGACAAAGAACATCATTCTCATCTTCCAATATGCATAATTGGTCCCGTTGAAGAAGGGTGACTTGTCGATGGATTGCGCCATTGAGCCGGTTGTTTGAAATGTTGATCAAGCTTGCCGGATCACCTCAATAGGATATTAATCCTCTTCAATTGAGCCAAGCTCTGATACCAATTGTTGGGTTTTTATGTGCTCGATTTCCTTCAACTGTTCTAGCTCGCCAAGTATAGAGAAGTTGGATATTTGGGTGTTTTAGTGGGAGGTAAAAAATAGACAAAAGATACAAGAATTTATAGTGATTCGGCCTTCTAACAAGCACCTACATCCACTACCTTATCTCCACACTAAGGATTTCAAACAAATTCACTAAGAATTTCATCCCATTTTCTCAGCTTAGGAGGAAACTGTTACAACGATCAAGCTTTCTACCCAAAGCTTGATCAAGCACTCTCTCACAAGAGAAATTCTAAGAAAACTTGAATTCCATCTAATAGGTAATTGTTTGTACAATAAAGCTCTCACCCAAAACCTAAACACTTGAGCAAATTTGACAATTAAGCTCACAAGTGTTGTCTATACAAGAAAACGTACAATTAAGCTCTAAGACAATTTCTTTATCATGATGTTGTTGACAATTGAAACATTAGTCTTCTATTGATGTTTGGAGGTCCTTTTTATACTCTCAATTGAGTTTATAGTCGTTGGGGTTATTTTGGAGCCGTTGGAGACTTTATTTCCCACCATAAATGCTGTTCTACAGACGTCCGTTTCTAAACAATCGACCCCGTATCGGAACGACCTTCTTCAGAACTAGCCGTTGAAGGTTGATGCAACAAGCCGTATCGAAACACCTCTGGCTATTTTGAAACGCTCTTTGATCCAAATCGAAATAGTTGCAACCCTATTTCGGAACGAGTGATATTTGAGCTGCAATTTAAAAAGTCGTTGGGAAAATAGTCGTTGGGGAGGTTTTGACCGTTGGGCATATCGAAACACCAAAAGGGTGTTTCGAAACGAAACCCTCTCTGTATCGAAACGGGCTAGCCCTATTTTGGTACGGGTTTTGGCAATTTCAAAATGTTTCGATACAGGTCCCCTTATTTCAAAACGGGTACCTTGAAAACTCTGGTTTGGTTACTTAAAAACGTTTCAAACATTGCCAAAACCATTTAAAATATCCACAAACTTATTTTCAAGTTGTTTGGACTTAAAGACACTTTTGAAATCTTTTCAATTTACTCGAAAACTATTTTTCAATTATTATACCAAAACATTAGTTCTTCAGAGATGTTCTCAAAAGGTTTTGACAATGTTTGAAACGATTTTAAGTAGCCAAACCAGTGCTTTTAATGTACCCGTTTCGATACAGGCATAAACTGTATTGATACATTTTGAAACTTCCAGAACCCGTTTCGATATAGGGGTTACCTGTTTCGATACTGATAGGTGTGGTTTTGAAACACCCTTTGGTTTTTCGATATGCCTAGGTGGCATACACCTAAACGGCTAAAACCCCACTGACTATTTGAGTTGCATGCTGTTTCGATACGACACTAGCGTTTCAATACAGGCGTTCCGAAATGGCTTAAAGAATTTCGATACAACATACCGCATTAGACTCCAATAGCTAGTTCTGAGGAAGGGCGTTTCGATACAGCTACACGTGTATCGAAACAGACATCACCAGAACTGCATTTATGGTGGGAAATAAAGTCTCCAACGGCTCCAATTTAACTCCAACGGTCCTCAACGTCTACAAACTTAATTAGGAGTATAAAAGGAACCTTCAAGCATCAAGGAAAGGCTAATGCTTCAATTGTCAACAACATTATGATGAATAAATTGTCTTAGAGCTTAATTTGTATATTTCTAGTATAGACAACACTTGTGAGTCAAAATTGTCAAATTTGCTCATGTGTTTAGGATTGGGTGAGTGAGCTTAAGACTGCAAACTATCTACCTAGTGAGGGATTTCAAGTTTTCTCAAATTTCTCTTGTAAAGAGGGTTTATTCAAGCTTTGGGTTAGAAAGCTTTGAGTTTGTAAAGGTTGTCTCCTTAGCCTAGAAAGGGACGAAATTCAAGAGTGAATTTGGTGAAATCCTTAGTGGGAAGCTATAGGGCGCGTAGGTGTCCCTTTTTGTGAGAGCGCAAGTGCGCACTCCTGCCAAGTTATAGTATAAAAGATGTCGAATCCCACAAGGATTGGAATAGTTTCTTCGAGTGTGTATCTGCACAGGAAATTTAAATGCACAATTAATTTCAGGTTTGGTTAAAGGAATAAAACTAAAAACACAATTAATTAAAGTAGGGGAGATCAGAGTGATAGAATGGGCCAGGTAATTGCTGCTCAGTAGTGTGTAGACTGCATTGCATAGGTTAAGGTTGGATTGCACTGCCACGATATACTGCCTCGGCGGGTATGGCGGGCGACAGGCTACGACTCTATCACGCGGCCGTAGCGGGTCACTGCCACTACAGGAGTGTACTGTCTCGACATGTGGAACGGAAAGAGGTCCTAGCGGCAAGTCTGGCAGATACTCCAAGTTCGGCGGGATAGTCGACATTGATCCCTCCTATTTCTAGGTAAGGATGCCCGAGAGCTAACGTTACGTAGGCAATACCTAGCAATCTCAGCGTAAACCTAACACATGCTAGTCAACTCGGTTTGTAATCCCTCTTAGCCGCTGAAACTTGTGGACTGGTGTAGAACCAAGTTAGTCACGCCTCAACATGTTTGTGACCGTACTTAACCATTTCGTGAGTCTTGCACTTTCATGCCCGACAAATGGATTTTCTCTCAATTGATTGGTGTAGAATAATTGAAAGAACAAAGAGCAATGAATTAAAAAAACTTTGGAATATTTATTGTAAAACAACTTAACCTAATACAATCGTTTCTCACAACTATTTTACAAGAAAAAACTTAAACCCTAAGGAATTTAGAACATAGCCGACTCTCTCTCTCTCTCTCTTTTTCTCTATCGATCTCTATGCCCTTATACCCTCACATACATGGGTATATATAGGGCTTGGTCTAAGGTTAAGTACTCCTTGGAGTAGAAGTCTTCATTGATGATAAAATAGATTTAATTTAATACTTCATTCAATTCTGACTTAAATATGGACTCATTTGGATGTTTACTTGTTCAGCAAGTAAGTATAAGCCACTTTGCTTATCGATCTTCAATCAGCTCTATACACCGCTCCAGGCTTTAGAAAAATGCAAGATTGGGCTCTATGGACTCAGAAAAATGTCCTCTATCAAACGAGACCCATCTTGACTATGTCGGCGTATTGCCGTCTGGGTAGCATTCTGCGGCGGCGACATCCTTGACGGCGACATCCTGCAGCGGTGGCGTCTTTGGCGGCAACTAGAACTGATGCAGTACATCTCCTTATTCTCCCTGCTTTCCCTTCCTCTCTTCCTCTGATCAGCAGCCAACACCTGAAATAGAAAACTAACTAAAACAATACCTTTTCTCTACCAAATATAAGATATACAATAAAAGCTTGGTAAAAGAAGAAATAATGTTATAATGCATGACATGCAGCTAATTATGCCTAACTAAGCTTTAAAAAAACAATAATAAAGGTAGGAATGTGCATAAAATATAGAACTTCTAGACACTCTACACACCCCAAACTCGAACTATTGCTTGTCCTCAAGCAATGCAGCCTAACTAGTAAACTTGCCCTTGTACATAAATAAAAAAGAAAACCTAGTTTTTAACTTGGTTTCATACCTCAAGGCCATGGTACCTATATTAGTTTAGTGAGAGGGAAATACATGAAATAACTTAGAATTTTAATTCTAGTGCTAGTGCAGTGTGTGCAGGTCTGTGTGCATGCTGAATATGCTGAGTATACTAAGTAAACAAAGATTGTTGTAAAAGAGAAAGGATATAGAGTTGCTGCTTTGGCAACACAGTTAAGCACTTCTTTTCTTCCTTTTTCTGATCATGGCTTTTAAGGGCTTCAGCTCATCACAACTACTCTCTAGGTCTGAAGATAAAGATAGGAGCATACTACGAAACTCCAAACCCTTTGAGTAGATTCGTCCCGTGAAGGCTTCCATTCACCCATGCTAATTTATCTGTCACTTCAAAGAATTTCAGATACATGGACTTTGATAGCAGCGGAGTGTCCTTGCACATGTTCCTTCCTAGAGCCTGTTTCGGGCACCTCTAGGGCATTCAGCCTTTTCTTTGTTTTGTGGCCGTGGTGGCATTGCTTTTTATTTTACTTTGCTGCCGCGGCGACATACCTCCATCCAATATAAGAATTTTCATTAAGTTTAAGCAGGCAATGTACACTTAGAACTCAAACAATATTCGGCACTTAACAGAAGTGTAATAAAAGTTTGGCAACTAAAAAAAATTCTAAGATGTTTTTCATGCTTCTTCCCAAGATTAAGTTCAATTTTAAGTGTGGTGCGAAAATAGAATTGGCTAACTATCATAGGCACAAGTTATTTAACCCAGATTTCCAATTTTCATTAAGAACTAGGCAAGATTTACAATGCAACCATATGCAACTACATGCTTAACAAAATAACATGAGGACTAACCCCCCCAAACTCAAGGCGGGCATTGCCTTTAATGCCTTAGACAAAATAAAATCTAAACAGAAAAAATAAAGAAAATAATGGCGCTAGAAGCTGCCCGAGCTTTCTTTTAACTCGGTGGACTTGGAGGAAGATGAGAGGACTAGGCGGCAGGTGGCGGGTGATTTAGCGGTGAGGCTCTGCTTCTAGCCGCGAGCTGGCTGGACTCTAATGGGTGTGGGTCTCTTTGGTTGCTGCTCCATCTCGGCCTTTAGCCTTTCATCCTCTATTTCGGCCGCTATCAAGTTTCCTCTTTTCTTTTCTTTCTTACATCGACCGGCTCTGCATCATCAGAGGAATCAGACACCTCCTCGTCAAGAGAATCGATGGCCTGGGTTGTCTCTTTTGCTGTCGTCTCTGCCGCTTGGACGGCTGTACTTTGTCTACTCCTCATATTTCCCGGCGTCTTGCCTTTTATATTAGGGTCTGAATCTAGATAAGTAGTTGTGAGACGGACTAAATAAAAAATAATATAACTGAAAATAAAATCTGGTCCTAAGCTTATTAAGATCTATTCCTAAAGAAAACGATAAAGATGTGGAAAAACTAAAATTATGTTACAGCGGGTTCATTTCCGATACTTCTTATAGTCCACCCGCACCCTCCATTGAGTGACTATTCTCATGGGGGAGTCTTTCTTCCTCATTCCCTTGTAATCCATGCGAATCATTCACCTTGTTTCTTTTCATGAAGGCATGAACACGTGATTAGTAAAAATTATATCACTATCCAACCATGTACTTACCTTATCTTGGTCGTGGTTTGTTATGGTGGTGGATGGCTTTTGCTGCCAAAGCAGCTGTTCAGGCGGCCAACTGTTAGGGCAGTAGTCTGTCATAATGTGGTTCAGGTCAAGGAAACCTCGACAGTTTGAAGGGCTTCATAATCCATAACACTGTGTTCTTCAGGTCCCTCAAACATCTCCATCAGTAGAGATTGTGATAGCTTTAGATCTGCCAGCATCGGTTCCTCTTGATATACATATTCCATAGTTGCCGAGATTTCTGTCGAGGTGGGCAGCACTGCTGAGGCCTTTGTCGTGGCGGGAATAGGTAGCGAGACTACTGCTGAGGTGTGCAAGGTTGCTAAGCCTTCGGATGTGACATCATCAATTTTTCTGTCGGCCTCACTAGGTGTTGTCGCAAAATTGCTCTCTGCAGTTTCCTAAATCCTTGCTAAGGCAATTTCTCGCATAGGCTTATCATTTGTTGGGCAGTGTTCTTCATCCTCTAGTTGTTCCTCACACATAGGAGAACTTTCTTCACATATTTCTTCGTCCTTTTGCCTTGGGACATCAGTATCCGTAGGACTGACTTGTTAGTGATCAATGGTTGCCAAGGCAGAAGTTGCTGGGACATTTTCTTCATTCATAGCATATGTGGATGTGTTCAATCGATCTGATGTATCCCATAAGTTTGAATCCCATTGGGCCATCCTTGTATCCATTTTCTGTGAAAGCCTTTGAGTGGATTCAATAAAGGATGCAGTACTAGCCATGAAAACTTAAAGCATGTCCTCCAAGGTTTGTGATTGTTCTTGCGGAGGACTATACTGCCAAGGTATATCTGCCGCTGCGGAAACACAATTGTCATGATACATTTTTTAAGGTTGTTGATCATACCATGAAAAATTCTGTTGCAGCAGAAGATACTGCGGTAGGTGCATCTGCTGTCCTAGTTGTTATTGTGGCTTCTCCTGCTGTTGGTCCCATATGTCTTCTCCGATAAGTAAAGGGCAATTTTCGAACACATGATTTCCCTCACATAGATTGCAAGAATTTTTCAACATCAGCTCTCGAGTGGTTTCTCTTGATTGCTCTTGAAGCTGACCACCTTGCCCTAGCATGTTTGTTTCTGCAGCAAAATTGTTATGGTAAATTTTTTTTGAAAATTTTGATCACACCATAAAAAAATTTGCTGTTGCGGCAGCGGCGTTTGCTATCTTATCTGCTGCCACGACGACAACTGTTGCTGCACCATCTTCTGTTCATGTTCAAACATCAGCTCCCGTATAGTTTTCCTCGATATTGTGATGCCCTTGGACTTGTAGCGTACCTGTTGCGTGTAAATAGGACTATCGCAAATAGTGCAACTGTACACGACGCAAGTAGTAAAGTGATACTAGAGTATCGGATATCGTCTCCACAGGGACTGGAATACTTCTATCCTTTAACTATCTGCACAAAAGAAAGAAAGAGTTTTAATAAATTGATTGAAGAGTGTCACAAATAAATCAAGTAAAGAGAAAAAACCAGAATTATAAAACATGCAGGAATTGAATTGCTCCGTAGTGCAGGTATTGCACTGTTCAAGGACTTTTGTTCTGTGTCTGGCTCCTGTCACGGCAGCACCTGGCGTGGCAGCAGTCCGTTGCTGTCGCAGCAGCGATAAGCAACTCAGTTTCTTCAAGTTCGGCAAGAATCCCTGGATTGACTTGTCTTATCCCTAGATCCAAGCTTGTCGGCGAACACGTCTTGGATGATACCTCCCGGCGTGAATCAAAGTATGAACACCGATGTTTATGAATTCTTATTTAGCCGCTTAACCTCGTCCTATCCCTAGGTCCGAGATAGTTGAACCATAAACTGGAGAACCAATGCTTACTCCTTTCGTATACTTAACTCTCCCGATATTAAGTAAATAGATAATCTTACAATGATCTCCCGATACTCTTGCAAGATGTTGAAACCAGAATAAGCAAACTTGAAGTTTTATTTCATTGAACAAAAAATTCCTAAGAACACAACAACCCTTACAACTACTTTACAATATCAACCCCCAACCCTATGGAGAACTAAAACATTAGATCTAGTCGACTCCCAAACTCTTTTCTTCTCTCTCCCTCTATATATCTCTATACCCTTACATACATGGGTATATATAGGCAAAGATCTAGTCTAAGTCCTTCTTGGAGTAGAAGTCCTTCTTGGAATAGAAATCCTTGTTCAACAAGTAAAGATAAGTTACTTTACTTATCGATCTTTGATCAGCTCTATGCTCCGCTCCCGGCCTCAGAAAAATGCAAGATTGGACTCAATGGACTCAGAAAAATATCCTCTATCAAACGAGACCCATCTTGACTATGTCGGCGTATTACCGTCCAGGCGGCATTCTGCGGCGGTAGTGTCCTTGGTGGCAACTGGAAATGCTTCAGTACAACCCCTTATGCTTCTAGTCTCCAAAAATATGTGAATGGCCCACGATAGTCCGGCTTGCAATCCTCTATCTGGCGATCTCCACTTCGCGTTTTCTACCTCAGGTGTCTTCGTTATCGCCCCTTCTGCCTCAGAAGCGGTCACGACATACCACAGACCTCGTTTCTTCAACTCCTACTCTGCAACTCGCCTCTGCTCCTCAGCTGCCTTCAATGCTGTCATGGCAGATACCTGCAAAAGTGACCAATTTTAGCAGCATCTGTGCAGTTTTATCTAAATGTGATGTAAATGCAAAAACTAGCCTAAAATGCAATTAAACATGCTTGAGTGCAGCAAAAATAAGGATAAATGAAGGGTAAAATGTAGGACTTTTAGGCACTCAACACACCCCCAAACTCGAATCCTTGCTTTTCCTTAAGCAAATGCAACCTAACTAACATGCATGCATATATATATATATATATATATATATATATATATATATATATATATATATATATATATATATATATTCTTAGCTTAAGTTTAATGAACAACCCTTACCCACAGCAGCATCCCTATCATGTTTAGCACCTGTTCAAATATTTAAGGATCTACTTAGAGCAAAAGTATAATTCTCGTGCAGGTGTGTGCTTTTATTGTGAACATACATGAATATAGACTTCCCTAGCAACTAGAATATTATACTTTAGCTTATTTAGAGTTTTAATCTTACTAGAGCCAGTTCGGGCACCTCTAATTAATTTCTAGAGCCGGTGATAGGCACCTCTAGAAATTTTTCTTTTTCTAATTTTACTAGAGGCAATGATAGGCACCTCTAGAAAATTTTCTTTTTCTTTTACTAGAGCTAGTGATAGGCACCTCTAGTTACTTTCTAGAGCCGGTGATAGGAACTTCTAGAATTTTCTCTAGTTATTTTCCTAGAGCTAGTGATAGGCACCTCTAGGACTAACCTGAGTTCAAAGTCTTTTCTACTCTAGTGGCTAATTTTTCTATTCTAAGTATGCTAGAGAAAGTCTTTTATCAAGTAAGTCACAAAGTGTTTCAGTTTTTCAGAACTATACTAAGGCTCTACTTACTTCCTAAAATATTTTTAAGGGAATGTCACGATAGAGATGGCAGCAGCAGATAATAAAAGTTCAATAAATTAAGCCAATTTTTTTAGTATAAAAATAAATGCGACACAATTAAAACTAAATGCAATATTATATTAATAATTAGGAGGACTGCCTACCCCCAAACTCAAGGGTTACATTGTCCTCTATACACGACACAAGGTATAAAAATGAAAAACAGAAAATAAAAATGACAGAAAAGTGAAATATCACAAAAAGATAATATATACAGCAGGCGACAGAGAAAAAAAACTTAAGTTGTGCGGTTGTCTTCGCTGCTGCTGGAGCTTTGGATGAGAAGCTGTCGGCGGGCAGTCTCCTTGAACTTTGTTGGAGGAGTTGTGGGTGTTGCCCTGGGAGTTGGAGACGCGGAGGCTGCCTTCTTCCTTGCGTCACTATCTTCACTGTTGTTGGTGGCAGTCAGTTTGGAATTCATCTCAGGGAGTATGAGTGCTGCCGCGGCAGGGGTGGAGGTAGAGCTTCCTCGGGTTGCTTGTATCGTCATTGCAAGGGTTCTCTCTGTTTACCTAATAACACAAACAAACTAAAAACTAATATCAAATTTCTAATTCCTAAAACAATAAAGATAAAATAAGATAAAAATAAATAGAATAAAATAAATTAAGTTAAATTAGGAGTGCCTTGAGGGGCATCTCCTAAAGTAACTACTCCATGTTCTATTGATGCTTGAGGGGTCGTTTCCGGTACTTCTTGAAGTCCATCCATACCCTCCATCTGGTTATTATTCTCATGGTGGGGGCTCCTTTCTTTCTCTTCCCTTTGTAGTCCATGAAGTCCTCCATTCTTGGTAATTGTTCTGAGGGCATGAATATATGATTAGAAAAAAATCAAATTAACATTCGACCACAAACTTACCTTGTTTTCGTTAAATGTTGTTGTGGTTGAATGTAGCCCTTGCTGTCGTGTCTGCTGCTATGGCAGCCAGTTATTTTGACAGTCCTTTATCAGGTTACTTTGCAGGTCAAGGGAACATTGAAAAGTACCATAATTCTCCATATCAAATTCTGTAGGCCATTCGCAAATCTCCATCAGTAGAGACTTCGATGATTCTGAGTCCACCGGCTTTGGTTCCTCTAATACCTGCAATGGAATTTGTGAGTTTTTAATGAATTCAAAATGTCCGTTTATTACCTTCTCGTATTCCATTTGCGAGGCATTGTCATTGGGTAGCTCTTCTAGGTGGTCGTGTAAGTGCCATGACAGGGATGGATGTGTGCAATCTTGGTCGGGCATAACCGAGGTAGTGGGTTGAGAGTTTGCCTCGGACGTGGTTGCCGCAGTGACATTCTCTTGAATTTCACTCAGCGTTATTGCGGTGTTGCTCCATTCCGACTCCTCGATCATTGCCATGGCAAGTTGTTGCTCAGACTCATCATGTTTTGGGTATTCCTTCACATGGGCATCCTCGTCACCTTGCCTCAGGATTTCAGGTTCATTCGTGGCATGAATGAGGACCGGTCTGCTCAAGAGTGCATCCATCTTGGCGATACTTGCGTTCGTAGAAGCTGACAGTTTTTGCATGAGTGCCACGAAGGCTTGAAGTGTACCTTCTAAGGAATTCGTTTGCTCTTGAGGAGGACTACTTTCCCATGGCATGTTAGTTTCTTCACGGTAATTGCGAGAATTTTCCCACATCAGCTCTCGAACATTTTTTCCTGACATGTTGATGCTCCTTAAACTTGTATTTCACCTGAGTTTTTGATAAAAATAGAAAAAGAAAAAAATAAAAATAAAAATAAAAATAACAATAAAGAGAAAAGAAAAGTGCAGAAGTTAAAGGTAAGAGTATGTTGCCAGCCCCCGGCAACGGCGCCAAAAACTTGTTGCGTGTAAATAAGACTATTGCAAATAGTGCAAGTGTACACGACGCAAGTAGTAAAGTGATACTAGAGTATCGGATATCGTCTCCACAGAGACTGGAATACTTCTATCCTTTAACTATCTGCACAGAAGAAAGAAAGAGTTTTAATAAATTGATTGAAGAGTGTCACGAACAAATCAAGTAAAGAGAAAAAATCAAAATTATAAAACATGAAGGAATTGAATTGCTCCGTAGTGCAGGTATTGCACTGTTCAAGGACTTTTGTTCTGTGTTTGGCTCCTGTCACGGCAGCACCTGTCGTGGCAACGGTCCGTTGCTGTCGCAGCAGCGATAAGCAACTCAATTTCTTCAAGTTCGGCAAGAATCCCTGGATTGACTTGTCCTATCCCTAGATCCAAGCTTGTCGGCGAACACGTCTTGGATGATACCTCCCGGCGTGAATCGAAGTACGAACACCGATGTTTATGAATTCTTATTTAGCCGCTTAACCTCGTCCTATCCCTAGGTCCGAGATAGTTCAACCATAAACTGGAGAACCAGTACTTACTCCTTTCGTACACTTAACTCTCCCGATATTAAGTAAATAGATAATCTTACAATGCTCTCCTGATACTCTTGCAAGATGTTGAAACCAGAATAAGCAAACTTGAAGTTTTATTTCATTGAACAGAAAATTCCTAAGAACAGAGCAACCCTTACAACTACTTTACAACATCAACCTCAACCATATAGAGAACTAGAACATTAGATCTAGCCGACTCCCAAACTCTTTTCTTCTCTCTCCCTCTATATATCTATATACCCTTACATACATGGGTATATATAAGCAAAGATCTAGTCTAAGTCCTTCTTGGAGTAGAAGTCATTCTTGGAGTAGAAATCATTGTTCAACAAGTAAAGATAAGTTACTTTACTTATCGATCTTTGATCAGCTCTATGCTCCGCTCCCGGCCTCAGAAAAATACAAGATTGGACTCAATGGACTCAGAAAAATATCCTCTATCAAACAAGACCCATCTTGACTATGTCGGCGTATTGTCGTCCGAGCGGCATTCTGCGGCGACAGTGTCCTTGGTGGCAACTGGAACTGCTTCAGTACAACTCCTTATGCTTCTAGTCTCCAAAAATATACGAATGGCCCACGGTAGTCCGGCTTGCAATCCTCTATCTGGCGATCTCCACTTCGCGTTTTCTACCTCAGGTGTCTTCGCTGTCGCCCCTTCTGCCTCAGCAGCGGTCATGACAGACCACGTACCTCGTTTCTTCAGTTCCTACTCTGCAACTCGCCTCTGCTCCTCAGCTGCCACGGCAGATACCTGCAGAAGTGACCAATTTTAGCAGCATCTGTGCATTTTTATCTAAATGTGATGTAAATGCAAAAACTAACCTAAAATGCAATTAAACGTGCTTGAGTGCAGCAAAAATAAGGATAAATGAGGGGTAAAATGTAGGACTTTTAGGCACTCAACAGTACCTGAATTTTTTTATATACAAAAGAAAAAAAATTAAAAACCTGAAATTTAAATGCAATTAAATAAAGAGTGCAGAAAACAAAGCGAAGTCGTTATTGCCAAACCCCGGCAACGGCGCCAAAAACTTGTAGGGCGTGTAGGTGTCCCTTTTTTGTGAGAGTGCAAGTGCACACTCCTACCAAATTATAGTATAAAAGATGTTGAATCCCACGATGATTGGAATAGTTTCTTCGATTGTGTATCTGCACAAGAAATTTAAATGCACAATTAATTTCAGGTTTGGTTCAAGGAATAAAACTAAAAACACAATTAATTAAAGTAGGGGAGATCAGAGTGATAGAATGGGTCACGTAATTGATGCTCAGTAGTGTGTAGACTGCATTGCATAGGTTAAGGTTGGATTGCGCTGCTACGATATGCTGCCTCGGTGGGTATGGCGGGCGGCATGCTACGACCCTGTCACGCGGCCACAACGGGTCACTGCCACTGCAGGAGTGTACTATCTCGGCAGGTGGAACGGAAAGAGGTCCTGGCGGCAAGTCTGGCAGATACTCCAAGTTCGGCGGGATAGTCAACAATGATCCCTCATATTTCTAGGTAAGGATGCTCGAGAGCTAACGTGACGTAGACAATACCTTGGAATCTCAGCGTAAACCTAACACAGGCTAGTCAACTCGGTTTGTAATCCCTCTTACCCGCTGAAACTTGTGGACTAGTGTAGAACAAAGTTAGTCACGCCTCAACATGTTGTGACCGTACTTAACCCTTTTGTGAGCCTTGCTCTTTCGTGCCCGAAAACTGGATTTTCTCTCAAATGACTGGTGTAGAATAATTGAAAGAAAAAAGAGCAATGGATTAAGCAAACATTGGAATATTTATTGCAAAACAACTTAACCTAATACAATCGTTTCTTACAACTACTTTACAAGCAAAAACCTAAACCCTAAGAAGTTTAGAACATAGCCAACTCCCTCTCTCTATCTCTCTTTTTCTCTATCGATCTCTATGCCCTTATATCCTTACATACATGGGTATATATAGGGCTTGGTCAAAGGTTAAGTCCTCCTTGGAATAGAAGTCTTCATTGATGATAAAATAGCTTTAATATTTAATGCTTCATTCAATTCTGACTTAAATATGGACTCTTTTGGATGTTTACTTGTTCGGCAAGTAAGTATAAGTCGTCTTGCTTATCGATCTTCAATCAGCTCTATACACTGCTTCAGGCCTCAGAAAAATGCAAGATTGGGATCTATGGACTCAGAAAAATATTCTCTATCAAATGAGACCCATCTTGACTATGTCAGCGTATTGTCGTCTGGGCGGCATTCTGCGGCAGCGACGTCCTTGACAGCGGCATTCTACAGCGCCAACGTCTTTGGCGGCAACTGAAACTAATGTAGTACAACTCCTTCTGCTCCATGCTTTCCCGTCCTATCTTCCTCTGATCAGCAGCCAACACCTGAAATAGAAAACTAACTAAAACAATACCTTTTCTCTACAAAATATAAGATATTCAATAAAAGTATGGTAAAAGAAGAAATATTGTTATAATGCATGACATGCAGCTAATTATGCCTAACTAAGCTTAAGAACAACAATAATAAGGGCATGAATGTGCATAAAATATAGAACTTCTGGACACTCTACAAAAGCAAAGGTAGTGGATGTAAGTGCTTGTTAGAAGCTCGAACCACTATAAATCTTTATGTCCATTGTCTAATTTTTGTCTCCCACAAAATCACCCAAAATCCAACTTCTCCACCACTTTGCAATCTATAACAGTTGAAGAAAATCGAGTCTATCTAGCCTAACAAATTTGTAAAAAAATTATAATAAAATAATTGATCCCTTTAATATTGGGATTAATCATTTTGTATAACACTTATTAATTAACAGAGTCATTATATATAAGATTAATACTTGATACACTGTCACTGTAAAAAAGTTTGCACAAGCATGCCTATTTTCAAACGTAAGTTTAAAATTTAACCTTAAAACCCTAAAAATATAACCATAAACCCTAAATTCTAACCATAAATCCTAAATTCTAAACCCTACAACATAAACCCCTAACATCTAAACCCTAAACCCCTAAATAATCTCGCTTGTGAAAACTTTGTTTTCCACCGTCGGTATATAGAATAATAATCCTTGTATATATCAAATTGATTTTGAACTCGTTTTAGAATATTTCAATGTTATTATACTGGAAAGGTTTTGATATTTTAAACAAAATAACAAAGGGTAAACTACATCGTTCATCATTCAACTATCTTTTCATTTTTATTTTGGTCACTCAACTTTCAAAAATTTTAATTTACTAACTAAACTTTCAAATTACTCTTGTTTTAGTCACTCTAAATTTTATTATTATTATTATTATTATTATTTTCTTATGACATACATTTTCTATTATTAGTAAATACATGAATAATTCAAAATAATAAGTAAATTCATATTTTGTTATTATTAAATAAAAATATTAAAATTATATTCCAAACCCTAAACCCCAATTCTCAAATTATAATATAAATCCATAACCCCAAAACATTTCCCTTCCTCTTCAACCACACCCTCACCGGATGAACTTCCAATTTGCTCAAAAACCGCACATCAATGTTCAAAGCTTTAAACGCTTGAACTTTCATTAAAACAAGGTATCAACATTAAACTATGTCAAGTACTACCAAATTATTGAGTATGATCTGTTTTCACCATCAACCTTTTCAATTGGTCCAATTTTGCCACCATTTTTTATTTTTTAATTCGTTTATACCACCGCGCCTTTAATTCTTTAACACCGTGATGACTTGGATGCTAGACCAAAACGACGTCATTTTAGTGCCGCTATTTTGATACTAAATTAACCAAAACGACATCATTTTGCTGGAGGAAAATACGAAAAACCATGCACTCAATGAGATTTGAACCTAGAACCTTTATAATCAAAGGCAACCTCCTAACCACTAAGAACTTAACATATTTGTTTTATTTCCAGCACAAATAATATATATTCCAAACTACGGTTTATCATATAAATAATATTATTCTATATAAATAAAAATATATTATTTCTAATATAAATATATTAGAAATGTATTAGTATACATATATTAATATATAAATAATAAATAAATTAAAAATATAAATATTTTATATTATAAAAAATTTAAATATATAAATAGATAAATATATTATTATAAAAACTAAAAGACTAATTTTCAAAACCCAAAATTTTTAACAAAACCTTAAACGCTAACCTTAAACGATAAACCTTAACCCTAAAATTTTATTCATAAACAAATAATATTAAAATATAAAAACAAATAATATATTATTATAATAACTAAAAATTTGATTTTAAAAAAATATAAATTTTCAAAAATTTACAAAAAACCCCAAAGATTCACCAAACTCTTAAAGTTTAAACCCTAAATTCATCCATTTTGGCTACTAATGGGTTTATGGTTTAGTATTTATGATTTAAGGTTTTAGGGTTTATATGTAAGAATTTAATGTTTTGGTGGATTTGGGGTTTTTTTTATAAATTTTAAAAAAATTGGGGGTTTTTTGAAAATTAGTTTTTTAGTTTTTATATTAATATATTATTTATTTATATATTTAATATTATTGAAAATGTATTTTTTATTTAATATAAATATTTTATTTATTAGTTATATATTAACAGTCGGGAGTTATTTTCAAGGCGGATTTCAGCAAAGCCTACGATACAATTGATTGGGGCTTCCTCATGTTCATATTAGAGAAAATGGGTTTTGGTAGTAAATGGAGAGAGTGGATTCTGAGATGCATCTCTTCAGCAACCATCACTTATGTTAATATCATAATATTTTGAAAAAAACATAAAAAATTGTTTTATGAAACAATTTTGAAAAAAAAATCTCAATAAGAATTATAACTTTTGAATAAATAACTATGAAACAACAACCATCACTTATGTTAATATCATTATATATAATAAACAAATAAAAATATCAAACTTCTCAATATAAGTTAAATAGGTAGTGCAAGTATTCATCAAAATTAAATTGAAATCTTCATAAAAAATCATCAATTATTGAAACAAAATCGTACTTATTGTTGGCATATGAAGATCCACCGTAACGTTGTGCATGGTGTGCATGGGCTGTTATACGACGCTGTGCATGGACCACTGCATGAGCTGGAGGTTGTTATTGATTCTGTTAGAGTATGCTATGTTGTCATACAAGCTGGCAGAGCAATTGCTAGGGTTTTATCGTTTATAATCCTGTATATATAGCACCCATTTGTTTGTAAGTTTTATCATCAATGAAATATATCTTTTTTCTCTCTTCTTCGATACTCAACATGGTATCATTCGCTAGGCGTTTTCCTGGTCACTCTCCATTTCAACCTTGAATTCTTGGTTTCCATTTTCCCTTTCCTCATGGCTCTTCCCACCAGTAGCTCGACGCTTATTGTCGGTGTTTCTGAGGGCTCTTTTTCAACCAAAGCTTTCACCAACAAGAAGGTGAACATTGTCCTCGATGAAAACAACTTCCTTATATCCGTTCGGAGCCTAAGGTTAGAGAAATTACTCACTGGCAACCTCAAACCACCTCCATCCACCATCACCGCTTTCGATGGCACCTCTGTAACACCCGGGTTTGAGGGTCGGGAGAAATAAATAAATAAAATAATGCCTCGGTTTTGTTTTGCAAAAGTAAATTTAAAGTATTGGACCAAATTTGTGATATTGAAGCCCAATAGCCATTTTAATGTCATTTTTGTAAATAGTTGGACTTCCAAATTAAAACCCCCTTCTAATTAAAACAAAAATTTATCATCTTCATTGTAACCCCCGTAGCCCGGCCTAGACGGCTGACCCGAACTACGAAGATTACACGGGGAAAACCAAAGTCAACCCGAAAGTCAACCTTGATTAACGACCCTTTTTTTCTCTTTTTAAACTTGTCTAGATGCACATTAAACCTAGGCATACTCTTGAGATAAGCATACTCAAAAATCACAGCAATCGGAAAACAATAAGGGACTCAATTGCACAAAATACGAATTTAGGGACCAATTTGTAAATTCTGGAAATTAAGAGGACTTTACCAAATTTTAAGTTACCATTATGAAATTAGTCATGTTTCATGCCTCTCTGCCAAATTTCAACTCAAACGGACATCTCAAACTCAAGCAATTGCACATACGAGAATCAGGACTAAAACGTAAAGCTTGCAAACCTCAATTTTTATGCCCAATCGAAACCTTTGACCATAGTTTCGAAACCTTCCCCAAAGGTTTCGAAACTTTGGCTGGCAGTGACCTCTGGAATCCCAAAATTTGCAAAGGTTTCGAAACTTTACCCCTAGTTTCGAAACCTAGATGCAGGGGAGCATATTTTGCTTCATTCTAATGACTTTCAATGATAAAAACACAATAGAATCATACATAGCCATACATATGAGCTTAAAAGAGGCTAAGACACTCAACACCAACCACCAGGCCTAGATGCATACGTCCTAGATTAAACGTACTCCAACATATTCAAACATACTCAAGGCATGAATATGAACCCTCATACATACATAGTACTCAACATGAGCATACCTCAATCAACCAAGGAAAATCATGCATTCGATCAAAAGAAAGCAAACAAGCACATAAGGTCTCATGCTTCAACATCCATACACTTAGGCATCCTCACAAGGCATATGACCAACACACATGATAAGCAATTTAAACATCTATAGACATACATCATTCAAGCATTCATCAAGGCATGCATCACTCAAGCATTCATCAAGGCATGCATCACTCAAGCATTCATCAAGGCATGCATCATAAGTGATATTTACAAATCGAACAAGGCATCCAAGTGCCAAACCAAATAAACATACATCAAGACATCCAAAACAACAACACCTATCCCATTGCTTTACTATTACAATCTTTCAATTTATAAATCATACATTGAGCTCACCAAAAGCAACACTTGGAGACCTTTCCTTGCCCTTGCCACCCACAAGCTATTTATCTGCATTGTCGAACAAAAGAGAGCGTAAGCATAAAAGCTTAGTGAGGGTAAGCTCATTAAACAAACCTTCGACAACGCAGGGTCCAAGCTCGAGCAACTATTATGATGTTATACATGATTTTACCTTCGATCCACATGAGCCATAAACATAGATGATGCATGCACAATTATTCATTAATATGTCATGCTCAACAGGCTCAATACATAACATATGTAAACACATACATTAATCAAATTTGGAAACACATTCCATATCGCATTGATACACATATCAATTCATATAAGCATGCATGCATAATCTCATATTGGCATATACATACTTTCTCATATTGGCACCTAGCTATGACTCGAATAGGCGGATAACATGTTGGAACGCATTTTCCAACATCAACCTTACCTCGGTGGGATTACAATCATCACCGGCCTTGCATGTGGAACGCATTTCCACATGGCCTACGGATGGGATTCCACTCATCATCACGTAGAATATATATAAATTTCCGGTGGAATATTACATCACCGTACTCCTCCTTGGTGCCTTAACGCCACCAAGGCCACGTACGTTTTGACTCAATTAGTGTGCACACTCATCCTGATGATCGATCATTGTACCCAAGCATACTAGTGCCAATAATAATCAAATTTCACAACCTTTGATGTTCAAGAGTCATAATATGGCATCTTACATCATATTAAGCTCAACATCAAATATCTCAACAACATAATATCATAATGTCATTTTCAAGAGTCATAATATGGCATCTTACATCATATTAAGCTCAACATCATCATGCACAATTTACAATCCCAACCACATGCATAGCAATGCATCAAACCATGCCTCAACAACATGTATAACGCATTATACATAATCATCATAACACAAATCATCATGAGACATAACATCAATTAAGGAGATCATCCAATGTCTCTAACTAAAACTTAGGATTAGGCTACCACCCTAATCCTAACTCTAGGTGAGTCTACCAATCTCAACCTAGTCCACATGCTCGAACCAATTGCTCAAAACCATTTAAAATATTTTAACCACTCACCTCCACATCCAAGCTTAAACACCAAGCAATCATGGCCTTCAATTTCCAGATTTGTTCCCAAGGCTTCACCATCTCAAAACCTCGCTTCTAAACATCTCAACACAAGTAAAACAACCTCGAATCAACTCAACATCAAAGTAGCTAACCCGAAATACCAATTCAAATATCAAACTCAATATATTAAGTCATGACCAAACCCCAACTTTATCTAATTCAAGCAGCCCATAACCTTGATGAAAACTCAAGTTTCCAACACATCTCATACTCACAAATAATTGCTAAATTCAGCCACAACATCAACCCATAGGTGCAAGCCAAGCTCCAACAATTTTCAACCCATACAATTCACCAAAATTTCCATTTTCGTACTCCTATTTTACCCAGCAGAAAATACCATTTTCAAACATCCAAATGACACCTAAATGGTCCCAAAACACTTTCCTAACATACATATACCATCAGCCCTTCAACCTAACTCTAAAATTCACCAAATTTCAAGTTTTAGACTATTCAAAAATGGCCATAAATACCCATTTCGGATTTTTACCCAAAATTACTCATTTTAACATATTATGTGTATTTTAACATGATTAAACAAAGCCCCAACTCAATTTATCAAAACAAGATGAAAAACCCCTTAAAAACCCAAACTTTGATATGAACCCTAATTTTCAAAACTCCATAACTTTGAAATCTAAGACTATAGATAGATAGAGGATGAACAGGAGATTAAGAAAACATAATTACCTTTCAAAAACCCCTTGAATTGATGAAGAAATCAAAGGGAATAGTAAAGAGAGTTTGAGAGAATTTGGGATGGTTATACGGTGAAGAAGAAGAAGAAATGAGAAAAGATGATAGATAAGGTGGTGTTTATTTTTATTTTGGTTTAATTACCAAAATGATCCCTCTCTTTCTTTCTAAATTCAATTTGCTCACACTAAGGTCAATTTGATTAAAATTAATTTTACCGACTTAGACCAACTAACCTGACTAACTCCTAACCCCAAAACACGGGTGTTACAACTCTCCCCCACTTAAGAAATTTCGTCCCCGAAATTCATCGAACATGAAGAGTCACGGGAGCATGCTACTCCACACTTTCCTTTTTACCACAACATACTCACCAACTTGGTATACTTACCACAGGTCTATAGATATCTGATGCTAAGATTTCAACTGATTTTTTTTTGTTGCACGCAATTTCAACTCATCTCAATCTCTTCAATAAACATAGCACGGAATAGATCTGACTCACATTCCCGAATCATAGATACCCAAGTCACATCACCAACCCCTTTCTAACTCTAGTGGTAACCGCAACAAATAAACATCTGAACTAACCCGATTCACAATCTCATACAACACTATTTGAACACTCGACTCATAACTTTCTCTATCTGACCATCAGACTTCAACAGATAACCCACCACTATACAAACGTCTTCAAAAATAATCTAGTTGAAACCTCGAATCTCTATTGCCCATCTTCATTAAGAATCTTCCACGGATATAACACACTAGAAGAAGAATGACATCCGGTCTTGACATGCTGACAACTTTTCACACTTACTCTCATACTGAACAATATTACGCATCATCTCAATCCGGAGGTACTCATCTTCAACCCACAATACGCCTTCATACTACTCTGATGCAACAAAAATGAACTGCCGTTTGCTTCGGCCAACACAATACGTCTCAAAACACTATGTCAATCGGTACAACTATCTTGTCTCTAACAATGCAAACTCTATCCTTTCTGAACTGTATTCTGAAATCTTCTTTTCACAATGTCTTGCACGTGAGGTGCCAAAAATTTGTCTTGCAACTGTTTCTCCTCAAACACTCTGACTCAATGTAGGTTTAACATGAAACTCGGCCACAAAACTGTTATCCTTCGGTAAACTGAATTTCGGCAATTACAACTCGCAACTCAACTACTAATCTAACAACAAATACAACTCGGAGCATCGTTTACTGCGTTAACTCTCTCTTCAGATGGTACTCAATCTTCTATCTTGCATAAGCCTACAACCTACCACTACATGCAACGCATCACTATGGTTCATTTTTTTTTAATCAAGGTCGAAGCTTCCATTAAAGTTTCTTTCAACTCACATCTTCTTCTGCATAGTTAGGATTTACTCTAATGCACTCGGCTGATCTGCATGTCCTAGGAGAACATCTTCATTAACTCGAAGTTCACGTTGCGTAACTTGACATACAACTGATTTTCTAAAAGATGCTACCACACTAACTTCAAAGCTCGTCATGGCCTTCTTCGATACTTCAACTTTTCTCACTTTCAACTGGTAGTAAACGGATCTCGAATTAATCTTCGGAAAGACTGAAGCACCCACTAACTGATCAACAAATCGCTGACACTCGGAAGCGGATACTAATCATTCACTGCCACTAGTTTCAACTGTCTGAAATCTCAACACATTCTCGTACTGCCACTCTTTCTTCTTCACAAACTGTACTATCATACTCTAAGATGATGCACTAAGCCTAATGAATTTAAGGCCTAACAGTTCTCGTAGTTGATTCTTCAACATTCTCAATTCTTCCAGGATTCATAAGTTACAGAGCTAACAAAACAGAAGCAATCTCGGAAACGGTCTCAATGACGAACTCTTCTTCTTTATCAAGAGACAAACCAGGCAATTCTTCCAAGTACTTTTAGGAAAACACAAACTATACAAACATTCCGCGGTCTAATCTTCGTTCAAAAATCAAATCCACCACAATTGCCAAACAAGTCTGCCAACTAAACTCAATCAATTTTCGACCTCCACAGCTGGATCAACATTCGATAAGAAATTCACCTCCTCACCTACTATTACAGTCACACAGAAATCTGCAACTTCAAGGAAATTCTCTCTTTATCTCAACGCATACACTAACTCTGTGCTCTTCAAGCCAAACCTTGTCAAAAGGTACATCAAAAACGCAGGAAGACGATCATTTCACATCTACTGCATACACATAACCATGAACCATCAACAAACATCTTCTGCACATTTTCTGACCATCACTATCTCACCACAAAGGACTAGTCACATGTGTCCATACGTCTAAAATCTCAACAGAGATATCTACCTTCCTTACATGCTCACACACAAAAGGAAGAATCCGTAGAAATTGTAATTTCACAAGTACACAACTGTTAGTCTTCGGTTCTCTTGTTTTCAAAGTTGGCCCTTCAACAAACTCTGACTCTTCTAAACTGTTCTTAGAGCATCTCAAAACTTCAAAATTCAATTCTGATCACATACAAACAGTCATGCTGGACTTGCTCTACCTCTAACAAACAACCTAGAGTCAAAACTCAAGACTCCTTTCTCAACTCAACTATATCGAAAGTGACTTCATCTCTTTCGCTTGCTGAAACACAACTCAACGTACACCGACCCAACCACACAAACTAACTCCCACTCGCGAACACTAACTGGCTGTCTTGCATTAAAATCATAGGTTGAACCCCAACGGTCACCAACTAACACTTCTGAATTTTCAGATTACACAAACGAGACCCTTACCCTGATTTCGCCTCAAAGAACTAAGATACTCATACTTGCCTCTAACACTTCACTGGGCACATTCAAACTTTATATGCTTGCTAACAATATACAGAAGTGCAGACTCAGAATCAATCAGAAGGGAACAAGCTCAAAACTGTACCAAATGCTTACCTACTATATCATCGATAACACTCTGACTCCCACTCATAGGTCGTCACCTCTTTCACCACTAACACCAGAAACGATCACATTGTTCCTCATCAACAGGAACCAACCCACATACACACTAACTCAGTCAACCAAATTGTACCTCAACTCCGACACAACCATACCTCCCTAACCAAGATGATGGACTCCCTCAACATCATTCACATTTTCAGAACCCACAGTTTCCACTTACCGATTTACAGTCCACGCTTTGGCCTCAAACTTACCAAAAAGCAGTAAACTAACAACAACAATACATTAACATACAAACTGGGTTAGCAAAGGAAAAGGTCCAAGTGGCTCAAGTATGATTTCCTCACTCAAAATCTCTTTTTCCGATGTAATAGAAGCAATGGGACTCTACTCAACATGCTTCAAGCAACTCAACACACATACATGCTCAATCATGCATATTACAAGGCATACTTGCTAAACAAGCAAACATATGCGTACGATCAAACAACATACCTTCTCCATCAAACAATCACACATCACCGCATACATGGGTAATGAGCAACATGCTTTTAAACAAACAATCAACATACTTGTCATACAAGCAATCATACTTACAAAGCAAGCAATCATTCATTACAGCATACTCGAATAACAAGCAACATGCTTACATGATAAGCAAACACCGTGCATATCAATCATAAAACACAACTTACTTCACTTACCTTCCCAAGGTCTCGGAAACCTTAAGCTCTGATACCAACAAATGTAACCCCCGTAGCCCAGCCTAGACGGCTGACCCGAACTACGAAGATTACACGGGGAAAACCAAAGTCAACCCGAAAGTCAACCTTGATTAACGACCCTTTTTTCTCTTTTTAAACTTGTCTAGATGCACATTAAACCTAGGCATACTCTTGAGATAAGCATACTCAAAAATCACAGCAATCGGAAAACAATAAGGGACTCAATTGCACAAAATACGAATTTAGGGACCAATTTGTAAATTCTGGAAATTAAGAGGACTTTACCAAATTTTAAGTTACCATTATGAAATTAGTCATGTTTCATGCCTCTCTGCCAAATTTCAACTCAAACGGACATCTCAAACTCAAGCAATTGCACATACGAGAATCAGGACTAAAACGTAAAGCTTGCAAACCTCAATTTTTATGCCCAATCGAAACCTTTGACCATAGTTTCGAAACCTTCCCCAAAGGTTTCGAAACTTTGGCTGGCAGTGACCTCTGGAATCCCAAAATTTGCAAAGGTTTCGAAACTTTACCCCTAGTTTCGAAACCTAGATGCAGGGGAGCATATTTTGCTTCATTCTAATGACTTTCAATGATAAAAACACAATAGAATCATACATAGCCATACATATGAGCTTAAAAGAGGCAAAGACACTCAACACCAACCACCAGGCCTAGATGCATACGTCCTAGATTAAACGTACTCCAACATATTCAAACATACTCAAGGCATGAATATGAACCCTCATACATACATAGTACTCAACATGAGCATACCTCAATCAACCAAGGAAAATCATGCATTCGATCAAAAGAAAGCAAACAAGCACATAAGGTCTCATGCTTCAACATCCATACACTTAGGCATCCTCACAAGGCATATGACCAACACACATGATAAGCAATTTAAATATCTACAGACATACATCATTCAAGCATTCATCAAGGCATGCATCACTCAAGCATTCATCAAGGCATGCATCACTCAAGCATTCATCAAGGCATGCATCATAAGTGATATTTACAAATCGAACAAGGCATCCAAGTGCCAAACCAAATAAACATACATCAAGACATCCAAAACAACAACACCTATCCCATTGCTTTACTATTACAATCTTTCAATTTATAAATCATACATTGAGCTCACCAAAAGCAACACTTGGAGACCTTTCCTTGCCCTTGCCACCCACAAGCTATTTATCTGCATTGTCGAACAAAAGAGAGCGTAAGCATAAAAGCTTAGTGAGGGTAAGCTCATTAAACAAACCTTCGACAACGCAGGGTCCAAGCTCGAGCAACTATTATGATGTTATACATGATTTTACCTTCGATCCACATGAGCCATAAACATAGATGATGCATGCACAATTATTCATTAATATGTCATGCTCAACAGGCTCAATACATAACATATGTAAACATATACATTAATCAAATTTGGAAACACATTCCATATCGCATTGATACACATATCAATTCATATAAGCATGCATGCATAATCTCATATTGGCATATACATACTTTCTCATATTGGCACCTAGCTATGACTCGAATACGCGGATAACATGTTGGAACGCATTTTCCAACATCAACCTTACCTCGGTGGGATTACACTCATCACCGGCCTTGCATGTGGAACGCATTTCCACATGCCCTACGGATGGGATTCCACTCATCATCACGTAGAATATATATAAATTTCCGGTGGAATATTACATCACCGTACTCCTCCTTGGTGCCTTAACGCCACCAAGGCCACGTACGTTTTGACTCAATTAGTGTGCACACTCATCCTGATGATCGATCATTGTACCCAAGCATACTAGTGCCAATAATAATCAAATTTCACAACCTTTGATGTTCAAGAGTCATAATATGGCATCTTACATCATATTAAGCTCAACATCAAATATCTCAACAACATAATATCATAATGTCATTTTCAAGAGTCATAATATGGCATCTTACATCATATTAAGCTCAACATCATCATGCACAATTTACAATCCCAACCACATGCATAGCAATGCATCAAACCATGCCTCAACAACATGTATAACGCATTATACATAATCATCATAACACAAATCATCATGAGACATAACATCAATTAAAGAGATCATCCAATGTCTCTAACTAAAACTTAGGATTAGGCTACCAACCTAATCCTAACTCTAGGTGAGTCTACCAATCTCAACCTAGTCCACATGCTCGAACCAATTGCTCAAAACCATTTAAAATATTTTAACCACTCACCTCCACATCCAAGCTTAAACACCAAGCAACCATGGCCTTCAATTTCCAGATTTGTTCCCAAGGCTTCACCATCTCAAAACCTCGCTTCTAAACATCTCAACACAAGTAAAACAACCTCGAATCAACTCAACATCAAAGTAGCTAACCCGGAATACCAATTCAAATATCAAACTCAACATATTAAGTCATGACCAAACCCCAACTTTATCTAATTCAAGCAGCCCATAACCTTGATGAAAACTCAAGTTTCCAACACATCTCATACTCACAAATAATTGCTAAATTCAGCCACAACATCAACCCATAGGTGCAAGCCAAGCTCCAACAATTTTCAACCCATACAATTCACCAAAATTTCCATTTTCGTACTCCTATTTTACCCAGCAGAAAATACCATTTTCAAACATCCAAATGACACCTAAATGGTCCCAAAACACTTTCCTAACATACATATACCATCAGCCCTTCAACCTAACTCTAAAACTCACCAAATTTCAAGTTTTAGACTATTCAAAAATGGCCATAAATACCCATTTCGGGTTTTTACCCAAAATTACTCATTTTAACATATTATGTGTATTTTAACATGATTAAACAAAGCCCCAACTCAATTTATCAAAACAAGATGAAAAACCCCTTAAAAACCCAAACTTTGATATGAACCCTAATTTTCAAAACTCCATAACTTTGAAATCTAAGACTATAGATAGATAGAGGATGAAGAGGAGATTAAGAAAACATAATTACCTTTCAAAAACCCCTTGAATTGATGAAGAAATCAAAGGGAATAGTAAAGAGAGTTTGAGAGAATTTGGGATGGTTATACGGTGAAGAAGAAGAAGAAATGAGAAAAGATGATAGATAAGGTGGTGTTTATTTTTATTTTGGTTTAATTACCAAAATGATCCCTCCCTTTCTTTCTAAATTCAATTTGCTCACACTAAGGTCAATTTGATTAAAATTAATTTTACCGACTTAGACCAACTAACCCGACTAACTCCTAACCCCAAAACACGGGTGTTACATTCATCTCTCTTCATCTCTTCAATTCCACGACAATGGAGAGCTTTTTCTCCATCTCACCATTTCATCCCATTTCACCTTCATCCTTAGAGCTTTTTGAAAGGTAAATATAGTTTTGACTTGGCCTTGCTATCCTCTACATTTTGGTATTTTTAGATTTCACTTAAACTATGTATTTTACATTTGGGTTTTTCAAAGTTTCAAGCTAAGGGTTAAAGCTTTATGGGTTTTTACTAAAGCTTTTGATTTGTTGTTGTTAGATATGATGTTTATGAATCAAATGGTCCAACATATATAATTTTTAGAGTGTTTTATAAGAATTCCCGAATTTGGGTTTTGGTGGGGTTTTAGGAGGGGTTTTAGTTGAGTTTTGGGTATGAGTTGTGTTGGAAATTGAGAGTTGATGTTAGGGTAATAGTTAGGGGCTGATTTGGAAGCATTTGAGTGTGCTAAAAAGGTTAAAATCATGTGTTTTGGTTGGGGTTTGAGGGCTGCTCGGGTTTGGTGTTTTTGGGGGTTGTTCTTGGCTTAGAATCATGTGTTTTGTGCTTGATTAGTGTTCCGGGTTTGCTACGCTAATTGGTGAATTGATTTGAGGTTATTTTTATTGTGTTGAGATGATTAGAAGCAAGATTTTGTGTTGGTAAATCCCCGAGAACAAATCCGGAATCGTTGGAAGCTTGATCGGCTAGTGTGGTTGAGCTTGGAATTGTCGGTGAGTGGTTAAATATTTTCAAATGATTTTCAAGTGTTGGTTCAAGCATGTGGACTAGGTTGGGCTTGGTAGACCCACCTAGAGTTGGGATTAGAGTGGTAGCCTAATCCCAAGCTTTAGTTAGAGACCTTGGTTGATCTTAAGGTGTTGATTTATGCCTCATGTTTATTCGTGTTTATGGTGGTTATATATATGTTATACATGTATGTTGAGGCATGGCTTAATGCATTGTTATATGCATGTTGATGATAAATATGATAGAGATATACATATGTATGAAATATGATGTGATATTTGTGTTAATGATATATATGTGGTGTTGACATGTGAAATGATGTTATGAGGTGGTTGCATAATCCGATGCTCATGGTGAGTACATGCTAGGCATGGAAATGTGGTTTGTGCATGACGGTAAGTCATGGTGAGTACGTGCTAAGCATGGAAGTTGTTATGAAATGATTTTGCGAAAGATTAATGAAATGTGTAGTATTGGCACTAGTATGCTTGGGTACAATGATCGATGATTAGGATGTTAGTGTGCACATGTGAGTTAAATGCGTGCGTGGTCTTGATGATGGTAGTCATCAAGATGGAGTACGGGTTCACCCGGAAATCTTCATATATATGTTAGTCGGTGATGAGTGGAATCCCATCGACGGGCGTGAGGATGAGTGGAATCCCCCCCGCGTGAAATGGGCGTGAGGATGAATGGAATCCCCTCCGCGAGAAACGGTGATGAGTGTAATCCCACCGTCAGGTAATGTTGTTGTTGGATGTGAGTTCCAACGGTTATCCGCGTATTCGAGTCATAGCTAGGTGCCAATACAGATTGTGGTTTATGTTGTCAATATGTGATTATTTATTAGCCAATGTGATTTGGGATGTGTTGCTAACATGGTTTAATATATGTGATTACATATGTTGTGGATTTAAACATGTTGAGCATGATATAATATTGAATATATGTTCATGCATCATGGGTAGATTGGCTTATGTGGATCAAAGGTAAGAACATGCATTCTATCTTGGTTGTTGCTCGTGCTTGGACCCTGCATTGTCGAAGGTTTGTTTTATGAGCTTACCCTCACTAAGCTTTTATGCTTACGCTCCTTTTTGTTCGACAATGCAGATCAGTAGCTTGTGGGTGGCAAAGGCAAGGAAAGGCCTCCAAGTGTTGCTTTTAGTTAGCTCAAGTATGATCTTTAAATTGAAATATTGTAATAGTTAAGCAATGGGATAGGTGTTGTTGATGTGAATGCTTTGTGTATGTTGTTGTTGGTTTGGCCTTTGGATGCTTCGTTTGAATGGTAAATCTTGTTTATGTTGCATGTCTTGAATGCTTATATGTTTTGTTGGCTAAGACATGTAACCTTAAAAGCTATGTATGCTTCCTTGTGGTGAATGTATGCTCTTGTGTTTGGATGCCTATCTTATATCTTGTGTATCTTGAGCATGGTTGCTATAGGGTGTATGCCTCTAGAGTGTGTTTGTATGTTGTGTATGCTTCTTGGGGTCGTTTAGGGCGTTTGGGATCGTTTAGAGATGTGTAAAACTGATTTTGGAAAACTGCAGGCTGCAGGTGTTTCGAAACGAGTTGTGCTGTTTCGGAACGGGTTTGGTTCCAGGGTCCCCCGTATCGGAACCCGTTTCGGTACGGTTTGGCCACTGTGAGCCCCTGTTTCGAAATAGGTTTCGAAACGCTTTGGCCACTGTAAACGCCTGTTTCGAAACGGGTATCGAAACGCCTAGGCAAAAACATGACCTTGTTCCGAAACAGGGTGAAAGCGTTTCGGTACGGGTGTCTTGCTTTTTGAACTGGAGCCCGTGTTTCGAAACGGGTGATGTCTGTTTCGAAACACATGCCTAAAAATGGGATGTTTGACATCTCTAATGGGTCCCAAGGTTTGGGCTTAAGCCCTGTTTGCTGTTTGGCTTCTCGTGAGCCTTGTTTCCGCTGTCTTTTCACACATAGGTTAAATCAAGGCATCTAGATAAGATAATATTAAATGAAAAAGTTTTCTTGGGTTGCTAACCGAGGTGGGACCTTCACGGGTTTCACATCGGTTTTCCCCGTGTAGCCTACTCAGACCGGTCAATCGCCCGGACTGGGACGAGGGGGTTACAACCTCTGTTGAGAATGAAGCATGTGAGATCTTTGTTGCCCAGGACAATGCTCTAGCTTCCTGGCTCTTATCCACCATTAGTCCCTCTCTCCTGTCTCAGTTTGTTGGTTCAGAAACAACTGCAGCGATCTGGTCTGCCATTCTTCAGTATTTTTCCAGTAAATCCACTACAACCATTATGAGCCTCCATTACAAGCTTTGATCTGTCAAGAAAGGCGACTCCAGCATGCGATCCTTTGTTTCTCAAGTAAAGGAGATCTGTAACTCTTTTGTTGCCTGTGGGAGTCCTGTATCGGATGTTGAAACCATTGCCACCATATTGAACGGACTTCCCTATGACTATCAACCATTTGTTGTTGTTATCACTGCCAGTCGTGAAGCATTTACTATTGATGCTGCCATTTTTGTGTTGTTTGATGCTGAAACTCAACTTAACACGTTTAATCCCCTTGGTGATATCCCTTCCTCTCTTAATATGGTATAAGCTTCCTCTGACGTTGCAAATCGAGCTTCCAATTCAGGCTTCAGTCGCCCCTATCGTGCCTCCTACAGTCGTGGTGATCGTGGAGGCAGATCTGGTCGTTCAAGACTTCAATGCCAGCTTTGTGGAAAGTTGGGTCATCTTGTTGATCGAATGCTGGCACCGATTTGATGAGGATTTTGTTCCTATCACAGCTCGATCTCACTCTCAATCAAAGGAAGACTCTCATACTGCAAATCTTTGTTCTCTTGACACTGGTCACTCCTGCTGTTCTCATCACTGTGGCATGCCTAATTCCGATGTGACCACTTCTCAGAATCCTGTTCAAGCCAACATTGCTACTGCATCCAAAGGATCGTGGTTTGTTGATTCAGGTGCATCCCACCATGTCTCTCCAGATTCATCAGCTCTTATTGATGGCAAGGATTACACAGGTCCTGGTAAGCTCATTGTTGGTAATGGGATCCCTCTTCCTATTTCTAAATTGGGTCATTCTACATTGTTATCATCATCTATGTCTCGTGTGTTACTTCTAAATGATATGCTTCATGTTCCTAGCATAACCAAGAATCTGATTTATGTTTCAAAGTTAGCTAAGGATAACAACGTCTTCTTGGAATTTCATGCTCGCTCGTGCGTGGTTCGAGATGAAAACATTGGATCTGTGCTGCTTATTGGAGAAGAGAATGATGGACTTTACAGTTTTAATACTAGTTTACAGCTTTGTAATAATCACCCTACTGCTCAAGTTCATGTTGCTTTTGCTTCCCCTGGTTTGTATGAACTGTGGCATCGTCGTTTAGGTCACCCCTCACATGAAGCTTTGTTACAAGTCTGTGAATCATGTGATGTTCGTTTTCAATCAGATGTAAATAAAATTTTATCTAAGTGTGTTGCCTGTCAAATGGGAAAGTCACATAGATTGCCATTTGCTTCTTCTGAAACCTGCTATAATGCTCCATTCGAGCTTGTGTACACTGACTTATGGGGTCTTGCACCCATTGCCTCACAAGGATATCTTTATTACTTGTCCATTGTTGATGCATACTCCAGACATAGCTGGGTTTATCTACTCAAACTTAAGTCTCAAGCCACTGCAGTGTTTCAATCGTTTCTTGCTTATGTTCAAACTCAATTTCACACATCTGTGAAAGCTGTTCAAAGCGACTGGGGAGGTGAATACAAAAGTTTACACCCCAAGTTACTCCAAGCAGGCATCTCACATCGTGTTACATGCTCACATACCTCTCAACAAAATGGAGTTGTTGAGAGGAAACATCGGCACATCATTTAATCTGCTTTAACCTTACTAGCTTAGGCATCTCTTCCACTGAGATTTCGGTCCTTTGCAGTTATCTCAGCTGTGTACCTTATCAATAGACTTCCCACCAGAGTTCTTTAGGGTTCATCACCATTTGAGAGGTTATACAACAAGAAACCGTCCTATGATATGCTCAGGGTATTTGGCTGCAGGTGTTTCCCATACCTAAGGCCATTCAACACTCACAAGCTCGACTACAGATCACAACCTTCTACCTTTCTGGGCTACAGTCCCCTACACAAGGGGTATCAATGTCTTGCACCTAATGGAAAGGTCTATATCTCTAGACATGTTATCTTCGATGAAAATGTCTTCCCATTTGCAAAAACTAAGTGTATCGATGGTGCTGGTAACAAGGTTACATCTCCTCAGCACTCATCCTCTATTCCTATAGTTCCTGGAGCTAAAGGTATACTCAACAGCAAGCACCCTACCCCTACCTCATCTACAACACTCCCAGAACAACCTACACATACATCACCTCCTTCTTCTCCTACTACTTCCTCACGCCCTGATATAGAACCTATCATCTCTACATCTCCTACTAGACCAACTATCTCCACAAACACATATCAACCACATGACTCTCCAACTGAATCTCCTCCACCTATTTCCCCTACTACACCCAACGAACCTACCTCAACTTCAACCTTACGTCCTTCATCTCTTCCTGACCCAATACACAATGCTCCTATTGACCTACATGAACCTACAACATCTTCATCACTTGAACTTTCCTTCCCACCCTCAATCCCTGATACAGGCCATCCAATGATCACCAGAAGTAAAGCTGGTGTGTTCAAACCAAAATTATACCTTGTTGATACCTATTATGATACAAGTATATCTTCCACTATATATGAAGCACTATCATCTCCTCACTGGCGAGATGCAGATGTTGCTGAATTCACAGCACTTCAACAAAACAACACATGGACCCTAGTTCCTCTTCTAGAAGGTCGAACTCCAGTAGGATGTAAGTGGATCTTTAAAATTAAACAGCATACTGATGGCATTGTAGCTCGGTTTAAAGCCAGACTCGTGGATAAGGGATTCTCTCAAGTCCCGGGTCGAGACTTTATGGAAACTTTCAGTCTAGTTGTGAAATTTACAATAGTGAATGTGGTACTAGCTCTTGCAATTTCTAATGGCTGAACGTTGAGACATGTTGACATCAACAACGCATTTCTCCATGGTGATTTAGAAGAGGAAGTCTTAATGGATCAGCCCCCTGGCTTTGAAACACACACTGAGGAGGGAACCAAGCTCGTATGCAAACTAACCAAAGCCATCTATGGACTGAAGCATGCCCCTCGCAACTGGTACTCGAAGATTCGTGACTACTTACACAGTATTAGATTTCGCTGCTCCGGGGCTGACTCATCACTATTCATTCTTCACAAGGTGGAAATTGTTACCTACATACTTTTATATGTAGATGATATAATAATCACCTCAAATTCAGATGATCAAACAACAGAGGTGGTGAAGCTCTTAAGCACACATTTTTCTTTAAAAGACTTGGGAAACCTTAGCTACTTCCTGGGAATTGAAGTTCACTGGAGCAAAGAAGGCTTGTTTTTGAATCAGAACAAATACATCCTTGAACTTCTTGCAAAGTCAAGAATGGACAAAGCCAACAGTACCTCTACACCAATGCTCGTATCTGAAAAACTTGCTCAAAACTCAGATTCTCCTCTTGGTGATGCTCAAAGATATCGAAGCATAGTTGGATCACTTTTGTACCTATGTCACACCAGACCTGACATCACCTACAGTGTTCATCAAGTGGCACAATATATGCACAATCCCTGTGAGAATCATTTAGCTGCAGTGAAAAGAATCCTCAGGTATCTCAGTGGCACTTTGAACTATGGACTTCTTCTTCCTCCCTCGGAACCAAATGCCAGTCTCGTTGCTTTTGCTGATGCTGATTGGAGAAGCTCAACTGATGATCGAAGATCCACTTATGGAAATTGTATCTATCTAGGCAACTCTCTGCTCACTTGGTCCTGCAAGAAACAGAAGGTTGTAGCTCAATCAACTATGGAAGCTGAATATCGAAGCATAGCTGAAACAGCCTCTGAACTCACATGGCTATGTGCTTTACTGTCAGACATGGGCGTTTCTCACAAGGATACACCAACCATCTGGAGTGATAGCAGCAGTGCAGTTGCACTAAGCACTAATCCAGTATTTCATGCTCAATTCAAGCATGTTGACTTGGATATTCACTTCATAAGGGAAAATATATCTGATAAGAAGTTTCAGGTTAATTTTGTACCTGCATTATTCCAAACTGCAGATGGTTTCACCAAGACCCTCTCCAGTTCTCTCTTTACCTTGTTTCGACAACGACTGAATGTTGTCAGTCTAGATGAAGTTACACAAAAAGAAGAAAAGAACAGGGAGAATGTTGGCATATGAAGATCCACTGTAATGCTGTGCATGGTGTGCATAGGCTGTTATACGACGTTGTGCATGGACCACTGCATGAGCTGGAGGTTGTTACTGATTCTGTTAGAGTATGCTATGCTGTCATGCAAGCTGGCAGAGCAATTGCTAGGGTTTTATCGTTTATAATCCTGTATATATAGCACCCCTTTGTTTGTAAGTTTTATCATCAATGAAATATATCTTTTTTCTCTCTTCTTCGATACTCAACACTTATAACTTATAACGTATCGTAAAACTATTAGAATTAAAGAACAGTAGAGAAATATATAACACAAAATGAGAGGAGAGAATAATCTTTTCGTTGCCTATGTTATATAATAAGCTTGTACAGAACTTTTATTTACAAGACGTTAATCATTATAAATTACATAAATATGAACTTCAAATATCATAATACAATAAATATGAAAACTACAAAATTTATTCTTGAAAATTTTAAAAGTTAAATGTACATCCGCTTAAAACTTGAATTTATAACAGCATTCGATAATTTTATCTATCTATATCCATATATATGGAATTATATCCAATACATTGGCGGTAAAAATTAAAAGTTTTCACAAATGTCTTAGTTTTAGGGTTTATAGACTTAGTTTAGGGTGTAGAGTTTAGGGGTTTAGATGTAATGATTTAGAATTTAGGGGTAATGGTTATAATGTAGGAGTTGTGGTTATGATTTAGGGTTTAGACGTCAGGGTTTAAGTTTTAGAGTAATATGTTAAGGATTTAGGTTTTAACCTATAAACCATAAATTTTAACTCTAAGCCCTAAATTATATTCACGGTCACTAAATTCTAAACTACTAAACCTAAAACCCTAAACCCTGCAACCTACTCTAAGACCATAAACCCTAAAACTAAAACACTTGTAGAAAGTAAATTTTTTATGCTTAATCGTAAAATAAGTGTTCAAACTATACTCGTTTTTCAGTTAGGTGCCTAAACTACTTTTTTGGGGCCAAATATGTTATGTGCCTAACATTTCATTCGGTTACTCAAATAATTTTTTTTTTCGTTAATGGCAGTTAAAAAAATTTCGTCATCCAATCAGAACATGACACAAGACATGTTTTTTTAATTTATGGATTTCTTTAAAAATCTCAAAGTTTTAATTTCTTTCAATCAAACCCTCAAATCACATCTCCCTCACCATTCAGCATCCTCCACACGTCGGTGATTCACCGTTCACCGCCCATGCGTCGCATATCTCCACTGTTCGACATCCCCACCCTTTAGCCCTTGGTCAGAACCCAATCAATTTTTTTCTTCATTGTTGGATGTTCGTCAAAGGTTGATTCGTCAATTTTCGATTACATGATGGTGGAGTTCAGTCGTAGAGGTCTTACGAAAGCAATGATGGCCAGTGGTGGTTGAATTGGTGGTCGAATGAGAGGATTTTAAGGGTTTTGGGTTTTTTTAAAGAAATTAAAGGTTTTAGATTTTTTATAAAATTAAAGATTTTTTATTTTTTTAAATTTTTTTTTAAAAAATAACATAAATAGGCCACATGACATGTTATGATTAGATAACGAAAATATTTTAATAGTCGTGACAAAAAAAATTTTATTTGAGTAACATAATGAACATTAAACATTTGACCCGAAATAGTTTTTTCACCTGCCTAAATATATATATATATATATATATATATATATATATATATATATATAATTTAAACCAGAATTTTAATATATAGAGAAAATCTGGCTAGTTCTTCCTCGGGAATTGGTGACTGAGCCTTGGTTACCCAAGTTGCACAAGGCTCGATATGGGATCTCTCAACATAATATAAACGTTTTTTTTTTACTAGAAACAGTTAGAAAATAAAATATTTATATAGTAGAGAAAGGGAAATATATGATCGGCGAAGCTAAAACCAAGGGAAGTCGTCCAAAACATTTAAATTATAAAAGAGTAGAGGTTTGAGAAGAGAAAGGGATGTGCAAATTTTGTTCAATATTTTCCCATGTGATGACTGCATTATACAGGGATTTGCCAGCTTCATTTTGCTATTATATGTATATATATGCACCATTGTATTGTAGCGTATATAAATATAATAGAGATCATGTGGTTATTTAATTTTTTTTATCAAAGTTTTTGGATTTTCCAATAAGTTAAAGCTAATGTGACAATCATATCTTATCCAACTATTGAGCTTTAATAATATATAATAAAATCCCCGACGTGCAACTAATCAAAACTCATTGCTCTCCTTTCAAGTTAGTTAATCATGAATAGAAATCCTCTTATCATTTTTGGTATTTTTTTTATGTCTGACACTAAAATATTAAGTTTAAAGTTAAGATTTAATGCTAAGATTTAATGAATTAGAGATGTGTGTATTTTTTAGAGCTTAAGGTTCATAATTTAATATTTAAAATTTAAGACTAAAGCTTAAAATTTAATTTTTTTAGTATTGAAACACCGAAAAGTGAGAGATTTTTTGTCCGTTAATCATAGCTGATTAGTTATTTGTTAGTGGTTTGTCGCTTTGCTATTATAACATAATAATCATCTATCCATTCATGAGTGAGTCAACTCATTAATTCCAGTTGGGTGTAAAATTTAACAAATAATTATATTTTATGCCAGAAAATTATAAATATTTAAATTAACAAAATGATTAAACAAGTAATGTGTTCTTAACTAATTATGCTCATCATACTTGTTGCAATACTATATGCAGGAAAGAAACTATAAAGGGGTGAGGAAAAACAATTTATTTATTTTTTTGAACAGGGAGGGCAGGGAAAAATCTATAAAGGGATACATTTGTTTTTATCTTTGGTCTTATATATAATTTAAAAAAAATTATTTATAAATTTGACCATCAACTTTCAAATGTTTATGTTTTTCCCCTTCGCCAATTATTTTAGCTCCGTCTCAGCCTAGGCACAAAAGACTAATAGAAAAGTAAACTTGCCGTCTAATATATATCCATTATTGATTATCGAAACTAATTAAATTAAACTCAATCGAAGGTTTATTACAGTTTTTTTTCGAACAAAATCAAACAAAAGTGTTAAATTTGAGGTGTTGTAATTTGTAAATACAAAATACATCGGTACAGATATTTCTCTCAAATGATCATATATCATCATCAAGCAAATGCTGGAATCCCGAATCTGCCACTATTACACGCAGACCAAATAAACAAAAGGGAATTATATTGTTAGTCTTCGGAGATGCTTATGAGATGAGACTGCGATACTCGTTCACGACTGTTCCGACGACCTCTGCGACTGCGGCCGGAATGTTTCGTTTCTGAAATACCGGCACTTGCTAAGTGACGATGACGGGAATCCGAAACGACGTGGTTATGGTCGCATTTTTTGCTCTTGCTGACAGAATTTTTATGGCGTACTATTACATGGCTCTTTTTCTTCTCATCGGCTGGTATCAAAAAGTAAATGCTGCCTCTTTTGAGGTGGGATTGAGGAGAGAGGATCAGGATTTTACGCACAACGCCTTGGGAAGTGGGTTTGCTCAACACATGATTAGGGTTGGCGTCGAGGATCTCAGCGGCGGTGACCGAACGCGTGATTTCCTCAACGTGGCCGTTCAAATGGACAATACGGATGAGGTCTAGAGCTCCACAAGGAAGAACACAAGCCAAACAACACCGTAAACTATTGCCCATCTCTTACTTACCAATCTCTCAACTTTTCAAAACTCCTCGTCGATCTTTTTTATATATATACATCAGTAGGGATATCGGGTAAATTCAGTCGGGTAAATTCGGTTATTTGCCAGGTCGACTTCGGGTTCGGGTTCGTTTCAGTCGGACGCAGGTCGGGTTTCAGGTCCAAATTAACAGGTCAAATTCGGGTTCGGGTCGTTTTCAGTCGGACGCAGATCGGGTTCGGTTACTACAGTAACAAGTCAAATTCGGGTTCGGATCAACAACAGTCGGTTACAGATCGGGTTCGGGTCATCAAAACCTCGGGTCAAATCAGGTTCTGACTCGAGCATGTTTCAGTCAGGTTTCCAGGTTCTGACTTGTTTTTACATCCCTATACATCACCAACCGCACCCATATGCACTGATTGTATTTTAATCATTATTCAAAATTACAAAACCGTTCTTCTCCTACTCCTAAATGTGTACATACACATGGGCAGATATTGGAAACCAAAGTTAAGGGGCTTATTTAAAATTTTTAAAAAATTGAAATTTAGTTAAAAATTTTAAAAAAATTTAGGAGAAGACTTAATAGAAAATTTTTAATTTTTTGAAATATAATAATATTTTAAAATTTTTAATTTGATCCATATATATATATATATATATATATATATATATATATATATTATACTCATACAAGAGAGTAGGTGTCACTACAAAAAAATTTATTTATTGACGGAAAAATTCCGACGACTTTAAAATCCGTCACAATTTATTGATGGAAATAAAATATTCTGTCACAAAATTTAATCTAAGTTATAATTTTCGACGAAATTATTGTTTTCGTCGCAAATTTTTTTTTATTTCAATAAAAAAATTATAATTTAATTTGTGACAGAATAATAATTCCGTTGGAAACAATTAAAAATATCAATTTAATTTGTGATGGAACAATAATTCTGTCGAAAGCGATTAAAATATCAATTTAATTTGTGATGGAACAATAATTCCGTCGGAAACTATTAAAAATATTAATATAATTTGTGATGGAACCATTGTTTCCGTCGGAAACAATAAAAAATAAAATAAGGTACAAGAAAATTATTGTTTGACTCCGCATTTCTAATCCCCATCTACTTAATTTCCTTTCCAATGCAAATAATAATAGCATTAATTAAAATTTTATTAATTACCCAACCCCCATCAAACAAACGGTAAAAAGAATTTAATTTAAACTCACTTCTTAAACCTCTCATGAAATGCTCTATCTTCTACAAATTGTGCCAACAGAAAAATACAATGAATTTTACAAGAAAATTTTGAAGAAGTACTCAGAACCATTAGCATCTTCACATTTTACAACTGAGGTAATAGGAGTTTTTTTAATAACTTACTAAAATTTTTATGTTCTCTTAATCTACTTCAGTTATCTACAATTATATATATTTGGTACCGTATAACTTGTAGAATACAAAGCAACTTGCATTCATTTTGTTAGTATAATAACATGCTGATTGAAAGTATGCAATGTTTTTAATTATTTTTTTTTAAAAAATTATTAAAGACACACACACACACATATATATATATATATATATGAATGATGTTATTGTGACATAGATTATATTTTGAGAATACAAAACAACTTACATTTTGTTGTATAGATATAAAAAAAACTGTTACTATGGTTGCTTTCATTTAGGCATGCTTTATTGGAAAATATTGTCTTTCTAATTATTTTTAAATTTTGGTTTTGATGTTTTTTTATTTCTTTTACAGTTTTACAGAACTTTAAATTTTCTATCGAATTTGTGAGTTGAGGTAAGTTTTAAGTGTTGTGCTTTGATTTCATGGGATTTTATTATAATTAAATAACTATTGTTTTTATCGTTATAATAAAAATAATATTTTAGAAGAATTATTTGTTGTATTCCAATTATTTTTAAATTTTAATTTTGATGTTTTTTATTTATCTTTTACAGAATTCTAATTTTTTTCACCGAATTTGTGAGTTGAGGTAAGTTTTAATTTTATTTTTAAAATATAGTGCTATCAATTCATTAGTATTAGCCTTTTAATTAAAAAGTTTAGAATAGATTAAAAGTAAATAAAATATTTCATATGTAATATAGATTAATAATGCCATAAGTTCTATTTCTTGTTTTCTTTAGAAATATATTAAGAGTAAATAAAGAATTTTTCATGTAATATACAATAATAAAAATCATAAGTTATATTTCTATTTTTTTAGAAGATTTAGAAAATAGTAATTAAAAATTACTATTTAAAAGTTTACTAATTTAAGTATTTTAATTTAATGATACAATAAAAATAGGCTTTGGCATTCAACATGGATCGATCTTGGATGTACAATATTGATAGGCTAATAAAGGGTCACATTATTAATCCCGATTTTGAGCGACCACTGTTGGAATTTATTACATTTGCATTAAGTAAGCCTAGATTTATAGATCGAGGAAATATTAGGTGTCCATGTAACCGACCTAAATGCAGAAATAAAAGTTTTTAAGATCCAAAAACGATTAAAGTTCATGTGATCACTGAAGGGTTTGTTCCGCATTATTATAATTGGGTGCATCATGGAGAGCCACGTTTTTCTCTCACTGGACAGAGTCAATATAATTACTATAGCCATATGGCGGGTTCTAGCACTGCAGCTCCAGAGTATGCATATGATCCGTGTGGTAACCACCATGAACCTCCTGAGATAGATGTTTCTGGTCCTGAATTAAATGCATATATGACACAAGATGATCAACCACCAATTGCTTCGGCGCAAATGTTCTACGACAAACTTGGTGCTTCTTCTGAACCAATATGGCCCAGTAATAATGAGTCCAAATTATCAGTGGTTTACGAATTAATACACTTGAAAGCACAATATAAGATTCCTAATGCATGCTATGATGACCTTTGTCGGATAATGCAGAAGTTAATGTCTGAAGATAATGTCATGCCCAAGAACACGTATAAGACGAAGAAGTTGGTCCGTGATATGGGTTTTTCGGTTCAAAAAATCCATTGTTGTAGAAATGGTTGCATGATTTATTGGGGAAGTGATTCTGAATTGATCGAATGTAGGTTTTGTGGTCTTCCTCCGTATAAGGATAACGCTAGTGAAGAATCTAGTTACAGAAAGGCATATAAAAAGATGTATTACTTCCCTTTAACACCTCGGTTAGAAAGGTTATATGCCTCTGAAGTTACTACTAAGCATATGAGATGGCATGATGAGCATCAAATTGATGAAGTCGGTCTCATGTGTCATCCTTCTGATTCTCTTGTTTGGAAATATTTTGATCAGGAGCATCCAACATTTTCGTACGAAACTCGTAATGTCAGGCTTGGGTTATGCACTGATAGTTTTCAACCATTTGATCAATCTGGACAACAATATTCTCTATGGCCAGTTATAGTAACACCATACAATCTGCCTCCCTCTATGTGCATGAAGGATGAGTTTATGTTTTTGACAATAATTGTGTCGGGTCCTAGAAATCCAAAATATAATATAGATGTATTCTTAAAAACCATTGATTGCCGAGTTGATATATTTGTGGGATGTAGGGGAGGTAACATATGATTTGTCAACCAAGCAGAATTTTCAGCTTCGTACTGCCCTATTGTGGACTATCAATGGCTTTCTTGTATATGACATGTTGTCGGGTTAGAGTACAGCTGGAAGAATGGCTTGTCCATATTGTATGGAAGAATCTGAGGTATTTAGTCTTCAACATGGTGGAAAACAATCTTGGTTTGATAATCATCGTAAATTTCTACCTCAAAATCATCATTTCAGAAGGAATACTACAGCTTTCCAAAAAAGTAAAAAGGTTCTGAACAATGCCCCACCAATTAAGTCTGGAAGAGAGATACTAAACGATATTGATTATTGGGTTTTTTTAAAGTGACTGAGCTAGACGCAGTAAAAATTAATGACCAATTATCTCAGTTTTGTGGTTGGAAAAATACAACATCTTTTGGGACCTACCGTATTGGTTCTCAAATTTGATCTTTCATAACATTAATGTGATGCATGTGGAGAAAAATGTTTTTGAAAATATATTCAACACAATAATGAATGTTTAAGGGAAGACAAAGGATAATGCAAAATCTAGAGAGGACTTACATCTTTATTATGATCGTCCTGAGTTGGCAAATCAAGATGGCTCTGGTAAATACCCAAAAGCATGTTACACGCTAGACAAACATGGGCAGAAAATGTTATGTGATTGGGTTAAAGATTTAAAATTCACTGATGGCTTTGCATCCAATATAGGTCGGTGCGTTGACATGAAAAAGTTAAAGCTATTTGGAATGAAAAGCCATGATTGTCATGTTTTCATGCAAAGGTTAATCCTATAGCTTTTCAAGAGCTATTACCGACAAATGCGTGGGAGGCATTGACAGAGCTAAGTCTTTTTTTCAAGGACTTAAAATCAACTGTAATCAAGGAGGCAGACATGAGAAGACTGGAAAAGGATATCCCAATTATTTTGTGTAAACTTGAGCGTTTTTCCCTTCTAGTTTTTTTTATTCAATGGAGTATCTACTGATACACCTGGCATATGATGCAAGAATTGGTGGACCAGTACATTATCGTTGGATGTATCCATTTGAACGATAATTCTCAATCTAATTTATTGAACTTTGTTTACAAAGTGAATAAGCATTTTTATTTACGTTGCAACCTTTTTTTTTCAATTTAGGTTTTTTTCAAAAACTAAAAGGGTCTATCGACAATAAAGCTCACGTTGAAGGCTCAATTTGCAATTCATGTGAGACAGTGGAAGGATCTAAATTCTTTTATTATTATTTTCCCAAGCTAGCAAATTCTTCAAGCACGCAACCCGTGACAAACAATTTTGAAGAACATCCTGACATTCTTTCCATTTTTGCACAACATGGAGAGACAATTGGGAAAGGTAATAAAAGATATCTTTCTGATGAAGAAATTACAGCAGCTCACACCTACATATTGTTGAATTGTACAAAAGTGGAGTCTTTCATTGAGTACATATAATAACTATCGTTAAACTCTAAAATTTTGATGCTTATAAATTTTTAATTAACCATGGTCCATCTTTAATTGAATAGAATTTATAGGACTTATCAGAGATATTGTCAACCTCATTTGAGTGACGCGCAAATTGACGCTACACTTGATGCTGAATTTTCAAAATGGTTCAACAGATTTGTAAGTCAAAGTACATTTTTAATTGAATAAAACTGTAGATATATGCCACAAAAATTAATTTTTGGTAATTTGTTATAGGTTCATGAACCAATGAATAATGTCACAAACATATTTTTAAAAGCACTTACCATGGGTCCACTTCGATTGGTGACATCGTTATCTGGTTATAAAGTAAATGGTTTTAAATTTCGCTCAATGTCATGTGGTTCAGATAGACCATCACCGAACGGTGGTGTTTGTGTTAAAGGCTCTAACTATGTGAACGGTGAAAGTGATTATTTTGGACGACTTATTGAGGTTATACAGATTCAATATCCGGGTTGGCCTGTGAAAAGTATAGTTTTGTTCAAGTGTGAATGGTTTGACATGAGACCAAGAGTTGGTACAAGAGTCCATCCAAAATACCCATCTCTTGTAGAAGTGAATGATAAAAAAAAAAGATACAATGGAAATGATATATTTGTTTTATCGACTCAAGCAACCCAAGTTTATTACGTTAACTATCCTAGTTGCAGACGTGATAAGCGAGATTGGTTAGCGGTTACTAAAATTAAAGCTAGAGTAATTGTGGATATCTCAGTATCAAATAACGCTGAACTTGAATCAACTTCGCCTTCAGATCCATACCAAGATGACGAGCATGTGTAACACCCGAGTTTAGGGATCGGGTGAGAATAATATTTAAATAATATATTGGGTCCCGGGTTTTAAAACAAACAAATTAAGTTAGACCATTTTCAAAACAAGCCCAAATAGCCATGAATGTCTCCTATTGTGATTTCCCTATTTCATTAAGGGTATTTTGGTCTTTGGTCTTCCAATTTTAAACAAACATAAAAAATGCTTTTTGGCTCATCTTCTTCCCCTCTTCATTTCTATTTTGACGTCAAATGAACCCCTCTCCCCCTAGATACTATTCCATCCAATATCTTGCTCATTTTTGGAAGGTTTTGCAAAGGTAAATTCGTTTTTTACTTGCTCTCGTTATTCTCTACAAGCTAATACCTTTTGTTTTCATTTTTGTACATGTTTTTGAGATTTGAAGTTTGGAGGATTTTAGATTAAAAATGTTGTCTTTGATGTCTTTAACTTAAGTTTTCGATTTGTTGAAGTTATATGAGTTGTCTACAACCTAAAAGGTCCAACAAAACTGATTTTTACAAGGTTTTATGGAATTTCCCGGATTTGGGTTTTGTGGGGGTTTTTGGAAGGGTTTTAAGTTGGGTTTTGGGGGTGTTTTATATGGAAATATGATGGTTGATGGTTAGACTATATATAAGTGTTGTTTTGGATGCTTTAGGGAGTAATTTAAGTGTTGGAATCATTGGATTTAGGGTGTGCTTAGGGGCTGCTCGGGAATGTGGAATTTGGGTTTGGTTTTTAGTTGAAACTCTTTGTTTTGTGCTTGGTTTGTGATCCGGGTTGATTGCGTTGAATTGTGGACTTATTTGAGATTGTTTTGGTTGTGTTGGGATGGGATGATTAGAAGCAAGAATTTTGGTTGGTGAAGCTTTGGGGACGAATCCGGAGATTTCGGGGTCTTGAGCTTGGTCTTCGGTCTTCTCTTGGGTAGCAACGGTGAGTAGAACTGTTAATCTTTGAATTTTTCTCGTTATGGAACCTTTGGGGTTTGGGTAGGACCTTGAGGGTTCACCTAAACCCGAGTGTAAGTCTCTACTCCTATGCTTCGTTATGAATGGATGAATGGCTATGTGTTGTGATTTATCATGTGCATCTTGAGTTGTTCATACAGTTGTTAATGTATAGTCGAGTTGAAGTCGAGCCTCACGTGATGATGGTCTAAACTACGGTGATGTGTAGTCCCACCGGTAGTGACTAGTAGTAAAGTACTTTGATGTGTAGTCCCATTGGAAAACTACTAGTCGAAACGGTGATGTGTAGTCCCACCGTGTGTGTATGTTGGTTGTGCTTGTGCAAACCATGTATAGTTGTTGAGAAAGTCATTCGTGCATCCATTGTTTTATTTCCATTATGAAAAGTGTTTGAAAACTGCATGTTGTGGATTTGTAGAGCTTCTCTCACTAAGCTAGTTAGCTTACGCTCTCTTTTGTTTCCAACTTGCAGATCGTTAGAGTTCGGGAGGCAAGTGGGCAAGGGAGGAGCTTTTGGAGTTCTCAAGCTAGCTCAAGTATGATTTGTGTTTTGTAATAATGCCTAAACGATGGGGTATAGACTTGTGGGAGTTGGTGTCAAACTCCTTAGGAGATTTGTGTTATATTTGAGTCTTATGGATTGTGGACCATGTCTATGTTGCTACTTGTTTATATGTGCCATTTGGCTTTTTGAGATTTAAGCATGTCTAATTATACAATACATATCCTCTATGTGATTGCCATGTGCGAATGCATTAATGTTCATTTAGATTGTTCTATATGTTTGCTCTTGACCATGAAATGTTGTACGGGTGCTTAAGTGTGGCTAGGGGAGTCTAAAAGTGCATTTAGAGTTGGGTTTGGTGTGGTTTTTGCTGGTTTTGGAGACTTGCAGTGCAGGGCGTATCGATACGCCTAAGGGCCGTATCGATACGGTCTTGCCTACAGGACTCAGTTTTGGCTTGGCTTATCGATACACGGGGGTATATCGATACAGTTTTAGCTCACTAGAATTCTGAGATTTTGGTGAGTTATTGGCGTATCGGTACGGTGTTGGGGCGTATCGGTACGGTCTTATCTTGTTGACCATGAGATGTTGACCAAGAAGGGTGTATCGATACGCTCAAGGGTTGTATCGATACGGTCTTCTCTGAGTTGACTGTTTGGGTTGACCTAGTCAAGGCGTATCGATACCCTTGATTGGTGTATCGATACGGCCTGCCCTGTAAGTGTAAAATGGACTGTTTGAGGTGTGGTTGTGATTCAAATATGCTTCTTTATTGATGTTTTCCGCTGACGTGATCACTTAGGAATTAACTTGCCTTTGGACAAGATTAAAAGAAAAGAAAATTTTCTAAGGTTGCTATCCGAGGGGGAACCTTAACGGGTTTCGCTTCAGTTTTCCCCGTGTAGCCTACTCAGACCGGTCATCCGGCCAGACCGGGACGAGGGGGTTACATTTAGTGGTATCAGAGCCTAAGGTTTCCGAGACCTCGGGCAGGTAAGTGAGGTGAGCTAATGTATTACGGGTGTTTTGCCATGTATGCCTAAATTCTGTTGCTAACAAGGTGTATGATTACATGTTGTGATGATTCTGTTGTTGTTAGAGAATAGGTCCAAAGTCCTCATTGTTAGGTGTTGTTGTAAAAGTAAAAAAGGAAAATTGTTTTGGTTTAACGAGCTTGAGAACCGGAATCCTTGCCCTTTTGCTAACATAACGATTCCTTTGTTGTTGTGTGTTTGCTGTTTTAGATTATTATAATTGCTATGGTGAGACCGAGGGGACGGCTTAGAGCGGGTGACCAGGCACCCGAGGATGTGCCTCCTGCTCTTCATGCTCCCGATGGTAATGGAGAAAATGTTGGAGGCGATGGTAATGGGCCTCAGATTGAGGCTAATGTGGGAGGTAATGGGGCTCAAGCGGGCCAAGGTCAGGCAGGTCCAGATGTGGCCCATTTGATTCAGACCATAGCCGGAGCTTTTCAGACAGCTTTGGCCGGTATGCAAGCTGCATCACCACCTCAGGGTGCGGGGACATGATTACCCCTAGAGAGGCTTCGTAACTTAAGGGCAGTTGAGTTTCGTGGGTTGTCTCCGGAGAGTTCAGAGGGGTGGCTTGAGAGTACTACTCGTATTTTGGGTCAGATGGAGTGTTCGGATGCCCGTAAGTTGGGATGCATCGTCTCTTTGCTTTAGGGAGACGCTTATACTTGGTGGACCACTGTCACTTCCGGTGTGACCGAGGCAGATATCACATGGGAGTTCTTCAGAAATGTGTTCAAGAGGAAGTACCTTGGAGTTCGGTACTTGGATGAAAAGAAGAGAGAGTTTATGGCCTTGGTTCAAGGTAATAGGACCGTGTCTGAATATGAAGTCCAGTTTGTGAGGTTGAGCCAGTACGCACCAGAGTTGGTCCCGAATGAGAAGGAGCGGTGTGAGCGTTTCAGATATGGGTTGACTATAGATGTGAAGACCTACATGATAGCCTCCGACTACACTGAGTTCGATGTCTTGGTCTCTAGGGCCAAGGATATAGAGCAGAACCTAAGCTCTAGAGCACGTGCTAGTGGGTTTGACTCCGGAAAGAGACATGCGAACTGGGATAGAGATCATGCCAAGAGGCATAGAGATAGGAGGTACCAGCCGGATACGATACCTAGGGGTGGTAACCATGGTCAGGGTCGTCAGGGCCAGGGAGCTGTTGGGCACATTCTGGAGTGCACTAGGTGCGGGAGACGCCACCCGAGCGAGTGTATGGGTATTTATGGGGCGTGTTGGAACTGTAGCTCCCGAGACCATTTGAGGCGTGACTGTCCACACCCGGTTAGGGGCGGACCGACTCCAACTAGGGGCTTTGAGAATCAGAGAGGTCGTGGGCGCGGTCATGGGAACTTTCAGCCAAGGAATGAGGGTCAGAGGAACTTGGCTCATGTTGTAGCAGTCCAGCCCGAGAGAGGAGGACCGGCTAGGGTGTACGCTCAACGAGAGGCTGGGAATGAAACTGATGTCATAGCAGGTAACTTCTCATTACAGTCTTTGAGTTTACTTTCTTTGATAGGTTCGGGGTCGACACATTCGTACATATTGGGTGAGCACGCAAAGTCATTAGGTTTACCATGTGATTGGTTAGAGGTAGGTGTAAATGTCTCTAACTCTTTTGGTGATACAGTGGTAGTTAGGAAAGTGTATAGGAGATGTCCTTTGATGGTTCAGGGCCACATATTTCCGGTCGATATGATGTAGTTACCCTTCTATAGTTTTGATGTGATTTTGGGCATGGATTGACTTGTAGAGCATAGAGCTAGGGTTGACTTCGAGACCAAGAGAGTCTTCTTGAGGCCTACCGGTGACTAGTAGTAAAGTACTTTGATGTGTAGTCCCATTGGAAAACTACTAGTCGAAACGGTGATGTGTAGTCCCACCGTGTGTGTATGTTGGTTGTGCTTGTGCAAACCATGTATAGTTGTTGAGAAAGTCATTCGTGCATCCATTGTTTTATTTCCATTATGAAAAGTGTTTGAAAATTGCATGTTGTGGATTTGTAGAGCTTCTCTCACTAAGCTAGTTAGCTTACGCTCTCTTTTGTTTCCAACATGCAGATCGTTAGAGTTCGGGAGGCAAGTGGGCAAGGGAGGCGCTTTTGGAGTTCTCAAGCTAGCTCAAGTATGATTTGCGTTTTGTAATAATGCCTAAATGATGGGGTATAGACTTGTGGGAGTTGGTGTCAAACTCCTTAGGAGATTTGTGTTATATTTGAGTCTTATGGATTGTGGACCATGTCTATATTGCTACTTGTTTATATGTGCCATTTGGCTTTTTGAGCTTTAAGCATGTCTAATTATACAATACCTATCCTCTATGTGATTGCCATGTGCGAATGCATTAATGTTCATTTAGATTGTTCTATATGTTTGCTCTTGACCATGATATGTTGTATGGGTGCTTAAGTGTGGCTAAGGGAGTCTAAAAATGCATTTAGAGTTGGATTTGGTGTGGGTTTTGCTGGTTTTGGAGACTTGCAGTGTAGGGCGTATCGATACGCCTTAGGGCCGTATCGATACGGTCTTGCCTACAGGACTCAGTTTTGGCTTGGCGTATCGATACACGGGGGTGTATCGATACGGTTTTAGCTCACTAGAATTCTGAGTTTTTGGTGAGTTATTGGCGTATCGGTACAGTTTTGGGGCGTATCGGTACGGTCTTATCTCGTTGACCACGAGATGTTGACCGAGAAGGGCGTATCGATACGGTCTTCTCTAAGTTGACTGTTTGGGTTGACCTAGTCAAGGCGTATCGATACCCTTGATTGGTGCATCGATACGGCCTGTCCTGTAAGTGTAAAATGAACTTTTTGAGGTGTGGTTGTGATTCGAATATGCTTCTTTATTGATGTTTTCCACTAACGTGATCACTTAGGAATTAACTTGCCTTTGGACAAGATTAAAAGAAAAGAAAATTTTCTAGGGTTGCTAACCGAGGGGGAACCTTAACGGGTTTCGCTTCGATTTTTCCCGTGTAGCCTACTCGGACCGGTCATCCGGCCAGACCGGGACGAGGGGGTTACTGCTTGAGTCTAAACCAATACAAATTGTAGCAAATGATGAACCCGAACTATTAATTGATGACTCAGCAACACAATTAAATATTGTGGATGTCGTAATTGATGATGATTCAGGCGAAGATGAAAACGAGAATGAGTACTTTGACTTAACAGAAGATGACTAAACGTAATTTTTACTATGTACTGTTAATTTCTGTTCAATTTGTGTGTTTAATTTATTAGTGTAAACTAGACTTATAATAACATGTTTTTGTGCACAGATTATGTTTCGGGCCAACTGATCAAAGATTCCTCTTGTTACCGGTACGTATGATATTTGATTTTAGGTTTGCAATTTTAGTTTAATTGTTTGAATATTATCTGATGTATTGTTGAATTTTAATGCTCTTTTTAACTTTTATTTAATTTTCAATGAAAAAACCATAACGATTAGATGGTTTTAAGTTTCCAATTTTAGTTTAAGTGTTTGAATAGTATCTCACATTTTTAATACTAATACAAATACTAATGAATATGTAATTAAAGTCCTATTAATTATCCCAACCCCCAACCAAACCAAACCAACGGTACTAGGGATTTACCAATTAGCTCAATTTTTAACCCTTCATCACCCTAATTTGAATTGTTTGAAGCCTGCACCCAAAAAAACAGTTTCAAGTCTTCAACAACATTGTTTCATCGTGAATATCACATTTAATCCCCTGTTTAATCCATTTAAATATTGGGTATGTTTCCACCTTCATTCTCCTATTTAATCCATTTAGTTTCTTGTTTAATTATTGGTTTTTAATTTCTCTTGTTTCATCTTGAATTTACATGAACTTCATGTTTAAATATTGTTTCAATTCTCTTGTTTCATCTTGTTTAAATATTGGGTATGTTTCCACCTTCATTCCCCTGTTTAACCCATAAATCATAGTAAATACATCATGCCTCTTAGTGAACTTCGTGTTTTTACTTTAAATTTTAAAAAAATTGATTATATATTTGGTTTTGTTCGATTCAATTTTGTTTGCACTTTAGATTGCGTGTTGTGTTCTGCAATGAGTAAAATTAGGAGTAATTGAGAGTTTTTCAAGTTAATGAAGTATCTAGGATGAAAACTAGGGATTTTAATTTAAGATATGATCTGTGCTATTATCTGGGTGATTACTAATTAGCGTTATGGGTTAAAATTTTGATAATTTCAAAAATAAATATCGGATATTCGCCTTGAGTAACATGGATAGATTTTTTGATATCTCGTTAAAGAGGCATTCAAGTTATTGATTTTTTTACATGGAAATTCGCTTTGAGTACTTATACAGGGAAAAAATAACATTCTTTTTTCTTGGAAAATTAACCCATTTGTTTCTGTTAATGTATGTTTGTCTATTACCTATAGCAATCAATTTTATCTGATATATCATGCCACAAAGAAACCATGGCATCTCAAATTTCTTAGAAAATTTCTTGTTTGTCAGTTGATCTTTTTTTTCTTGGAAAATTAATCCATCTTTTTTTTGTTCATTTTGTCTCAAATTTCTTCATTTAAATTACTATATATTTTATATTGTATTACCAAAGCAAAACTTACAAATAAGTTTAATCTCAAGGTTAATTTGAATATATCATGTCTGAATTTATATACCGAAAATATTCATGGTAAAGACCATTTATTTAGTCTGTTTTATCTATTTTCACACGACATATTATGTCTAGAGGTAGAGGATTTCGCCCAACTGCTCCATACTTACCCTTTACAAGGACTCACTCACCAGTTGACATCAGATCAAATACTCCTCATGATACTAATACAGATACAGTTCTAGAGACGACTTCGGAGACAATTCATACAACTTCTCATGATGAATTTACTTCGCAGACAGTTCATAACATTACTCATATTGGTTCTACTACGTCGATAGATAATTCTAGTGTGCCACCGCAAGATGCGGTACGAGATTCCTCTAGACGAGTGCAGGTTTTGCTATACGGTCCTTTTGCTAAGTAAGTATTTTTTTCTTACCAACTTTATTTGTAATTCATAATCATATAAGTATATATATACTTCTGAAAACTACCAAAATGAATTTTTTATCTTGGTACAGTGGAAACTATGAATTCAAAAAGCGTAGTTACTATAGAAAATTAATTGGAGTGGCTATAAAGTAAAATTTTCATCCATATGGCTTTAATTGGAAAGCGGTCCCAGAAGAGACGAAACAAATTTACTTTGATGAGTTCAAGGTAAGTGTAAATCTATTCAATTTAGGTGTACAAGTTGTTATTAGGGTTGTAAAAACAGATAATCGGATGGGTTTCAGGTCGGGTCAAATCAGATACAGGTAAATTCAGGTCAAAATTTTTTTTTGACTCGACTCGGGTCAGGTGCGGGTCAGTAGCAGGTCGGGTCCATTTTAGGTCGAGTCCATTTCAGGTCGGGTTCAAACAGATCGGGTCTGAACCAAGTAATTGGTAGGTTAATTCGGGCTCGGGTAGACTTCAGGTCGGGTTCATTTCAGTCCGGGTTCATTTCAGGTTGGGTAATTTCAGGTCGGTTTCATTTCAGGTCGGGTTAATTCGGGTTTTGAATTCGTATTTTTTTAGTTCGGTACAATTGTACAAGTAGTCTATATTTATTTCGAGTTAATTATTTAACGTCTTTCATGTAATCACATTAAAAATAAAAATTTGGCACTAGAAATGAATAAACATATCATAAATGATTCATATCTAAAATAATAAAGTAAATTAAAAACTTGCAATAGGGTCAATTTCGAATAAAAACAAAGTTTTAGGGACTATAATGAACAACAAATAATAAATAAGAGTCAATTTGGACTAAAAATAAAGTTTTAAGGACTTAATTAAATTGAACTAAAACTTAAAGGACTTAAATGAAAAACATCTAAATTTTAAAGGGCTACAAAATATTTAGCTCATCTAAAATGAATGGGTGGTGGGATATGAGCCCAAAGCCCCAAACTATTAATAATAATTATTTATTATTAATTATTATATTATATATACATTATATAACTTATAAGTTTTAATATATATGTATATATATATGTATATTAATTATATTTATATGTTATATTATAAGTTTTAATATATATATATATATATATTATGTTATATTAATTATTATAAATGTATACATATAATATATATGTATATATTTATATGTTATATTATAAGTTCATATTAGAGTGTTTAGGGTTTAGGGTGTTGCATTATGGTTTATGAGTTATCATTATTGTTTATGGTTTAGGGTTTAGGGTTTAGAGTTTAGGGTTTGAGATTTAGGGTTTATATTTTAGGGTTTAGGGTTTAGGGTGTTGCATTAGGGTTTACGAGTTATCATTATTGTTTATGGTTTAGAGTTTAAGGGTTAAAGGTTTAGGGTTTATGATTTAAGAGTTAGTGTTTATATTCGAGGGTTTATGATTCATATTAGAGTGTTTATGGTTTAGGGTGTCACATTAGGGTTTACGAGTTATCATCATTATTTATGGTTTAGGGTTTAGTGTTTGAGAGTTAAGGTTTATACTTTAGGGTTTAGGGTTTAGGGTGTTGCATTAGGGTTTACGAGTTATCATTATTTTTATAGTTTAGAGTTTAAGAGTTTATGGTTTATGGTTTAAGAGTTCGGGTTTGTATTCAAGGGTTTGTGGTTCATATTAGAGTGTTTAGGGTTTAGGGTGTTGTATTAGGGTTTATGAGTTATCATTATTGTTTAGGGTTTAGTGTTTGAGAGTTAAGGTTTATATTCGAGGGCTTAGGGCTTAGGGTGTTGCATTAGGGTTTACGAGTTATCATTATTTTTTATGGTTTAGAGTTTAAGGGTTTATAGTTTATGGTTTAAGAGTTAGGGTTTGTATTCGAGGGTTTGTGGTTTATATTAGAGTGTTTAGAGTTTAGGGTGTTGTATTATGGTTTATGAGTTATCATTATTGTTTATGGTTTAAGGTTTATATTTGATGGTTTAGGGTTTATGGTGTTGCATTAGGATTCATGAGTTATCATTATTGTTTACGGTTTAGAGTTTAAGGGTTTATGGTTTATGATTTAAGAGTTAGGGTTTATATTCGAGGGTTTATGGTTCATATTAGAGTGTTTAGGGTTTAGGGTATTTCATTAGGGTTTATGAGTTATCATTATTGTTTATGGTTTAGGGTTTAGGGTTTAGTGTTCATTTTCGAGTGTTTAGGGTTTAGGGTGTTGTATTAGGGTTTATGAACTATCATTATTGTTTATGGTTTAGGGTTTAGGGTGTTGCATTAGGGTTTATGAGTTATCATTATTGTTTATAGTTTAGAGGTTAAGGTTTAGGGTTTATGGTTCATATTTGAGTGTTTAGGGTTTATGGTGTTGCATTAGGGTTTATGAGTTATCATATTGTTTAAGGTTTAAGGTTTAGGGTTTAGGGTTTATGATTTAAGAGTTATGGTTTATATTCGAGTGTTTATTATTTATTTTTGAGGGTTTAGGGTTTAAGGTGTTGTATTAGGTTTTATGAGTTATCATTATTTTTATGGCTTAGAGTTTAGGGTTTAGGATTTAGAGTTTAGTGTTTATTGGTTTAGGGTTTAAGGTTGTATACATATATATACGAAGATATATTATAAAATATAAAAACCCTAAACCCTAGCAATAAACATTAAACCCTAAACCCTATACCTAAAACCCTAACAATAAACATTAAACCTTAAATCATAAACTCTCGAACTAACCTTAGTTCATTAAACACTAAACCCTAATTCAAAATCATAAAACACTAACCCTATAAATCTAAACCCTAAAACACTAAAACTGTAGAACCTTAAAATTAGATAGTAAACCCTAAAAACCTTTAACCCTAAACATTTAAAATAGGTCAATATCAGTTCAGGTCAATAATAGTTCGGGTTCAAAACATGTCGGGTTCATAACATGTCGGTAAAATCGGATCTCGGGTCGATTCAGTCGGGTAATATCATGTAATTTTCTAGGTCGGTCTCGGGTTCGGGTTTGTTTCAGTCGGATGCTGGTCGAGTTTCAGGTTAAAATTAACAGGTCAGATTCGGGTTCGGGTCGTTTCAGTCGGATGCAGATCGAGTTTGGTTGCTACAGTAACAGGTTCAGCTCAGGTTCGGGTCAGCAACAGTCAGTTACAGTTCGGTTTCGGGTCATTGAATTCTCGGGTCAAATCAGGTTCTGACTCGAGCATGTTTCAGGCAGGTTTTCAGGTTCTGACTTGTTTTTACGTCCCTAGTTGTTATTGTTGTTGTTGTTGTTGTTATATGCTAATAGTTCTCTTTATTGAATTTTATAGAAAATATTTTGGTGGGAGCCTGATAAAGAGCCACATGTGATCAAATGTTAGAACAGAGCAGCTGTAGTTTCATACACTGAGGCATTGTATCATTGGTGTTGCAAAACTAAGACAAAGCCACCATGTATGTCAGAAGAGACATGGCAATCCTACATAGATCATTAGAATTCTCCAACGTTTAAAAAAAAGAGTGAGCGAGCCAAGAAAAATCGCCGTGGTGGTGATATGAAGGCAAAACCATTAGGCTCTCATACGGGAGGTTCCATTTCCACAATAGAGTGGAAGGAACGACTGGTATGTTTCTCGTAATATATACTCTTCATATGATTAATACCTCCTCAATATATTTTATTTACTTATGTAAATGAATCTGTATAAGAACGTCGTACTGGAGAGACAGTAGGTGCATTTCCTCTTTACAAGTTTACACATACAAGAAAGGACAACAAAGATGATGGTTGGATCAATGACGATCATAGAGAATTTGTTGTACGTTATTCACAAAATTGGATATTTATATAACTTTTTGTTAACTAATACTCCCCCTGTCCCACTAAATTATCACATTTGAGTCAAACTTTTTTAAGTTTGACTTCTTATAATTTAAAATTTATTATTGATAAAAATATAAAAAAAAATATTTTAAAAACCTTGAATCAAGTAGTTTTTAAATATATATTTTATAAATTTTAATTAATTAAAAGTTTTAAATAAATTATAGTCAAAGTTAAACAATTTTGACCAACATGTGACAGTTTAGTGGGACGGAGGGAGTATAACTTATTTTCATTTAATATAATAAATTACTCTTTTTGTAGAACAAGTATTTGTAGACACTAACAGCAAACCATTAGACTACAAGTGAGGATGGGTCATCTACAACATCAGCTGACCTAAATAAGATATTTTTGGACCTTGTTGGTGGAGTAAGCTCAAAGGGTCGGGTGTCCGGTGTTGGGTCTGCAGCTCTCATGTACTATAACACGTCTCAAACTGCTAGTTCTTCAAAAAGGCCCATACCACGAAATTCAGAGCAACAAGAAGAGATAGATGCATTGAAGGAGCAGTTGAGGCAAGTCACAGAACGCCAAGATATGTTAATGGCTTTAGTAATGTCACAACAGCATCAACCGCAACAACAACCACAACAACAAGGATAATCTTATATGCTTTTCGAAGCAAACTATAATGGACAATCAGGTTTTAAAATGCTATTTTAATTAAATATTATATATTATTATAATTATTATCAATTACAAGTTTTTTTAATTAATTATTTGTTTTTAGGTTTCAACCCTCCGATGCATCCTCCTCCTCTTTTTTATCCAGGGTTTAGTGGCATGCAACCTCCTATGCATCCAACCACACTAATGCCTTTGCACCCACAAGTGATCTATCCACCGAGAGGTAGCACACCTTTGGCACCTTCTGTCCAACCACCCACCAATCAAAACGAAGCATATTATCCGATTCTTCCATCACCACAGCAATGCAATAAGAAAAATGCATCTTTTCAGATGGTATTTATTTTTAGCTTTCTAATTTTACTTTAAGTTTTTGAATATTATCTGATGTTTTCTTGAACTATAATACTTTTATACTTTTATTTGCTTTGTAGGTTTTTATCGGTTAATTGAATTGTTAGTTAATGAGTTGATTTTCTTAGTTTTGAGCTGCAATTTTAACATGCAATTAATTGTGTAATGATTTGAAACCTGTTTTTTTGAATTGTAGGTTGTTTAGAATATTTGACTCAATATTTGGTTACTTCAGTTTCTCTTTAGAATTTAGAATATATAATCTTGAAAATATTAACTTATCTAAGTCATGAAAAACTGTTATATGATCTTATGCTCATTATTCTTGGCTTTCATTAATCCTAAATGTGTATTAAGAATCGATTTTGAGATTTTTTTATTGTTAATTGTTGCAAGAAATGATATATGTTGATATATGCATGAATTTTCTGTTAAGATAAAGGAATTTTCTTGCCTTGTTAGTTTTGATTTGTTAATTGATTGTTAGTTAATGAGCTACTTATGTTAATTATGAGCTGCAATTTAGTGTTTATTGATAAATTTTTTTTACTTTTATTTATAGGTCGTTGAATGTTTGATTCAGAATTCGGCTACTTCAGTTTGTCGTTATCATTAAGAATGTATATTATCTGATGTTTTCTTAAACTGTAATACTTTTAAACTTTTATTTGCTTATCAATGGAAAGACAACAAGGTTAGTGCGTTTTTCCTCCCTTAAGATTTAGAGGGAGGTTTTTAGAGACAGCTACCTTGTTTATTACAAAAAAATTTTAAAATTAATATCTTACTTTAAACATAGAATATACAAAAACTTAAATAATACTAGTTAAAATTACAATTTATTACTACCAATTTTACTAAAAATTTAAACAATAAACAAAGGCATTATTCTTCTATTTTTATTTGATAATTTAAATTTTTGAATTTTACTTTTTTTTTCAAAGGTAGTTTGTATGATTAAATAAAAGTATCATACAAAGTAGCACAGCTATGGGCCTCGTTAAAAAACCTCCCTAACCCTAGCTGGAGGAAAAAAAGTGAACCATAGCTGGCCAATAAAGAGGTACAAATACCATAACAAAAGCAGAAAGGTCAACATCTACACCAACAATAACATAAGTCCGAAACTGAAGATGAATGCTTCTATCGCCACTGCCATTCTGTTACCACGGTTTGACCCCACCTCATCTATCGGGCCCCAGATTGGCCACCCCGACCCTTGTACGTCAGCAATACATGAGAATACCAAAGCTGGATGATCATCCAAAACCAAATCTTCACCTGCATGCCTGTAAAGCACATACTAAAGGACAAAACAGTAATTAGATCCGAAAAATATAAATACTCATCCCGATAGTCGAAACATACCATGTACCAGTAGGAGATTATACTATGACCATTACCCGATTCCCTGTTTCGCTAACTTATCTGCCTCAATGTTGCATACTCTGGGAATCCAACGAAAACACATGCCTATGGACCTGGATAGTGCCACCAACTCCGACACTCTCCCACGAATATGGATGGGAGGGGCTACTTTCTCAAGGCACCAATCCACTGCCAATAAACAATCCGATTCCACTATAAGTCTGGAATTCAAAGCCCACTCAGAGTTCAGGAATTTACCAATGCCTCTCGCCATTGCTTCAAGCTCCAAAATAGCATGGGGTGCAATGTTGGTACTTTCCAAAAAAACAAAAAAGACCTCTCCTTTGTTGTTCCTAAGCAATCCGCCAATTCCCCCTAACGAATCCGTTAATACGGCAGCATTAGTGTTCAGTTTTAAAAACCCAACTGGAGGAAGGCCCCAACGGACGGGGGGATCCGGAGGTAGACCCTTGGAAGAAATGACGACACCAATGAAAAATCTGTTATCAGATCATCCAAGGACAAGGCACATTCCTGGTACTTCGCCTTGAACCACGAAGCAAGCCTAAACTTAACTAGAAACTCTAACTGTAACCAGTCGATTACCTTCTTATTGAAAACTATATCATTTCAAAATAACCAAACTGATCAAATTACTTCAAAAGGGACAAAGTTTAACCAGGCTCCTTGGTGTCCTACCCCAAGACCGTTCCAAGCCTCAAAAAAGCTAGCAGTATCCCTAGGAAATACCGCCATTAGACCGGCCAATCTGCAGAACCCCATCCAAATACGCCATACTCCATCACAAGAAAAGAAAAGGTGTACGCAAGACTCTGGAAAGGACTTACACAGAAGGCAAAGTAGGCAATCCAGATTCCTTACGCCCCGCTTAGCAAGTTCGACTTTCACCGAAATACGACTCCATAGGAGTCTCCAAATGAAGACCTTCACTTTTGGGGGTGCAAAACCTAACCAGACTTGCTTCTTCCAAACAGGGTTAGTGAAGTCGCAAGGGGCGAGAATATATCTAAAGGATTTGATGGAGAAAGAACCATCACTGGAACCCCCCCCCCCCCAACAGACCCAGTCCCTATCAGCCTGCGAAGGTTTAAAATTCCTAAGGCAGTCCATGAAGAGATCCCAGGAGGGTAGTTCCCAATCGAGGCATGGGTGACGGAGTGGGATAGTCCAAAACCATTTTGATCCGTTCTTAACTCCATAATCCGAGATGGGTCCGGATTTTCGAGTCGAAAGTGCGAAAATACGAGGGAAGCTTTCTTTTAGGGAGAAGTCCCCAAGCCACCGATCGGATCAGAATAAAATTAACCTGCCATCACCAACTTGAAGCGAGATTTTCTACTTTATAATGGTGCTTGTTGGGTCATTCCCCAGTGAGGATTTCAAAATCCCCGACCAGATCCAAGAGGCTTGTCTGGGCTTTGGGAGAGCCGGGAGAAGGGGAGTAGAGGAGTTTGGGTTTTTGGCATTGATTACGCGCCTCCACAGGTTATCTGGTTCATTCCCGAATCTGATTAGCCATTTGCACATTAGCCCTCTATTTAGCAGCTCTAGATTTAGAACGCCCAAACCACCTGCCATACGTGGTTTACAAATCTGATCTCACTTCACCCAGTAAATACATGACTTATCCTCGTTCCCACCCCAAAGAAAGTGAGCCATTAAGTTATTCAAGCGATTACCCACTTGAGCCGACAGCCGGAACAGAGAAAGGAAGTACGTGGGAAGACTACTTAGGACAGATTTCAATAGGGTAAGTCGACCGCCTATCGAAAGAGATTTGGATTTCCAGCTGCCTAGCTTGGCTATGAAATTAGCGAAAATAGGATCCCAAAGAAAAGCATTATTCCTACTAGTTCCTAGGGGTAAACCTAAATAATCCGTCGGAAGTTTGCCGAAAGAACAACTGATATCCGCAGCCCACTTTTTGACCAGATCGTCCCCTATATTGATCCCAAAAACTCTACTCTTTTTCAGATTTAGCTTCAGGCCCGAAGCAAGTTCAAAGATGCGTAATACCCACTTAACATTACGAATTTGGTTCTCATTACCCTCACAGAAAATCAGGAGATCATCTGCAAATTGTAAATGCGTAACCTCCAAAGGGGGCTAGCCCTACCAATCTTGCACCCAGAAAAAAGTCACAGCCTAACAGCCTTCCTGAATAGCAAATTCAACGCTTCACCCACGATATTGAGAAGGAGATGATCAGTGCTTAAAAGTTCTATATCACATTTAGATAAAACTGCGCAGATACTGCTAAATTTGGTTACTTTTGCAGGTATCTGCCGTGGCAGCAATCGTGGCAGGCTCTGGGCAGCGATGCAGAAAATCTGGAATGAGCAGTCAAGGAGGACGTTGCTGCCATGGTTGCCGCCGTAGCAGACGGTGAAGGCGGGCGAAGGGCAGAGAAGCAGAAGAGCTGAACTGGACAAGCAGACAAAGAGGACGATGCTGCCATGGAGCTGCCGTGACAGCATGGGGACAGCAGTTTTACGGAGAGGAAAAGCAAAGTGGACCTCGATAGATAGAGAAAATTATGCTCGTCTGTCGTGTGAAAACCATATATTTTTCCAAGCCCCAGATCAAAAGATATGTCAAGCCAAAGCTCAAGGAGAGGAAATCCCATGAAACAAGGAGGCGGCTGAAAAGTAGGATACTTGAAGATTAAAGTCTTTATTAGAATCTTACTTTTAATTAAAGTTGTAATCCTTGTTATCTTAGAATACTTGAGCCCAAAGCTTATATAAGGGCATGTATTTTAACCTAGAGATCTCAACCCCCATATCCCATAGCCGTTTTCCCATAACCGATAACCCCCCGCCGTCGATATGTTCTAAAACCCCCTAGGGCCACGGGTTGATTTGTAAAGTAGTTGCAAGGGTTGCTTTTGTTTTAGGAATTTTCAGTTCAATAAAATAAACTTCAAGTTCTCTTATTTTGGTTATTAATACCTTGCAAGAGCATCGGGAGAGCATTGTGAGGTTATCTATTTACTTAGCATCGGGAGAGTTAAGTATACGAAAGAAATAAGAGCAAGTTCTCTAGTTTATAGTTGAACTATCTCGTGCCTAGGGATAGGGCGAGGTTGAGTGGCTAAAGAAGAATTCATACACATCGGTGTTCATCCTTCGATTCACGTCGGGAGGTATCATCAAGACGTGATCATCGACAGACTTGGACCTAGGGATAGGCCAAGGCAGATCTGGGATTCTTGCCAAACTTGAAAGTACTGAGTTGAGTGTTTGCTGCCGCGACAATCAACGGACTGCTGCCGCGACAGGTGCTGCCCGCGACAGGCGCGACGACAGAACTAGATTTCCTAAACTCTGCAATACCTGCACTACTGAGCAATTCAATACCAGCCCATTCTCTCTATCTTGATTTCTCTACTTTTATTTTCCAGTATTCTTTATTATTTTCGTGACAATATCTTAATCTATTCTTTTCCCCTTGTGCAGATAGCGAAGGAAAGGGTTAGCCCAGTCCCTGTGGAGATGATATCCGATACTCTAGTATCACTTTACTACTTGCGTCGTGTACACTTGCACTACATTGCGATAGACACTTTTACACGCAACAAGTTTTTGGCGCCGTTGCCGGGGACTGGCAACACACTCTTACCCTAGCTTCTGCACTTTTCTTTTATTTTTATTTTTTTATTTTTATTTTTTATTTTTTTAACAAAAAAAAACTCAGGTGAAAATACAGGTTCAAGGGCATCAACATGCCAGGAAAAACCATTAGAGAGTTGATGTGGGAAAGTTCTTGCAATTACCGTAAAGATATGCTGCCACAACAGCAACAGGGGCAGCAACTGCCGATGCCGCAGCAGCAAAATTTTTTATGGTACGATCAAAACCCGCAAATTTTTTTATACCATAACAGTTTTGCTGCAGAACCCGACCTGCCCTGGCAATGTCACCATCCTCAAGAGCAGTCAAAATCCTTAGAAGACACACTGCAAGCCTTCATGGCACTCACTCAAGAAGTGTCGGTTTCTATGGATGCAAGTATCGCCAAGATGGATGCACTCTTGCGCAGACCGGTCCTCATTCATGCCACGACTGAACCTGAAATCCCGAGGCAAGATGACGAGGACGCCCATGTGAAGGAATACCAAACATATGATGAGTCTGAGCAACAACTTGCCATGGTAATGATCAAGGAGCCGGAATGGAGCAACACCGCGACAACGCTGAGTGCAATTCAAGAGAATGTCACGACAGCAACCACTTCTGAGGCAGAAACCCTAGTCAAAGCGGAAACTGCCGCCTCGGCAGAAACTGCCACCTCGGTAGCAACTGCCGCCACGGCAGCAACTGCCGCCTCGGCAGCAACTGATGCTGAAGCAGCAACCACATCAAAGGTATTTGAGGAACCAACGCCGGTGGACACAGAATCATCAAAGTCTCTACTGATGGAGATCTACGAGTGGTCAACATAATTTGGTATAGAGAGTGATGGCACTTACCAATGTCCCATTGACCTGCAAAGTAACCTGACAACGGACTGTCAAAATAACCGGCTACCGCAGCAGCAGACACGACAGCAAGGGCTACATTCAACCACAACAACATTCAACGAAAACAAGGTAAGTTTGTGGACGAATGTCAATTTGATTTTTTCTAATCATATATTCATGCCCTCAGAAACATTACCAAGAAGGGAGGACTTCATGGACTACAAAGGGAAGAGAAAGAAAGGAGCCCCCACCTTGAGAATAATCACCAGATGGAGGGTACGGATGGACTTCAAGAAGTACCAGAAACGACCCATCAAGCATCAATAGAACAGGGAGTAGTTACTTTAGGAGATGCCCCTCAAGGCACTCCTAATTTAACTTATTTTATTTTTATCTTATTTTATCTTTATTATTTTAGGAATTAGAAATTTGATATTAGTTTTTAGTTTGTTTTTGTTATTAGGTAAATAAAGAAAAATCCTTGCAATGACGATACAAGCAACCCGAGGAAGCTCTGCCTCCACCCCTGCCGCGGCAGCACTCATACTCTCAGGGCAGCACCCACAGCTCCTCCGACAAAGTTCAAAGAGACTGCCCGCCGACAGCTCCTCTTCCAAAGCTCCAGCAGCAGCGACGACAGCCGCACAACTTAAGTTTTCTTTTTCTTTTTCTCTGTCGCCTGCTATATATATTATCTTTTTGTGATGTTTAACTTTTCTGTCATTTTTTTCTTTTTGTTTTTCATCTTTTGTGTCATGCATTGAGGACAATGCAACCCTTGAGTTTGGGGGTAGGCATTCCTCCTACTTATTAATATAACATTGCATTTAGTTTTCATTGTGTCGCATTTATTTAAAAAAACTGAAAATATTGGAAATTTTGGCTGAAAACTTAAAACTGAACTTACCTGTCGTGACAGCTCTGTCGTGGCAGCAACTTTAGGATAGTTTTAGGAGAAGCTTAGAGCCTTTCTATAGTTCTAAAAACTTAAACACCATTGTGACTATTATACTGCTTAAACTTCTTTCAGCCAAACTAGAATAGAAAACTTAGCACTTAGAGTAAGAAAGAGACTAGAATCTCAGGAAACCTAGAGGTGCCTACCACTGGCTCTAGGCAGATAACCAGAGAAAAACTTCTAGAGGTGCCTATCACCGGCTCTAGACAGTTAACTAGAGGTGCCTGAAATACTGGCTCTAGTAGAAAAGAGAAGAAATTAGAAAAAAGGGAAATAACTAGAGGTGCCCGATTCTGGCTCTAGTAAGAAAAAGAAAGAAAACAGTCTCGTAAGAAAAACTCTAAACAAGCTAAAGAATAATATTCTAGTGAAACTAAGAGAGTCTTGGCATATAATTGTTCACAAGCATGCACACACTGCACGAGGACTATAGAGAGATTCCGAACAGATCCTAGATTATCCGACAGGGTGCTGCCGTCACAGGGAACGAACGACGGGTAAGGGAAAGTTCACTGTTTGAAAGCCAAAACAAAAATATTTCATTTTTCTTTTAGGTCTGAATTGCTTGAGGACAAGCAAAGATTTGAGTTTGGGGTGTGTGATCAGTGCTTAAAAGTTCTATATTTTACCCATCATTTATCCTTATTTTTGCTGCACTCAAGCATGTTTAACTGCATTTTAGGTTAAGTTTTGCATAAATATCACATTTAGATAAAACTGCGCAGATACTGTTAAATTTGGTTACTTTTGCAGGTATCTGCCGTGGCAACAATCGTGGCAGGCGCTGGGCAGCGATGCAGAAAATCTGGAATGAGCAGTCAAGGAGGACGTTGCTGCCATGGTTGCCGCCGTAGCAGACGGTGAAGGCGGGCGAAGGGCAGAGAAGCAGAAGAGCTGAACTGGACAAGCAGACAAAGAGGACGATGCTGCCATGGAGCTACCGTGATAGCATGGGGACATCAGTTTTACGGAGAGGAAAAGCAAAGTGGACCTCGATAGATAGAGAAAATTATGCTCGTCTGTCGTGTGAAAACCATATATTTTTTCAAGCCCCGAATCAAAAGATATGTCAAGCCAAAGCTCAAGGAGAGGAAATCCCATGAAACAAGAAGGCGGCTGAAAAGTAGGATACTTGAAGATTAAAGTCTTTATTAGAATCTTACTTTTAATTAAAGTTGTAATCCTTGTTATCTTAGAATACTTGAGCCCAAAGCTTATATAAGGGCATGTATTTTAACCTAGAGATCTCAACCCCCATATCCCATAGCCGTTTTCCCATAACCGATAACCCCCCGCCGTTTACCCGCCGTCGATATGTTCTAAAACCCCCCTAGGGCCACGGGTTGATTTGTAAAGTAGTTGCAAGGGTTGCTTTTGTTTTAGGAATTTTCAGTTCAATAAAATAAACTTCAAGTTCTCTTATTTTGGTTATTAATATCTTGCAAGAGCATCGGGAGAGCATTGTGAGGTTATCTATTTACTTAGCATCGGGAGAGTTAAGTATACGAAAGAAATAAGAGCAAGTTCTCTAGTTTATAGTTGAACTATCTCGTGCCTAGGGATAAGGCGAGGTTAAGTGGCTAAAGAAGAATTCATACACATCGGTGTTCATCCTTCGATTCACGCCGGGAGGTATCATCAAGACGTGATCATCGACAGACTTGGACCTAGGGATAGGCCAAGGCAGATCTGGGATTCTTGCCAAACTTGAAAGTACTGAGTTGAGTGTTTGCTGCCGCGACAATCAACGGACTGCTGCCGCGACAGGTGCTGCCCGCGACAGGCGCGACGACAGAACTGGATTTCCTAAACTCTGCAATACCTGCACTACTGAGCAATTCAATACCAGCCCATTCTCTCTATCTTGATTTCTCTACTTTTATTTTCCAGTATTCTTTATTATTTTCGTGACAATATCTTAATCTATTCTTTTCCCCTTGTGCAGATAGCGAAGGAAAGGGTTAGCCCAGTCCCTGTAGAGACGATATCCGATACTCTAGTATCACTTTACTACTTGTGTCGTGTACACTTGCACTACATTGCGATAGACACTTTTACACGCAACAGGAGAGGTGAGAGGGAACAACCTTGCTTGAGGCCCCGTGAGATACTGAAAACTTCTGTAGGGGAGCCATTCACCAGGACAAAAATTGAGGCAGAAGAAATGCACTTGGTAATCCAATTACACCACCTCTCGCCAAAGTTGCACTCTTTCAATAACCGGGTCAAGAAACCCCAACTAACCGTAATAAGCCTTATGGAAATCTATTTTGAAAGTGATGGCCTTCTTCCCTGATTTTGACATCGAATATATAACCTCATTGGCAATCAGGGAGTAGTCCAGAATTTGACGGCCAGGGATGAAAGCAAATTGATGTTCACCAATGATGGAACTCAGGGCCGAACTTAATCGTTTTGCGAGGACCTTGGAAAGGAGTTTATACATCCCCCTACGAGACTTATGGGCCTGAATTCATCAAGAGAAGTAGGGTTTCGAACCTTAGGAATGAGGGTGATGAATGAGTGGTTTATTCCTTCCTCCCATTTACGTCCACAGTAGAAATCATCAAAGAAGCGCATAATGTCCCCCTTTAGGATATTCCAGAATTTTTTGAAAAATCCCGTGTTAAAGCCATCGGGCCCGGGGGCACGATTACTATCCGAAGAGACCAGTACTGCCCATACTTCATCCTCCCTAAACCTATCTTGAAGGGCAAAGGATTGATCCTCACTTAACTTAGTAAAGCCCGGATTTAGATCCTCTACCTCTAGAGCAGTCTGGGTATTATAAGAGTCGAAGAAATGTTCTCTCACCATCTTCTTAATCAAGATAGGGTTACTGATGTCAGCCCCATCTTTTTTTAAGAGCTTTATCTGTTTCACCCTCCTTCTTTCTGTGGCCGACAGGTGGAAAAAGCAGGTGTTTCGATCTCCTTCCGAGAACCAGCGAAGGCGAGACTTTTGGAGCCATTCACTCTCCTCCTTTCGATAGGCATCCCAAAGTTGAGATCTCAAAATCCTAAGAGTATCATACGAACCAGGGATAGCTAGACCTTGTTTCAACTGAGTTTTTATCTGATCAATTTCCTTTTCAATATCTGTCGCACACTTTCCCATTTTTCTAGATAAATTTGCGGACTAAGCCTTTACTACCTTCTTAGTATCTCTCAGAATACCCCCTATTCCTATTGATCTACTTTTTTTTTAGGTCCTAAATTGAATTTCTAACCATCGAGTCAAAACCCTCAACCTCAAGCCAATAATTAAAACATTTGAAAGGTTTCGGCCCCCAATTAAAAGGTTCAGAAAAGAGTACTACTGCATTGTGATCAGAAAGGGACCGTGGAAGAACTTTCTGAATTAATCCAGGGAAGGCCAAGTTGAACTCCCCTGAAATTAAGAACATATCTAATCGCACAAAGGTAGGCGGATCGCGGTTATTACACCAAGTGTATTTTCCCCCAATCAAGGATAGGTCCATTAGACCGGCTTCGGAGACGAAGTTCCTAAATGCCGCTATAAGCTGAATGTTCATAGACAAACCCAGTTTCTCTTCCTGATCTAAAAACAAGTTGAAATCCCCACCAAGACACCATGGAATTTCCTTTGTTTTTAGGAAGTTCAACAACTCCGAAAGAAAATTGGTTTTATCAGCATCCGTAGCAGGGCCATACACGTTCACAATACCACAGTGGAGATTGATATTCTTGATTACCCCAATGACTGCAATAAATCTCGGAAAGACTAACTTTTCCTCTATCTGAAAAAATTCAGTATCCCAGATGCACAATAGTCCCCCTGCAGAACCCGAAGCAGGGGAAAAAACAGATTCTATATCCTCGTGTGCCAAATAGATTTAATATCCCTCACCAATACCTTTTCCAATTTAGTTTCTTGCAGTAACACAAAATTCGGTCTAAATTTACGGACCACCTCCCTAATGGCTCTCTTTTTTTCACTACGTCTAAAACCCCTAATGTTCCATGTTATAGCATTAAAATTCATAATAAATAAAAATAAAAAGAAATAGAAAGAAACCTTATCGAACTCAGCTCAAACCTTGCTCCTAAGTTCCTGCTCCAAGTTGTAGACCTTTTTGATGACCGCTTCCTTCCCGCCTTTAAAAGAAATTTCTAACAAATTGCACATCTCCCATACTGATTCAGCTTCGAGACCCGCTACTGAATCCTCAAAATTCATATCTGAAAATTGGGCCGCATTGGCCGAAGAGTGATGAGAATCATCCAAAGAATCTCTAACAAGACATCTAACGATTCTTCTTGTTTTCGCCCGAAAAATTTTTTATAACCGCCTGGGAGGGATGTTTCAATTGGAAATTGTCCCACTGTGCAACCATTATCGGAGGGACGCCTGCCTCGACTTTCAAAGTTGTCTGGTACAACTTCGAGTGATAAAGGGGATCTGATGATGGTGTTAAACTCGCGCTGTGGAACCGGATCAGGCCGATTTATGGAATTGGAGGACTGTAGGCCAATTTCCTCCATATGGTTAGAACCGAAAGCAGGCCCAACCGGATCTAGTGACCCATGGGAACGAACCGACGACCTGATTGCCTCATTTTGTCGACAACCTTCATGTACCCCAGCTGGAGCGGTTTTGTCTGGGGAATCCACCCAGTCAGCAACAAAAATCATGTTGCTTGACTCACCTCTAACGTTAACATTCCCATTGTCTTCAGGAATGATAGGGTCATTATTGCCCAAACCATTGACATTCCCATGATCTTCAAAGTTTTTGGAATCATTATTAACCAATTCATTATCATTAATGTGATCACCACGATCCCGATGATCACCACGATCCCGATGATCACCATCATCCCCATTACCAGTGCAAAAACGGTCGACATCCTCCGACAACGCTGAACCGCCGAAGTAAACTTTTCCATCTGCTCCAACCATCCCATCATCATCAGATAAATCCCAATCCATTGTGAAATCATCAACGAGATCCTCTCTCAATTCCGACGTAGCTACTGCATCAAAGTCCCCCAACTGAATTTTTATTCTATACTGGAAACCCATAGAAGATATTGTAATATTATCCGGGATGGTGGAGGTGCTTGCCACCCTGATGAACAACCGTGCGGAATCCGGTCTTTCTTTATTCTGTGTCATTGGATCCAAGTTAACAAAATGACCCCATCGATTACCCAGATCCTCAAAAAACTTCCTATACCAGCAGTAGAGAGGCACCCCCTTAAGAACCAGGGATGCAAAATAATATGGGACGCCTTGTATCAATAGCGGACCAATATGAGAAAACCAATACGAAAGTTCATCTTTTTTTTATTTTCAGATCCCATCCATGTACTCAACTGAGTTGAACAAAATAATTGAAGATTCATTATCTATCCCCCATTTTAGAACCAATACCTCAATATCGTCGTTTGTTAGAGCCCTCTAGACAAAATTTTGATCGAAGCCTTCCTTGATAATACCAACCATACAACGTTTCAGCCATTCCGTATTCTTTATAGGTACTTGAAAATTGACAGTCTTCTTCTCTGGAAAATACTTGCCATGACCAGCGTCCATAGAAGCCGAAGCACTATTAACTCCATTCTTACCCAGCAGTGCTTCTTTATACGTTCTGTTGTCCCTTGCCTTGTGGAAAGAAGGGTTTCCCTTATGATTCTTGCGTACTCCCATATCTCTGGGTGAAGCAACTCCTTTGAAAGTCGGTGCAGATCCCCTGCGATAACCAGGACCAGAAACTGGCCGAGGGAACCTAGCTTTAGCCACGCTGATACTAAGCCCATCGATACGGGATTGGTTTGTTTTCCTAATAGCATTCTCCATATCATCTCTCGAATCCATGGTAACAAAAGCAAAAGTGGAGGACTTATACTTTGTTTCCAGATTCGTTGCCGAAATAAAGACTCGTCGGACCACGCCGTGGTGGTTGAAAAGTTCCCTGATAGAGAGACGGGACACCCTTTTACTCAGGTTATCGATAAATAACGTCCACTCCTCAGTCTTAGTCGTTGCTGAATTGCCCGCCGCCGACGTGTTCCTCCGATGATCATCGCTTCTCCTCTCCGCGCTGCTTCCGTTCTCCATATTACAACTTAATTTTTTTTGAATTTTACTTTTGATTGTTAAAAAATGTGGAATGTGGTCCGCTTTTTTATTTGGTAATATTGGTTTCTTTCTATTTGGTATCAAATCATGGATTTGATTTTTACTTTTGATTGTTAAAAATGTGGAATGTGGTTTCTAATAAACACTATTATTTTCATAAATACTAGTGCCAGACCCTTGTTATTTTTCCAACCAGATTTTATTTATTTCCTCTCAAAAGTGAAGTTTCGAATTTGTAATTCAGATATGAAACACTGCATAGGATTTCATATGCATATTTGAACCATTTATTGAAATATCTTAATAATCTCAATAGATATCATAACTGAATATAAAAAGATGTGCATATTAGATTTTATTTGATAACTTTAAAAATCTTAATAATTTTGTGACGAAATATGTCAATCCGTCACAAATTTTTGAGAGATCCACGTATTCCGTCACAAATTTCTGACGGGCCTATATTTTTCGTCACAACTTTTAAAGTTTCCCGCCTCCATTTCCAATTTCCCTCCATCCAAACATAAAATTTTAAACCCACTCACTTTTTACCCTAATTTTTCTCCTATTTAAACCTTTCTAAACTCATCTTTCTCTCAATTCTTTCTTTTTATTTCATCCCTTCTTGTTAACTCATTTTTTTTCATCAAAAGTTCTTCTCTTAATTTCATCTTTTCTTTTACCATCTTTTATCAATATTGATGTAAATTTTAGTTTTTATTCAATGTATCTTTTTTAATAATCATTTTGTTTATTATATTTTTTTAATTAATCACTAACATCTTTCACTTTGTTTTTTGTAGGTTGCTTGGAAATTTTTAAATGATAACAATTTTTTAGTATGTGAACTTTATATTTTACTCTTTCTTATTTTTGAATATTATATTTTCATGTATAGTGTACAATCATATATTCATATTTATTAGAAACATTGAATTGTGAAATATATGTAGTAAATTTATATTTAATCTTTGCTAATAAGGTGAATTTTATTTTTCATCGTATGTTATTATTTCTTTTTAAAGCATTGCTAAAATAGAATATAAACTTGTTACTAGTATTATTATTATTATTATCTAATTTTTCAAATTAATGTAATAATTTGAGTTATATTAATTATTAATTTTTGGTACATTAATTAATTAAAATTTTAGAATCATTTATATATTGGAGGGAATGTAAATTTTTTCGGGTTGAATACCGAGAAAATTTCCCTCTTTTTTTAAAAAAATAATATTTTATTTTCCGACAGAATAGATTAATCCATCGAAAATTAAAAATTTTATTTTTTTTATATTTTTAATATCTCGACGGAAAATGTATGTCGTCGCAAACATAAAATATTTTTATTTATAATTTTCGACGAAATTCTGTCGGTAAATCTCTGACGGAAAAGTTATGTTAGTCAGAAACATAAAGTATTTTATATTTATAATTTTCCGACGAATTTAAGATTTTCCGTCAGTAATTTACTGACGGATTTCCGTCGGTAAGCTTCTGACGGATTATCTCATTTCCTCAGAAATGTTGGTTTCGACCAGCTTTTTTCTGACCCCTCTTTTCTCTCAAAAATTTCGTTAATAAATCCAATTTCTGTCACAAATTTCCTCAAAAATTCCATCAGCAATCACACATTTTTTGTAGTGTGTGGTGCTTGTACAAAGATTCTTACAATGTTTTTTTTATTCGGGTTTTTCAGTGATTATAAAAAGTTTGATTTTTTTTGTGGTTATTTGTCGATGTAATCAAAACTGTGTAGCATGGCAATCTGTCTGATAGTTTGGTTTTCCCATCACTCATTTTTCACCTCATAAAACGTCTCGTTGGATAGAGACAAAAATAGATTTATAAAAGTTTCTAAGTTCTTTGATAATGTACGACAATCTTAAGATAAGAGTTTTTTTTTTCTTTGCACATTTAATTTTCATATTTAATTTTTATATGAGTTGTGATATAGTCCTCGTTTTCTTCTTTTTGGATCCATTATATTTGTGAGATTTATTTTTTTAATAAGATATAGTTGTCATTGTTAAAAGAAATATATGTATTTATAATTTTATTGAGATAATAATATGTAATTTGCAATCAATTTATAAACTTAAACACTAAATTTATAATTATTTTAATTAATATTTAAAATTAATTTGATATTTTGTTCATATATGTAAGTGTCTTGCTTGTACGTGTAATTAACTTAAGATGTCATTTGGCAATGATTCTAAAAATAACGTACGTCAACAATTTCTAAAGCAACTAATTAAAGTTCTCTGTCGATACTCTCTTCTCTCTTAAATTGTGGGTCGAAATCCATTAAGAGCAAACTCCCATTTTCCCTCCCTTAGATAAAAATTGTTAAAAAAAAAAGAATAATGAAACTACGAAAATGACTAAAAAATGTTTGCTTCAAGATACATGACCGTAGATAATATAAATAGGGTTATATTTTGATACACAATGTGTGTAAAAAATTATACAACTTTCATATTTAAACTATAAAATCTAAAACTTAAATATCTAATCCTAACCCCCTAAAACATAAACTCTAAATCTTAAACCCATTAATATAAACCCCTAAACCCTAAATTCTACACTCTACAATCTAAACCACTAAACCCTAAACTCTAGCCTAAATTCTTTAAATTCTAAAATTTAAAAATTGGTGTGAACTAAAATTTATACAAACTTATGTATCAAAGTATTTTTTTTATAAATAAGCCATGCGTCCTAAGATTATTTATGTAGGAATTATTATTATTATCTGCACATGCTATGACTAATTTATACAAGATGCGTTTAAGTTTTCGATGTATATTTAAAATAATAAAAGAGTTAAAAAGAAATATCAAATGTAGAAGTAATTTTTTTTCATAAAAAATTACCTTGGAGTTTTAATTAATTTTCTTTTTCAACATTTTAATTCGATTAGAAAGTAATAATATAGTCTGATTTCATAAGTGGATAAACTCACATGTACTTGTATATTATTAAATTGAACAAAGAATAATATTTAATTTACATCAGCTTGCCGATAAACCCTATAACTTTTACATGAGATAGCACAAGCCTAATGGTGTAAAAGAAAAATGTTAAATTGCATTATTTAAGATTCAGTACTACCCAATCCTAACAGGAGTGTTTAAATCAGTTTAATCAATTTTTAATTGTAAGAGTCTAAAACAGACAACATATACCGCAATACACTACTATACACTTTTAATTTTTTTAATAATTTTTAAATAAATATTAAAATTTTTAGAGACTCAACTCGTAATTAACCACTAAACTGCAAAAGCGTGTCGATATCATCAGTGGTCTACTGACTCGTGTGGTGGAGGGTGTCAACAACGGCAAACCCTTGTGCATTTGCATAAATTTGGGTTCCACTTCCACCGACTATATAGCTATAGGAGACTCGGCCGTAGCTGTACGGTGCACCCCAAAGAAACCGATGGCATCGTCTTTATCCGATCATCTTAGCGATGGAACATAGCAGTGAATGCCATTGTATGACTGCTATCATCCATATAAAATTCTTGTGCTTTACCCCTAATTCATGTCCGTCAATTCGTCATTGATTACGGTTATGTTCTTCCTAACAATTCAAGCTCAACTCGATCAAAAATTGGTTAACGGTCGATTCGAGTTAACTCGAATTCGAACTTGACTCGAGATCTTAATAAGTCGAGCAAGATTCAACTCGATTCAATAAATTCGTGAGCAACTCGTTATTTTTTTTTTATAAGTTTTTATGATTTTTTAGTGGCTACCTTAAAAACATTATGTTCCAATAAGTTTAAATAATAGTTGAAAATTCTAGAAAAAATTAGTGACTTGCTAGGTAATTTACCTATAAAACATTTGGTTTCAAATTTCCAAAACATTTTGTATTTCTCTGAGAATTCAAAAAAGTTAATTTGTACTAATAAAAAATAACTTATAATAATTAGCCTTTACTTTTTTTTATTAAATTCTTTCCTTTTTTAATGGCTTAAGAGTGTTTTAATCCCTTGAACTTTTGAACAAAGATCAATTTAGTCCTTAAACATTTTTTGTACTCAATTAAGCCCCGAACCAACAAACTTAATTAGTTAAGTCTTTTGACCAATTTTAATCATCATTTTTTGACGATTTTTTCTTGAGATATTAATGTTATGCGTCTCACTACAGTTTTGTCATGTGACATTTACGGATTTTTTAAAAAACTATTTTTGATAATTTTTATAAGTTTTTTTAGAATTTTTAGAACTTTTAAATAATTTTTTAAAATAAAAAATCTCAAAATATCAAGTGATAACATTGTAACACGACACGTTGCACCAACTAGTCCAAAAAATTATTGGATTTAACAATCAACGTTGCTCAAAGGGGTGAATTGATGAAATTTTGGAGTATAATGACTTAATTGAGTGCAAAAAAATTCAGAGGCTTAATTGATTTTTTTCAAAAGTTTAAGAGCTTATGATACTTTTAAGCCTTCTTTTATTAAAAAAAATTCTTTTTTCATTATTACTCTATGTATAAAAGTAGAAAATGTGAAAAGTTTACAATTCCCACAAAAAAAATATGGTTGAAAGTTAAAACTTAAAATCTCTAAAGTCTCTCATTTGTTGTTCATCGAAGATTGTTGAGAAAATAAAAATAGTCTTACACTCGAATATCAACTTTATCTTTAATTCGATCATGATATGTTCGTTTATTCATCTCCTCAGCCGTCATGCTTTTCTAAATTTGTATGTTTAGTATCACTAGATTTTATCTATATTTAAAAAACAAGGTAAAAAAATTGGCAAGCTTAACGAGCAACGAGTCAAGTCGAGCAACGAGATATTTTTAATGAGCACGAGTTGAGTAAAATTTTATCGAGTTTAACGAGTAACGAGTCAAGTCGAGCAACGAGATTTTTAAAGATCAAGAGCGAGCACTACTTAACTCAAAATCAACTCACTTTATAAGTACCCTAATTACAGGTGTCAAGACCAAATTGGTTGCAATTGTTCTAGACGATGGAAGAGATGGGACTGTGTTATCGTCAGTGACGGCTCCTGCTCTATTAAAATAATATTTCATGATCTCTTGTTTTGATATATTATTAATTTAGGGTAAACTACATAAATGACCACCATAGTATTGGTAAAGTCGCGATTTGACCACCTTACTTTTTTTTCTAAGCAATTAAACCACCAAACTACTTAATTGGTTGCAATGTGACCACCAACCGTTAGAAACTAACGGAAGGAGTGACGTGGCAGTTAGTAAAATTGGTATAATTACATATTTGGTCCCTGCTATTTGTACATTTTATCAATTTAGTCCTAATTTTAATAAATAAAATAATTTGATTATTTAATTAGACAGCGACACGTGTCACCACCTGATTGGAGGAGCAAAATAAAAATTATTAAATAAAAAATATATAAATAAAGTCCTCCAATAAGGTGTCGACATGTGTCGTTGTCTAATTAAATAATCAAATTATTTTATTTATTAAAATTAGGACTAAATTGATAAAATGTACAAATAGCAGGGACCAAATATGTAATTATACCAATTTTACTAACTGCCACGTCACTCTTTCCGTTAATTTCTAACGGCTGGTGGTCACATTGCAACCAATTAAATAGTTTGATGGTTTAATTGCTTAGAAAAAAAGTAAGGTGGTCAAATCGCGACTTTATCAATACTATGATGGTCATTTATGTAATTTACCCAAAAATTTAATAGTGTATAGCGATGTGCATCATCCGTTCTAAAATTTTTCTTTAATTAATAAAAAAGTATTATGTTAACGAATAGATATTATAATTTAATTTTTTGAAGTACTGCTTGACAATTTAGTTTTCAAATTTTGATGTAAATATTTAAAAATTGTAACCTTTATGATTATTTCTTAAATCTAAATATTTATTACATGCTTATTTAGTAGTAAATTTGAACTCTTAAAAGTATTTTTGAATTTAACATATCGTAGATTTTAAACATTTCAACCATTAAACTCAACTAATTTATTTATAATATGTGTTTCATTCGTACAATTTATATAACAAATTAAATCTAAATATGAATTTTTTAACAAATCTAACTTAAGGGAGGAGAAAGAGAAATTTACTACTAATAGGTATTAAACTTATAACTTAAGAAACAGGGAAGTGTGTCAACTGAAAGATGAATCAGCCAAAGATGATCTCATAACAGTCTCCCAAACTCAAAATTGCATAAACCCAAAATATTCATACCTGAAAATAACCAAAACACAAAAACAATACGAACCAACTTAATAAACCGCACATGGAGCGAGTTGAATCAAAATTAATCAAAACTCCAAAATAACCCGAATCCAAAATTAACTCGAACAAAAATGACCTAGAAATTTTTAAATATAAACCAACCCAAATAAACCGAGTCTTGATCCACCTAATGGACAAGTCTAGCTTAAACACAGATGAAGGCAAACAATTTTTCATTTATTTATAAATGATACTTATATAACTATAGCAATTAGCATGCAATAAACATAGAAACAAACAAAGGAGATCTTCTCATCTTCAAATCCATTACCTGCAGGCACATATATATATACAGATGCAAAGAATGATAATATTACCTCACAGACAACGCAAAAATGATATATCCAACAATTTATATAACATCAACTGAACTTCAGGTTTATGTTAAAAAAAAACTGAAGTGCAGGTTTGGCACTCGTTCAACAACCTTTCTCACACATACAAATTCGAACACTAAAATTTTTTACTCTAATCTAAACAGTCAAATTGAAAACATTATAAACTAACCAAAGTACTCCCTCCGTTTTCTTCTTCATTATTATTATTCTTATTAAAACTGTCTCCTAACACCGACAATAATAAAAAAGTATAAGACCAAAAAAATAAAATAAAATAAGTGAATATACATCCAAACATTCATCAGCTATCTCTTGCATATCCACTAGTCTCCTCCGCAACCTTTGTCCACACATCTGAAATTTTCTCAGCATATCCCACCTGTTACATTTTCACAAATATATGTGAGCTACGACTCGATAGCAGCAATTTCCTTTTTCCTTCTTTTCAATTCCATAAGTACGTTACGACAATTTAACTGCAGAAACTGAATTACCCACACTATAGACAAGCAGCCTTAACCCACAAACCAGAATCAGTACTCCTCTAACAAGCCATTTTTTAGGGTGGGACACAACGAAAGAGGACAACTCAAGCTAAAAGGATGGGGAAGTAGGCGGCATACACTGGTAATAGCCTCTTATATAGTCATGTAATGTAGCAGTAGAAACAAGGACAACTAAATTGGTTCACGTTGCAGTTTGATAATGAAATCAAACACAATCCACAAGGACCTCTTGTAAAAGGGGGAAAGAGAGAAGAAAAGAGGAAGGGGCAGCATGGTCACTAAGACACCGTGAAGAAATATGCAACCACCTTTTACTAGGGTATTGAAACTGAACAAATATACCTAAAAGCAAATCAACTGTTTGGTTTATATGCCAAGACAAGCACCAATAGGCTTGGTCAGCTAACACAAGTTTTACCCTATAAATTTGAGGATACAGAATAGGGCAGTTTCATTTAAACAAGTTTAAGAAAAGATAATGTACATAGAATCCTCAAACAAATTTAATTATAGCTTCGTTTGCACAATAAGATCATCATCATGGAATGGAAAACAAGAAACTAAAATTACCTGATTTACAACAAACCCCTTCAACATGTTCAAGAAGTCAACACGTCTTTCTTTGTCAAGCCTTTCAAGTTCACACCTGTTATTTTCCTGCAGTTATGTCATCATGAAACAAACTTAGAAAATGAAGATAACCGTGAAAATGTAGACCATGTACTAGAAAATGCAGATATAAATCACACCATGTAAGTGCCTACAAAATCCACAATAAAAGGACCTGATATTATACATTTGTCTGACACAACAGAGAGCGAAATGAGAATCGGAGTAAAACAGAGGAACCAGGGTGCATTGTAGTGCCCCTCTTTGCTTTCAATTTACCACATGAAGCGGGAGAGAGAAAGAGCTTGAAGCAAGGGGTCTATCGCTAGATAGTAGATATACCATTATTCCCTTTAAGTTAATCCTATCATCAGTGTTGTCAAGGTGTGCGCCTAGGCGCATCTGCACCTAGGACCATTGCTAGACAAACAATTCCTCACACCCTTTCAGGTGAGGCGCATTTGATCAAGTGCATGCCTGGCGCACCCAAGCACGATTTTTGCAATGCAATAAGCATAAAAAAGCCTGCCTCGATAATGTTTTCTTTTGTTTCTTTTGGTTCACTTTCTTCATTACATGTACCTTACTACTAGTAAGAATAGGGTGGTATCAAACTCTCCCCAAGGAAAAAAAATGCATATTGAGTGACAAATAGATTGCATGTTTTGCAGAAAAAATAGATTAGGCAATATAACAGTTCTAGCGCCTAGAGTGCAGTACCTTGCACCCTTGTCAACATTGCCTATCAATCTTCAGCTACTCTTTCACATCCTGCTTTAATAGCTTTACTTAAGATTTAATGAAGGTGGACAACCTAAGAGCTGTAATGTAATTAATATTACTATTATAATTATAGAAATATTTGTATACATTTCTTATTCATCTACATACTAGATATCATTCCCCATTTGGCTCCATAAGAAAGCAAAGATGATAACTTTTCTAAATTCTTTTGAAAAGTAAGCATGATTATTACCATGGCATCATACACGCACAAACGGAAGGAAATATTAATAAGAGTCAACTACTAAAGTGGGGAAAACATATATGGTATGAACGGACAAGAGTACAGTCTAACAATAGCTAAAGGGTAGAATAGATATGCCTCAATCTCCTGGTTATAAGACTTTATATTTTAGGGAAAGTTAGGAGTGAACTAACTTTAGCACAAACATTTTCATGGATATCTAGCATTGACTCAAACATGCAATGTACAAAGGATATATTCATGATCATAGCATGACCACAAGAAAAAATTACCGCATCAACAACAAAGCAGAAAAAAAGTTATCTTCAGATTAAGATAAAAAGGACATTATGAAATTATTTACCTTGATCCGCTCATATTCTCTTATGGCAACATTTTTAGAGTCTTCAGTAACCCGTATAGTCTCTTTTAGTTCCTCTATCTTGTGATTCCTAGATTTGTCGCCACCAAATATTTTTGATGACGCAGCTTCAAGTTTTTCAGCCCTTGAATGGAGTGTTGATAGTTCTGAAAGGAGAGTTTGAACCGTCAATAAAGCACTTGTTCGATCTGCAAATGCACCATGTACAGCTAACATAATCCCAAGATATTCATGAAGTGTATCCTGAAATGGACAAAAAACAAAGTACATTATAAATGATTGGAATTCAGTTGAAATATATAAATCTCAACAGAAATTGAAATTGTCAGCAATAATTCCTTAAATTAATGCATGTACTAACAACAGTAATTATATTCTAGGCAATCAACAAGCAATCAATTCTACATAGCTTCGGACAGTTAAAAGTTGCCATTGCCAAATTTACTGATTGCTAGAGATTTAGTTTATTGTAAACACACATTCTAGTACAAAAACTATATATTCCACCAAATGAGTTCTCGTGGATATCTAAATGCCATGTTAAGTTGAAAGAATAAAATGAGGAAAAGATTTTTGCGCATCACCAAATGCTTGACAGTCTGCGCATTCAATTCTCGATAAAATCTGCTAGCTTTGACTGCAGCAGTCGCTACACATTTCATGTCAGCAGCACGCACTCTCTGAGAATTGTACATAGCCTCCTCATTCTCAAACTTTGTCAGCTTAATAAACGCCAATCCTAATTCTCCCATTGTCTCTCCCATATCTTGCTGAGCTTTAACAAGAGCCTCAGCCTAAAAGAAAATTGACAAGATCCAAAAACAAAACCATGATCAAGAACTTCATCCCACAAGATTAAAATGTGCATTTCAAACTCTAAAAAGAACACCAACATTACCTGCTGAGAAGCATTGCTGATTTGTTGCTCAAGATCATGAATCCGCTCTTTGTTCTCCATAAACACCTTATCCTCCTCCACCACAGGTGGTTTAGAACCGCCCCAATCATTTGCAACAGATTGTCTCAACTCCTTAAACAAACGCAACAAATCCCTCCCACCTTTCGCAGGCTGTACCACCTCATGCGGTGCCACCACCGCAGTACTTTCCCCGAACAACTGCTTAGGTAATTTCACAGCACCGTCAAGCATCCGTGAAGCCACATCGGTGCTCAAAGACAACGGAAGTCTCCCTTCAACCTGCAAAAACACCTTCAACTCATCACTTAGTCTAATGACCGGATGTTCCGCAAGCCTCCTCAAATACTTCTCCAATGCAACCCTTCTTTGCTCCACAAATTCTTGCTTCTGCATCACCTGAGATTCAACCACATTTTTATCCGGCCTCGGCGGAATAAAATACCCACGGTAAGCTTCGGCTAACCGATCCGACAATGTGACCACATCTCTAAACCTTCTCCTGACACTAAATTCGGAGGATCCGAAATCTGGAATGTTGGTTCTCGTGGCAATTAGGTAAGTGTAATAAGCATTACCTCCGGGGACAAGTGAATTCGTGGTCTCTTGCTCTTTTTTAGGGTTAGAAACCGTGATTTTGATGTAATCAGAGCTGGACGATGAGGATCTGGAGAGTGAGAAGGAAGAATCGGGATCCTGAGACGTGGAATCGACGCGGTTGATTTCGTTGGCAGAGTTGTCATCGAAAGGACTGAAGATGACGTCAGCGTAGGAAGGAGGCTCGATGTAGGAGTTGTTATCAGATGCGCTAGGGCTTCTATAGACCGGAGGAGAGAGCAAGGGATCGGAGTCGGCGGGATTTGAGAGCACCGGCGAGGAAAGCGGGTGGCGCGTGGATTCGGAGATTGATGAGTTGGCGCTCCGGAAACTGGAGTAGGAGCTGTTATTGTTGGGGTGGTTAGTGGTGAGTGGGTCGTCGAGAACGAGGTTTTCCATTTCTTCAGGGGAAGCGAAGAGGTGAGCTTCCTCGAAGCCAGGGTTCTCAGAGCCCATCATCTTTAACAATTCGAATCAAAACTTTCCCAGTAAAATCAAACTAAGAAGAAATAAATTAGAAGAGCTTGAATGAAATGAGCTAGGGTTATCGATGATTCCGATGGTTCATGTATGGGGGGCGCGTCAACTCTAGCAGGACTCCGCAATACGCAGAGGGGACCTGTGTTCGAGGCGAAGAAGATGATGCAGATGGTAGGGAAGGGCGAACATTAATGAGAAGCGCGTGGCGCGTGGGGTTGGGTGCATCGGAGCATTGGAAAACGTGAGGAAAAAAACTGTGGATTAAGTTCAAACTGAAACAGAAACCGTAAGGATTTTTTTTTTAATTGAAACGATTAACTTACAATGATGAATGAAGAGCGTTGCTGGGCCTGTTTTGGGATTTGGACTTTGGCTTGGGACTTCGGGTAATTTTTGGATAGCTTCGGCCTGTTAATTACTGTTTTCTTATAAAACGTTGATGGTAATATATATGTTAGTTTATGGTCAATGTTTAGGGTAGGAGGTTATCCCTTTTAATAATGTCGTCTTTAAGATTTGAACTCGTATTCTCTTTTTAGGAGTATAATGTACATTTTTTGTTAATGTTTATCGTTTTAATATTTTTTATCATTTCTTTCTCTTTCATACTTTTATTTTTATTTAATTTTAATTAACCAATTAGATGGTGACATGTGACTAAATAAAAAAAATCAAAGTAACATGAAGAATTAAATTTTACCGGCGCTAAGTTTCAAACCCTTGTCCCCTTGTACAATGAGGCTAAGCACATACTAACTAGGCTAGGCCTAGAATTTATTTTATTTCCACTAAAACATATATTTAAGATTATTAAGTTATATTTAACCCCAAAGAAGATATATTAAATTATCAAAACACAAAATAGAATATTAAAGTTAGGTGAGGGATTTAAATACAATACCCTTCAGATGAAGATTCAAATATGTAATCACTCAGTTAAATTGAAAATTTGTTATAATTTTAACTAATTTAATATTTAATCTTATCTCTATTAAAGTTAAAAATGAAACTAGATCTATTTTTTTCACTTTGTTTGACAATAAAAAACTAAATAAATAATATATTTTTTTAAAAAAATAGTACTAAATTATTCTAAAAATTAAATTAATAATATTTAATTATGGTAGAATATTTAAATAATTTAAAATTTACATAGAAATAATTATTTAAAATAATATTTATAATTTTAAATAATTATTTATATATATATATTATAAATTTACAATGTATAAATAATTTGATTTTTTTTATTTTAGTCTGAGTTAAGATTAAATTACTAGAAAATTATAAAAATTATTGACTAATGATGTTGTTTACCTTAAATAATTTAGAGAGGGTAACCGGATGGAGTGCGAAATTTTTATTCTAAATATGAACTTGTCCCGTCCTAATTCAATATTTTTAAAACTCGTCTCGTCTTATTCCGAACTCGAATATTTTTATAAAATTCGTTTTTCTCAAATCGGCTTAGATTCTGACAAAATTGGATAATTTTGCTGTCCTAATTATCAAACGTGCGGTACATCTTGCGCTGCTTGATTATTGCAGAGAACAGCTTACCTTGAATTGAAAGCCAAGTTTAAGGAACCACAAGCTGCACCTTTCCTTTTCATGGACGCAAGCCAATTCTCAATGTCCATGTTCTAAAAATCTGATCGAAGATCAAACTCATCACATATTATTTTTTTGGCATAAAGTCAAAAGTAACCCCTTAACGTTTGACCTTTTTGTCACTTTAGCTCTTATTATTATTTTAGTTCAGACAAGCCCTTAACGTATTATTTTCGTTCAAAATTCACCATAGATAGATGAAAATCGATAATTGACTAACGGTCAACATTTTTTGCTGACTAGGCACGTCCATGTAGACTGAATTGCTGACGTGGCATGTCCACGTGTAAATTAGATGCTGACGTGGCATAATAAAAATATTTATTAAATTAATTGCTTTTTATATTTATTTTATATTAATTTTTAACAAATTAAATGATGCGAAAGGCAAAGATAAGAAGTAAAAACTACTACTACTTAACGCTGCTAGGATTCTATCCCAGGTTAGAGGATGAAATGCAAATAACCTAACCACCAAGCTAACAAACTATCTTGTTAGTCCTTTACCAAATATAATATTTATTTATTATCTCTAGGATGGGCTTGAAAACGCCCTTGTTTATAAAACATTAAATTCATACCATTTATTTTATTTTATTTTAAATCTTGATTTCTTTCTTCAGTCTCATTTCTAATAGATCTTTCCTTTCAAATTCATTCGAGAAATTTCGGCTCCGTTTGGTTGTAGAAAATATTTTCTATTTTGTTTTTTATTTTTATTTTTAAATAATATTTTTTATTTTTAATTTTCTAAAAATTAGAAAACATGTTTGGTTAATAAAGATGGAAAGTTATTTTCAAAAATGAAAATAGTGAGGATGTATTTGCGTATAGCTTTTCAAAATAAAAATGAAAAAAATAATTACTAAATAATTGAAATAAAATATAATTATAAAATATAATAATAATAGATAAATAAAATAGGAAAATGAACCAAAATTTTAAGAAAATGGCATTAGAATAATTCGAACCCGGGTTAAAATTTAAAAATCCTTGTTTTTGTTATGAATATTTATCTATGTGGATGTCTATCATGATTAGAACTTTATCTAAGGAGTTTGATTTATTTATTATTAGGAATATTATCTCTATTAATTAGAGTTTAATGTATTATGTACTTCTTATGCCTATAAATAGATGATTCATTGAAGGCATTGTATACAATTCTATTTTTGAGAATAATACAAATCTCCCTCTTTCTCTCATCTCTTTGTTCTTCTTGTTCGTTGTTCTTCGTTATTTTATTCACAACACGTTATCAGCACGAGACTCTAATCAACTGAGGTCTTCATCGTTCGAATTCAAAAGAAGTTACCGGGAAGAATTCGATTATAGAATGAACCAAAGATAAGTTTTTTTTCTCCTTATTTTTTTTAGTTACCGATTGTCTTTCTCTTTATATTTTAACTTGGTTTTAATTTTTGAAAAGTTTGAAAGTATGTTTAATTTTATTCGAACATTGGAAAGAGATAAATTTGTGGCTTCTCACAAACCAAAAGACGAATCGACAGAGACGAAGAGGTTGTGTTTGGTGTAAATTACGTGTGTTTTCTCTTGTTCCTAAAAGGGTTAATTAGCGGTATGCTTATTCATACTTTTACTTATATGATTATATTTGATATTTTTCATATTATTATTTATGTCATTTTATTTGGTAAAAGTTAATATTTTTAACCGTGTTTTGAGTTTTACATGATATGCTTAAATGGCTTGGAAAGAGATGTGATATAAAGGGACTATGAGAAGCTATATCGGTCATATGCTATGTCTCCATTGTCCACGAGAGAAAAATCAATATCGGTAAATTTTGGTTTTATTTTTATTCTTTATATTATTATTTTAAAGTGCGATAAATCATGATGATTTTGAATTTACAAGAAGATTATTATAAAGTCTATATTTGCTCGAAAGTAATATTTCTTCTTCGTTGAAAAATTTGACCATAGACTTCTCCCAATTTCAAGTTACGAAAATTCTTCTTGATCTAAAAAGTTTTATGGGAGACATTCCTTGAAGTGAATGCAAAGCATGATGTTTATTCCATGCGATTATCAATGATGGGGCATTCCCTGAAGTGAATGCAAGCATGATGTTTATTCCATGCAATTATCAATGATGGGGCATTCCCTGAAGTGAATGCAAGCATGATGTTTATTCCATGCGATTATTGGATCTGTTTCATTCCCTGAAGTGAATGCAAACATGGTAAATCATTATTCAATTAGAGACATAATTTCGATATAATCCAAGTATAATTGGCTGGACATCCCGTTCTGCGAGGCTACTGGTCTCAAAGGAGGTTTTTAAAGGACCTTGTGGACAGGTTTAACAATGCCGCGTACGAGGATTAAATCTTTGTTCTCTGTGATAAGGATATGTGAAAAAGGTTTTAAAGGCCCACTGGCTCTACTCCATTCCTTGAAGTGAATGTGAGATTATATTATGGAAGGAATAAAAAATCACATTAAAAGTTGTGGTCGTGGTCGAGGCTATGAATATACACATGAAAAATATAGTCGTTTTAAGAATACTTCTACCCGCTGGTAGCGAAGTTATAAGGATGACAAGAGTGATAAAGATCATTTTAAGGAAGTGAAATCATTTTACCAATGTGATGTTATAAACCATTGGTTTCGTACTTGTCAAACGCCAAAGTACTATGGACTTTATCCATAATCATGAATGATAAATGAAATAAAATATAAACAAAATTTGTTTATGGCGAAAATAATTATGGCGTTATTGGTCCAACTCAATTGGATATTGTTAATTTTCTCATAACCCTTGAAGGGAATAATTTACCATTTATTTTATTTCCCTTATAACCTCTAACAGGAATAATTGGTTTTTTTTTTATTTTTTATTTTTTATGTTAATTCGTTTTATTTATTATTTATTTATGTTAGTTTGCTTTATGATTATTTATTTCACATATTATTTATTTACGTTTTATGTTAATTTATTATTTGAAGAATATGATTACTTCCGGAATAAAATATACAATGAATTGTGGCTATTTATGCCTAGAATTGTGGCTATTTATGCCTAGCAGATAATGCAAGTACTCATATTGTACTTAAGCATAAGAAATACTTTTCCCATTTAAATGCAAGGGGAAATATGAGTAGTATTTCTCAAAGTACTAAAATATCAATACTTCGGAAGAGCACTTGAAAGTTTATCTCTGATAGATAATCGACTTGATATAATGTGCTATATTTTATATTTTTCACTCCTCGAAGTGAATGATACAAAGTACATATTTTCATTACCTGAAGTAAATGAAACAAAGCACATTTTAAAAGGTGCACAATTATACATTTCTCGATTAAAATGCAATGGAATAATGTGAGTACTATATCCGAAAGTACTAATATCACAAAAGGCTCTGGTTGAGCAAATATGTTATTGTCAAATGGAACTTTATTCCATATTCACAGTGCGTTATACTCGTCAAAGTCATAAAGAGAGCAATATGAGTTCGCAAACTATCCCTTTGGGAATTATAGATAACATATGTTATCAATTGGCATTTGAAATAAGTCAATATGGATATAAGTTCTGGTAGCCAAAAAGTCAGTTGAAAGCTCTAGGAAAGCTATATATTGCTACCAAAAGATAATTTCAATTGAAAGCTCCGAAAAAGCTAAATATATTCCTATTTAAAGGAACAATTTTGATGGTCGTACTAGACATGTACGAGTAAGATTGAATTACATGTTATGGTAAACAAGAAGTTTACAAATTCAGAGATATATACACACATATATATAGTTGGCATGATCGGTTAGACCATCCTGATCAATAATGGTGCAGAAATTATTGAAATTTACATGCACATGTATTAAAATAACCTATAGTTCTTGTGGTGCTTATTCTCAAAGGAATTGATTAAATTCCACTTATTAAAGAACGTGAAATTCTTGTGTTGCTTAAAGGAATTGATTAAATTCCTTTTACTAAAAGAACATGAAGTTTTTGTGTTGTTTGTTCTCAAATGATATAGATGATCCCACTTACCAAAAGAATTAGAACTTAAAGTTCTTGTACTGAAGTTAAGACTGTATGTCTTGCATATCTGAACGAAATATGGGCCCATATATCCACAAATGTGGAAAGTTTTATATGATTTTAGTAGATACATCTACATTGTTTTATCGACTTACAACCAGAAGTTTGTGAGATTGATTTTAAAAAGATTCAGATTATGCAGTTAGACTATTCGTCTTGAAAAGCTAGTGGGTTTATATTTTAGGCTATATCAGTTGTTACAAAGCCTATTGATTATGAAAAATATAGTTTAGCAAAATTTCAATTGGATGCCTCCTATTTAATAGCTAAACTATGAGAACAAAAGAGTTATTATTTATATGGTGTTTCCATATAGCAACACTTATACGCATCAAGCCAACGAGTTATAATAAACTCCCCGTTATGATTGGGTTTTGGTCAGAAACCATACATTTCCCATTTTATGATTTTTTAATGTGCGATATGAATTGCTCCACCACAACGCACAAAATGGGTAAATAAAAAGGGTTGAGAATATATATTGAGTACGAGTCTCCTTTTATGTTTAAATTCTTAAACATTAATTAGAGAATCATTTATGACATGATTTTTCTCAACATCAGGGGGAGATAATAATCAGCTGGATAGAGGAAAATGAATTATCATTATCTAGATCCTCGTATATGAACTAGAAGTTCATAAGATAATTCATGTTATTACATGTCAACTGCCAGACATATTTACTGACCCAATGAGAGTAATTAAGTCTCATATACCAGCTGAAACGCTCTAAGTTTAAATTACATGTTAGAGCGAGAGAATGTAAATCATGCCTGAAGCATGATAGTTGAAATGGTTCCAATGATCAAAATTCTCGTAAATAGAAAGTAATATGAGATGATCATATTAGAGGCGGGTGCTCCTGAAGAGACCCAAGACATAACTAATAATAAAACTCTTGAAGAGTTTCAGGTACCTGAAATAAAGATTGAAATCTTGAAGAGATCTCGATGAGTTATGTCATTACGAGAATGGAACCAGAAAATTGAAAAGTTGTCGACAACGATTTTACAAATAATTTTACATAAAATACTTCTATAGAAGTAAAGAAAGAAATCGAGGATCTTGTATAAAATCTATCCAGAAGTATAGATATTGAATTGGTCTATGTTGAAAGACGCTTTGAACTTCTAAAATAGAAGTATTTGGACCAGCAGTCCAAACACCTAAAGGTGTAATGCAAGTGAGGCACAAATAAGTAGTCGTAAATACGACTTGAACTATGATTTATGAAAAGTTTTAATTACTTCATGGTGGATGCAATTACTTTGGCAGTTATGAAAAATTTTGCATGCGTCTAATTATTTGTGGATCCATATTTATCCTTGAAGGATTTAAAATGCTAGAAGCATTTGGAAATTTCCGAGGAAATTTATTTAGACATGTCTCATGAATATTTTGGCGCATTTGGTATAATCGCCTTAGTGAATACTAATTGAGCAATTACTATAAGAATGATCAGATTTCCTGATGCATTTTATAAAGGAGTTTGGATCAAGATCCATTATGATAATTTTAGAACTCCTAAAGAGCTTCAAATTAGAAACTCGTGAAGTACTTTCAATACAAGTACTTGAATCTTGACATCAAGTTTATCTTGACCTGAAGATCGATCATTTTTATATATTTCCTTTTGTCTATGAATAGACATAAGCTGAAAGAATCTTAAAGAAGATTCAATATGAATAGAGCATATCTATTGAGTATCCCAATAGTTGTAAGATTGTTGGATGTGAATAAAGATAATTATATCTTTTCTTGGTTTTGAAGCACTATATATTAGTTGGTCAAGCAATATCCATGGATATACAAAGATCATTACATTTAGATCTTCAAACATCCGTCGATGCCTCCTCAAATTTTGTAGAAATAATTGCTATGCACAAGGCAAGCCAAAAATGTGTTTGGCTAAAATCATTGACCCAACATATCCAGAAGATATGTAGATTTACTTTCACAAGATATGATATGAAGCTATTTTGTGTAGAGATAATGCAAGATGTATATCTCAATTGAAAGGCGGATACATCGTGAAACATATTACTCTAATGTTTCATTCCTCAAGATCTTTAGAAAAATAATATTCAAGATTGAATTATGGAGATTCAAAGATCTTTTGTGATGTTTTCATGGGGGGAAGGAAATACGCGTTGCACTTTTTTTCCCTTAACCGAGGTTTTGTCCCAATGGGTTTTCCTGGTAAGGTTTTTAATGAGGCAACATGTTATGCGTATTAAAGATGTGTGTACTCTTTTTCCTTCACTAATGAAATTTTTTCCCACTGGGTTTTTATCTTAGTAAGGTTTTAACGAGGCACATTATCTTCATAGACATCCAAGGGGGAGTGTTATGAATATTTATCTATGTCGATGTCTATCATAATTAGAACTTTATCTAAGGAGTTTGATTTATTTATTATTAGGAATATTATCTCTATTAATTAGAGTTTAATGTATTATGTACTTCTTATGCCTATAAATAGATGATTCATTGAAGGCATTGTATACAATTCTATTTTTGAGAATAATACAAATCTCCCTCTTTCTCTCATCTCTTTGTTCTTCATGTTCGTTGTTCTTCGTTATTTTATTCACAACAGTTTTCATATTTTTCATTTTCCTAAAACATTTTCAATGAAAACTTCTTTTTTATATTTTCAAATTTTCACTCATTTTTGTTTTTATTTTCTAAAAATTATTTTCTATTTGCACAACCAAACACATTTTCTTCAACGTTTTTTATTTTCTAGAACTAAGCACCCTTCAATTCTCATTGTAACCCTTGTCCTCCCCTTCATCATCTTCCTCCTCTTCACTTGGCTTCCCTCGACCACAGCCAACTCAAGACGACATTGCATCGTTATTCGAACAAATATCAGACTAGATGGTGAATCCCATCGCACCACAGTCAAAACCAAAAAAACTAAAAATACGAGAAAATGAAAATGAAGAACCCATATACGATCATGATCTAGAAAACTAAATCCATATACCATTCTCCCTCAAAACTGAATTTTAAGCGTAGTTTGGATTAAAGTTCTAATTCTTGGAATTTAAGGTTTATACTTTCGTGAATTTTGTTTTGAGAACATGGGTTCGGTTTCAGAGGTTCAAAAGCCAAAAGAAACTCTTAAACTATTTGAGTTTACAAACTCTTCCGCTTAAGTGACTACGAGATAGAATACGGGTTCCATTTGTGATGATTTCGGGAAAAAAAATAAAACTCAAATACGATTAACATATGAAAGAGGGAAAAGGGGAGCATTTTGGTGGTTCTAGTAACCAGAGAATAAATCGGACAACATTGGAGGCGGTGACAACACGATTCAAGGAGTTGAGAAACAATGAAAAGGGCATTTTCGAATCCCAATCAGAGAATATATCGGGCAACAATGGTGATAGGATAAAATTGAAAAATAATTAGAAATGTGGTTTGATGCTTTATAATAAAAGGCATTTTCCAGCCCACCCTAGATAATAAATAAATATTATATTTGGTAAAGAACTAACAAAATAGCTTGCTATCTTGGTGGTTAGGCTATTTGCATTTCATCCTCTAAACTTGGGATCAAATCCCAACAACGTAAAGTAGTAGTTTTTACAACCTTTGCTTTTGGCTTTTGGGTTGGTTAAAAATTAATATAAAATAAATATAAAAATAATTAATTTAATAAATATTTTTTTATAATGTCACGTCAGTATTTAATTACACGTGAACATGCAACGTTAGCAATTCAGTCTATATGGACGTGCCTAATCAGCAAAAGACGTTGACCGTTAGTCAATTAACGATTTTTATTTATTTAGGGTGAATTTTGAACGAAAATAAAACATTAAGGATTTGTCTGAACAAAAATAAAATAAGAGCTAAAGTGACAAAAAGACCAAATGTTAAAGGTTATTTTTAACATTATGCCTAATTTTTTTAGTTCAACCAATTAAGTCATGGTTTTATATTAAATTAATACTATAAAACTTATTGTAGTCGAGTAGACAGTAGTTAGTATGTTATGTTTTGAAATGGTTTGGGTTTGGATCCGTGGAAAATCTTTTTATTTTTCACTTCTATAATGTATTAATTGTTTAATTGTATCAACGAATTGTTGTAGTCTAATGATTAAAATATTTATTAATCATCGTCGACAAGTGTTGGTACATTGGTAGGGTACATTACACTCTCAAGGAGATGATGCGAGTTTAAACCTTGGAGATTAGGGGCAGATGCTTTAAGGGACCGGTGGGGCCACGCCCCCGCCCAAAAAAAATTAAAAAACTCAAATTTTACCCTTAAATTTTTTGAAAATTTTAATTTAGCCCCTTCAAGATTTTTAAAAATTCATATTAAACTACAAAATTTTGAATATTTTTAATTAAATTTTCACTCAAATTTTTTTAATTTTTTTGTTATTTCTCTTAAAATTATTAAAAAATTTAGTTGAACTCTCATTTTTTTTAAAAAAAAATTGTTTAATCATCTTAAATTTTTTAAAAATTTAAGTTGACCCTCTCAAACTTTTACTCCAAATTCTATCACTGTTGGAGATGACATTGTTGGGAGGCGAAGTCTTGCACCCCAAACATGAACCATAAAATAGACATGCACATAACCAAAAAAATATTTATTAACCATCAATCATTTAATTTCTTCAAACTCTAGATTCGATCTTGGTCAATGCATCTTTATTTTGGGTAAATATTTCAATGGCTACTTTTGTTTTATAGGTTTTCACTTTTACTCATCAGAATTTTAAAAAAATTTAATCGCTTATGTTATCTTTTTATAACGTTCTGATCACTTACGTTATCATTTATAACGTTTTGGTAACTGATGATAGGGGTCAAGCCAAAAATTCATATAACGGTGTTAAAATTTAAAAAATTATAAAAAGATTTTTTTAAATGGATATAGATAAATTGTAAAAGTTAATTTTTAAGGGGTGTCAATTGTATTTTAAAGCAATGTCAATTATCTTTTAAAGTGGTGCTAACTTTATATTTTAAATATTTTATATAAAATTTAAATAAACATGTTTTTTTATTTCGGATAAAATATCAATTTAATTTTAAATTCGACAAAAATCATCTACCGCATGTCACTATTCACCGTCGTCACCGATTATCGTCGACCGCCGTTTTTGATGACCGTTGGATCCAAAATATTTAATTCATCCATTTTTTTACCTCCTGAAATTTGGTTCTCGTAACTGGGTCGCTTTTTGTTGTTGCAAAATTACATCGCTCACTCATGGAAAAGTGGAAGATAGGAGAAATAGAAAATAAGTAGGTTAGAAGAGATATTAAAATATTAGAGTCAACTTTTTTATAAAAATAGTGTGCAAAAGTTTATGGCTAAATTTATTATTATACCAAATTCATTAACTCTCACGTCACTTGTTGTCAAATTTTTAAGAAAAATGATCAATTTATTACTTCTTTTAACTCGAATGATCTTTTATAATTAGATGGCTCAATAGAAAGCAAAGTTAAGCGCACATAACGTCCCAAAATTATAACACACATCCTAAATTGCTACCCAAACATTTGGACATTCCAATTATCCTTAAACTATTACTCTTATTTTAAATTGGTCCCCAAACTTTTAAGCATTTCAGTTTCACCCCCAAAGTATGACCTTCATTCTAATCCCCAAACATTTGAACATTCTAATTCCACCCCAAATTATTAGTATATACTAATCATGTCTCATGTTAATAAATCAATGATAAAAACTATTAATTGTCAGGTAAACATTGAAGGGGTGTTACGTAATAATATGTTGTAGTATGAACGATAATCTGGGGATGAACTTGGAACATCTAAAAGTGTGGAGACCAATTTAGAATGAGAGTCATAGCTTGGAGATGAAATTAGAATGCTCAAAAGTTTGAGGACCAATTTAGAATGAGTGTTATACTTTGGGGATAAAAATAGAAAATTTAAAAGTTTAAGGATCAATTGAGAATGAGAATGATAATTTGATAACATGTTGTGCAATTAACTCTAAAAAGCACTCTATAATCATTCGATTATATGTGCAATTTAACTTAATATAATTAATATATTAAATAATGTTTTTAAAAACAATTATACATTTCATTAAAAAAATAATTATACAATAGATGAGTATAGAACTGACGATGCACACCGCTAGACACTACTAATACAATACACCGCTAAACACTACTTATTTTGGAAAATTATATCACGCTCGACGAGCACCGATGAGCACCACTAACGACGAGCACCGATGAGCACCATTAATGACGAGCACCGATGAGCACCATTCATTCAATTTATAAACATTAAAAATTTAAACGACTCGTCCTATAATTATAAATTATTTAAAAACCAAAAGGTAAATTAATTAAAATATATTATTTTATTTTTAATTTTCTTTTAAACATAGATCAAAATACCTAAACTACAAAACTTTAATTTTTGTTCATTTAAAATTTAAACCGCCGCTGCTGCTGTTGTTGTCGCCGCTTACAAAATCCTATCTACCCTAAATTACAAAATCTTAATTTTTGCTCATTTAAAATTAAACCCTTTGAGTATATGCCCTCTGTTTCTAATTCACAACGAGCCATTGCCGATAAACAGTACGCGATCTTCTTAAAATTACAATTGATGATGGGTAGACAATACGCTCTAAAGATTGAGTATACGCCACAAATTTTTTTTATAAATACCAATCATCGAATCAACTGATTTAGGGGTAGATGGGATCAGCAATGGCTTTACAGGGCTTCGATGATGGATATACAAGCTTTACGGCAACGGCGGCAGCAACAACAACGACGTCAACTTAAATTTTAAGTGAACAAAAAATAGGGTTTTGTAATTTAAAGGTATGTAGGTATTTTGATTTTAAAAGAAAGTTAAAAATAAAATATTATATTTTAATTAATTTACCTTTTAGTTTTTAAATAATTTATAATTATACGGTGAGTCCTTTAGATTTTAAATCTTTATAAATTGAATTAATGGTGTTCATCGGTGCTCGACGTTAGTGGTGCTCATCGGTGCTCGTCGAGCGTGGCAGACTCGTCCATTTATTTTAATGACATTTAAATGATTTTTAAAAATCTCACAGACTCAACATGTAATTAATCATATTTCAAAAGATAATTAGAAGGAATTATTCCATCAACCATTCTCTCCACCTCATCTATGACCATACCCAATTAGATAAATCCACATCATCTTTATTTTTCACGTAATATTTTCTTATAAATTAAAATTTACAAATCATCATCTTCTTCCCCATACCTCATATATTAAGGGAAAATTGTACGTGCGACGGGCACCGCTGAACACCGCTGAACATCATTAAATTAATTAATAAAGATTTAAAATTTCAAGAACCCATCATACAATTAATAATTATTTTAGAAAAATCAATTAAATTATTTTATATATATTAAAATTTTATTTTTTAATAAGGGTAAACCATATATTTAGTTCTCACCTAATTTCGTATTTCTTTGAACCCTTATTATATAAATATTATTTTAATTTGACCCTATTCTTTATAAAAAAATAATTTAACCCTTAACCCTCAACCTAAAACCCTAAACTATTAAACCTTAAACCCTTAAACTCTTAAACATATCAAATTTTATTAATAATATCAAGAAAATCATAAAACATAATTATTTATCAATTTTTTAAATAAGCATGCCATGTTAATGAAACAACATATCAAAACAAATAAAAATATTGAAAATTCGGTTGCACACGTTATAAATTAGTGATAAATATTGAAAAGTTTAATAATTATTTTCTTATAATTCAATAAATTTAATGATCATTCTATAATATACAAAAAATTTAATGATCAATTTATAATTTTTAAAATTTCAATGACCAAAAGTAAATATATGTAAGATACATACTATTTAATATATAATAATTTAAGTTAATTAATCGATTTCGAATTGAATTAACCGATAACCAAAGTTTAAAAAATCATTAACCGTTAACCGACTGAACTTAAAATTAACTGGTCGATTAACCAAAAAAAATTTTAATTTGATCGGTTAATTCGGTTAAAACCGAACTTTGAACACCCCTAGTCTCATGAAGTCATATTCATATTTTCTCTGCTTGAACGTTGAGATGCTTAGCAGAATAGTGTTCTTTGTTTCCATATCTATGAAAACCCTATACGCTAGTATTTTAATTAATTTGTTCCTAGTTCAAACGAATATGTTAATTTTAGGGTTTTTAATATATTAAAAATTATTTTATTTTTGTCTCTTTTGACTCGTGGGTTGGTTAAACTTTTGAGGTGTTTTGCTAAGGATTTTATTCATTAACGTATTAGAATTAATATATGAGGTATGAGGAAGAAGATGATGATTTGTAAATTTTAATTTATAAGAAAATATTATGTGAAAAAAAAGATGATTGGTTTTATCTAATTGGATAAGACCATGGATAAGGTGGTGAGAATAGTTCATGGAAATAATGGAATAATTTCTTCTAATTTTCTTTTGAAATATGATTAATTGCATGTCTAGCTTATGAGATTTTTAATAATCATTTAAAAGTCATTAAAAAATTAATAGTGTTCAGTGATATATAGAGTTAGTGGTGTTCAACGGTGTACTTCGCCTATTCTAAAACATTCCTTATATAATATTGTTTATTTTTCTTTGTTATTTTTTAAGTTTTAATAAGATTTTTTTTTTGTTTTCTTATTCTTCACATATCTCACTTCATTTTTCTCTGTATTTGTGACATGTTTTGCTCTACTTTATGACACGTCCATGTCTTCTAGCATGTTTTATGTATATCTTTACGATCGTTTGGTGCTTGTACAGAGATCCTCACGACGTTAAATTCTCATTTGGATTGTCGGTGGTCACATATATATAGCTGGATCCATTTTGTAAATATTTAACGATGCAATCGGAACTGTGTAGCGAAGCAGCATGCAAGATTACTTGCAGGCCCGACCCAAGGGTTATTGTTCCGGGAAGTTATATGTTTGTCGTTTTTTTAATTATATTTGTTTTAAATGGTCCATTTTTTCCTAATACTTGTTACTAGAGGCCCAATTTTTTCAACATGAGACTATTTTTTTTCAATATTTATTATTAGGGTCTGTAAAACCCTTAATTTGACTTAACTTGATTTTGATATAACAAATACTTTAAGGACTATTTTGCAAAGTAAATAAATTTTTTAAGTTCTAAAAAATATTAAAATTTGACAAGTAAAAATTTAACCCAAAGTATTTTAAGGTTTAAAAATAATCCTCTGTAAATTTTGCCCAGACGTTTCAATACGGCTTAGGACTGTTTCGAAACGTTTTGCTACTAGAATTTTCATATCGAATCGGTCTTGAAACGACTTCAACCCGTTTCGATACGACCTTCATCTAGGCAAGTCATACTTTGACTTTTTTTCGAAACGACAGTTAACCGTTTCGATATGGGGGTTAAATTTTTTCAAATTTGGGCATTTAATGTTTTCGACTGTTGCTTGTTAGAAACCAAAATTTTCAAAGTTAATTCTTCGTTTCGATACGACCTAGATTGGTCTCGAAACATTTTGCTACTGGAATTTTATGAGCTCAACCGTTTCGATACCAGTATCAAAACGACCTCTTTAATGCACATAACGACTCTTTCTATTTTAGTCGTGTTTCAAAACAGGCATGTACAGTTTCGATACGGGCAGTTGCAGAACTTCATTTATGGTGGGAAGATGAAGTCTCAACGGCTATATTTATGATGTCAACCACCCAAACGGCTAGAAATCAATGAGAAGGTATAAAAGGAAGCATTTTAAGCACCATCGACAACTATTGAACACAAAAGCAATATCCAAGCAATCAATCCAAACTCTTGTGCTCAAATTTCATATCTTGTACCCCAATTTGTAATCCTTTATTGTAAACCTTTCACTCTCAAATTGGGCGTGTGGTAGAGTGTATTTTGGGCATATTTGTCTATTGAGAGATACATTTTATTGCCTTGTAATTTTTTGTTCTTGTGAGGGTGTAGAGCATCTAGGTTTTCTCTATTTATGAGCACAAGTGCACACTCTTGTCAAGTTATAGTATAAAAGATATCGTCTCCCACAGAGATTGAAGCAGCTCCTATGAACGGTTTCCTACACAAATATTTAGTAAATGCACAATTAAATCTCACGATGTGGAAATATAAAACACAAATAAAATAAAGATAGTGATGAGATGGATGATAGGGAGAGATTTGGTTGATAGATTAAGTAAGACAAATGCAGCTCAGTAGTGTGCGAACCGCATTGTAAAGTTTGAGTATGTTTTGCGCTGCTATAAATTGCTGCCTCGGCAGGTATGGTGGGCGGAAAGCTACGACCCTGTGACGAGGCCGCAACGTGTCACTACCACTGCAACTTTCGCTATCTCGGTAGGTGGGACGGAAATAAGTCATGGCGGTAAGTCTGACAGAGATTCCAAGCTCGGCGGGATAGTCGACAGTGATCCTTTCTATTTCTAGGCAAGGATGCTCGAACAGTCACGTGATGTAGGCAATACCTAGCAATCTTAGCGTAAACCTAACACAAGCAAGTCTATTCGATTGGTGATCCCTCTTAGCCACTAAAACTTGTGGACTGGTGTAGAACCAAGTTAGTCACGCCCCAACATGTTGTGACCGTGCTTAACCCTTTCGTGAGCCTTGCACTTTTGTGCCCGACAAATGGATTCTCTCAACTGACTGGTGTAGACTTATCGAAAGAATGAAGTTCATAGATTAAGCAAACTTTGGAATTTTATTGAAAACAACTCAAAACTAATACAAACGTTTCTCACAAACTACTTTACATACACGCGCCTAAACCCTAGGAGAGTTGGGCCGCGACCCCCAACAACTCCAACCTATCTAGCTATCTCCCCATCTATACTCTTTCGGTATGCAATCTATCCGAGGTGCCCCTATACCTTTACATTCATTGGGTATATATAGGGCTTGTGGCATAAGTTTGAGTCCTCCTTGAAGTAGAAGCTCTTAAAGTATATTTACATTAAATACAAGCTTCTTTTTTACTTAAATATGGACTCCTTGGATGTTGCCTTCTTCTGCAAGTAAGGATAAGTACTCCTACTTATCGATCTTGGACCAACTCTACCGGCCGCTACAGGCTTCAGAAAATTGCAAGACTGGGCTCATTGGGCTTAGGAAATTGTCCTATTTCAATCGTGACCCATCTTGGCTAAGTCGGTGTATCTCCTGCCTGGGCGGCACTTGGCGGCAATGCTGCTTCGGCAGCATCCTTGGTGGCATCTGGAACTACTTCAGTACAGCTCCTTTTGTTCCAGCTTTCATGTCCTCTCCTCTCCTTGCTACAACACCTAAAAATATAAACTAAACTAAAACAATAACTTTTCTCAACCAAACATAAAATATTCAATAAAAGCATGGTAAAAGAGAAGATACTGTTATAATGCATGCAATGCACCTAAATATATCTAAATGAGCTTAAGAACAATAATAATAAGGGCAGTAATGTGTACAAAATATAGAACTCATGGACACTCTACACACCCTCAAACTCGAACTATTTCTTATCCTCAAGCAATGCAACCTAGCTAGTAAATCTGCCCCTTGCACAAAATTAATAGAAACATTAGCCTTTAACTTGATTTCTTACCTCAAGACCGTAGCACATATTTTATGTTAGTGATAGGGAATGACATGAAATAACTTAGGTTTACATTTTCTTAATGCCAGTGCAGTCTGTGCAGGTCTGTGTTCATGCTAAATATGTTGAAATTACTAAGTTAACAAAGAATGCCTAAAGTAATTAAATTACTAAAGAGGATACAAGTTGATGCCTTGGCAGCACAATTTGACACTTTTGTTCTATTTTTCTGATCACGGCTTTAAGGGCTTCAGCTCATCACAACTATTCTCCGGGTCTGAAGCTAAGATATGTGCACTCTATGAAACTCCGGACCCTTTAAATAGAGTCATCCCGTGAAGGCTTTCATTCACTCTTGCTAATTTGTCCGTCACTTGGTTTAGATACGTGGACTTTGATAGCAGCAGAGTGTCCTTGCTCATGATTATTCCTAGAGCATGTTTCGGGCACCTCTAGGGTATTTAAACTTCCTGCCCAGAGCCTGTTTCGGGCACCTCTAGGGTTTTCATCATCTTTGCTTTGCTGCCCTGTGCTGCCATGGCGGCAAACCTGTATTCAATCAAGGAATTTTCATTAAGTAAGGTAGGCAATGTTAAACTTATAACTCGAGAAAAAATTCAGCACTTATCATACAAGTGTAAAGATAATTGGCAGAAAGAAAAATTTTCTAAGTATTTTTCATGCTTCTTCCCATAGTTAGATTAATTTTTTTAGAATGGTGCGAATATAAGTAGTCGGTTAATCTATCATATGCACAAGTTTTTAAACTAAAGTTTTCTACATCATTAAGTGCTAGGGGCAGAATTTACATATGATCCTAAATGCTACTAAATGAACCTAAAACAAAGAGGACTGTTCCCCCCAAACTCAAGGTTGGCATTGTTCTCAATGCCTCTACACAAAACAAAAAATAAAAAACATACAAGAAAAATAAAAAAATAGAAAAGGAAAATAGAAAAAAGAAAAATAACATAAAACATAAAAAAATAAAATAAAATAAAATAAAAGAAAATGGTGTTATAGACTGGCGGAGTTCCCTTCTGTTGTTGTTGCATCAGATGAGGATGCTAAGGAAGCGGGCAGGACTAGGAGGCGCGTAGAAGATGGTTTGTCGGTTGGGCTCTTCTTCTTGCTACGCGGTGGCTGGATGCGGCTGGGGGTGGTTTTCTTGGATGGTCCTCCACCCTTTGGTTCTGCGGCCACCACTTTCTCTTTCTTACTGCCTCTGTCAGTTCGTCATCAAGGGAGTCTGAGATCTCCATGTTTGAGTAGCCGATATCTTTGGCAGCGACCTCTTTTGCTACTAGGGAGGCAGCGGTGGTCTCCTCCTCCTTTTCTAATTTGGATGAGAATGAGAGGTCGTATGGCTGGATGGGAGTTGGAGAGGTCATTATTTTAGGGCGATAGTGTGGCCCCTCACTTTCGGTGACGGTAGGAGTAGCAATTGGTCTGGGTGTAATATGAACTGGCTTGGACGCTGCTAACTCCGTTGGGAAGGCGAGAAACTGTGGGCCACTGTCTTGGTACTTGTCAAGCAAGTAGGCCACAAAGGCCTCTTTCACATCTGCCACATATTTGGTGAAAATCACCTGTTTGTGCTCGATCTTTTGGAAGCTTTCCACTAGGCTGCGCAGCAGGGGGATCACGACGGACAGGAAGGCAGCATCAGTACTACCTACTACGGCTGGGGTGGCGGCAGCTTGTGACGGTAGCTGGGCAGTGGAAGGTGTCTGGCTCCAAGTTCTGCATCATCTGCTAGCGTACCCTTCTTGTCCATCCTTCCTTGGCAAGAAGAATTTTGTCCTTTGGGTGCGGCGGCACGCGAAAATTGGCGCAAAGGCCCGTGATGAGTGCAGGGAAGAAAAAGGGTCCCTTGGCGTTTGGCTTCTCTGCGTTGGCATAGATCTCCTTTGTGATTACCTCGCCAACATTGATCTGTCGCCCCATCAAAATACTGTCGATAAGGGCAAGCCGTGGCCTGTTGACTGTCGATTCGTGCGTGGTGGGCATTAGGCGACGTTAGACGAAGTAACTCCAAAGGGCTGCCTCCGGAAGCAAGTCGCGGTGGTTGACTGACCTGTTGTTTTTGCATGTTAGCCTTTTTGTGTTTGGCTTACAGATCTCCTTCTTGATCTTGTTGTAGTCAGCCGCCGTTAGGTAGGACTCTCATTCCTCATATGGATTGCCGCTAACTTCTATGCTATAAAAGTTGTTGATCATACCCGCTATGAACTTGACACCTTCTCCGCGGACATAAACGAAAGGGCTTGCCGGTGTCGGTTTGTGGGTGTAGAACTCTCGCACATGGTTGTTGTTGATTCCTTCTGGCTGATGTGCGAACTGGTCCCAGCCCATGTTGTGGATCATTTCGAATAGGGAGGGCTCCAAGCCAAAATCCCCATCATATTGGGTATATTGGAAACCCATTTCCTTCCATAGTTGCCGCTCTCTATAGTATTTCTTGTAGGTTTCCTCGACAGCTGGGTTCAAAAATCTCTGGAAAAAGGGGTTGGTGGCGGCGGCAATTTGCTGTGATGTGGCCATAGATGTGTGATGGGTGTATTTCCTAAAGAAAGAAAGAAAAAAGAACGTGAAAGAAAATAAAGCAAGGGAAATCTTGAAGGTAAAGATAACAGAAAGAAATCAAAGTAAAGAAGAAAGCAAAGTGAAGAACGGGGGGAGAATAGTTGGCCTTATTTAGCCACTTCTCTCCACTGCCTTGGTGGGCACGCTGTCAACGAGCGGAAATTATTGCGATGCGAATAACGAGATTCTAGCCGTTACACAGATATCCGATCCGCTCGCTGTGGCAAATATAGCTATTGCGGCTAGCCGTTATGCTCATCTGCCTTGGGCTGCCTTGGCCGCTAGTTGGGCTTCTCTTTTTATTCATTTATCTTTCTTGATATTTCCTTTATTCCTAACCTGAAATAAATTAAATACAAAAATTAAATAAAAATTAAATCTAATCCTAATACATAAAAAATAAAAATTACAAATTAAAAATTAGGTTATGTTAGGTTGCGCTTTTCCCAAGCATAACCACTTCCTGAGGGCTTTATGTTTGACTTTTCATCTAGGCATGTCGTTCTCCTCAGGTGGATGTTGCTGCCATCCTTGCTGCCCTGGCGGGACATACACCAAAGAAAACAAATAGGCATTTTTTAGCAATAAAAATAAAAAGAGATTTAATGTTCAAAACCTAAAATAGAAGTGCAGAAATGCAAACGCAGTTGTTGTTGCCAATCCCTGTCAACGACGCCAAAAACTTGTGGAGCGTCTAGGTGTTCTCTATTTATGAGCGCAAGTGCACACTCTTGTCAAGTTATAGTATAAAAGATATCGTCTCCCACAGGGATTGGAGCAGCTCCTATGAATGGTTTCCTGCACAAAGATTTAGTAAATGCGCAATTAAATCTCACGATGTGGAAATATAAAAACACAAATAAAATAAAGATAGTGATGTGAGGGATGATGGGGAGAGATTTGGTCGATAGATTGGGTAAGACAAATGCATCTCAGTAGTGTGCGGACTGTATTGTAAAGTCTGAGTATGTTTTGTGCTACCATGAATTGCTGCCTCGGTGGGTATGGTGGGCGGCAAGCTACGACCCTGTCACGCGGCCGCAGCGGGTCACTACCACTGCAACTTTCGCTGTCTTAGCAGGTGGAACAGAAATAAGTCCTGGCAGCAAGTCTGACAGACATTCCAAGCTCGGCGGGATAGTCGACAGTGATCCTTCCTATTTCTAGGCAAGGATGCTCGAACACTCATGTGATGTAGGCAATACCTAGCAATCTCAGCGTAAACCTAACATAGGCAAGTCCATTCGATTGGTGATCCCTCTTAGCCGCTGAAACTTGTGGACTGGTGTAGAACCAAGTTAGTCACGCCCCAACATGTTGTGCCCGTGCTTAACCCTTTCGTGAGGCTTGCACTTTCGTGCCCGACAAATGGATTCTCTCAACTGACTAGTGTAGACTTATCGAAAGAATGAAGTGCATAGATTAAACAAACTTTGGAATTTTATTGAAAAGAACTCAAAACTAATACAACCGTTTCTCACAAACTACTTTACATACACGCGCCTAAACCCTAGGAGAGTTAGGTCGCGACCCCCAACAACTCCAACCTATCTAGCTATCTCCCCATCTATACTATCTCGGTATGAAATCTATCCGAGGTGCCCCTATACCTTTTCATTCATTGGGTATATATAGGGCTTGTGGCCTAAGTTTGAGTCCTCCTTGAAGTAGAAGTTCTTAAAGTATATTTACATTAAATACAGACTCCTTTTTGACTTAAATATGGACTTCTTGGACGTTGCCTTCTTCTGCAAGTAAGGATAAGTGCTTCTACTTATCGATTTTGGATCAGCTCTACCGGTCGCTATAGGCTTCAGAAAATTGCAAGACTGGGCTCATTGGGCTTAGAAAATTGCCCTCTTTCAATCGTGACCAATCTTGGCTACGTCGGTGTATCTCCTGCCTGGGCGGCACTTGGCGGTAATGTTGTTTCGGCAGCGTCCTTGGCGGCATCTAGAACTGCTTCATTACAGCTCTTTTTGTTCCAGCTTTCATGTCCCCTCCTCTCCTCTCTTTGCTACAGCACCTAAAAATATAAACTAAACTAAAACAATAACTTTTCTCAACCAAACATAAAATATTCAATAAAAACATGGTAAAAGAGAAGATATTGTTATAATGCATGCAATGCACCTAAATATATCTAAATGAGCTTAAGAACAACAATAATAAAGGCATGAATGTGTACAAAATATAGAAATCGTGGACACTCTACAAAGGGTCTCAAGATCAATCTTTGGGTAGGAAGATTGATTGTAAAAGGTTTCCTCCTAAGCCTAGAAAATGGGAAGATTTCATAGTGAAATTGGTTGAAAATCCTTAGTGGTGACTAAGGTAGTGGATGTAGAGCTTGTTCTAAGCTTGAACCACTATAAATCCTCTTGTCTTCGATTTTTCAATTTTCTGATTTCATCCCACAACTTTTAAAATTCCAATTCACCCCCTCTTGGCATTTTTCATTCGATCGATCCACTCAACAATTGGTATCAGAGCTAGACTCTTGGAAGGCTTCATATCCTCAAGAGAAGATCCTAGAATAGTGTGATCACCTACTTCAACCATTGCCATGGCTTCTACTTCTGGCCCCAAACTCTACGAAGCTCAATCCATCACCAAGCCACCTTATTTCAATGAGGATAATTATCGATATTGGAAGAATAGGATGAAGCTATCCATCAAGTCCAATGACTACTTGGTGAAGGATGTTGTGGAAGATGGCCCAACAATTCCATTGAAGAGGGCCGATGAAGAAAGGTTTGTGCCAAAGACCAAGCATGAGATGACGGATGAAGAAAGAAGAAAGCCTCAAATCATTGACAAGGCTCTTCATTTGATCTTTTGTGCACAAGTGCGAAGGAGGTGTGGGATAAGCTAGAGATCACGTACGAGGGCACCAACGATGTGAAGGAGACCAAGATTGGACTTCTCAACCTTAGCTACGAGAATTTCAAGATGGAGCCAGATGAGATCGTCTCCAAAATCTTCGATCAATTCTCGGTAATAGTATATGGTCTCAAAGGATTCAGAGAGGAGATTTCTGAAGACAAGCTTGTCCAGAAGTTATTGTATTCTCTTCTCGAATCATGGGATGGGAAGAGAATGACCATCATCGAAGCCAAAAACTTGAAGACATTGAAGCTTGATGAACTAGTTGCCTCTCTCCTCACACATGAGATTATGAAGCAAGGGAGAGAAGAAAAGAGAAAGGAAAAGCAAAAAGTAGAAAAGAAAAAGGCAAGGAATTGCTCTCAAGGCCTCTCTACCTCAAGATGAGAGAAATTCAAGTGAAGATGATGAATTTGAGGAATTGGCTATGATAGCCAAGAGATTCTCAAGGTTTATGAAATCCAACCGAGGGAGAAAGTTCCAAAGAAAGAAGGATTTCAAGAACAAAAGCAAGGAAGAAGAAAATGATCAAATAATATAATATGAGTGCAAGAATCTCGGTCATATTAGATCAGATTGCCTTCAACTCAAGAGGAGGGGATTCGACTAGAAAAAGAGCAAGAGGGCCAACATTGCCACTTGGAGTGATGATGAGTCATCATCCGACGAAGAGCATGAAGTGGCCAATCTTTACCTCATGGCTATTGAGGATGATCATAAGGTAAACCCCAACTCATCTAATTTTGATTTCACTTTTGATGAGCTTCATGAAGCATATGATGAGTTACAAGAGGTTTACGATGAGTTGGTTGATAAATATAAGGAATCAGATTTGCAAAATAAGAAAATAAATTCTGATTTAAAAATCGAGAATGAAACTCTTTCTAAAACCAACTCGGAACTTTTAGAGAAGATTGATAATTTGAAAGATGAATTAAAATATTTTCAAAATGAAAATGTTGATTTAAACAATCTCCTCTCTAAAGTTCATGATGACCACCATAAGGTGGTAAATGAGCTTAAAGCCTCTCTTGAGGTAGTTGGGAAACAAGACTTGGAAAAAGCTAGCTCTTCAAAACCCAACTATCCAAAGAGAAACTTTAAGGGCTACAAACAAAGAAGCTTCCAAAATCCATCAAGAGGTAAAAAGGTTAGAAGTGTATGGGTTCCTAAGGAAATTATAACTTCTAAAAATTATGATGCTATGTCTCCTTGGATTCCTAAAGGAACCAAGGTTTGAGGAGCTAACACACATGGACCCAAAATGATTTGGGTACCAAAAATCAAATTTTAATTCTTTGTTTGTAGGAGGAGCATTGCTACAAGGCCAAAGCTTCAAGTCAAAACTCATGGTATCTTGATAGTGAATGCTCAAGACACATGATTGGTGACAAGAGTAGATTCATGGAACTCAAGCCAAAGAGTGGTGGAGTAGTAACTTTCGGTGACAACTCCAAAGGCAACATTGAAGGAATTGGTTCCATTGTTAATCACTTTTCTATTCTTATTGAAAATGTGTTATATGTCAACGGTCTTAAGCATAATTTATTGAGCATTAGTCAATTATGTGATAAAGAGTTTAATGTCTTTTTTGATGTTAATGCTTGTAAAATAGTGGGCGTTAAAACAAATAAGATAATGCTCATAGGTCATCGCATAGGAAATATCTATATGATGCATTTAGGTGGCATTCATACATCTCATGCATGTTTGGTTGCTCATGATGAAAATGATGCAGGGTTGTGGCATAGGAAACTATGAGATGCTAGCATTAGTATTTTAGAGAAACTAGTTTCCCAAAATCTAATAATAGGTTTTCCTAAGCTTAAATTCTCATTAGATAAAATTTGTGATGCATGTGCTAAGGGCAAACAAAAACGTATTTCATTTAAACCTATTAATGATGTCTCAAAAAGTAGAACATTACAACTAATCCATATGGATCTATTTGTGCCTATTAGGACAACTAGCTTGGGTGGAAAATCATACGCATTTGTTCTTGTTGATGACTATTCTGGATATACTTGGGTTCTATTTTTAAGCACTAAGGATGAGGCTTTAGAAAAAATTCATCACGTTTTCAAAAATAACTCAAAATGACATTGGTCAAAATATTTCCCACATTAGAAGTTTAATGGCAGATGTTTGCTACCCAGCCCGAGGAGATGAATGTCACTTTGGTCAGGGAATTTTACGCTACTGTCGACAGCAAGGATGCAAAGACCGTGACCATACGAGGTAAAGAAGTTACTTTTGAGCCGGAATACATCAATACCCTCTACGGCATCTATGTTAGCAAACGGGAGAACGGACACAAGAGGTTCGTGGAAAGTCTGTCGCCGGCAGACTACGATGCTGTCATGGCAGAATTAACTGAAGAGGGGACAGAGTGGAATACTGATCCCAAGCATCGGTGGACGATGAAACGCACTCAACTCACTCCGGAGGCCAAACTTTGGAACCACTTCGTAAAGAAGAGGATAATGCCTTCTTCCCACAACAGCACGGTTGACAGACCCAGGTTAGCTCTCGTTCATTATATTTTAAATGAGAGACCTATTAATGTCGGCCGGTATATACGAGATAGAATTTTAGAGTGTGCCCTTCGACCAGCGGGACCCCTTTTCTTCCCGTACCTCATCACCGAGATCTGTCGCGGCCACAACGTTCCCAAAATCCCTGAAGATTACAAGGTCCGAGGGAAGGGATGGACGGAGCGCAACATATTCAGTTTAATGGAACTGAAAACAGCCACACCCCTCTCCTTCTTCAACCCATCTGCCGCAGTAGAAGAGCCAGTAGAGCTCACTCAACCAGAACCTGCCGCCGTAGAGCAGCAGCAGCCAACGGCCGCAGCCCCTCCAGCAGACTCATCCACTAAAATCCTAGCCACACTGCAAAAGATGGAGGAACGACAGCTTGGTCTGATGAGTTTCGTTAGAGACTTCACAGCAGCAACGGTACATTTTATTCAAAACAATTTAAATTTTGCAAATGTACAATTTCCTGCTTTCCCAGAGCATTACTTTGCCGCCCCTACACCTGCCCATACTCCTACTCCTGCTGCCACACCAAAAACACCCTCTGCTGCATCCACTTCAACCCCGGCCGCGACAGCTTAAGGCGGCAGCCACACCGCCACTGCCTCTGCCAGAGGAGAGAAACGAAAAGAGTCGCTGCCCGAACTTGATGATTTTATCGCCGGGTTCTCTTCCTCCTCCATCTGGCAAGAATCTGTTGGAGAGCCCTCTTTCAAAAGAAACCTTTCAAAGGAGTTCACTCCGATGAAAAGGCAAAAGCCCAACACTGGTGAAGGATCATCCGGCCAAGGCAAGTCTGGCAGCAGCAGCTCATCAGATGAGGTACAAGTGCTGGAAAAGCCACCCTAGATCTCACCCACTCGCATCTAGCCCCCAAGGGAAGCTAAGAAGAAGACTGCCTCCGCCTCTCCGATCACTCTACCGGCACCCACAACGAAAGTCACTGCCCGCCGGCAGCTACAGATTAGCAGCAGCGACAACAACACCTAAATTTAAGTTTCTATCTTATTTTGCTGTCTTGTTGTTTTATTATAATTGTGATGTATTTTGTTTTTATTTTCTGTTTTTTCTGTCATCATACATTGAGGGCAATGCAACCCTCGAGTTTGGGGGTGGCATCCCTTCAGTAATATGAAATGTTTTTAGGTTCAAAATTGTGTCTAAGTGTTAATTATTATTTAAGTTTATTTTTGTCAAAAAAATGGCTTAAGTCTTTGAACTGAACTTACCTGCCGTGACAGCCTCTGTCGTGGCAGTGCCTTTATGATATTTTTAGGAACAGTTTAGAGCCTTACTATAGGTCTGATCCTTAAACACCCTTTGTGAGTCTTATACTGTCTAGAACTCTACTGGTAAACTAGAATAGGAAAAAGCTTAAACACTTGAGTTGCCCCTAGAGGTGCCTAACACTGGCTCTAGGAAAAGAAGTTAAGAAAAAGTAGACTCCATACACCTAGAGGTGCCCGAAACCGGCTCTAGGAAGTTAGCTAGAGGTTCCCAAAACAGGCTCTAGTCAAACTTAAATTAAGAAAAGAAAATCGAGTCTAAGAAAAAACTTAAGGAGCCTAAAAATTGCCTCCAAGAAAATGAAAGTTGGCATAAAAATTCAAGTGAATGGCTTAGCTATTCTAGTAAACTAAAAGAGTCTAGGCATATAATTGTTCACAAAACATGCACACACTATACGAATGGTAGGTAAGGAAAAGTTCATTGTTTTAAGCCAAACAAAAAGTTTTATTTATTTTTCTTTTTAGGTTTTAATTGCTTGAGGACAAGCAAGAACTTGAGTTTGGGGGTGTGTTGAGTGTGCAAAAGTTCTACTTTTTATCCCCTATTTAACCCATATCTCTGCTGCATTCAAGCATAATCCATTACATTTAGGATAGATTTCATATATACATCACAATTATATAAAACGACACAGTTGCTACTGATTTTGGCTGATTTTGCAGGTAGCTGCTGTGGCAGACTCAAGGCAGTGAAGAAGCAGAGCTGGAACACAGGTAGGGATGGGCACGGATCGGGTCGGGTCGACTTTTTGGCCCACCCAAATCCGACCCGAAACTAATTATCCTAAAACCGACCCCGACCCGACCCGATCCAATTCTTTAAAAAACCCGACCCGACCCAAAAATAAATATTCTAAACCCGACCCAACCTATACAAAAAAAATAATTTTAGGGACCTAATTGTAAAAAAATAATTTTAAGAGGCATAATTATAAAAAATTATAAATTTAAGGACTAAAATGTAAATAAAAAATTAATTTTAAGGACCTAATTATAAAAAAATATAAAGAGGGGGTATTATTACAAATATCCCTAAAAAATTTAGGGGAAAATTACACTATTAGTCTCGGGTCGGGTCGGGTCGGATTTTTTCACCCTAAAACCTGAACCCGACCCAACCTCACCATACACAAAAATCTGACCCGACCCGACCCGAACCTGATTTTTTCATAAAAATACCTGTAGAACTAATGTTTTGATATAATAATTGAAAAATGTTTTGGACTGATTTAAAAAGTATTTAAAACATTTACAAAGTCCAAACAACTTGAAATTGTGTTTAGGAAGTTTTAAAAAGGTTTTTTAATGTGTTTCAAATGCCAATTTTCACAAAACTGTCCTAGTGTTTCGAAACACCTTAGGGCGTTTCGAAACAGGTGCCTCCAGTAGCCAAAACGTTTCGAAACGTGTTTCGAAACAAGCTCTCTATGGACAGCATTTTTGCCCAGCGTTTCGAAACGGGCTAGGCCGTTTCGATACGCCCACGTGGCACTGACCATAACGGTCATAAACCCCAACGGCTATTTTCCCAACCAACTTTTAAATGCAGGCGTTTCGATACGGGACTACAGCGTTTCGATACGAGTTTCGAAACGGCCAGGAGGCGTTCCGAAACGGACATGAGGCGTTCCGAAACGGCCAGAATGCGTTCCGAAACGGATGCCCTGACAGACTGCAACGGCTCTTTCTATATTAAGGGTGTTTCGAAACAGGCTCAAGTGTTTCGAAACGGGGAGCTGCAGAACTGCATTTATGGAGGGAATTAAAGGCTCCAACGACTCTATTTCAACCCCAACGGTCCTAAACGGCTATAAACTCAATTGGGAGTATAAAAGGGACCTAAAAGCATCAAGAGAAGGCTAATGCTTCAATTGTCAATCAACAAATGATCAAAGATTGTCTTAGAGCTTAAATTGTCATTTATTGTATAGACAAACACTAGTGAGCCAAAATTGTCAAATTTGCTCAAGTGTTTTAGGCTTTGGGTGAGTGCTTCATTGTGCAAACAAACACCTATTAGAGGGTTTAAGTTTGCTTTATTTATCTCTTTGTAAAAGAGGGTTTGATCAAGGCTTTAGGTGGAAAGCTTGATCGGTGTAAAGGGTTTCCTTCTTGTCCTAGAAAAGGGGACGAATCAATTAGTGGAATTGGTTGAGAAATCCTTAGTGGGAAGCTAAGGTAGTGGATGTAGACCTTGGTTAGAAGGTTGAACCACTATAAATCATTGTGTCAATTTTCTTTCTAGCTTCCTAAACCCTTCCACCCAAAAATCCACCTCTCCACCACTTGGTGAGCATAATCGGTTGAACGAATCGAGCACCACACAACCCAACAATTGGTATCAGAGCGTGGCTCAATCGAAGAGGATTCACATCCTATTGAGAAGATCCGGCAAGCTCGATAACTTTTTCATCAACCGGCTCAAATGGCGCAATCCATCGACAAACCGCCTTTCTTCAACGGAGATCACTATGCCCATTGGAAGACAAAGTTGAAATTCTTCTTGAAGTCAAGAGATTACAAGCTATGGGACATAGTTGAAGATGGTCCGTTCGTGCCTCAAGGAAGCAAAGCGGAATGGAGTGCCGACGATCGCAAGAAGATGGAGCTTAATTGCAAAGCCTTGCACATGCTCTTTTGTGCTTTTGGCCCAACCATCTATGAGAAGATGTCTTCTTGTGAGAGTGCCAATGAGGTATGGGACAAGCTTGAAGTCACATACGAGGGGACAAATGAAGTCAAGGAGACCAAGATTGGGCTCCTAACCTTGGAGTATGAGAACTTCAAAATGGATCCGGAAGAGAACATCGAGAAGATGTTTGATAGGTTCTCCACCATCACCAATGGTCTCAAAGGCTATGGAGAAGCCATCCCGGAGGAGAAGCTTGTTCGAAAGCTCATCTACTCACTTCCCGAGTCTTGGGACTCAAAGAGGACCGCCATCATCGAAGCCAAAAATTTGAAGACTTTGAAGCTTGATGAACTCATGGGGTCACTCCTTACTCATCAAATCATGAAGAAGAATAAAAAGGATGAGAAGAAGAGGGAAGAAATTCGAGCTATGGGAGAGAAGAAAATCAAAGGGCTTGGCATCAATGCTAGTGCCATGGCTCTCAAATCCTCCACTTGCCATCATGTCTACTCAAGTGAAGAGGAGGATAAAGAAGAAGAGATAGTTCATCTCTTCAAGAAGTGTGCCCCGTTCATGAAGAAAGCCTTGAGAGAGCTTGAACGAGAACCTAAGAGAAAGGAGAGGGCAAGCACTTCAAGCCATAAGAAGAAGGCACATTTGGCTACTTGGAGTGATGAAGACTCCACCGACGATGAACAAGCCAACCTTTGCCTTATGGCCATCGAAGAAGATTCAAGGGTAACTTCTAATTCATCTACTTCATGTTCTTATTCCTTTGATGAATTACAAGATGCCTATGATGATTTGGTTTTAGATTTTAAAAGCCACATTTTGAAAAACAAAAAATTAGTTTCAAAGTTAACAATTCAAAATGATTTGCTTTCTAAAATCAAACTTGAACTTGAAGCAAAACTTGAAGAGTTTGAATTAAAATGTTTTGATTTACAAAAATTGCTTCAAAACGTTCAAGAAGAAAAAGATTTGATTTCCAAAAAGCTTGAAAAGAAAAACAATCTTGGAAAATCAAATTTTTATGTTAGACAATCTAGTTCCCCTAGATTTGTGAATGGAAAATGTTTTAGAAGTGTTTGGGTCCCAAAAGGACTAACCACTTCAACTAAAAAGGATGAAATTGAAAAATGGATTCCTAAGGGGACTAAATTTTGTGCAACTAACGTTTATGGATCCAAAGCAATTTGGATACCAAAAGTTACTTGATTGTCTATTGTAGGTGTGATGGAGATGTTCAACAAGTCAAACATTGAGGGGGAGCTCCATGCACACAAGGAAGAACACTTGAAGAAGGAAGGCTTCACATCCTACCTTGAGTTCAAGTGTTGGTAAAATTCTAGTTGTTTTTTATTTCTTTTGTTTATTTTATTTTAAATTCAACTAGATGATCATATATGTGGTGACTAACATTTTGATGATGCTTTGAGTAAGGGCGAGCCATTTTAAAACCAAATTCTTACTTTTGTCAACTTTTTACCTCTATTGTTATTTTTGCAATTAATGTTTTAAATTCTTTTTGATATAACAAAATGGGGGAGAAATGGTTGAAAAATTGAATTTTCAAATGAATAAGGGAGAGCTTTATTTGATTTCATATCTTTAGTCTCTTATTCACATTTTTAAAGTTAAAGGGGGAGAATCCCAAACAATTTTTCAAGTGAGTTTTATTATATCAAAAAGGGGGAGATTGTAGAACTAATGTTTTGATATAATAATTGAAAAATGTTTTGGACTGATTTAAAAAGTATTTAAAACATTTACAAAGTCCAAACAACTTGAAATTGTGTTTAGGAAGTTTTAAAAGGGTTTTTTAATGTGTTTCAAAGGCCAATTTTCACAAAACTGTCCTAGTGTTTCGAAACACCTTAGGGCGTTTCGAAACAGGTGCCTCCAGTAGCCAAAACGTTTCGAAACGTGTTTCGAAACAGGCTCTCTATGGACAGCATTTTTGCCTAGCGTTTCGAAACGGGCTAGGCCGTTTCGATACGCCCACGTGGCACTGACCACAACGGTCATAAACCCCAACGGCTATTTTCCCAACCAACTTTTAAATGCAGGCGTTTCGATACGGGACTACAGCGTTTCGATACGAGTTTCGAAACGGCCAGGAGGCGTTCCGAAACGGACATGAGGCGTTCCGAAACGGCCAGAATGCGTTCCGAAACGGATGCCCTGACAGACTGCAACGGCTCTTTCTATATTAAGGGTGTTTCGAAACAGGCTCAAGTGTTTCGAAACGGGGAGCTGCAGAACTGCATTTATGGAGGGAATTAAAGGCTCCAACGACTCTATTTCAACCCCAACGGTCCTAAACGGCTATAAACTCAATTGGGAGTATAAAAGGGACCTAAAAGCATCAAGAGAAGGCTAATGCTTCAATTGTCAATCAACAAATGATCAAAGATTGTCTTAGAGCTTAAATTGTCATTTATTGTATAGACAAACACTAGTGAGCCAAAATTGTCAAATTTGCTCAAGTGTTTTAGGCTTTGGGTGAGTGCTTCATTGTGCAAACAAACACCTATTAGAGGGTTTAAGTTTGCTTTATTTATCTCTTTGTAAAAGAGGGTTTGATCAATGCTTTAGGTAGAAAGCTTGATCGGTGTAAAGGGTTTCCTCCTTGTCCTAGAAAAGGGGACGAATCAATTAGTGGAATTGGTTGAGAAATCCTTAGTGGGAAGCTAAGGTAGTGGATGTAGACCTTGGTTAGAAGGTTGAACCACTATAAATCATTGTGTCAATTTTCTTTCTAGCTTCCTAAACCCTTCCACCCAAAAATCCACCTCTCCACCACTTGGTGAGCATAATCGGTTGAACGAATCGAGCACCACACAACCTAACAATACCCAGCCCGATCGGGCCGGGTCGGGTCGGAACCCGTCGGGTCCGGGTGCCGTGCCCATCCTTAAACACAGGACAGAAGTCGAGAAGGAAGACGCTATTGTGGCAGCCAATGACGACAACAATGGTGAAGGGAAAAGTGAAGTGAAGCTCGACAGAAAGAGGAAATTAAGCCGGTCTGTCGTGGGTCACTCCTATATTTTTCTAAGCCCTAGATCAGAATGAAGGCCAAGCCCAAAGTTCAAGGAAGAAACCCAAAGCAAGAAAAGAGGACGAACTAAAGGCATATACTCAGAAGATTTAGTCTTTAATAGAGTTATACTTTAGTTTAAACTTGTATTCTTGCCATATTAGAAAACTTGAACCGAAGGCCTATATAAAGGCATGTAATTCGACCTAGGGAAGGACATCTCATTCTCTAGCCGTCTTCCCCAAAACCCTAGTCGTTTTCCCCCTTCTCATTATGTTCTAAACTTCCCCTGGGGCTAAGGGTTGATTCTGTAAAGTAGTTGCAAGGATTGTACTATTTTAGGATTTTTTCTGTTCAATAAAATAAACTTCAAGTTTGCTTATTCTGGTTTTCAACATCTTGCAAGAGTATCCGGAGAGCATTGTGAGATTATTCATTTACTTAATATCGGGAGAGTTAAGTATACGAAAGGAATAAGTGCGAGTTCTCCAGTTTATGGTTGAACCATCTCGGACCTAGGGATAGGACGAGGTTAAGTGGCTAAGGAAGAATTCAACAACATCGGTGTTCATCCTTCGGTTCACGCCGGGAGGTATCATATAAGACGTGTTCATCGACAGACTTGGACCTAGGGATAGGACAAGTCACAACAGGGATTCTTGCCAAGCTTGAAGTACAGAGTTGTGTGATCGCTGCTGCGACAACAACAGACTGCTGTCGTCGCAGGTGCTGCCGCGATAGGGACGACGACAAAACATGAAGTTCTATACAGTGAAACACCTGCACTACTGAGCAAATCAATACCGGCCTATTTCTCTATCCTGAATCCTTTAACCTTTTATCTTCAGTATTCTTTATTATTCCTCTACAAACATTTAAACTATCTTCTTTCTTTCTTGTGCAACAATCCAAGGATAAAGCTATTTCCAGTCCTTGTGGATTCGACATCCGACATTTCGTGTATCACTTTACTACTTGCGTCGTGTACACTTGCACTCTATTGCGATTAACTATTTTACACGCAACAACGGCTAGGAGCATATCGGTACGGGACAACCACCACTTTAAATTTCAGTTACCTAACAACTAACACCAACAGTCGAAAACATTAAAAGCTTTTTGAATTTAAAAATCCCTTAAATATATATCGATATGGGTGTATCTGTATCGGTACGCTATTTAAACTCCTTCAGTTTTAACAAAGGGCGTATCAATACATATTCAATCTGTTTCGATACGCTATTTCGATACGGCGAGGGGCGTATCAAAACACGTCTTTCCAGTAGCCAACTTAGTAAAAAAAGGTATCGATACAACTGGAAGCGTATCGATATGTCTGGACGTTTTCAATAATTTGGCCTTATAACACTTAGAAATATTTGGAGTTTGAGTTTTTCAAATCAGATTAAAGTCTTGGTGATTTATAAATCATTTTAGGGACGTAGAAATCTATTTCAAGTTTTTCAATTTAATCCTTAACATACTTAGTTATATCGAAATCAAACATAGGTTTTACAATGATTTTCATAGTTCATGTTGCCTTTTACATCCATATGTTGTGCTTGTGGTTGCCTTATTTGGTTTCTGTATTGGTTATGGTGGTGAAGAGGTGGCAATCGGGTCATTCGGTTCGGGTTCGGTTCGGGTCGTTTCGGTTCGGGTCATTTCGAGTCTATCTAGAATCGGTTTAGATTCGGTTCGGGTTCGGGTCTAATTCGGGTCTGTGATGAGTCGGATTCGGTTCGGGTATTGGATCGGGTCAAAATCGGATCGGTTGTTTTCGGGTCGGGTTAATATCGGATCGGTCGCTTTCGGTTCGGGTCAAAATCGGGTCGTTCGAGTCGCTTTTGGTTCGGGTTAAAATCAAGTCAATTTCGGGTCTGGTCAACATTTAAATTTTCGGGTCAATTCGATTTGAGTTGGGTTAAAGGTTTGAGGTTTAGTATTTATGGTTTAGTTTAGAGTTATTGGTGTATGAGATTAATTCTGATTCAACTTGTTAATCTATGTATTTGAATTTGATTAAATATTTAAATCAAAGCTTCATGTATCCATATAATTTTTTTTTGTATAATTATATTAAATCAAAGTTTATAATAATAATAATAATAATGTCTGAAATGAATTAATTTATTAAACTTAGGATCTAATTGAACTAACTAAAATCTAAAAGCATAAATTACAGACATAATTAAAATAATTTTAAAACTAAATGTGAAATTTCAATTAAATTAATCTAAATTGAAACTCAATTAAATTAAGAAAAAGAGAAAGACAATTGGTAAAAATAGAGAGGGAAAAAACAAAATTTTGGAGGGAAATAAGCCACCAATTTTTTTAAGCTAGATTGAAAAAAAAAAGACAATTGGAAAAAATAGAGAGAGAAAAGACAATTTTGGAAGAAAATAAGCCACCAATTTTTTAAGCTAGAGATTAATTACTTTTTAGGTCATGTTGCATGTAAAATGTTACATTTTAGTCAACTTTAAGTTTTAGTTTAATTTAATTTAGTCACTAGTATTCCCACGATTTAGACTTCGGATATAGAAATTCCCTCACAGTAGTGATATTTAGTCTCTAAAAATTTACTTTTAGTTGAAATTAACTAATCTTTGTAATTTAGTCTATTAATTTAATATATTGATATTTTCGTTCATTTTAATTTCAAAGATTTAATTTTTAGCCAAATTTGACCCCTATTTATTTATATGGTATAATTACAAAATTGGTCATTGGACTCTCAAATTTCTCCACTTCCAAATTGTCAATTTAGTCTACAATTTCAATTTTATGATGAAATTATAAAATTGGTCATCAAGATCTCAAATTTCTATACTTCATTTTATTATTTATAATATTGTTAAAAATAGATATTCGGGTTAAAACCGGGTCAAAATTGGGTTAAAATCGGGTCGATATTCGGTTTAGCTTTCGGTTCAGCATTCGGTTCGGGTAGCATTCGGTTCGGGTCCATTCGGTTCGGGTCCATTTCGGTTCAACAAAAAATTTCGGTTCGGTTTGGGTTTCGGGTCAACTTCGAATCATCATGTTCGGGTCAAAATCAGGTTTTGGTTCGGGTAATTCGTTTCGGGTTTCGGGTCTCGGGTCAAGTTTGCCAGGTCTAGTGGTGACCTTAAGAACACAAGATAAGTTTTGGTTTGGTGGGTATTGACATGAGAAATCTTGTTACCGGATATAGTTGGTCGACCAATAGGATGTGAGTGCACTAGAGGTAAAAGTCGCGCGTGGCCTTAGTGATGTTAGATTCCACTAAAGAGGAGTACGGTGATGTGAGATTCCACTGGAAGCTGTTTTTTACTAGACGACTGAGTACGGTGATGTGAGATTCCACTAGAAGTGTTTAGTGGGTTTGAGAAACTATCTGCATATCCGAGTAAAAGTGATGAATGTCAATATACCCACGGTGCTCTACATTCTCATGTTAAGCATGCTGCAATGTTCTTTCCATTTATGCTTATACATGTAGTGGGTTACTTTGCTTGTGTTATTAGAATGAGTATGAGGTAAGCTTATGGCTTGTGGTTGCATTCGGTAAATGCACGTGATGATAAGTGCATGTTGTTATGTGTTCAAGCATGTGAAATGATTTGGAAATGATTTTGGTTTCAAGCGAACTATGTTTTAAAACTGCATTGGTGTAGCTACCGTTTTAAGCACCGCTCACTAAACTTAAATGCTTACAGTTCTTTCCAACAATGCGGGCCCTTAGACCTACGGAGCATCTCGGGGAACAAGGGAGAATCCAAGGGAGTTTGGTTTGCTCAAGTATGGTTTTCAAACTACAATAATTAGTATTAAGCAATGGGATATGACCTTCTTGTTTGAGGAGTTGTTGGCATGTCTTTTTCTTAGACAAGTTTGTTTGGTTGTGTTTGGCTTGTAATGCTTCATATTCTGTTGAGATATGCTTTGGTTTAGCTTTTGACCTTGTTGATGAATGTTAAGCATGAATGTATTTCCTTTTAGACCTTGTAATGTTGAATCATGTTTCGTTTAATGTCTATCTTGCTTTATATGTGTTTCCATAGATGCCTTGTATTGCATGAACGGTTGAAAGTTAAATGAATGTTTGTCTAGTATGTCTTGTTCTAGTTTCCCTTATGCTTTAGCTGCTAAAACTAGTCTTTCTGGGCAGGGCGTATCGATACGCTCAAGGGTTGTATAGATACGATCCCTTGTTTCAGGCAAGGCGTACCGATACGCGGGGGCATATCGATACCCACTTTGGTCTCTAGAAATTTGAGATTTTGACGAGAAATTGAGGTATCGATACGTGTCTTAAGTGTACCGATACGGTCCTTGGTGTTGACTTTGGGAGTTTGACCATTAAGGGTGTACCGATACCAACCTTGAAGGGTATCGATACGGCCTCATGAAGTTGACCCTGGGGAGTTGACCGTTGATGGCGTATCGATATGGGTCTTAGGCGTATCGATACGGCCTATAGTAAATCTTTAAAAATCAACCTTTGAATGTCCGTTTTGTCTGGTTCATGTCCGTGTTTGCTTTTTCGCTGCATGTCTCCTCACATAAGATGTGTAAAGGCATTTAAACAAGATAATCTTTAAAAAGAATTTTCTAGGGTTGCTAATCGGAGTGAAGCCTTAACGGATTTCCCTTTGGTTTTCCCCGTGTAACTCGTTCGATGCGGTCTGGTGGCTAGGCCGAGTCGAGGGGGTTACACGAATTATAGGGGTTGTAAAATAGATAGAAAGAGTACCTCTGGAACATGTCAATTTTTAGGTAGTATGCTCATATCTTGGCTCTCTAAGAAACAAAATAGTGTAGCTTTATCTACCACTGAAGCGGAATACATAACGGCCGGAAGTTGTTGTGCTGAAGTCCTTTGGATGAAGCAATAACTTTTAGATTATAGAATTGAGGTTGGTACCATACCCCTTAAGTGTGACAATACTAGTGCCATATGTCTCTCTAAAAATCCTATCCAACACTCTAGAACAAAACACATAGAGATAGAACACCATTTCATTAGAGACCATGTCTTAAAGAATGGTGTTGTTCTAGAATATGTAGACACCTTGAACCAAATTGCGGACATCTTTACCAAGCCTTTAGACAAAGAGCGTTTTTGGTTAGGAGAGAGTTAGGTTTAACCAGCCTTTCTTGACCTTTTATGGGAATTTTTATGCAAAATTGCATGAATCCATTTTAATTCTTATGCTTATGTGATTTTGATCTTATTTGCATCTATGCTTGTAGTTAGGGGAGTATGTACTTATTTTTGCCTATAGATCTTGTTTATTCATCATGATCATGTATTTAGAATCGATTGAAAATCGATTTTTCTGCTACTTTGTGCCAAATCTGCACATTTTGGCACAGGTGTATCGAAATGGGTTCCTTGTTTCGATACGGGCTACCTTCTGAAGGGGCCTTTGCTCTTAAGGGTTTCGAAACGGTAAAAACGTTTCAAAACAGACTCTTGAAAGGGACATCTCTAGAATCATTGGGATTGAAACGGGTAAATGGTGTTTCGATATGACCTTGAGCTTCGAAACGGTCATTTTTTGGTTTCGAAACGGTTAGACGCTGAATAGTCTATTTAATGAACTTTCCATATTTAAACTCAACTCTTCCTAAACCCAAACTCCTCCCAAACCCTAACCTAATTTTTCTTACAAATACTCACTAAACCTAAAATTTTTCTTTCACAAATTTGAGGGTTTTTGCTCTAAACAACAATCCTAAGCAAGCTTCAACAACTTTGTGCATTATCATTCATCCATTCTTCCTAAATCCCAACTCAAGGTATTTTCCTTTTTTTCTTTTTCTTTTCAATTTTCGTTTGATTTCTATGGTTTAAAATTATTGTTTATGCATATATTGTTTGTATAGACTATGGGTTTTGAAGATTTTGCAAAATATTTTCAAAATTCGAAATTTTTTGATTCGGATATAAAATATTTTAGCCGTATATTTTTTTGTTTGTTTTTCAAAATTTCTTTCACAATTTTTTTGTAAATGTATATTCTTCTAAACTATATTGTATATTATCAAACCTTGATTATAGGATTACTATTGGATTGAATGTGGATTTCTTATGCATACACATATTCTCTTTTGCTTGCTTAATATTTTTAGGATGACTTCCAAGAAGAGAGCTAGAGTTTTCGAAGAGGGTGAAGGGTCTAAACCATATGAGAAAAATCTCCCTCGACCTAATCTCGCCCATCTCTTCAAAAAGAGTTTCCTAACCCCCTCACGCTCACCAAGCTTTTAAATACTATCAAACCATTAAAATTCGACCTGAGCGTGTCGTTGACATTGATTTCCTTGATTCCGACCGCTTTCATTTTTGATACCTTGGCCTTTTAACCCGTTGGAGCTTCATGAATTTTTTAGGCATTCCCGGAATCATGTACCGAAACCTTGTTTTGTTGTTTTACTCCAATGCCAAATGTGTCCTTGGTCCTGACCGTTCCCAAGTTGTTGCCATTGACTCTTACCTTTTGGGGAAGAAAATCCGTATCGAGTCGTCTACCTTGGTCAATCTCCTTGGTCGCAAAGATGAGGGTATTGAAGATGAGAACTTGCTTGATCCTCATACCGGCCAGGTTAATGCCTTGGATGTCCATGACCGGTTTCATCATCTTATGATCTCGTGGTGGTTTCGTCCATCCGGAGGGATGTTCTCGCACATAAGAGAAGTTAATGACTTTTGGCTCAATTGCTTCAGACAAGAACAACAACCGGACTTAGTGAAGATTATATTTGTGGAGATGGTGCACATAGTCAAAAACCGCAACAACGTTTTCTCCTTCACATATGGAACCGTCTTAAGTCATATCTTCGTCCTTAGTGGCATTGATTGCACGTTTGACATTGAGAAGCCTCTCAAAGAGAAGCTAAATGAGACTACACTCATGAAGTGTGGCTTTCGTTTCAATGGTGATGATTGGGTTCATGTGCCTCGAGGTGACCGTGCTCAAGCTCAAGCTCCTCCTCAAGCTCAAGTTGCTCCTCAAGCTCCTAACAATGATGCGATGATGACTTTCCTCAGCGAGCAATTCACCGGCTTGCGTACTCTCATGGACAATCATTTCAATGCTTTGGAGGAACGCTTTGTTGGTATGAAAGATCGTCTTACCTCTATCGAGAATCAACAATATTCATCGGATCTCTCCATCACCGCTTTCTATGGTGAATGGAGACACTTTCAAAGGAGTCAAGAGGAAGATGACATAGATGAAGATGAAGATGAAGACAATGATGAGCCCTAGTCTAACCTGCATTAATCTCATATCATCTAAGATTTTATTTATTATTATGCACCTTTTATGTTTTTGAACCTATGCTTTGGATTATGCATTTTAGGATTTAAGTTTGCATTTATGTTATTTTGCTTTTGAAACTTATGATTTATGCCATGAATTATGATTTATGTTGTTTGGTTTAATTTTGCTTATCTTTTTATTTCTCATTGAATTATGCTTGTTATGATTTTAATCTAACAAAAAGGGGGAGAAAGTGTTTAAGCAATTTTTTTAAGTTTTTCAAAACCTAGCTTAAACTAAGGGGGAGTTCACTTAAAAAATTAACTTTTTTTTGTTATATCAAAAAGGGGAGATTGTAAAACCCTTAATTTGACATAACTTGATTTTGATATAACAAATACTTTAAGGACTATTTTGCAAAGTAAATAAATTTTTTAATTTCTCAAAAAGCTTAAAATTTGACAAGTAAAAATGTAACCCAAAGTGTTTTAAGGTTTAAAAATAATCCTCTGTAAATTTTGCCCAGACGTTTCAATACGGCTTAGGACTGTTTCGAAACGTTTTGCTACTGGAATTTTCATATCGAATCAGTCTCGAAACGACTTCAACCCGTTTCGATACGACCTTCATCTGAGCAAGTCATACTTTAACTTTGTTTCGAAACAGTAGTTAACCATTTTGATATGGGGGTTAGAATTTTTCAAATTTGGGCATTTAATGTTTTCGACCGTTGCTTGTCAAAAACCAAAATTTTAAAAGTTAATTCCTCGTTTCGGTACGGCCTAGCTTGGTCTCGAAACGTTTTGCTACTGAAATTTTATGAGCTCAACTGTTTCGATACCAGTATCGAAATGACCTCTTTAATGCGCACAACAACTCTTTCTATTTTAGTCGTGTTTTGAAATAGGTAGGTACTGTTTCAATACGGATAGTTGCATAACTGCATTTATGGTGGGAAGATGAAGTCTCAACGGCTATAATTATGATGTCAACCACTCAAACGGCTAGAAATCAATGAGAAGGCATAAAAGGAAGCATTTTAAGCACCAACAACAACTATTGAACACAAAAGCAATATCCATGCAATCAATCCAAACCCTTGTGCTCAAATTTCATATCTTATACCCTAATTTGTAATCCTTTATTGTAAACCTTTCACTCTCAAACTTGGTGTGTGGTTGAGTGTATTTTGGGCATATTTTTCTATTGAGAATTACATTTTATTGCCTTGTAATTCTTTGTTCTTGTGAGGGTCTCAAGATCAATCTTTGGGTAGGAAGATTGATCTTTGTAAAAGGTTTTCTCCTAAGCCTAGAAAAGATGAAGATTTCATAGTGAAATTGGTTGAAAATCCTTAGTGGTGACTAAGGTAGTGGGTGTAGAGCTTGTTATAAGCTTGAACCACTATAAATTCTCTTGTCTTTGATTTTTCAATTTTCCAATTTCATCCCACAACTTTCAAAATTTCAATTAACCCCTCTTGGCATTTTTCATTTGATCGATCCACTCAACAGGGTCTACTCTTAAAATTCATTTTTTCCCTAATACTTGTTATTATGGGCCCGGTTTTTTTCAATATTTGTTATTATGGGCATACTGTTAAAATTCAAAATTTTTCAGTATTTGTTATTTGGGGCCCAATTTTTCAATACATGTCATTATGGATCTACTCTTAAATTTTGATTTTTTTCATTACATGCTATTAGGGACATGGATTTAAATAGCAGTATGCAACTGCAACAACAACCGTTATATGGCGATAGCGGCACTATATGAAATTGTGATACGTACAATTGTTATGTCCACAATAGCATATGTTAAAGATGAGGCGTGTGGTCGTTGTGGTTGGCGAGAAACAATTGCTTGTTTAAGGGTACACGCGCGACATCGGGTGAAATTCTTTTCTTGATAAAGATGCGATCAATGTATTGGATACGGATGGGATGTCCTTTAGGTGTTATTTTGGAGTCGACTTGGTGGGAATGTTCATGGAAGTGTGAGTTTCAGACCCGTGACGTATCAGCACGGGTTAATGTGAAGTGGGAACGATCACCCATGGGAGTGCTTAAATTCAATGTCGATAGATCGGCTAGGGGGAAACCGGGTAAAGTCGGGTGTGGAGGTGTTCTACGTGACGAGTTTGGGCATATATTAGCTTTGTTCTCGGGTCCGATTGGGATAGCGGATTCAAATGAAGCGGAACTCCAAGCCATATGCTTTGCGTTGGAGTGCATGTTAGAATCGAAAGGTAGCCAATGCCCGTTGGTGGTCGAATCGGATTCTACAACGACCATTGCATGGGTTTTGCACTTGGAAAAAAGGCCGTGGAAATTTTGGCGTTGGTTGCGGAAAATTGATAAGGTGTGTGAAGCGTTGAGTGATGTGTGTTTTCATCATGTCTATAGGGAGGCGAATAGGCTTGCGGATGCATTGGCGAAGAGTGGTGTGGATCGGCCTGGTTGGTTTAAACAATTTGCATAAGTGTTTTGTTCCCGAATCGAGTTGGTTTGGACTTATTTGGTGTATGGTTTTTTGTTCCACACGTCCATGAGTACTCTTTTCCTCTATAGAATTTAGAGAGGTTTTTAACGAGGCGTATGTGCGTGAAGGTCATGTATGTTCCTATTATTTAATAAAGCATACATGTTGCCGAGAAAAAAATAGCATATGTTATTAAAAATTTCACAACCATGATACTCGCATTGATCAAAATAGCATATGTAATGTCCGCAACCACTATAAACGTAACACGACTGTAAAATAGACTGAAACCGCAATTTAAATTTATTATTTAAGACTCATTTTTTAGATTTGCATCGGGCCACCAAAAGCCAAGGGTCGGCCCTGATTACTTGTTTCGATCACCAATTCTACATTACTTATTATGTGTCTCATTGGATAGAGACAAAAAATTTATAACGATTGTTGGTTTTTTATGATATCAATGGAAGGTTTCGATGTTAGTTGTGCCTTTAGGTTTTATTTATATGAGTTTTTTAGTAGACATTATATTCAAATCTCATGTTATGTTTAGGTGCATTGTATTTGTTGAACCTTCCAGTATTTTTAATAAAATTCAATTACCCCTTTTCAAAAAAGTATATATTTATATTTATAAAATGAATGGTAATTGATATAAAATTTTAACATTAACTAAACAACTAATCTAAAATAATAAATACAAATTATCGCTTATAAAATTACTAATATATAAACGCGAGATCTAGCATGTTTAAACAATCACTATCCTCTAATTTTATAGTGTTGTAAAAGTTTTTTGTTTAATAGTATGATAAAATTAAGAAATTAATATATTATTGTGATTTCATTAAATAATTATTTTTTGACAATAATTATATCAATTCAAAAATAGAATGAATAATAATGAGTAATTTTGTTTGTGAGAAGATGATGAGCGGCAGCACAGAATTAAAGAATTTAAGGTGATTGCATTTTTTTAGGGTAAACTATACTAATGACCACCAAACTATGAGGTAAGTGTCGATTTGACCACTATATTTTTAATTGTGTTAAATATATCACATAATTATTTAATTGGTTCTAATGTAGCCACCTGCCGTTAAAAAACCAAAAAAGTTAACGGGACTGTTAAAAAAGTTAACGGGACTATTAAAATAATTGTATAAATAAAGGGGACTAAATGTGTAATTATACCAATTATTTTAATAGTCTCGTTAACTTTTTCGTTTTTTTAACGGCAGGTGGCTACATTGGAACCAATTAAATAGTTATGTGGTATATTTAACACAATTGAAAATATAGTGGTCAAATCGACACCAACCCTATAGTTTGGTGGTCATTAATATAGTTTACCCTTTTTTTTTAATATGTTTGGTGTGATTACAATGTAGTATTTATTTAATTTTTTTAGCCCTTTAACGCACATATACCGTGCACACATGGTGTTCGAATCCAGATCATTTGAATTCAATGATTGCACTTTTATACATTAGAATTTATAGCCTTTTAAATATTGTAACAACAATAATATTAATTGAATTAACATTCAGTCAACTTATAAATTATAAATTAAAATAATTTAAATGAATACATTGTTTGGAATGTATAAGAGGGGTAGGTCACGCTATTCCATTAGGGATAAAAGTTGGTAGAAAAGGAATACGGAGAGGAGTAGTGCCATTGGTTTCTGCTGTCAATGCCATGACGGCAGCATGTTGCATACAAAGACCAACACCACTGATCTATTATTAACACTCCCATCCCGTTCCATATAAACTAAAACATAAATATGATCATACCCGTTTCTGAGATTTTAGTGGTGTTAGTATGAACTTAAAAATTAGGCTCTTAATAATAAGTATCGAAAAAAATTAAAATTTAAAAGTAGGTTGTTAATATCAAGCATTAGAAAAATAGATCTCTAATAACAAATATTTTTTTAAAAAAATATGCACATAATAACAAGTATTGAGAAAAAAAAATTGGTCTCTTAATAACAAATATCATGAAAAATTAAAATTTAAGAGTAAGTCCTTAATAACAAATATCAAGAAAAACCTCTAATAACAAATATTAGAAAAAAATTAGCTCTCTAATAACATGTATTGGAAAAAAAATTAAAGAGTATATGCCTAATAACAAATATTGAAAGAAAAAAATTAGGTCCCTAATAACAAGTAATGGGAAAAAATTGAACCCCTAATAATAAATATTGACAAAAATAAATTTTATGAGTAGAGCTCTAATAACAAATATTGCGAAAAAATTGAGTCCTAATAACAATTATTGAAAAAAAACCTCTAATGTAAGTATCGGGAAAACTAGACCCTAATAAAAATATTTGAACAAAAATAAATTTAAGATTAGACTTCTAATCGCAAGTATTGAAACAAATTGAGCTCATAATAACAAATGATAAAAAATGGACCCCTAATAACAAGTATTGAGAGAAAAATTAGACACCTAATAACAATTATTAGAAAAAAAATGAATTGTAAGAGTAAAACGCTAATAACAAATATTGAGAAAAAATGAGTTCTAATAATAAGTGTTAATTTTTTTTGAAAGGGTTCACAATTTTATTCCACTGAACAATATTAATACGAGCTCGTTAAAAAAATCTCCCTAATTTAAGTTGGAGAAAAAGAATACTATGTATCAATGCGGAAACAAAGAAAGTTATTACACTAATGAGTAGGTTGCTAACATCTTTTCGACTCTTTCTTTCTTACATGGTCAAGAAAAATTACTGTTAGCTCGACCACCATAATAGACCATTTCCAGTCAATATCTTTACACATATTTAAGATGGTTGAGATCAGGGATTTGAACACGTTTGGGCAGCAGTGTGGTCTCTTTAACCAATCAACCACAAGTAAATTATCAGTTTCAACGATTAAATTAAACTTTTTGCTTCATGGGGAGTCCATGAAAAGCTGGCAAGCCTCTTTAACAGCCAATATTTCAGTTGTAGTTTGCATCCAGCTGTACTTCTATAGATTTGGAGAAAGAGATAACAAGCGTTAAAAAATTAGACCCTAATAATTATTATTGAAAAAATTAGACCCTAATAATAAATATTAGAAAAATTAAAATGTAAGAGCAAATTCCACTACAAGAAAATATATTTTTAGTGACATCAAAAATAGTCACTAAAAGTATTAAATTTAGTCACTGAAATTTACAGTGATTATTTTTCTGAGTCGTCACCTGTCGTCACTAATAACTCCGTCACTATTATATTAGTGACAACTTTTATGCATTTTGTCACAATAAGTTGTATTTTTTATGACTATATTTTTTGACACAAGATTAATAACAGTGACTAAAATTTAGACACTAATGTTATTCTTATTAGTGACAAACATTTTATCACAAATACATATTGAAATAGTGTCTAAAATATACATTGTCACTTTCAATAATAATAAAATAATAATATTATTTTAGTTGCAACCATCGTATTTAGGCAAACACGCACACTGAATATTCTCTCCCGCGGGGTGTAGCGTATGTGCTAGATACCATCCCTTGACTTCTGCGATGAGCGCGATATGAGGCCCTCTGCCCCTCAAACTGGTCCCTAGAAGGTCATCCACTTGGTCCCAATGACCCGTACACCTAGGGCCCACATTAGCCTAGGAGAAGGTCACTTACACCAAGGTTAACTCGGTTGCTAGCCCATGGCGAGGGGGTTAATTATAGATGATGTGGCATATTCATATATCAATTTTTAATAAATAAATACAATGCATGGTTTCGTAGGGTATCGAACCTGGAACCTTTAGAGGGAGAGTGCAATGTCTATCCACTAGGCTAGACAAGAGTTTTAATATTATTTTGAAAGTAAAATATTATTTAGGTTAAATTGTAATTGAAATTAATTTTATTTATTTTAAAAGTATGTATTAATTATAAAAATAATTAATATAACAATAATTTAATTAATTTTATATGGTTTCCTATACGAAATACGTTTGTTGAAGTAAATATATAAAAATAATTGAGTTGGTTTTAAAATATAAACATATGAATATTAAGATTTACACCTAAATTATTGATAGAATTATCCTTTATGTGATAATTATTTACTATACTGACAATTCAAATTTTACCTCCACAAGAAAAGTTAAAACAAACATCAAGTGTAAAATTTTTCACAAGGTAAAATTTCTCTATCACATATTATGCCAAGATTACATATTAGTCTTTTTACTTTAATTTGTTTACTTTAAGTTTATGTACTTTCTATTCAAAAATATTTACTTTTTAAATTTTGAAATTTCGATCTTGACATGAATGATAGTCTTTAAATATGTTAAGTGAACTTTTGATTTTTATTCTTTTGTTCAATCATTTTTAGTCATTGCAATTTAATCATATTGTCGTTGTCCCGTTTGGATTAGGATTGAACTTTTAAAATTTCAAAAATATAGGGACTAAAATTGATCAAAATAGAATGACTAAAACAACAATTTACACATAGTGTAGAGACTAATAGAATTATTTTACCTTTTGATAATCTAGTTTATGCCTTTATGGTAACTCAATTTTTTAAAATTGTTATTATTACTATAATTATAAAAATAAATTTATTATTGTGACAATATATAACTTGTCATTAAGTTTATTTTTTTATTGGTGACAAAATTTATCACAACAAAAGTAAAATTTTAAGTGACAAACAATTGCATTGTCACAACAAATATCAAATTATAGTGACCACTTTATATATTGTCACTATCATGTGTCAAAGTTTTAGTGGCAATGAAATTTATGTCACAGTTATAGACTTATAGTGAGAATTTAATTGTGAAAAATGTAATCGTCACAATTACTACTATAATAGTGACCAAATAAAAATACATCACAATTATTTATGCTAATAGTGTCGCACAAAAAATCTGTCACAAAAGTTTAATATTTGTGACAAAATTACTGCTAGTCACTGCCAATTTATCACTAAAAGTCTATATTCTTGTAGTGTTCCTAATAAAAGTATTAAAAAATTGTGCCATAATACTAATATTATATTAAAAAAATAGGCCCTAGGTAGGCGCCCCTCTCGTCCATGCCCAGAAACGACTCTGTTATGATAAGACAATAGATTATTGAGAAAATGTATTCCAATAGTTTTTTAATTGAATAAATACATGATTAACCAGTAACGCCAACTCGAAATAAATAAATTAATTTATTTTATAGTGATGAGAGAAAAAGGCTTCACAAACAAATTGAAAGCTCCCATCATTAATTGTAAACATGAATGGTATAAGTTCCAAGCAAAGACGGAGGTACTTAATGAGTGGGAGACTGTTGTCCTTCAACACATTAAAAATTTAAAATTATTTTTAGTATATATATAATAAATTTAAAAAATCCGATGAGATAATTGTGAATTTCCTCGTAAATTTTAAAAGAATTATGTTTTATCTTTTTTTAAGTTGATATTCTAACTTCATCTTTGGTACCAAACCCGTACCACTTTTGATGTTGTCCTTTTTATTACGTGTGAACATGTATGAAATGGTTACTCCATTGTCACATTTTTTTGTCTAATGGTAGTTTTAGGGTGAGATATTGTTATGATACGATTAAAATGAGGCGAGCTTACACAAATTTTTATTCAATTGGTAAGAATTTGTTTAGCTACGCAAATTGTTACAATCTACACAAATTCTTACCAAAATGGTAAGAATTTAGGTTATAATATAAGAATTTGTGTAGCTACACAAATTCTTACCTAAGGCAAACCAGTAAGAATTTATGTAATACAAATTCTTATTCAATTAGTAAGAATTCCGGTAGAAACGAAATTCTTATCAGTCTTGTATAAATTCTTACAATATTTTTACAAGAATTTATGTTAGAAGCATTTTAGAAAGATTTTTTTAGACTTTCCCTTTGTCTAATCACAAGAAAAGAGATCAAAACTTATGCAAAAGCACCGGATGGATGTTACTTATAGCCTAAGGTTTGACATCAAAGTTTGGATTTTCCGTTTCTTGTTCATAAGTAGATCTGAGTAATAGTTGATTGGGTTATGTAGGATCTTGACATCATGCTTGCTTCATCTAAACTTGTTATTCAAAGTGGTTTTGGACATTTTGGGATTCTAAACAAAAACTTAAAAAGTAAAAATTTGTAAAACATATTCTATTACTTTAATTAATTAATTTAATATTTTAATAATAAATCATTATTTTTATTATTTTGTTTAGAAAATACCTGAAAATACAACTAAAATTATAAGAAACAATCATTAACTTATAAAATTATTATTTGAAAAATTACTAAAGCTTTAAAATAGGGGAGGATGTATAAGGCCATGGAGGGGAGCAATTGTATACCTATTTTGGGGGGAAAGTTTAATTTAGTGTTATCTTTTTCTTTAAAAAATAGTTTAGCATGTAGATGAAAAAAATGAAAACCAACATAATTATTTGAAAAAAAAATATTTTAAATTTTTAAATCTGTCACTACTATGAAGGTAGAAGATATGACCCTGAATGAGAGCTTGTAACGCCCGGGTTTAGGGGCTAGGTGAAAATAATATTTTAGTATTGTCTCGGGTTTCGATTCTAATATTTTATTTAATAAAGTAATGGTTTGAGCCCAAAAGCCATGGATGGCACCTATTGTGGTTTCCTTTTTTCTTTAAGGGCATTTTGGTCTTTGAACATTAAAATTTAAATTATTATAAAGTAAAAGATGATTCATCATCTTCTTCCTCTCCCTTCCATTTCATTCCCACACCAAAATCATCTCTCCCTCCCCAAATACTATTTCATCTCCTCTCTCCTTCGTTTTGGCTCGGTTTCGAAAGGTAATTACGTTTTTGACTTGCTCTCAACTTCCTCTCTTCAAAAGTACAAGTAGTTTTCATTTTCATCCATGTTTTAGAATTTGGATTTTTGGGAGATTTGAATGAAAATGGTTGTTTTATGGTGTTTAACTTGAGATTTTGATTTAACAGTGATAGATATGAAGTTTATGAACCAAACGGTTCAACAAATATGATTTTTAGAGAGTTTTGTTAAGTTTCCCGAATTTGTGTTTTTATAGGTTTTTTGGAGGGTTTTTAGTTGAATTTTGGATGTGGTTTGTGTTGGAAATTGAGGGTTGATGTTAGGGTATTGGTTGGGGGTCGTTTTGAAAGCAATTGGAAGTGTTAAATGTGTTGGAATCATCGGTTTTGGACTGTGCTAAAGGGCTGCTCGGGAATGGCTTTTTAGTGGTTGTTCTTGGTTCGAAAAACAAGTGTTTGATGTTTGAATTTCATTCCGGGTTTGCTATGTTGTGTTGTGGTCTGATTTGAAGTTAATTTACTTGTGTTGAGATGATTAGGAGCAAGGAATTTCGTTGGTAAAGTCTCGGGATCGATATCGGAAGTCATGGAGGCTGGAGTCGGCTTTGCTTGATTTGCTTAAGGAAGTGAGGTGAGTGGTTAATGTTTTAATTTGATTTCAAAGGTTGATTCAAGCATGTGGATGCGAAAATGTTTTTAAGTATCATTTTGGTTCAAGGTTGGTTTTGAAGAGTTTAGTTTGGGCTTGGAAAATCAATTTTAAATTCAAGAGTAAATTGTGGTGAATTGCCTCTTTAATTTCCCCTTTTTACTGTTTGTTTTCAATTCTTGTGGTGGTGAATTGTTATGTATGAATTCCAATATTTGAGAGGAAGCATGTTGCTTCTTAGTATATCGTTGATTTTGAGTGATGGTAATTATAGTGTTGTTGATGTGCCTTGTATGATAGGTGTAAGTGGGTGCAGGTTGTGCACGGAAATGGTGAGTAAGACCATTTGTGATTGGTAAGGTTGGTTGTAGCAATTTGGTGCCTAGTTGTGGATTTTGTTGCAGCTTGTGTGGTTGTGCATGATATAGTGAGTACATGTTGTGTGATGGTGATTTGTGTGTTTTGTTGCATGGTTGTCGTTGCTCTGGTGATGTGTAGTCCCGCCGGTAGCAAAAGTATAAGACTCTGGTGATGTGTAGTCCCACCGGTAGTCACTAGTTGGGTATTCCTTTGATGTGTAGTCCCATTGGAAACCCACTAGTTGAAACGGTGATGTGTAGTCCCACCGTACTTGTATGCTGATTGTGTTTGTGTAAATTACGTGTGTTGTCGTTGTTCCGGTGACGTGTAGTCCCGCCGGTAGCAAGTGTTATAAGACTCCGGTGATGTGTAGTCCCACCGGTAGTCACTAGTTGGATAATACTTTGATGTGTAGTCCCATTGTAAATCCACTAGTTAAAACGGTGATGTGTAGTCCCACCGTATGTGTAAGTTTGGTTATGTTTGTGCATACCATGAAGTGAAATGTCTATGTTGTTGACCTTTGGTTGAACTTGTATGTTAGTAAATGGATTAGGTTGTTGGATGACTTGTATGTGTTGGCCTTTACTTTTAAAGGAAGCTTTGAACTCTGCATTGTTGTTGTTATGTTATAGAGCTCTGCTCACTAAGCTTTATGCTTACGCTCTCCTTTTTCCGACAATGCAGATCTTTAGCTTGGAGTTAGCAAGGAGCAGGAAAAAGGGCGTCCAAGCGCGTGGTAGTGTGCTCAAGTATGGTTTATTAAATAATGTAGTAGTCTAGCAATGGGAAATGCTACGTGTTTTAGGAGCTTGTATCTAGACTCCTTTATGTTGGCTTTATGTTGTCTTGTGCCTTTTGGGGCCTTTTGAGCCTTTATGTATGCCTTATGCTTGACTACCATGTGTATGGGGCCTTTTTGGTGTTAAGTATGTTCTTTTGGTGAGATTGCATGGACTATTTGAATTGTATAATCCTTGTTAGATTTAATGCCTTGTAGGCTAAGTCTCGGTTGTAGTTTTGATGCATGTATATTTGTATGTGTATAGGCGAGTCTAAAATGCATCAAGGGTCGAGTTTGGGGTCACAATGTTGGGAAAAGGCTGAGTTGCAAAACAGGGCGTATCGATACGCTCAAGGGTGTATCGATACGTTCTTGCCTGCAGAACTCAGTTTTGGCTGGGCGTATCGATACACTGGGGTGTATCGATACGGTATTAATTCTCTGGAATTCAAGTCAGGCTGAGCGTATCGATACGCTCAAGGGTGTATCGATACGGTCTTCCCTGAGCTGACTGAGAGGGTTGACTTTGGTCAAGGCGTATCGATACCCTCTGTAGGTGTATCGATACGGCCTGCTTAAAAGGGAAAATTTGGTTGTTTAATTGCATGTCTTGTGGGTTTTGTATTCGTGTTCGTTCGCTGCGTGTCCCGTCACATAGGATTTAATACAGGCATCTAGAAAAAAAAATAGGGTTGCTAACCGAGGGGAAACTTAACGGGTTTCACTCGGTTTTCCCCGTGTGGCCCACTTGGACCGGCCATCCGGCCAGACCGGGACGAGGGGGTTACATTTAGTGGTATCAGAGCCTAAGGTTACCGAGACCTTGGGCAGGTAAGTGAGGTAAGTTTGATGTGTTATGCTGTTGTTGTGTCTCGGTGAATATTTTGCCATGTATGCTTGATGTTTGCTTGTTAGTACGGTGTTTGAAAGCATGTGTAAGCTTGATGGTTGTGTTGAGGCGTAGTGTCGAGTTCCCATTGCTACTATTACTTATTGAAAGGATTTTTGTAAAGGAGAATACTTGAGCACCTTGGACCCTTGCTCTTGCTAACCCTGAATATTCTTGTTTGTGTGTTTTGTTTATTATTGTATTGTTGTCTTTGGGAAGTTTGAGGCCGAGGTGTAGGCCTGGAGTTTGTAATTATGAATCTGAAGTTTTAGAGGATGTGAATGATGAGTGAGTTCATCGCTTTAGTTCAGGGCAGTACAACAGTACCAGAGTTAGAAGTTCAGTTTGTTTGTTTGGGTCAGCGTGCCTTTGAGCTGGTTCCTGTTGAGAGAAAGCAATGTGACCGATCTTGATATGAGTTGGTAATAGAAGTGAAGACCTATGAGTTGGCTTCGGAATGATGTCGATGTTATAGCAAGTAATTCCTCGATATAATCAATGTTAGTTGCACTGTATGTGGTCCTTTATACATGTTCAAGCTACTTGTACCGTGAGTAAGATGGCGGAGTTGTGCCTTAGCAAGATTGTGAGTTGTACATTGTCTTGAGATCGATAATGGCTGATAGAGATTCGAGTTTTGACTAAATTTTTGAAGTCGTCTGCATAGTGTTTGGTTGTATGTTGAGGTCTAATGATCAGTCAGAGAAAGTTATGGGTTAGGTAATCAAACATTGTTGTATGAGATGGTAAATCGGGTTAGTCCTGTTGTTTGTTTGTTGCAGTTACCACCATAGTTAAAAGGAGGTATGTAATGTGTTCTGTGTATCTATGATTCAGAAGTGTGAATCAATTTTGTCCCGTGTTATGTTGTTAAAGAGTTTGAGTTGAGTTTAAAATGGTCATTAGAATGAGGTATGTAATGTGTTATGTTGAGGTCTAAGGACCCGTTGAGATCTTGGCATCAGATAGCTAATGTTGTGTGGTAAGTCTACCGAGTTGGGGAGTATGTTGTAGTAAGAGAGAATGTGTGGAGGAGCATGTGTTAGTGACTCTTCCTGTCTAATAAATTTCGGGGACGAAATTTCTTAAGTGGGGGAGAGTTGTAACGCCCGGGTTTAGGGGCTAGGTGAAAATAATATTTTAGTATTGTATCGGGTTTCGATTCTAATATTTTATTTAATAAAGTAATGGTTTGAGCTCAAAAGCCATGGATGGCACCTATTGTGGTTTCCTTTTTTCTTTAAGGGCATTTTGGTCTTTGAACATTAAAATTTAAATTATTATAAAGTAAAAGATGATTCATCATCTTCTTCCTCTCCCTTCCATTTCATTCCCACGCCAAAATCATCTCTCCCTCCCCAAATACTATTTCATCTCCTCTCTCCTTCGTTTTGGCTCGGTTTCGAAAGGTAATTACGTTTTTGACTTGCTCTCAACTTCCTCTCTTCAAAAGTACAAGTAGTTTTCATTTTCATCCATGTTTTAGAATTTGGATTTTTGGGAGATTTGAATGAAAATGGTTGTTTTATGGTGTTTAACTTGAGATTTTGATTTAACAGTGATAGATATGAAGTTTATGAACCAAACGGTTCAACAAATATGATTTTTAGAGAGTTTTGTTAAGTTTCCCGAATTTGTGTTTTTATAGGTTTTTAGGAGGGTTTTTAGTTGAATTTTGGATGTGGTTTGTGTTGGAAATTGAGGGTTGATGTTAGGGTATTGGTTGGGGGTCGTTTTGGAAGCAATTGGAAGTGTTAAATGTGTTGGAATCATCGGTTTTGGACTGTGCTAAAGGGCTGCTCGGGAATGGCTTTTTAGTGGTTGTTCTTGGTTCGAAAAACAAGTGTTTGATGTTTGAATTTCATTCCGGGTTTGCTATGTTGTGTTGTGGTCTGATTTGAAGTTAATTTACTTGTGTTGAGATGATTAGGAGCAAGGAATTTCGTTGGTAAAGTCTCGGGATCGATATCGGAAGTCATGGAGGCTGGAGTCGGCTTTGCTTGATTTGCTTAAGGAAGTGAGGTGGGTGGTTAATGTTTTAATTTGATTTCAAAGGTTGATTCAAGCATGTGGATGCGAAAATGTTTTTAAGTATCATTTTGGTTCAAGGTTGGTTTTGAAGAGTTTAGTTTGGGCTTGGAAAATCAATTTTAAATTCAAGAGTAAATTGTGGTGAATTGCCTCTTTAATTTCCCCTTTTTACTGTTTGTTTTCAATTCTTGTGATGGTGAATTGTTATGTATGAATTCCAATATTTGAGAGGAAGCATGTTGCTTCTTAGTATATCGTTGATTTTGAGTGATGGTAATTATAGTGTTGTTGTTGTGCCTTGTATGATAGGTGTAAGTGGGTGCAGGTTGTGCACGGAAATGGTGAGTAAGACCATTTGTGATTGGTAAGGTTGGTTGTAGCAATTTGGTGCCTAGTTGTGGATTTTGTTGCAGCTTGTGTGGTTGTGCATGATATAGTGAGTACATGTTGTGTGATGGTGATTTGTGTGTTGTGTTGCATGGTTGTCGTTGCTCTGGTGATGTGTAGTCCCGCCGGTAGCAAAAGTATAAGACTCTGGTGATGTGTAGTCCCACCGGTAGTCACTGGTTGGGTATTCCTTTGATGTGTAGTCCCATTGGAAACCCACTAGTTGAAACGGTGATGTGTAGTCCCACCGTACTTGTATGCTGATTGTGTTTGTGTAAATTACGTGTGTTGTCGTTGCTCCGGTGACGTGTAGTCCCGCCGGTAGCAAGTGTTATAAGACTCCGGTGATGTGTAGTCCCACCGGTAGTCACTAGTTGGATAATACTTTGATGTGTAGTCCCATTGTAAATCCACTAGTTAAAACGGTGATGTGTAGTCCCACCGTATGTGTAAGTTTGGTTATGTTTGTGCATACCATGAAGTGAAATGTCTATGTTGTTGACCTTTGGTTGAACTTGTATGTTAGTAAATGGATTAGGTTGTTGGATGACTTGTATGTGTTGGCCTTTACTTTTAAAGGAAGATTTGAGCTCTGCATTGTTGTTGTTATGTTATAGAGCTCTGCTCACTAAGCTTTATGCTTACGCTCTCCTTTTTCCGACAATGCAGATCTTTAGCTTGGAGTTAGCAAGGAGCAGGAAAAAGGGCGTCCAAGCGCGTGGTAGTGTGCTCAAGTATGGTTTATTAAATAATGTAGTAGTCTAGCAATGGGAAATGCTACGTGTTTTAGGAGCTTGTATCTAGACTCCTTTATGTTGGCTTTATGTTGTCTTGTGCCTTTTGGGGCCTTTTGAGCCTTTATGTATGCCTTATGCTTGACTACCATGTGTATGGGGCCTTTTTGGTGTTAAGTATGTTCTTTTGGTGAGATTGCATGGACTATTTGAATTGTATAATCCTTGTTAGATTTAATGCCTTGTAGGCTAAGTCTCGGTTGTAGTTTTGATGCATGTATATTTGTATGTGTATAGGCGAGTCTAAAATGCATCAAGGGTCGAGTTTGGGGTCACCATGTTGGGAAAAGGCTGAGTTGCAAAACAGGGCGTATCGATACGCTCAAGGGTGTATCGATACGTTCTTGCCTGCAGAACTCAGTTTTGGTTGGGCGTATCGATACACTGGGGTGTATCGATACGGTATTAATTCTCTGGAATTCAAGTCAGGCTGAGCGTATCGATACGCTCAAGGGTGTATCGATACGGTCTTCCCTGAGCTGACTGAGAGGGTTGACTTTGGTCAAGGCGTATCGATACCCTCTGTAGGTGTATCGATACGGCCTGCTTAAAAGGGAAAATTTGGTTGTTTAATTGCATGTCTTGTGGGTTTTGTATCCGTGTTCGTTCGCTGCGTGTCCCATCACATAGGATTTAATACAGGCATCTAGAAAAAAAAATAGGGTTGCTAACCGAGGGGAAACTTAACGGGTTTCACTCGGTTTTCCCCGTGTGGCCCACTTGAACCGGCCATCCGGCCAGACCGGGACGAGGGGGTTACAGAGCTCATGTTACTCCTCTGAGAGGACCATGCTTCTATTTATGTTCTTGTTATTTTTTTGTTATGTCATTCGGCTCATTTATATTTTCTCATATTTTTTTATTTTGTTTTCTATTTCTTCATTTCCTCAACTCCAAAAAAAAATTAACGTGGAATAAAAACTCAAACCTCAAGATGTGGGATTCATATATGAGATATGATTTGTATGAAAAAGCCGGTTATAGTAAAGTCAGTAGGCAGGGTGCCCACTTCAAGTTTTAGATACTACCATCCATCTTATTGTTTCAAAACCTGCTTCATTTCAATATTAAGCACCTAATGCTATTCATTATTGAAGAAAAACTAGATATGATTTGTTTTTCTCTTCTGCATTAATTTTATCGGATTCAAACTGTCTGCCGGTGATTATACAATTTAACTCAATTAGTTTTATTCATTGTGTCAAAATTTGAACATATTATTAATAATTTATCCCACTAGACCAACCGGTTGTTGGTAATCTTATACATCAATTTTCAATGTCATTTGTCAGTCCAAATAGTTAACTATTTCCGTCAAAATGTTAATATATTTTCCCCGCAAAAAACACATCATTCAACTCATAATGTTGACATGTTTTTTTATTATAAGTTCTTTTTAATAAACTACTTAAACTAACTTATGGCATTATAAAACTAGACAATCAAAGTATACCGAAACAAAACGTAAGGACTAAATTCTAAACTTGAACGTAACGGAGGACCAAAATCAAAATTTGAGCTCCCTCTGCCAAATCCAAACGAAAATTCAGCCTCATTCTAGCTGTCATGTGCTACCTAGTGATTGGTCAGGTAGAAAAATGATTGGTTCACATCATATGCTTGGAAATTGCGGAGCTAACAACCGATTTTTATTTTTTTTGGAATGGTCTAAATGTAATTATAAGGGAGTATTTGTTCATACATATTCTTAACCTTTTGACAATGTGTATACACCTTGTAGAGAAAGCGATTTGAACATGTGTCTAGAATGAACATCATCAATTTTTTCACTGGGACACTTATTAATAATAACTAACCAAGAGATAATAAGTCGGACAACATCTCACCATGCAGGGACAGACGCATGACTTTAGGTTAGGGGGCGAACCTATAAATTTTTAGAGGGGGCGAATTTATAAAAATTTAAGGGGCGGAAATAGATTTTCTATAGAAAATACATAGAAAATTTTTAAAAAATTTCTAAATCAAATAGAAATTTTAAATTTTTAGGGGGACGATCGCGATCTCGGTCCATCCCTGTTACCATGTATTACATATGAAGTTCATGCAATTTCTGTAAGCAAAAGTATCAAACTTGGTCCAAGTATATTCTGATGACAACACTAGGAAAGAGTGCGAGTAGCCTCATTTGAGAATTGAGATTGCAGAATCTCCCTTTGTTGATTGATATTTGTCCAACAGTGCGTGCACCAAATCCTCTATGCTTTTAAACTTTTCAAGTTCTCTGCTTGACTTGAAACCTAATTTTGCAAAACCATATACATATACATACATATATATATATATATATATATATATATATATATATATATATATATATATATATATATATATAATTATTGTCCTTTCCCGCATTTTCCACAGTATAAATAGCTGTTCTCCATGAAGAACAAGCTCACAGATCAGTCTTTGAACTCTCAAAAAGGCTAAATGAGAGCCATGGAGTATCACAAATTATTCTTTGCCATTCTTTTACTCTTTGCTTTCCTAGAATCCTTTGCAGATGCAGCACTTCACTTCCATGAATTTGTTGTATGACTTCTTCGTAACATAATTTCGATCGAGTATGATAACACTACCTTCTTGTTAAAAATTTACCCTTTTTTGGTGTGTGTGGAAACAGATTGAAGCAAAACCAGTGAAGAGGCTGTGCAGAACTCATAGTACGATTACGGTGAACGGGCAGTTCCCGGGGCCGACGTTGGAAGTTCGAGACGGCGATACTCTGGTGATCAAAGCTATAAACAGAGCCAGATACAATGTCACCCTCCACTGGTAATCTTTATAACCAAACTATACCATTGTTTGTATCATTTTCTGACATTCCATTAATCAGGCATGGAGTGCGACAACAGCGGAATCCATGGGCCGATGGACCCGAGTTCGTGACGCAGTGTCCTATTCGACCAGGGCAGTCTTACACATACCAATTTACAATCCAAAACCAGGAGGGTACTTTGTGGTGGCATGCTCATAGCAGATGGCTAAGAGCCACAGTTTATGGAGCTCTCATCATATATCCAAAGTTGGGTTCTCCATACCCCTTCCCTATGCCAAAGAGAGAAATTCCTATTCTTCTTGGTAACACTTTGTCTTCAATCTTTTTCACGTGCGCGCGTGCACACACACATAAATATCATAACTCAAATGGACTATGACGATGATGATGATGATGATAAACAGGAGAATGGTGGGATAGGAATCCAATGAATGTTCTAAGGCTGGCACTTTTCACCGGAGCTGCTCCTAATGTATCAGATGCATTGACAATTAATGGTCAACCAGGGGATTTATACAGATGCTCTAGCAAAGGTATGCTCTCACCTTTTAACTCGAAAGAGGAGCATCGGTATAGGAGACGATATGGTAACTGATCAATTATAAATGCAGAAACTGCGATATTTCCCGTGGAGGCGGGCCAGACGATTCTGTTGAGGATCATCAACTCTGCAATGAATGAAGAGATGTTTTTTGGTGTGGCTAACCACAAACTAACTGTTGTTGCTGTTGATTCTGCCTACACCAAGCCATTCGCGACGAATGTCATAATGATAGCTCCTGGCCAGACAACCGATGTCCTTCTTACCGCGGATCAGACTCCGGCTCGTTACTACATGGCAGCACATGCCTACAACACTGCCAATGCGCCCTTTGACAATACCACCACGACTGCAATCCTTGAATACATATCTGCTCCATTCAGGGCAAAGAAAGGGCAATCTTTAAAACCAATCTTTCCTCAGCTACCAGGGTTCAACGACACGGCCAGTGCGACTGCATTCACTGCACGGCTAAGGAGTCTTTCCAAGGCCAAAGTTCCCCTTGAGATAGATGAGAGCTTGTTTTTCACAGTGGGTTTAGGACTAATGAACTGCACAAATCCTAATAGCCGTAGATGCCAAGGCCCCAATGGAACTCGATTTGCTGCCAGCATCAACAATGTCTCCTTCGTATTTCCAAAAAGGAACTCCTTAATGCAGGCCTACTACCAAGGTCAGCCCGGTATCTTCACCACAGACTTTCCGCCTTTTCCTCCTGTTCAATTCGATTATTCGGGTAGTGTGCCCCGAGGTCTCTGGCAACCTGTTAAGGCAACAAAGCTGTTTAAACTAAAGTATGGTTCCAAGGTACAAATAGTCTTCCAGGATACGAGTATCGTAACAGTCGAAGATCATCCTATGCATCTTCATGGCTACCAATTCTATGTTGTCGGAAGTGGTTTCGGTAACTTTGACCCCAAAAACGATCCGGCCAAATTCAACCTTATCGATCCGCCACAGAGAAATACCATTGGAACACCTCCCGGTGGATGGGTTGCCATCCGGTTCGAGGCTGACAATCCAGGTAACACGCCAAACTTACATAAATAATAATACCAAGTACATTCCTCTAAGTCAAAATTAAACAGCTTCCATATGTTGATGCTTGTCATTTATTGAACTGGTCCAAACCAGGAATCTGGCTGCTTCATTGTCATCTAGACAGTCATCTCCCTTGGGGTTTGGCCACAGCTCTCCTAGTCGAGAATGGAGTCGGGAAATTGCAGACGGTGCAGCCTCCACCCCTCGATCTTCCCCGATGTTAAGCATCAAGCATTTTATAGCTTTGTTTGCGTTAATGCTGCATGGCCTGAACAAGGAATAGTAGTACAAGTTTCATGGTTGTTTTCTTATGTCTGGTTTTAGAAAATTTACTGTCTAATAAAAGAACAGATGATCTCAACTCGCAAAGTCTCTTCTTCTTCTTCTTCTTCTTCTTCTTCTTCTTCTTCTTCTTCTTCAATGAAAAAGGAGTCATTTCGTTGTCATCCCGAAGCATCTTCCCTTCTGACAATAACAACAGACAATAGAGAGATGAATCACTTCTGCAAGAGGATTGTACTAACCACCAAATGATGTCCTAATGAGGGGGCGGTTCATAATTCTTCAACAAGTTTGACTTGTATATCAGAGAATTTATATCCTCTGGTACAATTACAAATATTGATTTTTAACTCGCATATACGCATTGCCCATCGTCAGAATGATGTACTGCATTGAGAAAATTGAACCAGAGATACAACTGGTTAAATCGGTTCCATCACTATGACAAAACTAAAAATTATAAATCTAATAATATTAAGAAAATGAATGAAATTTTCAAAAAAATAAAAAGAATCAAAAACATAATATAAAGTCCATTTTAAAAATATATATTTAAAATTGGTTTTCTACTAACCCACCATAAAAAAAAAAACTAGCCGCATCTCTAGTCTTCTTTTTCCTTAAAAATTTTTATTGTTCTTTATTTGTCAGCGACGGTATCAGTCTTGAGGTTAGTTGCCAACTGTCGAGATTTATCGTTTCATTTATTATCTTATTTTTCATCATTTTTTGTGTGATTTTTTAGTTTTGAATAAATACCTTTGTCTTTGTGGCACGCTTTACTCTACCTTTTGGTATGTTTTTCTCTGTTTTTGTCATGTGATGCTTTTCTTTTCTTTATCGGTCGTTTGGTGGTTCTTTCATTTGATTTTCTATCTGGGTTGGATTTGACGTCGCTACGACTGATCAAGATGACCGTGTTGTCAACGTGACTTACTGTAATATGCATTTTTATGTTGTTTGTTGATGATTTTACCTTTCATCGTCGACCTTTTGTAATGTTTGTATCTATCTTTTGTTTCGAGTCTTTGAATTGAGTTTTTACTTTTTCTTTATATAGTTATCTTATGATCTCAATACGCTAATTTTCATAATATGTCCAAATTAGGTGATTTTGTTTACTAAGTAAACTTTTATTGTAATTTTGGATATATAATTGTTCAATAAAATGAGTAGATTTCAATTAAAAAATAAGTTTATTCCAGCGAAACGAGATGGACTCTCCCGAAAACCCTAAGTTGACGGCAGATCCTAGCCTAGAGGCGGAAGGGCGGTCCAGCAGCCGTCCACCAGATGTAACTGATCATGTCGGTACACCGCTGGTCTTGGAAAGACCTGATTCCCCCGTGGAGACGATGGATCCGAGAATACCTAAGAATAGGGCTGTAAACGAACTGAACGTTCAGCGAATCGTTCGTGAACCGTTTGGCGGGAAGCTCGTTTATTTATTAAACGAACGAACATGAACAAGATTTTTTGTTCGTTTAATTAAATGAACGAACACGAACAAAGGGCTTTTTCGTTCATTTATGTTCGTGAACGTTCAGTAATTTGATCGTTTATGTTCGTTCATTTATGGTCATTTATGTCCGTTTGTTTATGTTCGCTTATGTTCATTTATGTTCGTTCGTTTATGTTTGTTCATTTATGTTCGTTTATGTTCATTTAAATTTATTCACATATGTCTAGGGGTGTTCATTATTCGGTTAAACCGAACTAACCGACCGAACCAAAACAAAATTGGTTAATCTATTAGATAATTTTAGGTTTCGGTTAATGATTAAGAGTTTTTTTCAAATTTCAATTATCGATTAATTCAGTTTAAAATCGGTTAATTAACTGAATTAATCGAACTAACCAAAAATATTAAATATTTAACAAATTATATGTGTTCGTTTATGTTCGTTTGTGTTCGTTTATTTTCATTTATGTTCGTTTACCATTTAAACGAACGAACATGAACAAGCTACATTCCTTAATAAACGAACAAGAACAAGAAATTTTGTGTTCGTTTATGTTCGTGTTCGTTCATTTGTTCGGTTAAAGTTAAACGAACGAATATGAACACACCCTCGTTTGTGTTCGTTCGGTTCATTTACAGGCCTACCTAAGAAGTCTAAAGAGGATGCGGTGCAAACCATGGAAGGAGTGGATGGTATTGGTTTAACGAAGGCAATTGTATTGGTTCCGACGGCTGCTGGGCTGGTGTCGAATGTGGTTGGAAGAATGCCGGCTTCGTATGCCCGTGTGGCAGCGGCTGGGCCGAATAAAGAGGGATGGTTTGCTGAAGAACAAATGGAATACTGATGATGTGGTGGTGCTTGATGGGGACTGTATTGCTAATGAATATGGTGCTTTTCCCACGATCAAATTCTCTAAACGAGTTTATAAACAAATCGATAAGAGTTTACGTAATGCTATCATTGTACGGTTGCTTGGGAGAACTATTGGTTATGATGCGTTGTTGAATAGGTTGAATGCGATTTGGAAGCCTCGTGGAGATTTTCAATTAATAGATTTGGATAACAATTAATTCTTAGTTTGGTTTGATGACTGTAAGGATTATGAGAATGTGCTCACTAAGGGGCCTTGGACGATATATGGGAACTATTTGACGGTGCAGCCTTGGAGTAGGATTTTTTCTACGTCTGAAAAGTATTCGTCTAAGGTAATGGTTTGGGTGTGGTTACCGAGGTTACCGTATCAGTATTATTGTAAATCTCTTTTTCGTTGCATTGTGCAGATTGTTGGTCGTGTGGTTAGGGTTGATTACAATACGCAAGCGGGTTGTCTAAAAGAAAACAAATAGATGAACCTGGGCTTTCGATGCAGAAAGCTGTCGCGGACGGGGATAAATCTGATTTGTTTGGTCTGTGGATGATGGTGGATCTTACGAAACCATTAAATCCATGTATTGGCATAGATAACTTTGTCCAGAGATTAGAGTATGAAAGGCTTCATCAGATATGCTTTGAGTATGGAGTTTATGGTCATTCAAAGGATGAATGCGGGTTGTCTAAAGGAAAACAAACACATGGGCCTCCGATGTAGAAAGCTGTCGCGGACGGGGATAAATCTGATTTGTTTGGTCCGTGGATGATGTTTTTGACTAGTAAACGTCGCACTGGCCAGACTAAAGCCAGAGTTAGCTCGTCGTTGGGGAATGGAATTGTCGCGATGGGTTCTCGCTTTGCAGTTTTGCAGGAGGAAGCGATGGAGGAGGATCATAATGTGGTTCTGGGAGTGGATGTTGTGCAAAAGTCTATGGTTAAGGCTGGGGTTGATGGTGCGGCTATGAATGCAGTACAACATAAGGATTTTGTTAAGAATGTGACGTATTTGGCCTCGAATCTGGAGAGGAAAGCTAAGGGTAAGGATGACGCAAATGCGGGCAGTAGTTCTATTGAGGTGGTTAACATTGCCGCGGAGGGGAGTTCAACGGTTGTGGCGCCTCGGTCGATGTTAGGGAAGGGTAATCATGTGGCCGTTTCGCTTAAGGAAAATGTAGGTGCGGGGAAGGCGAGTTTGAAAGCTAAATTGGGACCGTCCGGACATAAAGTTGGTAAGTCGAGAAAGGATGTTACTACTAAGGGGATTCAAGTGAAGAAAGGCATTGATTTTAAATTAGGATTGAACTGGTTGGTTCTTCAAGAATGGTTACGATCAGAAACGCAGAAACTTGAGTTGTTTACGAATCAAATGGAGGTGTAGGAGGGTAGTCGCGTTCATGTCATGCAAGAAGATGATCCGGATCCCAAGTATGGTAGGGAGAATTCTTCGGGTGTTGTCAGGACCGATGATATTGTTGATGTCGTGGTGGAATCTACACCGGGTGTGTCGCTCTCTTTATGAGTGTTCTTATTTTGTTTATTATTGTTTTAATGAATAAATATTTTTGGAATTTTAGAGGGCGGCGAGCCCTGGTTTTCAGAGACATTTCAGGAATTTTGTGCGTAATTTAGGAGCTAGGATTGTTGTTCTCATGAAAACGAGGATTAGTGGGAGGGCGGCGGACTTGGTGGTTCGTCGTCTTGGTTTTGTGAATTCTTTTCGTGTGAAAGCCCAAGAATTTAGTGGATGGATTTGGATAATGTGGATGGATGATGTTATTGTTGAGGTTTTGAAGGTCTCCATGCAATTTATACATTGTAGATGTCGTTCTATTGATGAGTCGGATTGGGTTTACATTACGGCAGTTTATGCTAGTCCAATTGTGGCTCTTCGAAAGCTTGTTTGGGAACCTTTGGCGAAATTGGATCCAAGTGAGGAGGTTCCGTAGCTCTTTGGAGGAGACTTTAACTCTATTTGTAATAGTGAGGAGCGAATGGGTGGTTCTTGTAACCCCTTCGTCCCGGTCTAGCCAACAGGCTGGTCCGAACGGGTTACACGGGAAAAACCAAAGCAAGACCCACTAAGGCCTCACTCCGATTAGCAACCATTTTTTTATTTATTATCTTGACTGGATATCACAATTAACCCTATGTGAGTGGATGACAGCGGATAAGCGAAAATAGATACGAACGAGCTGAGGGCACACATTAAATTAAACTCGCCATATAGTTGTTAGTCAAATTGCATGCTTACGGGGCAAGACCATCATAAGGGATACGTATAGACTCAACAAGGAATCATACAAACTCTAGGGACTAGAACGCAACGTTCAGGAACCTTCAAAAGTGCCATTCAAGTGTTTTAACTGCCTGCGTTTCGAAACAGGCTTGCCCGTTCTGAAACGCGAGCTCTATTTTAAACGTGAGACCAGGCCGTTCCGAAACGGTCCCACCTTGTTTCGGAACGGAGGCTTCCAGTGACAAAACTATCGAAACAGGTTTCAAAAAGGGGGCTCACAGTGTCGAAATGTATCGAAACGAGTTCCAAAATAGCGACTCACAGTGTCAAATCGTATCAAAACGGCACCACCCCCGTTCCGATACGAGTATCCCTGGAGCTACCACCGTTCCGAAACCCCGTCGAGCGTTTCGAAACACCCGCACACATATTGGCCCAAAATTATACTTTGATACCCCCAAACGTCCCTAAACTTGTCCCAAAACAACAAAAACCATATAGCAACATATCATACATACATTCTAGATGCAAAGAGTCCTAATCACAACATTAGACATGCATTCAAACAACAAATTGGATTTCAAGCCCTAAGCTCACATGAACACTTAGGTTCTAAAACACTAACAAGACAATATGCTTAGCAAGTCCATACAAGGCCACATCAAGTCTCAATTTAACATAGTATCAACCTTTAAAACATGCTAGAAACATAAACAAACCATAGTAAAGGAGTTTGAACACCAACTCCATAACATACAAATCTAGCAATCTCATTGTCTAAGTGTTATTACAAAACATAAATCATACTTTGAGCTACCTGAGATCTCCGAGAATCTCCTCCCTTGCCCACTTGCCTCCCAAGCCACTAACGATCTGCATTGTTAGAAAAGAAGAGAGCGTAAGCTTAAAGCTTAATGAGCGGAGCTCTAAAACACAACAACAATGCAGTTTTCAAAACATAAATCTTAGATTTTAGCATAACCATTTAAGGAAAGACGTAATGAAACACAATCATCACAATACATAATATACACATGCATAACCAAAACCCAGTGGGACTACAAATCACCGTTCAACTAGTAGTTTTCTGATGGGACTACACATCACCGTAGTAACGACAACCATCACGTGAGGCTTGACACCAACAACGACTACACAACAACAATAACGAAGAGTAAAAACAATCTAAAAACACCACCATAATACACATGTTCACGAAAGCTGATAATCAACCAAACAAACGAGATTAGCTGAAATTATTCTTGGGTCTAGGTTAGTCACTAAGACTCCACCCAAACCCCAAAACCTTCATTGAACGCAAATAGAATTCCAAAATAGTATCCACTCACCGATGAAACCCAACACAAGTCGAAATGTCGATCAAGCATCCAAGTTCCCCAGAATTGAGGCCGAAGCTTCTCCAATGTTTTCTCTTGCTTCTAATCAACCAAAAACAGTGCATTACACATCAAAACATCCACAAAATCACTGCCACAAATCAGATTACAATCCAAGACAATTTCGCTACATTTCCAAACCAAGAACTAGCCCAAACTCTTCATTTTCGGACCCGGACACAACCCAGTAGTTACCCGTCAATTTCATCATCCAAATCATCACTAAACATGTTCAAAACAGCCCCCAAGTGAAACCATATCATCAGCTCAACATTCCCTCACATAACTACCTCCAAAACTCAAGATTTTCACCTCTAAACTCACCCACCAATACCCATTTCGGGATTCTAACATTTGCCATCTTTTTAACATTTTTAAAACACCCAAGTATAATCAAAAACACCCTTAAACATTACATTAGAAACCCACACGAAAAACCTATAGAAATACCTATTTCTCAAACCCAACACCAAATCAAAATACATTTTAATGGCTTTTAAAAGAGGGTTTTCAAAGAACATAAGCTAGATAATGTAAAAACTAGAACAAGAAAGAGATTACCTTCAAAAATCTTGCTTGGATGAGTTATTTGAGCAATGGAATAGTAACTTTAGGGTTTAAGAAGGGGTTTTGGAGGAAAGGTGGCTTTTAAGAAGATGATAGCTTTTCTCCCTTTTGATTTTGAAAAGAAACAAGATAAAACCCTTTTCAAATTTTCATTAATGGCATTTTCGTAAATAAATGCAACTTTTATGAAATCATCATTTTAAATCTAATTTTAACCTGTACTAATCCTAGATTATAACCGATAAACTTCTGGGCCCTAAATCGGGGCATTACAGTTCTACTTCTACGAATGGGGTGAGTAAATTGTTCTCGGATTTCATTGTGGATACAATATTGATTGATGTGGATTTTTTGAGGAATGAGTTTACTTAGAGGCATGATTCGTTGTATCAGAGATTAGACTGTTGCTTGATGAACTTGGGGTGGAGCCTTCGATATCCATCGTCTTATGTTGTACATTTAGAGAGAGTTGGTTCGGACCATTATCCTCTCTTGTTCAAGCATGTGGCCCTGGATCATCCTACGGAGAAACCTTTCAAATTTATCACGGCTTGGCAAGAACACCTGGGATGGAGCAATTTTCTCTCTTCTATTTGGGGATCTGATACAAATTTTCTCACTAATTTGGAGGCTATTACGCCCTATATCCAAGATTGGAACCGGAAGGTTTTTGGCCATATTGGACAAAAGAAATGGCAGGTCATTGGCCGGTTAAGAGGTATTGATCGGGCGTTACAGGCTCGCTATTCGCAGCGCTTGGTGGATTTGGAGAATCGGTTGAAGGCAGAGCTTGAGGTGGTGCTTGAGCAAGAGGAGAGCCTTTGGTCGCAAAAAGCTCGGAAAAATTGGGTTAATCTGGGAGACCGAAATACACGGTTTTTTCATGCGTCTACTTTGGTTTGGCGTAGAGCTAACCGGATTCTTCAGTTGCAGCAACCGAGTGGGGATTGGTGCGAGGAGCAGTCAAAGCTCCAAGCCTTGGTTGTTCAATACTTCATCGAGTTATTTACTGCTTCGGGAGTTGCTGAAGGGGCCTATGGTACTCGTGGATTGTTTTCGACTCTAACTAGGGCGGTTTGTGATGATTTAGAACGGGCGATCACGATTGATGAAATTAAGAGGGAATTTTTTTCTATGAGCCCTTTGAAGGCACCCGGAATTGATGGCTTGCATGCTTTTTTCTTTCAGAGGAATTGAGAGCTCGTTGGTAATCAAGTTTGTGAGTTCATTCTATCTATTTTTGCTACTCAACGATTGCTGGAAGTTTTGAATAGAACCTTAATTGTCTTAATTCCAAAAATTGCTTGTCCTGTTACGCTTTCACAGTTTCACCCAATTAGTTTGTGTTATGTTTTAAATAAGACGATGACTAAGATTATAGTTGGGCGTTTAAAGTCGTATCTTCCAGAATGGATCATATGCAATCAAACGAGTTTTGTGCTTGGGCGTTCCATCACAAATAACATTCTTATAGTTCAGGAAGTGATACATTCGATGAAATGTAAGAAGGGTAAGCGAGGGTGGATGGCGATAAAAGTTGATTTGGAGAAGGCATATGATAGACTAGAATGGCCTTTTATAAGTGATACTCTTCAGGACCTTGGTGTGCTGGATTCTCTTCGGTCTCTTATTATGAATTATGTGTCGCCTGTGTCGTCTCAGATTGCTTGGAATGGAATGATGACTCAGTCGTTTCTGCCTTCACGAGGCATACGACAAGGAGATCTTCTTTCGCCATATTTATTTGCACTCTATATGGAACGACTTAGTCAGGCTATTGACGTAGATGCGCAAGAAGGAAGATGGAGACCATTTAAACCTTCTCAAAGTAGGCCTCAGATATCGCATCTATTTTTCGCTGATGACATGATGTTGTTTGTGGAGGTGTCGATAGCACAGTTGAGAGTGTTGCATGGGGTATTGGCTGACTTTTGCATGGCATCGGGGTTTAAGGTTAGTATTACAAAAACTACTATTTATTTTTCTAAAAATATAGAGTTGGGTATGCGTTCTCAGATTAGTGGTGCCTTTGGTTTTACGGAAGTTTCGGATTTGGGGAGATATTCGGGCATGCGTGTGATTCATAAGCGGGTGACGACGGATACTTATCGTTATTTGATTCGGAAAGTTCAAGAGAAACTGTCGAGTTGGAAGGCTATTTTTTTGTCATTAGCGGGGCAGATTGTGCTTGCAAAATCAGTTCTCGCTGCAATTCTTACATATACCGTGCAAACGAGTTATTTGTCAAAAGGGGTATGTGATGAGCTAGAACGTATAATTCATCTTTTTCTTTGGGGGCATGCGAGAGATAAGGGTGGTGTACACCTGTTGCGTTGAGATGATGTGCGCCAACCTATAAAATACGGGGGTCTCAGTTTTAAAGACTTACGTAGGCAAAATGAAGCTTTTCTGATAAAACTCGCTTTCCATCTTTTTCTTAAGAATGATCATTTGTGGGTGCGCTTGTTGCGTGCAAAATATCGTTGGAGTTGTGATCGGTTAGGTCCTCAGTTACGAACAAATTGTTCCCGGATTTAGAAAGGTGTTTGTATGATTTGGCACAATGTTCAATCGAATGTGGAGTGGCAATTGGGTGATGGTTTAACTATACGATTTTGGGAAATAGTTGGATCGAGTCTCTTGGTCCGATTGTATCGCATGTGTTGCCGCGTAAGGTGATCCGGTTCCCTGATACGACAGTGGCGAATTTGGTCGATCTACATGGCCATTGGCGATGGGACATTTTGAAACCTTTGCTGCCATATGAGATATTACTTAGGCTCGTGGCTATTAAACCGCCCCTCGGATTGTCTTATGGTATGCCTGGTTGGGCTCTGACGGCGGATAAGAAATTTTTTGTCCGCTCGGCTTTTTTGATTCGCCATGGTCTTGTGCAAAGGCCATTGGATCCTATTTGGTCGACTTTGGCAAAAATTTCAAGGCTTACCACAGGTACGTTACTTTCTGTGGTTAGTTTGTCATAGGAAATTGCTTACTAATGATGAGAGAACTCGACGAAATTTTTTTACGAATAGTAGTTGTCCTATTTGTGGCGTAAGAAAAGGAGGAACTCGATCATATTTTTCAATGTTGTCCTCCGGCTTTGAGTGTTTGGGGATCGTTGATCTGTAATGTGAGTTGGATTGAGTTTTTTGGATTGCCGATCAAGGAGTGGATCGGTAGGAACTTGGTGTCGCCTTCTCGTTTTGCTATTGATGCCTCGCGATGAAACATTTTGTTCGCTTATCTCCTTTGGAATTTGTGGAAACAACATAACAAAAAGACTTTTGAACCGCAGAATATACGCAGGGAGTCAGTCTTGCAAGTGAGTTTTTGAATGTTGGAAGTTGGTGATGCTGGTTGTGTTGCTTCCGGTTTGGGTAGTAATGCTTAAACTCGACTTCCTCGATATACTTTGACTTTGGAGACACCTCCGGCGAGTTGGTGTAAGCTGAACACAGATGGTGTTGTTGCACAAGGTACAAATGTGGCGGCGTGTGAAGGAGTCATTCGAGATGAGGTGGGTGGTTGGTTAATGGGGTTTAGTCGAAGTGTTGGTATTTGTTCTGCGCTTGATTTGAAATTGTAAGGGTTATTTGAAGGTCTGTTGACAGCATGATCCTTGGGAGTTAGTCACCTTATCGTCGAAACTGATTGTCTAGATGCAGTCCGATTGATTACTGCTCCAAACGGTAATCGTGGAAATTTAACTGTGTTGCCTCACATTATGGATTTGATAGCTCGTTCTTGGACTATCCGTATTGTGCATGTGCATCCTAAGCGAAATAGATTGACGAATATGATGGCCAAGCTTGCACCACAAGATGATTTGTTGTGTCACCGTTATGTGAATCCACCGGCGAGCTGCCTTGGGTTGTTGCTGGAAGAGGCTACAGCAAGTGCAGGGTAATGGGTACCTAAAGCAGCCGCATTGGCACTGGTTCGATGGGTGTTTGCAGCAGCCGTAGATGACGGTCCTTTGTTCGCTAGGTTGTGGCTGTTGTTATGACGTTTGGAGATGGCTCTGGGATTGACGTGTAACTTGTTGTGTTTGCTGTTATGGCACCAGTTCTTATGGGTTTGTTTGTTTTTTAGCTTTAGTTAGCTGTTGATTTGGTGTTCATGTATGGTACTCTAAAAAAATTATGTGTACTCTTTTTCTCCATGTAAGTTTAGGGAGTTTTTTAACGAGGCACATAATTCCTTACACCCTTCTTATGAAAAAAAATAAGTTTATTCCGATTCTCAATTTTTAATTATATCTATTTAAACGGAGGTTTTTTTTAATTAGAATGGAAACATTAGACTAAAGACTTTATTTTGTGTTGCTTTTCAAAAGTAATTTTAACTCTAAAAATAATGTAAAACATGTAATTTTTTAGTTCAAAATTACGTTTTTAAAAATTGAATTTCAAACTTTTAACTTTGTCAAAAACAACTTTAACAAAATTATTTATTTGCCGTCGTTTATATTATTACTTTATTTTATATTTTCATAATCAATATCTACCATAAACATTAAAAATAGTTTCAATAGCAACCTCATACACTCAAATTTTAAACCACAAAATCCAAAACCATTTTTCAAATATTTTTTCGGTACACCTTTCAAAAACAATTTCCAGCCGACCTTAACTAAATTCTCATTAAATCATTTGAATACGTCAGTCCAATTTTGACAATATGGTGTACCGGGCGTACTATGCCTTAAAAGAAAGTAAGCTATGAGGACGTTGAGACTTGAGATATGAGTACAAAAGAGAACCATTTTAAACAGAATACAATGGTTTCCTCTTGTTTCTCTATTGCCCTTCCTTCACAAACCCTAAATTTTTTAAATACTACATATGGTATTTTTTATTACAATATCCACAGAATATTTTTTGCCATTTGATGAGTTCTAATATTAACAAATTTCTTTTGGTTCCTGCCACGTCACTCACGCAACAAACTTCATGCATCGAGTATCATTATGTATGTTTTGGCAACGGCACGAACAAAAGCGCATCCCACAAGTCACGCATGTATATCTTGCACTAAAGCCACAAACGCTGCAAAAATGCCGGCGGGAGGTAGAGCTTGGAGGTCCCACTGCTGCCCTCAGATAGGATGGAACATGAGGAGGCAAGGACTCCAGGTTTGCCTTCAAAAATAGGAATTAGTTCGTTCGGTGAACTGAGGTAACATCAGATAATTCGAAACATCATTACCCTTTTACCTCCTGTAAGAGCTCAAGAAATGATCTGGGAGCCTTCCTAGCATTTTCAAGTGCTTTTGCCTGTCGGGTTTTACGTTTTGTGCCCTTGGATCTCTTTTGCATGTACCCTGGAAGTAGAAGTTAAAAAAACAATTAACAAAGCTTGAAAACAAGAAAAACAAGGTAACCCCAATGTTCAGAAAAATATTAAAACAGCTTCCCAAACCTAACATTAGAGGAGAAATTTCAAAGATAGTTACATTTCCTCATCAACTTCAAATAACTACTCCCCTTAATAATTGTTTGGTTGAATAAAGCAAGTCATGAAGGAGGAAACATATTAATTCCCAAATACTTTGAAATTTCAAATGTTTAATAGCCGTATTTTTTTAAAAGTCCAAACTCACAGTAAAGAATCATCGAATAATTGGCAAAGGGAAAAAGTACATAAACAAAACCAAGACCGGATCATTCTGATTTTATCAGTCGGTTTGGCAAAAAGTCCTTCAACTATGGGGTACTACAAGGCAGGGCGGGGATTGGTTTGCTGAACTCAATCAGTTCAACAAGAAGGCTATGCTTGCAGTAATTCTTCCATTAACATAGAGTGCCTATCTTTACTGTGTCTAGACGAAGAAATAGTAGACTTCACAGCATCAGATATAAAATTATTTCAGCACCTATTAACACAATCAAGAACTCAACAGACATACACTTCGTAGAGTTAGAAAGATCGGAGGGGCCAGAATTAATGGGGAGATTGCATAGAATTGGGGAATGAGGATTGGAAGATGACATATCTGTTTAGTAAGTTGGTTTAGCTTACGGGTTTAGTAAAACTGCTATTTGCAGTTCACTTAGTAGTAGGCTTGCCTACTTCTTTGTATAAAGACAGATCTGATTTATCATTAAAAAAATCAAAGACGGGAAGATCGGAAATGCTATAACATATGATGCAACATCCTTTTAAGAGGAAGACTTTCATGGTATAGCCTCTAGTGAAACACACACATAAGCAGAGCTAGTATATGTATAGAGTATGAACTTCAATATCAATAAGGATCTGAATAAAACCAACCTCAGAAAACAGATGCATATGCTAAGAATGTTTCAACACTGATACCATAAATCGGGTAGGTATTCTAATGGTTGAATGAAATAAAGTTCTTCCTAATTACTTTTACTTGCTCTCACCAATCAAAATTTCAACTAACAAAACACAGGTTTTACATTTACTATTTCACTAGGTGAGACAATTATCAAAATATAATTAGCATCATCATTCAAATGATTAAGGATTTATATTCAATACAAAGGCGGTGGAAACAAAAAGTTTCCACAAGCGTCTTAATTCTAGGGTTTAATGTTAGAATTTAGTGGTTTAGGTTCAGTGGTTTAGAATTTAGAGGTTATGGTTAGAATTTAGAGGTTTAAATGTTAGGATTTAGAGTTTAAGATAATATGATAGTGATTTAGACTTTAACCTATAAACTCTAAATTCTAATCCCAACCCCTAAACTCTAACCAAAACCACTCAATTCTAAAGCACTAAACTTAAACCCTAAAATCTAATGCTAAACTTTTTTTGTTTCCGCCGTCTGTAAATAGAATAATTACCCAATGATTAATAACTTTTGTCCTACTAAAGAAATATAGGATTTCAGATGATCAAATACCCTTTGTCCTAATAAAAAAAATACATATTCCCATAAAACTTCTACACCAAGAAAGAAGGAAACCTCAAACCTTGATCATCTTCATCAAGAGAAGCTTCATCGTCGTCGTTCATTTCAACTGTTTCAATCCCAGCGTTATCATTCTCCAAAGCTTCAAGACGGGCCAAAGCTGCCTTTTCTCCCCCACAACATTAAACCACAACCAATTAATTTCAAATATTTCACAGCAAAGATTTAAATACTACAACATATCTAAATTTAAAAGGGAAAAAGACCTGGGTTCGATTATCAGAACTGCCGAGTGCTGCAGCCATTTTAGTAGCCACTTTACGAGTACGGGTCGACATTCTCCGCAAGGCGTTCGAATTGTCGTCATCCATAGCTGCAAAAGAAATCAGAAGGCAAGCAATTTTATTTAGGAATTAAAATTTGTATAGTAAGAGAGAGAGAGAGAGATAAATATACCTGATGATAAGTAGTGGACAAAGAGGGAACTAAGAGGAGGACGGTGGCTCTGAGAAGGACAGAAGAGGTCGGCGGCCGTGAAAGAGAGAGTGGCGGGTGGTGGCAAATTCTGTAAAATGATATCGGGTTCAGTTGGATCGGGTTTAGAATCAGCAGGTGAGGCTCCACTAGAATTTCACATTTACGATCGTTTCTTCCCCCCTTTAATGGGCTCAATTAAAGCCCATTTGTTTCCCACACAATCCTATTTTACAAGGAATCAGTCCATTTCCTCTGGCATGTTGTATTTTTATACACAAACAGTATAAAAAAAATTTACGCATTCTTCCATGTTTAAACTATAAAATTTAAAATTTAAATCTCTGACTCTAACATCTTATATTTAAACTCTAAACCTTAAATTTTAAAGTCTAAATTCTAACCTAAAACTTAAATTCTAAACCTTACTCTATCATCTTATATCCTAAACTCTAAACCTTAATTTTTAAAGTCTAAATTCTTGTGTTGTGTATTCTTGAGTTGGGTTTCTCATCTCCTTTATGTTCGTTCTTTATTTATTTTAATAAAATGCCGATTTTCTTGTTAAAAAAAATTAAAAAGTTTGTATATCAAAGTATTTTTCTTTGTGTATTTTGATCTAAACTTGAAAATCTAATTAGATTAAACTCGGTTATCAATTTTTCATATTAAACTTAAATTTTGAGATTTTGTATTTTACTTTCACCAAAATAACTTTATTTGATGACTTTTAAACATTATTCGATAAAGTTTTAAAGTATTTTTCATAAATATTTCTTAAAAAATTAATTTTTCAAGTAATTAAAATATGAATAATTTATGTATAATAATTGTAAGTTATTTCACTATCTTTAAGTATAGAATACTTATTTTTTATATTATAAAATGTTTAAAATTAATTATAAATTGAATAAAAATTCAAAATTTATTCAATTCGATTAACCACGATTTTTAAATTTGTGAGGCATAAACCTTCTAAACACTTCAGTTCGGATATTTTGAATAAGGGTGCTTATCAAGCGAGTCGATTGCGAGTTGAGTAGTGATCAACTCGTGTTCGTTAAAAAATCTCGTTGCTCGACTAGACTCGTTAAGCTCAATAAAGTTTTGCTCAACTCGTGTTCGTTAAAAAATCTTGTTGCTCGTTAAGCTTGCCAAAAATTCTACCTTGTTTTTTTAAATATAGGTAAAATCTAGTGATACTATTAGAGCTTAATATAAACATAGAAATTCAGAGGCGGAAAATGTGAGGTCTGGGAAGATAAATAAACGAACCTGACATGACTAAATTAGAGATGAAGTCGATATTCGAGTGTGAGACTCTTTTTAGTTTCTCAACAATCTTCGATGAACAACATAGAAGAGAATGCCTTAGGAATTTCGAAATTTTAACTTTCAATCGTATTTTTTTATGTAAGAAGTGAAAACCGAAAACTTTTTTTCCTTTTCTACTTTTATACATAAAGTATTAATAAAAGAAAAAGGAAATACTTTAATAAAAATCATAAAAGAATTTATAAAAAAATAATGAGATGCTCGCAAACTTATCGAGTCGGGTTGGGCCTTGCTCGACTCGACTTGCTAAGATCTCCAATCAAGCTCGATTTTAAATTGAATCAATTTAAGTCAAACGTTAAATCGAATTTTGACCGAATCGAGTTCAAATTATTTGCGAGCTCAACTCAATATGGACCTCTAATTTTGATCTAATATGATAGCCCTAGTCTTTAGATTGGGAGATCAATCTCATCAAGTGGACATATATCCCTCTACCCACAATAATAAAGGCAATAATATTCAATAAAGCCATTCATCTAGCTTTGTCAGAGCCGGCTATGAGGGGAGCACCCCGAGCGACCGTTCAGGGCCCCCAACTAGCCTAAGGCCCCTAAATTTTAATTTTTTTTATATTTTTTAATTAATTAAATAATTAATTTAATGGTAAAAATAATTTTTTCCTAGATAAATAAATTAATTAATCTAACAATGAAAATAATGTGTTTGATAAAAATTTAATCATATTTTTATGATTTATTAAAGAAAGGCTTAACTACAAAATAAGTGTACAAACTATACTCTTTTTTATTTTTAGACACTAAAATGTTTTTTGGGTCAAAATAAGTGTCTGAAGTTTATTCTGTGATCATTTCTAGATAACGACAGTTCAAAAATTAAAAACAAGTGCTCAAATTATGTCACCTTTTGTTTTAGGTGTCTATTTTTTTAAAAATTAGTGCCCAAATTATGTCTTTTTTTTGTTTTAGGTGTCTAAAGTTTCATTTTTATATAAAAAATAATGATTGATACCTCAAAATGATTTCGAAATAAACTTTAGGCACTTAAAGCAAAAAAAAACGTGTATAGTTTGGACACTTATTTTGTAGTTAAGACTTAAAAAATATTATTTTGATTGTTCAAACTAATAAGATATGCTTTTGTTATATAGAGGTCAATTTTCTAGTTTTCGCTCAGGGCCCCGAAAATCTCCGAGACGGCCCTGAGCTTTGTCCATAGCAGACTTTTTAATTACACAAATATGATAAATAGATTTAAATTATTTCGGGTCGAGTCACTTATAAATTTGAAATGTTTAAGATTAAATTATTTTAAAATTCAAAACATTTTAATTTTGAGTAATTTTGGATTGAATGTTATTCTAAATTAGATGAAGTAAACTCAAACCATTTTAGTTTAGATGAGACAAATTCAAATGGTTATTTTTTAATGATAAAATCGAATTAGGTTGGTCTGAATTCAATTCAAATTGAAATTAAAAAGCGAAAAGAGTACTCTAAAATTTAGAATACACGACTAGTCTGCCTACCATGAAAATGAAAACTTCGGAAACAAGAAAATTCATGGACCGTTCTGGTTTCTACTTTACAATTTCAATAATTTTTCAAGTGATAATTTTGTGAGTTAATTTTGTGAGTTAGTGGTTATTCTTCATCAAAACAATAAAAATAACAGTTTAAAGTAATGTATTATATTTTCGTTGTACAATGGTTTATTTTTTAATTTCCGCTCAAGGCCTCGAAAATATTAAGACGGCTCTGCCGATTAGATAGGTAGAGAGACTTGTGTCTCCAGATATTATTAGATATTGGGGGAAAGGAAATTCCGGATTGAAATTAGAGTGGATTTTGTAAAGGAATTTGAGGTGGAACACAACGATGAAATGAAAACGAGTGATTAAGCTCCATAAACTGTAGGAGAGGTGGGTGTCTCTGTTGAACAACATTCTCCACCTTGCTGTGGCCTGTGAAGTCCATCATTATATGTTACATGGTACATAATATGCACGGTGTGCGTTGATATTGGTTCTTTTGTTTCCCCTATCTGTACCCTGAAGTCGGATCAAATTTCTTTTATACGGTAAAAGATATGTACAGTCAAATCAGATATCGTAGAGATTCGATATAGGAAAAGACCTTTTTAAATTCTAACCCAATTTACTGCATTTACATACGAGAAACCGAATAATTTTAAGTCAAAACCCTAGCTAGCTTACCACACACAGGGTTAAGCTTGATTGAGGATGAACATTGAGGATACCCGTAAACTTACACATATTATGAAGCATTTAGTAAATCCAATGCATGTTGGAATAGAACATTGGAGTATGATTAAAAAATCCTCAGAAAAATAGATCAACCCCATCATCAGCTTGTACTTTGCAGAGAGGAATGGATTCTAAAAAGATCCTTTACCCTTTTCCCATAAAGCAAGGGGAAACACCTGCGGCTTATAATGCAAAACTTGAAAGGCAGAGAAAAATAGACAAAGTAAATCAGCCTAAAGGGGAAAGGTTTATTAAGAAACTAACCAAAACTAGCAGATGGGGATGATACCATTACCGCTGAAACACCACCAGACTGCATGTATAGCAGGAAGAACCCATGAAACTCAGGATAGATAGCGCCATATATATATATATGAGAGAATAAGAAGAAGAACACCCTGAGATGGCGCTATCCCTCCTGAGCTTTACAGGTTCTCCCACACTCGGTTTTACAAGGCTCCAGACTCCATTAAAAAGTGCTCAGACCTCACATGGCGAGGAAGGAAACAAGCGGGCTGGCTCTATTTATAAGAGAGAGGACGTGGGGGCACGAGGAATCACCTTATGTTAAGGGAAATAACTTATAAAATTTTAGCAGTCGAAAATAAATTTTTAAGAAATATATTTCAAAATTTTAAAAAAATTATAAATTATATACAAATTTTAAATTTTCAGAAAAATAATTATCTCCCTCAACCATTCGGTCAATCTCCGGACATGAGTGGCCTTCTATTGGACCATGAGTTTAACAATCTTTTCAACTATGGTGGAGGGACGGTTTCTAACTTTCTACATTATTTTTTTAAAAAGGTTTGGCTGCCATTTGATAAGAGCATGAATTTTGTTTAAATAAAAAAATAAGAAGAGAAATTATGGATTGAATCTTCTTGCCGACTGCGTTATGCTTATGCATTACAGCATTACGGCCATTAGGTTGGTGACTATAAAGGATCTTACTGGATGAAAGATGATGACCCGCTGACCCCAAATTAAAATAAAAAACACGATTTCCATTTTTACCACTATTGCAGCACTGCCGGGGGGCAAACCCTAATTTCTCTTACTTTTTTTATTAGGAAAAAAGTTGCCATGTCATGTCATTCCCGTACGACCTCCTTAATTTTCTATTTGATTAATTAATTTGGTATTTGGGCTTATCAGAATATTTAAAAATAAAAAATAAAAACAGCCAGTTAAATTTCATTTCAAAAGAAGAGATTATAAACTAGACATACAAAAAGCAACAAAAGCACAAAGTATCTAAAATATATAAAAAATTAAAAATTAAAATAAATTCCTTCACTCTATAGGAGACTGTGTAAAATTTTTAAACAAAATCAAACAACTGTAAAACTTCGACCATAATGCTTCATAAAATCTTCAATATTCTTCACTGCAAGCATCAGACACATCGACAAAATAATCATAAAAATGCATCAAACATTTATAAGACCACCGATCATCTCAAAAGGAGACAACTGCCATGAAGACAAGTATACGTGTCACTGTGACATAGTAAAACTGCAAAATTGTAGAAACTGCGAAAGATGCAGTGATAGAAACTGCAAAAATTGCATACATATAAACTGCCATGAAAGCATACGAGAGATTGAGAGAAAAACAGATGTAAACATATTTCAGTCGAAATAAAGCACATAAAATTAAAAATAAAATTAAAAGATAAAACAACACAAACACTTATCAAAACGATGAGATTTATTTATTTAGAAAATCAGTCGCCGATAAAATTATTGTCGGTGAAATTGTTGCCAAAAAAAACTGCCTAAAAAATTGGAAAAGATGGAGAAAGTATGCAAAATATCTTCCTTTTTAATTGCTATTTAAAGCATATTTTTTTTTAATATTATTTAAAGCATATCTTAATTAAAAAGAAATGGCACCATAATCAATCATGCCCAAACCTTTTTCTAGATGTATTATTCTACAAACGATGAACTTGAATGATTTCACATATGCAGTACCTTCTTGTGTTTGAGAAAATATGCGAATAAAATTTTGAATCAGATAAATTTCTGGTTTTTAAATTTACCGAATCAACTTTAAATTTACAAAATTTCATAAAATATCTCTTATTATCCCGAGAAATTATTAGATAAATTTAATTTATCACGCCATCCATAGTTTATCTAATAACATTTATATATTTTAGTGTAATTTTTAAATAATTACTCACTCCTTAATTACATGTAGGAAAGAAATCATTTAAAAAAATAATTTTTTATTAAATAAAACTATCAATGACGTGATGAATTAAACCCATCACTGTCCCAATATATTCATTAGTGAGTTGTGACATTACAAATTTACAATTATGGAATCCTTCACACTCATTCTTCGATGAAATCATCACAAGTTAATAATCCCATTGCAGTCGGCAAATGTAAACCAACATCTCATCTTTCGTTTCACCAAAGAACTTTTCCAAACCATTTCTGAACTCTTAAATTTATATTTTAACTTTATTATATTCATCTCTACCTCCATTCTCTTTTTTAAAAATACTTTGTTTAAAGGGCAAATGTATCTCTAAAATAAATCAAAATCAGTAATATTATCATTTTTTAATTGCATTAATTTAACTTTTGAAGTCAATTAGTTGCATATTTTGTTCCTCGAAATAATTTAATTGCATTAATTTTATCTCTAAATTGAATTCAGATCGCCAAAATTAAATTATTTCAAGAAAAAATTGACACGATTAAATTACTTTAAATGTAAAATTGATGTAATTAAAAAGTAAGGACATTTTTTTTAGTTAGAGTGTACTTTAAGGACAAATTTACCCTTTAAGCCTCTTTTTCTCTTTTTGCACTACTTCTAACCGCACTAGTCTTTGTGCTGGTTGCTAACTGGTGATGATTTTTCTTATTTTTATTTTTAGTTCTCAATAAGAACTTCTTTTGTCAAAGATTTATCATTTTTGCACATCCTACTGCATTTGTTTCGCTCGTCTTTGTGACACGATTTTCTTTACATGATGATATGATTTTTTTTTCCTTGTGGCACGAATCACGCCTGCTTCATTCGTCGTAGTTTTACGTTCGTATAGCTATCATTATGCTGCACATCTTTATCATGGAAGGTCAGCGGTCTAGTATGGTTTGACCCCCTTTTATAGTTATTTGTCGATGTAATTAAAATTATTACGGAACAATTTTGCAATGTTGATTATGTACATCATCTCCTACATCACTACATGAGCGTACATGTAGATAGAGACAATCAGATTCTAACGATGATTGCTAGGTTTCTAAAGAAATTGAAGGTTATGTACTAATGTAAGATTCTATTTTTCTTCGCATCTTTTCATTATATTTAAAGAGTGTTTTATTGTATCTTTCTTTGTCTTTAATAAAAGTTTACTCTTATTTTAAAAGCCTTTATTATATTCATAATTTCGTTATTTGCATCTTCATAAAAAATCTAAAAAAATTTGAATTATTTTTTAGACCACTGGTCAATAATGTCTCCAAATATGTAACATTTTTTATGGTTCATGCCTTCATGGTAATAAGCACTTGAATTTAAGCTATAATCACCCTAGAATTCACGTAAAGTAAGGATCCGGTGTGAATACATGTTGCACATAAAGCAACAACTTACAGCATTGATAATTGATTCTATGTTTGTTTGTCAAGAAGTCATTATTGTTATATACAATTGTATGTTCATGTAAATTAAATTTGTTTGTATCCATTATTTGCTTTAATTGTTTATTTGAGTTTTTAACGGTTTTGTATTTAATTTTATTTTATTTTTAAATATTTAGTTTGTGCACTTTAATAATTTTAGGACAAATATCTCAATCAATCTATTATATATATATATATATATATATATATATATATAGGGACGGGGCTAGGATTCAATGTTGGGAGGGGCAAGAGTCTATTAAGCTATTAAATCTAAAAATTGGGAGAGGCAAAAGCCTTATTTAATTAACATTTAAACTAAAAGGGACTAAAAATACAATTATACCAAAAAAATTGGGAGGGGCAACAGCCCCTCCCACACACTACATGGTTCCGTCACTGTATATATATAACAATCTTAAGACATTTTTCTATATTTAATAAAATTAACTAGTATTATTATTCGTAAAAAAAATACAAGAGAAACATGGGTAATTTGGTAAGATATTCCCCTTTGGGGATTTATCTGGAAAAATATCCCTTTGGGGAACATTTGGAAAATACCTCCATTTGGCTCACGTCAGGGTAAATCGCGTTATGCATGGCTCGATATCCAAAATCGCGTTGTACAAGGCGCGACTTCTGTCCAATGTAATTATATTATCTGGTATTTGTTTTTTTTTAAATAAATTGAAGTCGCGGTCTGTAGGACGCGACTTCCACGAGAATTTCAAACGACTCGTCGTGATAAGATGAAGTCGCATTGTGTGTGTTGCGATTTCTGCGTTAATAAATTGGAACGGTTGAAAATTTAATTATCGCGTTAGGGTTATGAAAAAGTCGCGCTCTGTAGGACGTGATTTCCAAAGTCGTGTTATGCAGGACACAATTTGCATTGAATAATCGCACTCTAACCTACGCGATTTCCACTATAAATTGGTCCCCACCCTCCCCTTCTACCACACACCAAAAAATTCACTCTCTCTCAAATATACTTTCTTTCAATTTCTCGGTTGATTTTTTGTGTTTGATATAATGGCGGGATTGATAAGGTTAGATCATAAACACATGTTCGATTATCATCGGAGACATGTAAGTTTTATCCCGTTTTATTTATTTTTTATTATTTTATTATATATTGTTATTTATACGTACATATTTTTATTTTTTATATAGTTTAATTTATACATACGCATTTATTTTTTTAGAATATGAAACGACGTCTGGAGGTTTCTTACAACTGGACGACGAGAGTACCAGACGTTTTGATAGAACCGTACTTAGAATGGGTCGGGTTTTTGCAGGCATCCAAAATTGTTGAAGGTGCAAAAATAGACGTTGATTTGGTCAACGCTCTTTTGGAGAGGTGGAGGTCGGAGACACACACATTTCACCTTCCTTGCGGCAAGGTGACGAGTACCCTAGAGGACGTGTCCCATATCCTGGGTTTGCCTGTTGATGGAGAGGCTATCACTGGTCCCGGTGTTGATGCTTAGGTGGACCTATGTTTGAGTGGGCTAGGGTTTGCGCCGGAGCGTTTTTACGGCGAAAAAATACAATTAGTATGGTTGCGGAATAATTTCGGTGATGTACCGGTTGACGCGAGTGAAGAATGTAACAATAATTTCTTTAATGTATATTATTGAAATAAAAAAATTACATATGGTAATATATATATATATATATTCGTATTGTAGGCATATGCTCGGGCTTATATTTTACAGATGATCGGCGGGGTATTGATGCCTGATAAAACTCGGGACAAGGTTCACACGATCTGGTTGCGGCATTTGCAGAATTTTGAAGATGCCGGTAAACTAAGCTGGGGATCCGCAGTTTTGACCACTCTGTTTAGGGAGCTGTGTAAGAACACCGATCTAGAAAAGTATTCCATCAAAGGTTGTTTGATGTTTTTTCAGTCCTGGGTGTGGTGGAGCATGTCGTTTTTTACGCCATGAGCTTCTGAAGCCTACTCCATATGTTTTTCGCTAGCCCGGAGGTTAGAAAAGAATTGTTGATTTTTTAAAATACGTATTATTATTATAATTAATTAAAATTATCTTCTTATTTTGTAGTTGGACCGCTCGTTTAACTCATGTCGGTGTTTCGAAGGGCTTGGAGGTTATCATATAGGATGTTGAGAATTTTTTAAAAGATCAGGTAACACTTTGGTGTATTTATATAAAATAAATTTTATATTTAACTATATGTAATTTCTTTTTCTTATTTAATATGCATTATATATTGTACAGTTTTTATGGACGTCGTACGTGAATATGGAGTTGTAGCACTACATCTCGATATTTTCGGCTGAGACGAAGCTTGTTTAGACAGCCTCTGTACCACTCATTTGTTATGCCACAAATGAGTGGCATCCGACTGACCGTGTCCTACGACAATTTGGTTGTTTCCAACGTATCCCAACTGAGCCTCCAAATTTGGATGAGTTGCACAAACTCACTCGACAAGGGAAGCCCGAGGTAATAAATATTTATACACTTACCGCATTCTTTTATTAATTCGAACGTAATTCATATCTAAAAAGAATAATAAATTTTTTGATTGTCCTATAGGTTTATTGGTCGGTGCACAACCACTCTTATATCGCTCACTAGAGGGACAAGCTGAATCAGTGTTGGCAACCCCGGAGTGAGTATCGTATGTTTGATACAATAGTGAGCTATAATTACAAGAACTGGTTTATGACGAATGAGAAGCTGTTTATTTTGACTCGAGAAGAGGCAGCAGTCGTCTATCGACGTCGGCAACACAACCGCCCACGGTTTCAGCGTTCAAGGGGGAGGGGAGCACGGAACACCTCTGGCGGTGGTCCTGCCTCCGCAACATCGCCACCGCCTCCATCAGATGCTACCACACCACCGATGCGGCCACAACTGACACAAAGTCCAAATCAAGGTTATTTAATATCTTCTATGTAAGACCACTTTGCTCAATTTTCAGCGATGATGAGTTGTACATCTAGCTATATGCCCTACGTGCCCTTCATGTCGTTCGCCCCGATGTCAACCGCATTTAGAACCGGGATTGTCCAACAAACGCCGCCATAGTCGATTTTCTACCTTAGTGGGCCAGGTGGAACGAGCAGTACTACAGGAGATGGAACAGGGGATGGTGATGATGATGGTGACAACCCTCTCCCCCAACGCAATCTAGAGCGACATCGTCATGCACCGTCTTTTGATACCGGTAGACATAGGCGCCATTAGTTTTTTGTTGTTGTTTATTTTATTTGGAAATATTGAACTTTATATTTTTATTTTGTTTTTTATTTAATATATACTTTAGTTTAATCATGATTTGTAGTTTATTGATTAAATAATTAGTACATGTTTTTTAATTTGCGTTTTTTATTCTTTAATTAGTTTATATTTTATTCAAATTCTCGGATATTGTGATTTGTTGTTGTCAATCGTCATGAACAAAAATACCGAATAGTTAACATCTAATCAACATAGAGATGCAACTACAAATAACAACAAATCACAATATTCAGAAAATCAGTTTGTGAATAAATTTTCTAGATGTGTGGTTTGTTGGTATTAGTAGTTACAGTCAAAAACTTCAATCACTGCAATGCATACTTTTTCCTTTCGAATGAGTGGTGCGGGATTCTGGTATTTATAGTGGCAAAGTAGCGTTCCGTACGACGTGGTTTACATGACATGTCAGGCCTAGCAAAGTCGAGTTCTGTAAGACGTGATTTACCTGACACGTCAGGATTCCTGACAAAGTCGAGTTCTGCACGACGCGATTTTCATGCTATATATGCCCTCATTTACAAGCCCTGTGGAAAACTCACACTTGTATTGTGAGTTGTGAGTATATGCAGTTGTGGTTGGATACAAGTTGTGGTGCGATGCTTGTATCGTGCATTTGTTGAAGATGACCGAAAAATCGCAATATCTGGAAACACGTGGTGGGGTGCCATAAAATGATGGGTACCACGAAATCACAATAACTACAATTTTAGCTGTCATGTCCAGGGTTACAACTTTTGGCGGGTGTCAATTACATTTGATAGCGCGGGTTAAAGCTTCTACCATTGTCAGTGTTTTCGAAGCTATGTTACGACCCTCGCATGTAGCGGTGTTGGTGACAAATGTATCATGGAAGATGATGATTATCGCGTACTTGCAAAATCCACTAAGCTTTAGGGCTCCAACACGCAAGGTAGAAATTTTAGAGCTTGTAGACTCCCTAACCCGTGTTGGAATCAACTCAAACAATTTATCGCTTTGTGATTTTCTCATTGAAAGAAGTGTATAAGTAGGATCCACGAAAGAAAACAGTAGCAGAAAAACGCGCCATAATTTGTATTTGTAGTTTGGCAGCGGAATATATGTAGAAATTGTTTGAGTAGTGTAAAAAGTTTGTGACTCCTACAAAACATATATACGGTAGAACAATTTCAAAATAATATGTCAAACTCGCATTTTACAGGACACATTTTACGCCATTATTCAAAGAAATCACATTTTACAGGCTGCGTTTTTACCCGCCATGTCAAAAATCGCGTTATATAGGACGCGACTTACGCCAATATTCAAAGAAGTCACATTTTACAGGCCGCGATTTTGCCTGCCATGTCAGGAATCCTGCAAAATGTGGCAAAACTCGCGTTGGGCCAAACGCGATTTCGGGAGAAGTCCGCGACACTTCAACTTAAATGTTGAGAGCATCTGAGCTTTAATTATCATGTATATGGTATGCTTGCTTGCAAATGTGCTAAAATTGTCGTGTATATGGTGCTAAAATTGACGCGTTTTAATAAATCTTCAAAGAAAGTTAAAAATATAAATAAAATTTAAATATTATTTGGGACTCCAATAACATCACTATCATCAGAAAACATTGCATAAAGCTCAAGCTCAAGGGCCCACCCTGAACAAAACTGTAGGTAAGATTTCACCATCATCTCCACATCAGTGTCGCCTATAATGTGGAATAATGAGTACGTTAATGGTTCTAACGACGTTGACATTCGAAACTTCACCGGTTCCAGCTTTTGCCCAGGACTATGTGGAACATGTTTCTTCACTTTATTCATCAACTTCTTATACGATAAGTTGTATGGAAACGGAAGCAATATAATACTTGGGGACTGAAAAATGACGCCGATAGATGCATCATCGATTATCTACCCATTGTAATATAGCAAAGCTATAATAGTTTCTCGTCTCGACATATTATATCGATCGAAGTCCTTACAAAGTAAATTCCAACCTTCAACGAACCAAAATTTTCGTGCTTTTGATGTAAAATTCATTTCGGTGTATATATATACTGAAGAAATTGCATTCCATTTGAAACGGCTGGCCAAAGTCGCGTTTTATAAAACGCGAGTTATCTGAGGAATCAAAAAGCTAGCAAAACCCGCATTCTATAAAACGCGATTTTCCCTAACATGGTACGTATACTGCAAAGCTGGCACAACTCGTGTTCTATAAAATATGATTTCTCCTGACACGTCAGGAATCTGTAAAGCTAGCACAACTCGCGTTTTATACGACGCGAGTTTCGCTTTGCCTCTTCGCATACGTCACGTCACCTCTCATTTTTCCTAGAGCTCTTTGTTACATTTTCTGAAAGAAACATCATATTCCAAACCGTTGTTCCAAATTGGATCCAAGCAAATCTTGATTTCGACCCAAATGCTAATAGTACAACATCAAGTTTGCGACAATGCTTCAACTTACTAAGTACAAGCAATGACCATGCTTCATCATCTTCTGGCTCAAGGTCAAGGCATTCTTCCGTAGCCAGGTTCGACATTGACTTGAATATGTCATCAACCCAGCACTCAACGTAGAATCTATACAGTGCGGGTGTAGGGCCGTCATCATCTACTGGGAGTTTAACACATTCGATCACTTCTCTTTTAGACGTCACTCATCATATATCCCCAATGACACAAACGTAAATGATTTCTCATACGAACGACACTCAACTTATATCCCAAGTCAGACAAACGTAGATAATTTCTCATACGGACGACAGTCAACTTATATCCCAGGTGTAGGTCCGTCATCATCTATTGGACCGTCCTACCATGAAGAGTTTTACTAGTTTGACGACTTCTCTTCTGGACGTCACTCAACTTATATCCCCAATGAGGCAAACACAGTTGATTTCTCATCGATGGGGAGACATGCATGCGCTGCTGATGTCGACCAAGATATTAGACATAGGCCTCCTGATCAAGTACCAATTGTATATCCTAATAGGGTACATGTTGATGATGAATCAGAACTATACAATTTTGAAGGGGATGAGGAACCACTAAGGGAGTCCGGCCCCGAAGGTGACAAGATGGGTTTATTTCCAGAAGAACCATCAGACCTTGACGAGCCCGTGAATGCCGAGGATGATGCACCCGATGTTACGGAGGAAGAACCTGTGGACGTTGTTGCCCCGGGTAGTTTTACTGGAACTCAAACTACCTTAGCGTATTACGATCTACCACCCCACTTCACAATAGTGGATATGGAAGGATTCTATGCTACAAAAATTCCAAAATACCCACAGTTGGACAAGTTGAACGAACGTAATAATGGTGAACTACATGTTGGGAGGGTCTTCAAGACTAAAAAACTTATGGAGGCTGCCATCAAGCATTACAACATACGCAACTCAGTTACGTCTACCGTGCGGAAAACTGAAGCGGACAAATATATTGTTGAATGCCCTCTCAAGATATCTGGATGTAAGTTGAGGGTCCGTGCATCACGTTTGAAGAGGTTGAACAACCTCTGGCAGATAACGAAATACGAAGGACCCCACACATGCTCCGTGGAAAGCCTGAATCAAGATCATCCTAACATGGATGTGCACGTCCTCTCTGATCATATCAGTCCACTCGTGAAAGCAAATCCATGCGTATCTGTGCCGGTATGTATAGCATCGATCCATTCTTGTTACAAGAACATCGTTAGTTACGATAAGGAATGGTATGCAAGATATCGTGCCATCCAACAACTGTATGGCCAGTGAGAGGAATCCTACAATGAGTTGCGAACGTGGCTCAATTGTATGCAGAATACAACTCATGAACTGTTGTTGAACTTGAGACAGTGCCAAAATACGAAATGGATCGTGTCGTACCTGGGGAGCGCGAATGTTTTCACCTATTTTGGACATTTTCGCAATGCGTTAAAGCATTCTACCACTACAAGCCAATGCTGCAGATCGACAACATAATTTTGTACAACTTATACACTCAGATCTTACTATTGGCAGTTGCACAAGATGGCAATAGAAAATGCATTCTGGTAGCGTTCTCCATTGTTGAAAAGGAAGATATCCTTTCGTGGACGTTTTTTCTTACCAACATGCGGACCCATGTCTTACGCCGGGTACTACGGGCAAGACCAGACGGCATATGCATTATTTCAGATAGAGACGCAGGGATTTAGGGATCAATCCAACGTTTGGGACAGTCTTGGGAACCTCCATATATTCATCATCGGTACTGTCTGTGGCACATTGTTGCAAATTACTACCAGAGGTATAAAAACAATGATGAGCGTATAATGGTTCTTTGCATGGGTACGCCTTTCGCTCTCAAAATTATAAATTAAATTGCCAATTATTATTAATTCTCGTTAATTATTTCGTATTTTTTGAATAGGCAACGCACATCGAGTTGAGGTGGTTGAGGAGCTGCTAGAATAGTTGGAAGTTTGAAATCAATTTGGATATGACTATCTTCTTGATATCCCGAGGGAGAAATAGTTGTGATGTCATGATGCGGGTCATCGATATAGTCACATGACGACGAACTTGGCCGAGGTGATCAATTCGTCTCTAAAGGGAACACGTCATTTACCTATCACATCAGTTGTGAAGGTAATATATTATCGACTGGTTACCCTTTTTGCAAATCTCAAAAAACAAGCTATGAACTCGATGGCAGGTGACCATAGGTTCCATCCAGAACTCCAACAAAAATTTCAGATATAATGTGCATAAGCAAACGCGATGGGTGCCACATGATTCTCTCGTCACCAACATAGGTTTACGGTTACTGAATTTTCACGACCACTTAAAGGAATTATGCACCACAACTACGTTTTTAATCTACAAGAGCGAACATGTGATTGCAGAGTCTTTCAGATATTCAAGTACCCGTGTGCTCATGTTTTCGCTGCATGTGCATCTGTTCATCTCGACGCAATGACACTCGTTGATCATGTATACAAACTTGAAAATGTTTTCAAGGTATACCGATCCGAGTTTCCTCCGATCAAAAATGAACGTCATCCTAATGTGGTTCAAAATAAACCTAAGATTCGGCCAGATAAATCCCTGTAACGCAACAAAAAATTGTCGCCCAAAGTCAAGTAGGATTCATTGTGTCGAGGATATGGTTCCTCGAGAACCGACAGGCCAACCTAAGTTGTGTGGAAATTGTAGGAACCCTGGACACGACATCAGAAATGTCCTTTTAAGACCCACCCTCGAATCAACTAATTGTAATTGTAACTCTAATGTTTTAATCCTAAATAACATATGTTCTTGTACTATTGTAAACATGTGTTCTCGTACTACCACGTGAAAGTTATATGACAAAAAAAACCACGACCATATACTAAAACAAGAAAATCGACTAAAACATGAATATCAACTCGTGTTTCCATTTTCTTAATGCAAAGGAATATACCAAGATAGCATTTTAACACAATTTCTACACTCTTTAGGATGCCTTTTACGCGTCAATTTCTGCACCATTGTAAACATGTGTTCCCTTACTACGACGTGAAAGTTAAATAACAAAAAAAAACGTGAAATTCCTATGCAAATCAACCATAAACAACCCTACCGACCCATGTTCCCATTTTCTTCAATCAAAGAAACGTGGCAAGGTAGCGTTTTTAACACGATTTATACATCGTCTTGGATGCATTATATACGCTGATTTTTACACCGTTTTGAAGAGAAGCATCGCTACTATGAGGTAAAAGATCAAAATCATAAAAAATTATCCCCAAGACCATGCAAATTAACCCTAAACAACCCTATCCAAAATTGTATAAACAATAGATTTACGCAAAAGTCGTGTTCTACATAACGCGGCTTCTGTATATTACTTGATAAATTCGTGACGAGACGTTTGAAATTCTCATGGAAGTCGCGTCCTACAGATCGCGATTTCAATTTATTTTTTTAAAATAAATACCGGATAATATAATCCACATTGGACAGAAGTCGTGCCTTGTACAACGCGATTTTGTATATCGCGCCCTGCATAACGCGATTTCCCCTGGCGTTGTCCAAATGGGGGTATTTTTCCAGATAATTCCTCAAAGGGGAATATCTGACCAAATTAGTCGAGAAACATTTCCGCGAAAGGGAGAGGGAACGGAAAATGAGGGGTAGGGGCCACGGGAGTTATGACCCTGACTCAGAGGAAGGGGATACCTCGGCACTTGCACACCATCAAATCTTTCAATTGCTTCCCTATAAGAAATTATTACATATCCGGATCACCACGTTATTTATAGTCCACATCCACTAAAATTAAGTCACATAAATTTTTTCATGTCACTAATTCATTTATAATTAACTTTTATGTAACCACACACTCCTTATTTACATGGTTTAAAAAGGTAAAGATTCATCTTTAAAAAAATAACATAAAAAAAAAAGAAATTATGTAGCTAACTTTAATTAGAGGGACCATAGATAACGTGGTGGTACGAACCATGCAATAATTTTTCCTTTCCTAGCCTTTTGTTTAGATTAGATTCATTGCGTGTAGCTTAGACCCTATAGGAAGAACCCCCGGCCTATTTTAATCAAATATCACTTTTTTAATTATTTACCTTCTTGATACCTATGTAAAATTATTTTTGAATTAAATATTTTTATAAGAATTTATCTAATTGGTATGATAAATTTAATGTTCTTTTAAATATTTTATTTAAACTAGTCATTCTAGATTAACAAGTTCTAATTTTTTACAGGAAGCAATGAAATTTTTAAGTCTTAGAAATGCAAAAAAAAAAAAAACTCATAAAATTCGTGGTACCAATAATATAAATTGGCAATTTTTAAAGAATAATCTCTTTTAAATTATTATTTGGGAAAATGGCTCCCAAAAAATATTATTTGACAAAATGACCCCAAACTTGCCACGTCGGTGAACCTCGCGTTGTGTAGGACGCGAGGTTTGATATCGCGTTCTACAGGACGCGAGGTCGTGGGGTTTTTTAAAAGATGAATGCACGTTAACACAAACAACAAGGTCAGGTAGACTAAAATCGCGTTGTGCAGAACGCGATATCAGGCCTCGCGTCCTACACAACGCGAGATTCACCGACGTGACAAGTTTAGGGGTCATTTTGCCAAATAATATTTTTTAGGTGTCATTTTCCCAAATAATAATTCAAAAAGGGATTATCATTCAAAATTGCCATATAAATTTCTACCAGAATACTAAATCCATAAATATTAATGTCATATTCAAAAAATAATATTAAAAAGCAACATATTTGAATAAAACAACCTACACTCCCTCTATTATTTTCTCTTTTTGTGTGAGCTTTCTTTCTCATTCATGTTCAGTAGCGTGCAGGGGGGCGTGACAGGGTCTCCGGTCCCCCAGGTTGAGGCTCCCACTCTCAAATCATACGCTAATCTCGAGGAGGGGGCCTTTTTTGGATTTTGGCCATTGCCTCTGCTCTCTCCTCATTTTATTTGAAATTTGCTGACACTCTCATTAATACAAAAATTACTAGATGTATTAGATACACTACGTTATTTATAGTTCATTTAATAATATTTATATATTTAATATAGTGTGACTTTCAAATAACTATCCATTCTTTAGTTAAATGTAGAAAAAAAGTGAAAATTTATCTTAAAATATAACATAAAAATTATTAAATAAAACCATAAATAACTTCGTGAGACACATCATCTAATATTTTTTCCTAATTAATGACTCCTATTTCAACGTCAATCCCCCACTGTTATTTTCATGCCCTTAAATTTCTCCATTGGGAAAACCAACAAAAATCTGGTCATCTGGTTCTGCCCATTTATTCCTTTTCTTACACTTTCTCCTTCTCCTTCTTCCTCAGTCCTGAATCTGACGAAAAGGATCCTTTCCGGCCTGTTGTAGAGGTCATGGGTCCTACTCCACACTTGCTTCTTAATGCTCATACTGTATTTAATTTTGTTGACCATATATATAATTTAAAGGGTAAAGTACACAGACGGTCACTGAACTTTAGTAAAAAAATAAAATAGTAACAAAACTTTCAAAAATCACAAAATGACAATTAAACTTTATGTTTTGTAACAAAATGGTAACTAGACGTTAACTGCCGTTAAATGACTATTATAAAATTTGGTATAATAACACATTTAGTCCTTCATATTTATACATTCCATCAATTTAGCCCTAATTCGAACCAATTCACTAAATTTAGCCCTCGTAATTTATGCATTCTTTCAATTTGGTCCTTAAAACAAAATTTCAAAGTATGGTAACATGATAAATAATTACAATTAAATTTTTATAGGAACTCGAAAACTCGACTCGAATCAAAAATATTTCAAATAAAGTTTGAGTTGTAAAATATGACGCGTCAACTCGAATAACTCGAAATTTTTTGACTCGACTTGATCGAACGCTCATCTCTATCTTAAGATATGACGCGTCAACTCAAAATATTCGAATATTTTAAATCAGTTTTTCTTTTAAATCGAATATTTTTTAAAATAGAATATTTAATATTTTCATATTTAAATCGCATCGATTATTTAATAACAACTTTAAATATTCTATTTAAAAGAAAAAAATGATTTAAAATATTCGAATATTTAATTAAATTTTTATAGGAACTCGAAAACTCGACTCGAATCGAAAAAATTTCAAATAAAGTTTGAGTTGTAAAATATGACGCGTAAACTCGAATAACTCGAATTTTTTTTACTCGACTCGATCGAACGCTCACCTTTATCTTAAGATATGACGCGTCAACTTGAGTAACTCAAAATATTTGAATATTTTAAATCATTTTTTCTTTTAAATCAAATATTTTTTAAAATAGAATATTTAATATTTTCATATTTAAATCACATCGAATATTTAATAACTACTTTAAATATTCGATTTAATTTAAAATATTCGATTTAAAAGAAAAAAAATGATTTAAAATATTTGAATATTTAATTAAATTTTTATAGGAACTCAAAAACTCGACTCGACTCGAATAAAAAAAATTTAAATAAAGTTTGAGTTGTAAAATATGACGCGTCAACTCGAATAACTCGAAATATTTTTACTCGACTCGATCGAACGCTCGCATCTATCTTAAGATATGACGCGTCAACTCGAATAACTCGAAATATTCGAATATTTTAAATCATTTTTTTTCTTTTAAATCACTTCAGATATTTAATAACTACTTTAAATATTCGATTTAATTTAAAAATATTCGATTTACAAGAAAAATATTGATTTAAAATATTCAAATATTTAATAAATATTTAAGTAATTATTAAATATTCGAATATTTAAAAGAAAAAAATATTTAAAGTAGTTATTAAATATTCGAATATTTTAAATATTTTTTTCTTTCAAATCGAATATTTTTAAATTAAATTGAATATTTAAAGTAGTTATTAAATATTCGATGTGATTTAAATATGAAAATATTAAATATTCTATTTCAAAAAATATTAGATTTAAAAAGAAAAAAATGATTTAAAATATTCGAATATTTCGAGTTATTCGAGTTGTCGCGTCATATCTTAAGATAGAGACGAGCGTTTGATCGAGCCGAGTCAAAAAATTCCGAGTTATTCGAGTTGACGCGTCATATTTTACAACTCAAACTTTATTTGAAATTTTTTCGATTCGAATCGAGTCGAGATTTCGTGTTCCTTTAAAAATTTTATTGTAATTATTTATCATGTTATCATACTTTGGAATTTTGCTTTAAGGACCAAATTGAAAAAATGCGTAAATAACGAGGGCTAAATTTAGTGAATTAGTTCGAATTATGGTTAAATTGATTGAATGTATAAATATGAAGGACTAAATGTGTTATTATATTAAAATTTATAACAGTCACTTAACGGCAGTTAACGTCTAGTTACCATTTTGTTACAAAAAATAAAGTTTAATTGTCATTTTGTGATTTTTGAAAGTTTAGTTACCATTTTATTTTTTTACCAAAATTTAGTGATCGTCTGTGTACTTTACCCTAATTTAAAAGTTTCAACTGTAAATATGTCAAGTATTAAAAATCAAAATAATAAAATTATATTTAAAATGGCAAGTCATAATAATTTATAAATTAAAATATAATAAAATATTACAATTTGTTAACTCTTTTGGAATAATATTTTGAACGAAATAATTTTAAAATTCAAACATAATCTTTAGTGGAATAAAATAGGATGAGTCTACCACATGCGACGAACACCGATAAACACCACTAATGATGAACACCGATGAACACCATTAAATTAATTAATAAAGATTTAAAATTTTAAGGACCCATCATACAATTAATAATTATTTTTAAAAATCCAATTAAATTATTTTTTATATATATTAAAATATTAATTTTTAATAAGGGTAAACTATATATTTAGTACCTCACCTATTTTCGTATTTCTATTGAACCCTCATTATTTAAATATTATTTCAATTTGACCATATTCTTTATAAAAAAATAATTTAACCCTAAACCCTAAACCCTAAACCCTAAACTATTAACCCTTAAACCCTTAAACTCTTAAATTTATACCCTAAACCATATACCATTAAAAATAATTTTACTATCATCGATTCAATTCAATAATTTCTAATAACAATTATATGGTTACAATCTGATACAAACTAAAAAAGAAAGAGTTAAAGATTTATATCATCATCATCATCTGCATCAGCATCGCAATCACCATCATCATCCATGTCCAAATTGTTGTCAACACTAGTGGTTTGCAAACGTTGCAGCAGGGTAATAACTTCCCTAACATCAGAAACTATTAAACTAATGCGTTCTTTGCTGCTTTAACCTTATCTATTTGAATTTGAACAGATCCCCTGTTCTCCTTTCCGGCCACTTCTTGTTCAGCCAGTGCAGATTCGACTTTTTTCTTAGCTTCCCGGTTATGTAGCTGGTCGATGTACTTCTCATGTAAAGCCCTATTTTTAATCTGCTTCAAAACCAGGGGACTAAAATGAATTTATGTATATTCAGTATTCATTGGTTTTGGGTGTAAGTTATTTGCTCGGAACCCACGGAATTCTATTTTATACACCATTTTATTGAATTGAATTAAATCGATGATGGTGAAATTATTTTTAATGGTATATGGTTTAGGATATATATTTAAGAGTTTAAGGGTTTAAGGTTTAATAGTTTAGGGTTTTAGGCTGAGGGTTAAGGGTTAAATTATTTTTTTATAAAGAATATGGTCAAATTGAAATAATATTTAAATAATGAGGGTTCAATAGAAATACGAAAATAGGTGAGGTACTAAATATATAGTTTACCCTTATTAAAAAATAATATTTTAATATATATAAAAAATAATTTAATTGAATTTTTAAAAATAATTATTAATTGTATGATGGGTCCTTAAAATTTTAAATATTTATTAATTAATTTAATGATGTTCATCGGTGTTCATCATTAATGGTGTTCATCAGTGTTCGTCGCACGTTGTAGAATTTTCCAATAAAATATATCATTTTTAGGATGAGTCTACCACGTGCTACGAACATCGATGAACACTAATGATGAACACTGATGAACACTATTAAATTAATTAATAAAGATTTAAAATTTCAAGGACCTATCATACAATTAATAATTATTTTAAAAAATTCAATTAAATTATTTTTTATATATATTAAAATTTTATTTTTTAATAAGGGTAAACTATATATTTAGTACCTCACTTATTTCAGTATTTCTATTGAACCCTCATTATTTAAATATTATTTCAATTTGACCATATTCTTTATAAAAAATAATTTAACCATCAACCTAAAACCCTAAACTATTAAACCTTAAACCCTTAAACTCTTAAGCATATACCCTAAACTATATTCCATTAAAAATAATTTCACTATCATCGATTCGATTTAATTCAATTCAATGAATCGTTGAATCCTAAAACAGCCGAACTTATCTTCTTTCCTTTCTTCCCCTTCTTCTTCCCTCCCGCCTTCGAAGACCCATCTGGGCCAACTCCAACATCTTGGTCAAAATCCGCAACGTTTGTATTGCTGGAATTCACATTCCTGGTTCCCAATTCTGTCAACTTCCCATCATTTCGCCTTTCAAAAGCAATCTCCAGCACATCAGCCGGTAGCAATTCCTTATAGTTGAGGAATTTTTCATTGATATCGTGATTCGGAATTTAATTAATATTTTTAGGAAAATTTAACGATTCATTGAATTGAGTTGAATCGATGATGGTGAAATTATTTTTAATGGTATATGGTTTAGGGTATATGCTTAAGAGTTTAAGGGTTTAAGGTTTAATAGTTTAGGGTTTTAGGTTGATGGTTAAATTATTTTTTATAAAGAATAGGGTCAAATTGAAATAATATTTAAATAATGAGATTTCAATAGAAATACGGAAATAAGTGAGGTACTAAATATATAGTTTACCCTTATTAAAAAATAAAATTTTAATATATATAAAAAATAATTTAATTGAATTTTTTAAAATAATTATTAATTGTATGATGGGTCCTTAAAATTTTAAATTTTTATTAATTAATTTAATAGTGTTCATCGGTGTTCATCATTAGTGGTGTTCATCGATGTTCGTCGCACGTTGTAGAATTTTCCTCATTTTTATTAAATAGAGAGAAGTTACATTTTCAAAGTACATATCAAGATTGGTACGTATACATAATGAGATAACATGATAATCTTTGATTGCCCAATCAATTATTAGATCACAAAAAAATAAAAAAATTAATTTGTTTACGACTCATCATTGCTGTAATAATAAATTACTGTCATATAATATAGCATATAAATCTAATAACTTGAGAATTTAACGAGTGATTCCAATAAAAAAAGATGATGATGCTTATCATAGGAGACTTGAGTGTAAATCTGTGAATAGGGGTGTGAAAAAAATTCGATCTGATTGATTTCATCCACTAATCCGTTGATCTGATCTAAAATTTCGAATATTCGATTTTTTTTTTATTTTTTGAATGATTCGGATCGGATGTTCGAAGATTTCTAATCGGATAAGGATAATTATTTCAAATTTTGATCGGATATCCGATTATCTGAAAATTCAAAAAAAAATTATATATATGAATCTTGTTATATTTGATATTTTTACTTGTTATATATGAAAAATTTGAAAATTTTATGGATACAAATCTTGTTATATTCAATAATTTGTTGATTGTTATATTCGAAAACCTAAAATTTTTATGGATAAGACCGCCAAATTTAAAAAAAAATTATAAATTTGTATATTCGGATACCCAATTTTTTCAGATCAGATACACATTGCTAAATTGCTATCTAAAATTTTTAAATATCCGAAATTTCAGATCGGATCGGATATCTGAAATGTACACCCATATCTGCGAAGGTATGACTTGATATTAAATAGTTAAAAACAAATATCAACATATAATCGCCTTAAGTTTTTAGTCGTACCCTAAATTAGCTCTAAGCCCCCGTTCACTAAAACTTTTTAAATCGTCGGGAGGGGCAAACGCTTGTTTTAAGGCAAAAGCTAAAAAGTTAGGCGGTAAAAAAGTTAACTTTTTAGGCGTAAAATTTAGCGAAAACAGCAGCAACGCGACTTTATCAAAATTATTCGATAATACTTTAGCGTTTGTGTGCAAAACGACCGTTCTTACAGCAATACTCAACCAGCCCTACATCTACTCCCCTTTTATGTCGTATAGATAATAGAATTGTCGTTTTACCATTGAAGAAATGAACTCTGCCAAAACCAGGTCCAGACGATACCATTTATTTCTGCCACTGTCACGTCAGGCTACTCATGGTCAACCACATTTACACGTGGAGACCGTGGCTTCACTCCTCCATGTGGTCCGCTCCCTCTGATTTTTATTCAAACTCTTATCCATTGTTTTTTATTTAAATTTTTTTACAACTTTTAATTTCTTATTAATAGAAATATTATTTTTTTAATAAGCATATTCATTTTACGGCTTTTGTTCAAGGTACGAGGCTGTTCCTCCAAGTAATATTTTTTCTAAAGTATGAACTCGTATTTTATCATTGAAAGTACAACGTGTCTTACTAATGCATCCAATACTTGCTAGTAATATTATTATTTTTTAAATATTTAAGTAGCTTTAAATATATATATATATATCCATAAATTAAAAGATATAAAAAATCAACAAATATTTAATGAGACGAACAATAATTAATACAAACTTAGCTATAACTTATCATTATTTTAAAACAATATCGAAATAATTTATAAATGAATCTCATATATATATGATATGCTTAATGCATCGAAAAATAATGAACAAAATAGTAATAAACTGAATCTCAACATCGATTTATTTATTGGCATTTTATTTATTTTATTTTTACATCGAGTGTTATATTGATGTGATTCCTCCATACTTTTAAGCTAATTAAATTTGTTACGCGTGGTTTTTTCTCTTTCTTGCTTTAAATTTTGGAATAATACTAAATTTTATTAAAATAAAAGAACGTGCAACCTTTACAATGTAGTCACTTAAAAAGTGAGCTTTGAGGATAAGTTCACCCAAAAAAAACCCTCAAAAAAAGAATAAAATGAAGAAAAAAAAACTCAAGGACACAATAATAGGCAAACTCCTAACTCCTTTTTTTTGAACATTTTTTGTCTAGGGAAGAAAAAATATGCTCCTAATTGATATTGAGTTTATAATCTAAAAAAAAAGGAGAGTGTCAATCGAATGACTTATCACTCCACTAAAATTTTGTTGATTAAACTCTTGACTTTTAGGCTTTGCTTGAATGCTTGGTATGAATGATGAAAATGAAGAAGGATAAAAAATTTGTTAATCAAATTGTAGAGATTCAAAACCACCTTCTTACTTTGAATCTTAACCATTTGATTAACAAATTTTCTATCCTTCCATATTTTTATCTTTCATACCAAGTAACCCCTTAAACATCTAAATGAGTATTTTGAAACTAATTTTGGAAATAGAAATTGTTTCAATGTAAGGGCAACTTTTTTATTATAATTTGAATTCGAATTTTTTATTGACTATATTGGTCTAAATCTTTTGGAAAAATATTTATTTAAAATTATGATTGTATAATGATTATTTGAATTCGTTTCTTATCATACTTGAATTCCAACTAATAATTAATGATAACATAATTCATAAGTAAAAAACTTTGACATTTTAATCGCAAATGATAAGATTCAAACTCATAATAAGGTAATATAAACATCTTTAACCACTTAATCAATTAGTGAATCTCACAACATATTTCGAATTTAATGGTACTTGAATTCAATAAAACAAATTAAATTGTTTTTATAGTAATTTTATACGCAATTGATATATATTTTATTAGGAATAATTCTACAATAAATGACATGTACCACAATGTACCAATATTCATATGTACCACAATGTACAATTAATTGTTTTAATTAGTTTTAAAATCTTAAGGACCAAAAGTGTTATTATCCCCTTTTAGAATAAAATCTTAAAAAATATTTTTTATATTATTTTTTCAAATTTTCATTTATTTTTTTAATTCAAAAAATAATTAAACTTTTATTACTAGAATAATTTCTACATTTACTTTAATTTAAGGGTAAAGTTCACAAATGGTCACTAACTTTGATCAATTATTCAATCTGGTAACCAGACTTCCAATTGCTCCAATGTTACCATTAAACTTTTAGCTTTGTTTCAATTTGGCCACTAGCCCGTTAACAACTGTTAAAAGGGTAATGTAGCTGTTAAAATATTTTGTATAATAACACATTTATTCCTAATTTAAAATAAATTAATAAAATTTACCCTTATTATTTATACATAATTTCAAATTGGTCCTATTTTTAATTAAAAATATGCTAATAACACAAGATCCAATCACACAATGGAAAGCTTTTGTAGCAACAACTAAAGTTTTAAAAAGGAAACTCTTTTACTTTTGTTGAGCTATTTTCTCAAAATCCTCTACATCCTCCCCACTGAAATAAACACACAACAAAAAAACACAAAGATCGTCAAACATGGAAAAATACGTCACCAAACTTTAGTCTTCATTTTTCATAAAAAGATTTGGGTTTTAATTTCATTTTATCATTACTTGAGTTGGACCTGAAAGGTTTCAAAGAAATTCTTAAATCTTATTCACGAGGTTTTGAAAACAAGACTGTGAAATAATAAAACAAAAAAATTATGAAATTAATTATTGTGAAACCTGGGAGCTTGAAAATTTTGGAAGAAAGCAGCAAGGTATGGTTTGATGAAGATTTGGTAGTGGAATAAATTAAATGATTTTTCTAAAAAAATCGTTTATCTATGTTTGTTTGGTTATGAAAACAAAATATATCATTGTTCCTTTCCTCTTCATTTCTAACAAAAGGTCCATCCAAAGCAAATGTCAAAGGATTCAAAAGTTTTTTTTTGAATTTATTTTGCTCTTTAAATTTTCTCTTAGTACTCGCATTTTTAAATCTTCTGAGCTCAGACATTCCATCTTGATTAAATTCATCCATGTCAAGACAAAAGTTTGGTGGCCTATTTCTCCATGTTTGACGATCTTTGTGTTTTTTGTTGTGTGTGTATTTCAGTGGGGAGGATGTAAAAGATTTGGAGAAAATAGCTCAACATGAGCAAAAGAGTTCTTTTCGAAACTTTAGTTGTTGCTACAAAAGATTTTCATTGTGTGATTTGATCTTTTGTTCTTGTGTTGTTAACTTATTTTTAATTAAAAATAGGACTAATTTGAAATTATGTATAAATAATAAGGGTAAATTTTATTAATGTATTTTAAATTAGGACTAAATGTGTTATTATACAAAATATTTTAACAGCTACATTACTCTTTTAACATTTGTTAACGGGTCAGTGGCCAAATGAAAACAAAGCTAAAAGTTTAATGGTAACATTGAAGCAATTAGAAGAATTGAATAATTGATCAAAGTTTAGTGATCATTTGTGAACTTTACCTTTAAATTAAAGTAAATGTAGAAATTATTATAGTAATAAAAGTTTAATTATTTTTGAATTAAAAAATAAAAGAAAATTTGAAAATATAATATAAAAATTATTTTTTAAAATTTTATTTTAAAAGAGGATAATAACACTTTCGGTCGTTAAGATTTCGAAATTAATTAAAACAATTAATAATACATTGCGGTACATATAAATAGTGGTACATTATGGTACATCTATCTACGGTAGAATTATCCTTTTATTAGAAGTCAAAATTTGACTCTTGTTATTTTTTATTTTTTTTCTTTGAGCCGACTGCTAAATTTTCTCCGATATTATAAGACTAAGTTAAAATCACTTAGTTTATCTCCTATTCGATATATATAATTTATTGTAATTATAAAGTTTAATTTTTTATTTTTTTAATTGTCAAAAGGGGGTTACAAGGTAGTATTTGTTCATCTATATTTTTAACCAATTCCTTTTGACAATGTTCATACACCTTGTAGACATAGCAAATTAAACCTGTGTCTCTTAAGATAAATATCATCCGCTTTTTTATTGGGACACTTGTTAGTTCCTTTAATTTTTAAATACATATAATTTTACATAATGGATTGGGGTAAATCAATCTTGAATACCACAATTTTCATGTATTAAGTGTCAACAAATTAAAATATAAATTTTAACATGTAGATATAGTCATATAGTTATGCATAGTTATGCATATGTACGTTTGTAATGTTTTGTTAATTATATGTATTATTGAACCCAACAAGTGTTCAAGTGGAAAAGCGGATGATGTTTATCCTAGGAGACACGGGTTTAAATCGCTTTGTTTATAAGGTGCATGCACATTGTCAAAGGGTTTAGAATATGTATAAACAGATACTACCTTGTAATCACCTTTAGATTATTAAAAAATTATATGTATTATTAAGAGTCCAATTTTTTTCTAATACTTATTAATAATGGGCTAATTCCCCCCCCCCAATATTTATTATTAGGGAACTACTATTGAAATTCATTTTTTTCTAATACTTGTTATTAGAGACCTATTTTTCAATATTTATTATTTCGGGTATATTCTTAATTTTTTTATTACTTGCTATTAGGGACATGAATTTAAATAGCAGTATGTAACCACGACACGGTTGTTATATGACTGTAGCGAAACCATTCAAAATCGTGATACTTACAACTACTATATTCACAATAGCGTATATTATTAAAAAAATCACAACTAGAATACTCGTAATGACCAAGATAACATCATTTATATCTATCACCACGATAAAACATAATATAACTCAAAATGTAACTACAATTGCAATTTAAAATTTTAATTTAAGGTCCAAGTTTAAGCTCGCCCAGAATCACCAAGAGCCCAAAACCGGCCCTTGGGGGAAATCAAAATTGATTAATGTCACAATTTCTCTAGTATTAGGCGACAATAAGTCAAAATCTCAAATCAACGAGTGGGGATAGATATGCATGTTTTTTACGGCTCTCATTTATCGCTGAATTCTTTGTTTTAATTGATTGCCAATTTTTTTCTAACATTAGGTGATTATAAGTCAAAATCACTTGGTTTATTTCTTTTTCTGTATAATATTAGGTGATTATAAATTTTTATTTTAAATTTAATTTTTTAAATTAAAAATATCCTTAAAAGTTAAATGAACAAATCAATTGTCAAATTTCTTTAATATCATGTGAAAATAACTGAAAATCTCAAATTTATTGTGTAAGTATAGATCTTCTGCATATTTAGATATTTAGATTTTTTGACTATTCTCATCATGGACGAAACTACGTGGAGTTTTTTAATATAAAATATATATTTTTATTTTAGTGATAAAATAAGTAATTGTAAGTGATTTTGTTTTACTTGAAGTTGATAAATTAAATCTTATTAAAAATATTTTTTAATTCTTATTTTTTATCACCAGTCTTATTAATTTTAATTTATATCTTTTCCCCGACTCTCAGGATAGTTGAATTCAACAAGAAAAGTTTAAATCTAGTTTTTTCCCCTAGGAATTATGCACGTAATTGACATTGATTTTACCAGAGTTTGTCAAAATCCGACTCTAATTATTGTTGAATTCTTTGTCTTAATTAATTGTCACAACTTTTCTAATATTTTTTTGATTCGAAAAGTATGATTTTATTAAGACACAAATCATACATCCATAAAACATTTACATTCGCCTCGTTAAAAACCTCCATATATCCTAATGGAGGAAAAGAGTACGAAATGTAAATGTCGAAAAACGATAAAACACCCACAAAAATAAAAAATAAAATGTAACCGACCCCCAACCAAACTCAGCATACTGTCGCACCCACCCAACACCCTCGGATCAACAATCTCAATTAAGCTCCCTACAGGACAAGTGAGGCAGTGGCGATATTTTCCTTCAGGAGCATTAGACTCCAGCCGAGCAATGATCCCAGGCGTACCGCTCCCAAACAAAAACCAGCCCCTCCTGCGTGCCTGTACTCACCAAACCCCAACTCCACTGCTGCCCCTCCCGTCCACATCTAACCAAACTCACTCGAACCCAACCAAGCCACTCCCCGACATCCCCCTTGCCACGATCAAAGACATCAATAGCTCACCTTGTACCATTCCACCAAATTCACTCCCCCTTTGCCAACAAATCCGCAATAGTATTCGATTCCCGAAATACATGTCGAAAACAAACCCTCGATAATAAATTACACGCATCATCAATTAACTGAAACCATGTCCAAAGTCTCCATGGTCGCAACGTCCGATTCTCCACCCACGACAACGCCACGACAACTTTTCTAATATTAAGGTGGCTATAAGTCAAAATCTCTTAATTTATATCATTTTATACAATTTATTAATTTTTATTCTAAATTAAATTTATAATTTTTTTATAAATAATAAATAATTATCTTTTTCACTCATTGATTTTTGGAAATCATAATTAATTGTCACAAATTTCGTAGTATTTAGTGACAATACGTTAAAATCTCAAATTCAAGATGTAGGTATAAATATGTATATGTTTATTATTTAAAAATAATTTTTATTCATTTCTAATATTTATATATATTTTTTGAATATGCTGGAATATTTATATATATTTTAAAGTTGATAAAAGTTTCATAATACGTTAAAATTTTAAAATACAAAATAAATTATTTTTTGGACGATGTATTACAACGTTCTTTCTATATTGGCTAATCACATAAAAAGAAAATAATAAATTAAATGTTAAAAATCTGTTTTTGAAATATTTGTTGAATTCAAGTATAATTTAACTCAAATTCTATTGTCATAGGTAATTAGTTTGTTCTTGAGTGCAATAAGAGTATATAATTCATGGTAGTCTCATCACATGATCATGAGTTTCAAGAAGCATTCATGTTTAGGATTTACGTACTCGAATAAAATCAAACTTATTTTAAGTATTAATATCAAAATTGGCTCATTTTGATGGATGAATAAAACTCGACTAATTTTTTTTTGATTTTTTAAATGGCTTAACAGAAAAATAAGTGCTCTAATTATATTTCTTGTTAATTTTAAGTGTCTAAACTATTTTTTTTTTGATAAAAATAAGTGTCTAAGTGCTTGATAATTAATTGCCATTAAAAAATCTAGCAACCAGTTAAAAATTGACATGTTGCAAGTTTTAATTCCTAATTTATTTCAATTAATTTTTTATTTTTAATAATTTAAATTTTTTTTCCAAAAAATCTAAAAATCTATTTTTTTTTTAAATAGTTACAAAATCCATAAAGTCTCCAAACTCTAAACTCTCACTATTGTCGTCATCGATCTCTATCACCGAGCTGACCTCTTCTGTCGTCGGACCCAACTAATCATTCCCCCAACGAGTCAATTTTTGGTTGAGGAATATGATCAGATAAGTCCGGTGACGACACATTCAAGGAATGACCGACCGAATTCTGCGATTGAAGGAGTGAGCTATGCGGCAGCGATCAACAGCATCAATGATGAGTATTTGAAGATTTGCTATTTTGTGATTTTTATGGATTTGAGTTTTTATTTTTATTTTTTGAAAATTTCTAGATTAAAAAATTAAAAAATTAATATTTTTTAAACTTTTTTAAAAAACTAGAATTATTGGTACATGTCAAATATTGATTGGATAACAAATTTTATAAACAACCTTTAATGACCATACACCTAAATTCATAATAGTATAGACGTTAAGCACCTAAAGTTAAAAAAAGGTATAATTTAGACACTTATTTGTATATCAATATTTTTTTAAAAAATATAGTTATTTGAAGCAATTTATTCAAGTCAATTGAATACACGAGCCAATTTTTGATTTTGAGTCAAGTTCATATTTTCCATCTAGAAAATCGAAAAAATAAATTTTACAATTTTACGATTTAGTCATTGTTTTCCTTATTTATTCAATTTATCTTTCATTTTAAGTTTATTTTGACCAAATTTGAACCATGTGTTTCTAAGCCACTGTAGAATACACGTGGATCTACAATTCCTCCTGTTGAAAATATTTTTTCTCTTTTTCAATTTAGTCCCCAACTTTGTATGATATCTTAATTTATTCAATTCCTCCTTCATTTAAGTTCATTTTCACCAAATTTGAACCACATGCCCCACTAAAATTATGTAATATCTATGTAAATTCAATTCATATTTTTAACAATATATTTATTCTTTTTACAATTTAGTCCCTCAACTTTGTATGATATCTTAATTTATTCAATTCCTCCTTCATTGAAGTTCATTTTCACCAAATTTGAACCACATGCCCCACTAAAACTATAGAATATCTGTGTAACTTCAATTCATATTTTTAACAATACACTTATTCTTTTTACAATTTAGTCCCCTCAACTTTGCATTTTATTCAACTTTCTATTGTTTTTTTTAAAAAAATATTTCTTTCAATCAATTCTTTGACTCATTCATACAACCATCAATATTGTGTCCTCAAAAGCTCCTATAAAATTAACATTATTAATATGTTTTATAAATTTAGAAAATATTTGATTTATTAAAATGCATTACACTTAGAAAAAGAATATGAAAAAAATATATGCATATATCTTATATGATTAGAGAAATGCATTTTAATTAGAACCAATATGTATCATAATATTATAAGTAATTATATTTAAATTTGAATAGAAACATAAACAACTCGACTCAGTTCGACTCAAATTTCATAAACTTTACTCGACTTGAAAAGAATTTAAATAAGTTTGAATTATAAAATAAGACTCGTAAACTTGACTGTAACACCCGTGTTTTGGGGTTAGGAGTTAGTCGGGTTCGTAGGTCCGAGTCGGTAAAACATTTTAATCAATTTGGCCTAGGCTTGACCTAATTGAAATTTAAAATAAAAAGGAGGGACCACTTTGGTGATTTAACCCAAAATAATTTAAAAGTAGACAACCTTTTTGAAAGTTAAAAAGAACAAAAAAAAAGATGGTCTTCCTCCCCTTTTCTTTCCCCCAACGTTGAAAACCCCTAAACCCTCCCCAAACCTCAAAATCACTATTCCATCAAATTTCTTCCTCATCTCAAGACCATTTTCAAAGGTAATTACATTTCTACACTCTCCTCTTCATCCTCTACCTTTACATGGTTGTAGAATTTGAAACTATCAACTTTTGGAAATTTAGGGTTTAAAGAAAGTTTGAGTTTTTATTGGGTTTTTCAATTTGTTTTGAATTATTAAGTTGTGTTTTGGTTTATTCACCTTAAAATACACATAATATGTTGAAATGAGTGAATTTGGGTGAAAACCCGAAATGGGTCATTGTGGCCATGTTTGAAGTGTCAAAAACTTGGTTTTTGGTGAGTTTTAGGGTTAGGTTGAAGGGCTGATGGGTTAAGGATGTTAGGAAGGTGTTTTGGGACTATTTGGGTGTCATTTGGGTGTTTGAAAACATGGTTTTCAGCTAGGTTTAAGGAGAGCTCGAAAATGGACTTTTGGGTGCTTGTTTGGGTTGGAATTTGTTGAAGTTTGGTCTGCACTTACGGGATGAGTTGATGATTGAGTTTTAGCATTGATTGTGAGTAATGGATGTGTTTTGTTTGGCTAGAAGCAAGATGAGACATTGGTGGAGCATCAGGATCGAATCCGGGCTTGTAGGAGGCTTGCTTTGGTTGCTAGGGAAGGGTGGTGAGTAACTTTAAATGTGTTTTAAAGTTGGTTCAAGTGTGTGTAGTGTATGTGTTGGAATGTGCTTGGTAGGCCATTCCTATGTGGAGTTAAATTGGTAACTTAACCCCTTAATTCTTATAGATGCCATTTATGCCTTGCCTATTTGCTCTTGTGAAACGTGGTTTGATGTGTATATGTGTATCTTGACATATGTATGTGATGAGTATGTGATGTGAATGGTGGATATGTGATGTGGTAAATGAAATTGACACTAATTAACTTACCGGGTGTAAATGATCGATCATTAGGATTAGTGTGCACACAAATTGAGTCAAAACGTACGTGGCCTTGATGGCGTTGAGCCATCAAGAAGGAGTACGTTGATGTAACATTCCACCGGAAATTATTTATATTCTACGGGATGATGAGTGGAATCCCATCCGTAGGGCATGTGGTGATGAGTGGAATCCCGCCCATGCAAGGTCCGGTGATGAGTGTAATCCGCACATCCGGGTAAACTAATGGTGACCAATTGGACTTGTTCTTATAATTGTGATGTATGATGTTGATATTTGATGTTTGAGCTTAGTATGATGTGAGATGCCATATTATGACTCTTGAAAGACTAGCTAGGTTGACTTGTTATTTACCTATGTATGTTGTATGTGTAGTAAAGGATTTGTATGCATGAGCCCTGCATTTTTGATGTTTTCGATTTTAGAGCATCCTCACTAAGCTTCTAGCTTACGCTCTCATTTTCAACAATGCAGATCATTAGCGTGGTGTTAGCTCGGAGCAAGGCGAAAAGGGGCTTTCTTAGTTTTGTTGCTCAAGTACGGTTTAGCAATTATGTAGTAGTTTAGCAATGTGGCAAGAGTGTGTTTTGTATGATCTATGTATGACTCCTATATGTGTTTGATGTTTATGGATTGACTATGATTGTAAACATGTTATGTCTTGCCAAATGCTTGTGTGTTGGTATGCCTTATGAATGTTTAAGTTGCTTTTGGATGGCATGTAAACCTATTTGAGGTGAATTGTGCCTTTTAGATTTTAAGTCTTCAAGCATGCCTTACATGTAATGTTGCCTTCTTGTGTAAATGCCATGAATGGATGTTTCTTCATATGCCTTGTGTGTTTGAGCACGTTTTTCATAGGATCTATGCCTTTAGTTCATGTATGCTTATGCTGAGTGTTGCTTGGGGTCGTTTAGACCCTTTAGAATTGTTGAGAAATGCCTAAGTCTGGCTTTCAAAGGTTGCAGACAGCCCGTGTTTCGAAACAGGCTAACACGTTTCAGAACGAGTAAGGCTTTAGGGACCCCGTATCGGAACACGTTTCGATACAGTTTGGCCACTGTCCGATACGAGTTTCGGAACACTTTGGCTACTAGAAATCTGAGAAATTGTCGAGATGAAAGCGTTTCGAAACGGGTCTAAAGGTTTCAGAACAGTCAATATCTCGTTGACCACGAGAAGTTGACCGTTGAGCGTGTTTCGGAACGGTTGACCTCCGTTCCGATACGGCCTCCTCGTATGGGCTTGGGGCAGTTGACCAGGTCAAGGCGTTTCGATACGCCTCAATGGTGTTTCGAAACGGCCTGCCTAATGGATTAAAATTGGACTGTATAATTACTGTTTTGGGTTCAGATGACTGTCTTCCTCATTTTATTCCGCTGATATGATCACATAGGACTTAAATGTGCCCTTAGAGAAGATAAGATTAAAAGAAAAAAGTTAGGGTTGCTAACCGAGGGGGAACCTTAACGGGTTTCGCTTCGGTGTTCCCCGTGTGGCCTACTCGGACCGGTCTGTAAAACCTATGTTTGATTTTGATATAACTAGATCTTTAAGGATCAAAATTGAAGAACTTAAAATTGTTTGTACAAATCCCTTAACAAGTTTTTGAAACCCCAAAGACTTTAAACTGATTTATTAGAACTCAAACTCAAATATTTTCTAAATGTTCCAAGGCAAAAATAGTGAAAAACGTCAACCAGTATCGATACCCATCAAGGAGTATCGATACCTTTTTAGCAAAAGTTTGCCTCTGTCGGAACAAGTATCGAAACGGCAAACCCTAGTATCGATACTCTATGAAATCAGTATCGATACGGATGAACCAGTATCGATACCATTTTATAATTATTAATTTCAAAGTCAGTTTAAAAATATAACCGTTGAGATTTTTAAACGGTCACTAAACCGGTATCGATACCCCTAACCCTAGTATCGATACCCAATTTGACAGTGAGCTATGTCGAGAAAAAGGTATCGATACAGCCTGTGCTGTTTCGATACCCAGTACCGATACGCCAAGAACGCGTATCGATACCCCTTTATTATTTGTACACAACGGCTATTTTCTTATGAGACAGGTATCGATACCCCACTATAGAGTACCGATACTCATAGCTGGAAAAGTGCAAGAAAGTGGAGAAAAAGCATCCCAACGGCTATAATCTTAAAATCAACACTCACAACGGTTGGAAATCATCAAGAGGCTATAAAAAGACCCCAAGAAGCTCCAGCAACATATTATTGAACCTCAAGAAGATATCAAAACATCAAATCCAAGCATTTGTGCAAAAATCCTACTTTGTCTAGAAATCCCAATTGTATCCTTCATTTCTATTTTGTTCGATTGGGTTGAGTGCTTGATATTGGGCTATCATTTGTATTGAGAGATACCTTATTAGCCACCAAATTTCTTTGTTCTATTGTGTGAGGATTGGGTTAATTTTTGGGTAGAAAAATTAACCGAAATTGTAAAGGTTGCCTCCTTGTCCTGGGAAAAGGGGACGAACAATTTAGTGGAAATTGTTGGAAATCCTTGGTGAGACTAAGGTAGTGGATGTAGAGTTCGGTTGGTGAACTTGAACCACTCTAAATTCCCGTGTCAATATTTTTAAGTTGCAATTTCCGTTACAACATCGTTAAAATTCCAATTCACCCCCCCTCTTGGTTATTATCATTCGTGTGATCCACTCAACAATTGGTATCAGAGCTTAACTCTTTGAGGATTAACAACCGCAAGAGGAGATCCTTGGAAGAAGTGTGATCATCATCAAAATATCAAGAGATGGCATCAACCTCCGCTCCCGGCATGTACGACTCACAATCCACCACAAAGCCTCCTTTCTTCAATGGTGAGAACTACTCATTTTGGAAAAATAAAATGCGTCTATTTATTAAATCAAGTGACTACCTTGTGTGGGATGTCATTGAGGATGGACCATATATTCCATTGAAGCAAGATGTTGATGGCAAGATGGTGCTTAAAAGAAGAACGGAAATGAGTGAAGAGGAAAGGAAAAAGATCCAAGTAAATGATAAAGCTCTTCACATGCTATTTTGTGCTTTCGGTCCGGACATCTACTCAAAGGTCTCATCAATTGAAAGTGCCAAAGAAGTGTGGGACACTCTTGAAACCACCTATGAAGGCACCAACGATGTCAAAGAAACTAAGATTGGAATTCTCAATCTTAGTTATGAAAATTTCAAGATGGAATTTGATGAGACGGTGTCAAAGATGTTTGATCGATTCTCCACAATTGTGAATGGTCTAAAGGGCTATGGAGAAATTATACCGGAAGACAAGCTTGTCCGAAAGCTACTCTATTCACTTCCCGAATCTTGGGATGGGAAGAGAACCGCTATCATCGAAGCAAAGAATTTAAAAACTCTAAAGCTTGATGAACTTGTAGGTTCTCTCCTTACTCACGAAATCATGAAGCAAGGAAGGGAAGATGAGAAAAAGAAAGAAGAAAAAAGAATGGAGAAGCTTGAAGGGGAGAAAAAGAAGAAAATAGGAATAGCTCTCAAAGCTAAAACTTCCCAACTTGATGAAAGTTCATCTAGTGATGAGGATGAACTTGAAGAATTGGCTATGATAGCCAAACGATTCTCACGCCTTATGAGGTCCAACCGAGGAAGAAGAATCCAAAGGAAAATGGACTTTAAAGGCAAGAACAAAGAAGAAGGAAGGGATCCAATCACTTGCTTCGAGTGCGGACAACCCGGCCACATACGTTCGGAGTGCCCTCAACTCAAGAAGAAGGGCTTTGAGAAGAAGAAAAAGCTCAAAGCTAAGCTTGCTACTTGGAGTGATGAGGAGTCATCGGAGGATGACGAACAAGAAGTGGCGAACCTCTGCCTCATGGCACTTGAGGAAGATTCCTCCTTGGTAACCTCTAACTCATCTACTTTAGATTTTTCATATGAAGAATTAAATGATGCTTATGATGAGTTACAAGAGGTATATGATGAATTAGTTGAGAAGTATAGGGAGTCGGTTATTAGGAATAGAAAAACTATTATAGAATTAAAAGAGAAAAATGACTCACTTACTCAAACTAATTCTAAAATAGAGAAAAAGATATTAGGATTAGAAGATGAACTTAAATTCTTTCAAAAAGAAAATATTGATCTTAATAATCTTTTATCTCAAAATAATTGTGAACACCAAAAGGTGTTAAGTGAGCTAAATGAGCTCAAAAAGTCTTTAAAAATTAATGGTAGTGTTAAACATGACATAGGAAAATCCTCTAGAACACACCAATATAAGAAAAAGACTAACTACTACAAACAAGATAACTATCCTAGACATAGTAAAGTTAAGAGAATTAGAAATGTATGGGTTCCTAAGGAACTTGTTAAATCTAATGATATTATTGCTATGTCACCTTGGATTCCTAAGGGAACCAAAGTTTTAGGAACTAACACACATGGACCCAAAATGATTTGGGTACCAAAAACAAAAGTTTAAATATCTTTGTTTGTAGGGGGAGCATTGCTACAAGGCCAAAGCACAAAGTCAAAACTCATGGTACCTTGATAGTGGATGCTCGAGACACATGACCGGAGACAAGAGTCGACTCATGGATCTAAAACCAAAAAGTGGAGGAGTAGTAACATTTGGTGACAACTCCAAAGGCCACATTGAAGGTATTGGCTCCATTGGTAATCACTCTACTACTCTCATTGAAAATGTTTTATATGTCAATGGTCTTAAACATAATTTATTGAGCATAAGTCAATTATGTGATAAAGGTTTTAATGTTATATTTGATAAAACCGGTTGTAAAATTGTAGACATTAAAACTAATAATATTATGCTCATAGGTCATCGCATAGGGAATATATACATGGTGCATCTAGATGACATTCATACATCTCATGCATGCTTAGTTGCTCAAAACGAAAATGATGCATGGTTGTGGCATAGGAAGCTAGGACATGCTAGCACAAGTGTTTTAGAAAAACTAGTCTCTCTAAACCTAGTTAAAGGTTTACCCAAGATAAAATTTTCAAACGATAAAATTTGTGATGCATGCTCAAAGGGTAAACAACATAGATCTTCCTTTAAATCCATTAATGACATTTCTACTAGTAGATGTTTACAACTAATCCATATGGATTTATTTGGGCCAATTAGGACTATGAGCTTGGGTGGCAAATCATATGCTTTTGTATTAGTTGATGATTTTTCTAGATTCACTTGGGTTCTCTTTTTAAGTACTAAGGATGAAGCTTTGGAAAAATTCATCACATTTTCAAAATTAATTCAAAATGATCTTGAACTTAAAATTTCACATATTAGAAGTGATCATGGAACCGAATTTCAAAATTTAGGATTTGAAGATTTTTTAAATGAAAATGGTATTAGCCATAATTTTTCAGCCCCTCGAACTCCTCAACAAAATGGGGTAGTTGAGAGGAAAAATAGAACTTTACAAGAAATGGCTAGAACTATGCTTTGCGAAAATAATTTACCAAAATATTTTTGGGCGGAAGCAACAAACACGGCTTGTTATATTATAAATCGTGTAACCATTAGGCCGATTTTAAAGAAAACACCTTATGAGATTTTAAAATCTAAAAAGCCTAATATTAGCTACTTCCACCCTTTTGGATGTAAATGTTTTGTTTTAAATAATGGAAAAGATAATTTAGGTAAATTTGATGCAAAAAGTGATGAAGCTATTTTTATAGGTTACTCTTTAACCTCTAAAGCCTATCGAGTATTTAACAAAAGAACTTTAGTTGTAGAAGAATCTATTCATGTTGTATTCGATGATAATCCCCTTCCTAGGAAGGATTCTTGTGATGATGATAATGTAGGAATCACAAATACCTTTGATGGAGGTCAAACTTCAAAGAAGGATGAGATTCAACCAAAAGAAGAAGACACACAAGATCCACCTCTTGAAGCCTTGAAGGACTTGGCTATTGAGGAAAAGGAAGTTAGCTATCCAAGGGAGTTAAACTATGTCAAAGATGGTGAAATCTTGGGTGATCCATCCAAGGGGGTAACCACTCGTTCTTCTCTTAGATTAATGAATCATATTGCATTTATCTCATGCATAGAGCCTAAAAATATCAAAGAAGCTTTAAAAGATGATTTTTGGATTATGGCTATGCAAGAAGAGTTAAATCAATTTGAGAGAAGCAATGTTTGGACATTAGTTGATAAGCCTAGTAATCAATCTACAATAGGAACTAAATGGGTCTTTAGGAACAAACTAGATGAGAGTGGTAACATTGTGAGAAATAAAGCTAGACTTGTAGCACAAGGTTACACTCAAGAAGAGGGAATAGATTTTGATGAAACCTATGCACCCGTAGCTAGAATGGAAGCCATTAGGATGTTGCTTGCATATGCATGTTATCATAATTTCAAGCTTTTTCAAATGGACGTTAAAAGCGCATTTTTAAATGGTTTTATAAATGAAGAAGTGTATGTAGAACAACCACCGGGTTTTGAAGACTCAAAATTTCCAAATCATGTTTTCAAACTTACAAAAGCACTTTATGGTTTAAAACAAGCTCCAAGAGCTTGGTATGAAAGGCTTTCAAATTTTTGATTGAAAAAGGATTTGAAAAAGGTAAGGTGGACACTACACTCTTTATAAAAATGTATAAAAATGACATTTTAGTAGTTCAAATTTATGTTGATGATATTATATTTGGATCTACTAATGAATGTTATTGTCAAGAGTTTGCTAAGCTAATGCAAGGTGAATTTGAGATGAGCATGATGGGGGAGCTCTCATTCTTTTTGGGACTCCAAATCAAACAAATGAAGGATGGCACCTTCATAAATCAAGCAAAATACATAAAGGATATGCTCAACAAGTTTGGCTTGGAGAACACAAAGCCTCAAGCCACTCCTATGAGCTCATCTACGAAGCTTGACAAAGATGAAGGAGGTAAGTGTGTTGACTCTAAGCTTTATCGTTCTATGATTGGATCGTTGCTTTACCTTACCGCAAGTAGACCGGATATACAGTTTAGTGTTTGCTTGTGTGCTAGGTTTCAAGCTAGTCCTAGAGAGTCTCACCTTATAGCTGTTAAGAGAATCTTTAGATACCTTAGAGACACTCCTTGTTTAGGTCTTTGGTATCCTAGAGTCTCAACCTTCAACCTTCATGCTTACTCGGATGCGGATTATGGGGGTTGCAAAATCGATAGGAAAAGTACATCGGGAACTTGTCAATTCTTAGGTAGTATGCTCATATCTTGGTTCTCTAAGAAACAAAATAGTGTAGCTTTATCTACCACCGAAGCCGAGTACATATCCTTAGGAAGTTGTTGTGCTCAAGTTCTTTGGATGAAGCAACAACTCTTAGATTATGGTGTAAAAATAGAAACCATACCCCTTAAATGTGATAATACAAGTGCAATATGTTTAACGAAAAATCCCATCCAACACTCTAGAACCAAACATATAGAAATAAGGCATCATTTCATTAGAGATCATGTCCTTAAGAAAGATGTGGCTATAGAGTATGTAGACACCTTAAATCAATTAGCGGACATTTTCACAAAACCATTAGATAAAGAGCGTTTTTGGTCCCTTAGGAGAGAGTTGGGTCTAACTAGCCTATCTTGACCTTTAGGACCTCTTTTTTGAATTAAATGTGCTTGATTTTGTGAAATAATCATGTTTATGTGTTTAATCTCCCAATTTCTTCCATGCATATAGTTAGGGGGAGTATGTTTCTGTTAAAATATGCTTAGATCTGTTCATTCATCACTTACATACTTTTAAGAGATGTTAAGTTCATGTCTTTGGTTATTTTTAACCAAATAGGCAAAATTCTGGGCATAAGGTATCGATACTGCTCAATGGGTATCGATACTCGTTCTTCATTTAAAATTCTCAGAATTTCTCATCGCTTCACGCGTATCGATACTGCCTCATGCGTATCGATACCCTCTTCAAACGGTCAAAATTGAGAAAAGACAATTCTATCCCTGTATCGATACCATCTAATGAGTATCGATACCTCCTTTAACGGTCAAATTTGAGGAAAGACAATTCTATCCCCGTATCGATACCCCCTGAGGAGTATCGATACCCTTTCGCGCTGATGGCATTAAATAGGTTTTTAATGAGATCTAATTTTACCAAAATTAAAACTCTTTAATATCCTATTAACCCTAAACGTTTTTGGCTATATAAAGGCCTCTTCTCCTTCATATTCTTCACCAAAAATCAAAAGAAACCCTTGAATCAAAGCTTTTGCTCTCTCTCAAAATTCTCTTTTCAAAGTTTCTATGGCACCAAAAGAGCATTCAAGGAAACGTCAAAGAGTTCTTCTTGCCGGAGACTCTTCAACTCCCGGATCGGTTGCTCGTCCGGATTATGCTACTATCTACAACCAATCCTTTGAAGATTCCGAGGGCCTTCCTTATTTCCGCCAATTCGAAAATTACAAAATTCGTGCGGAGAGAATCGTATCCATCCCCTTCCTCGACTCCGAGCGCTTCAAGTTTGAATATCTTCCGCTTCTTCGTCTTTGGAACTTCATGCATTTTCTCACTATTCCGGGTATTTATTATCGACTTTTAGTTTTGATTTTCTTCTCTAATGCTAAATGCATTTATCGTAATGGAGAAGTCGTTGCCATTCGATCGTATCTTATGGGGAAACAAATAGTTCTTGATGTCAAGTCTATTTGTGAAGTTTTTAAATTGGAGGATGAAGGTGAAGATAATGAGAATGCCTTAGGGCATGTTCTTAGCGGTTCCGTAACCGTCCTCAATGCTCATGATCGAATCCTACATTTGATGGTATCATGGTGGCTTCGTCCCTCCGGAGGCAAATATTCCACCATCCGTCTATTGGATGATTTTTGGATTCGAAGTTTCCGACAACGAAAACGCCCAAATCTTGCTCGCATCATGTTCAATGAGATTGCTTATCATGTTCAACAACGTGAAACTCCTCTCATTACATCCTTTATCTACGGTACGGCCTTAAGCTATTACTTTGTTCAAAAGGATATTGATTGTTCGTTTGATCTTGCTTCTACTCTTACCGATCCTATCGACGAACATTCTCTTGCTCGAAGCAAATTTCATTATTTTAATGGAAATTGGCTACGTCTTACCGAGCTTCCACCCGAGGCCGCCGCCGCCTTAGAACAACAAGCTCCTCAAGCTCCTCAAGCTCCTCAAGTCCCACAACCCAATATGGATAATCTCATGACTTATCTAAATGAACAATTCACCGGGTTGAATACTCGTCTTACCTCTATGGAAACTACATTTGATACGAGGATGACGGGTATGGAGAATCGCCTTACATCTCTCGAAAGCAAGCAAAATTCCTCGAATATTTCCATTGCCGCTTTCCACGATGAATGGCGTAATAGCATGAGGAACAATGACCCTTTAGGAGATGAAGATGACGATGATGAAGACGATGAAGATAATGCCTAGACTTCTATCTTTGCATATCATATCATATCATTTAGGATTTTTATTTTTTTTATGCACCTATGTTTTATGTTCTTAGGATTAAGATTATTACCTATGCTTTGATTTTTTAGGATTTAGGTTTGCTTATGTTTTGGATTTCTCGGTTTATGATATAATAAGATTATGTTGCTTATCTTTATACTCTTGATATTTGATGCACATTATGCTCTCACAATTTCTTTTTGATCTAACAAAAAGGGGGAGAAGATATAGCTCACAAACAAACTTTCAAAATTTTTTTTGGTTTTATCAAACTTACATCAAGGGGGAGTTAAGAATTTTGATTTTGAGAAATTTCTTTGATCTTAACTAAATTGAAATATCAAGCTTATATTAAGGGGGAGTTAATTTTCAAAAGTTGTCAAAAATTTTAAGTTTTGGTTTTGTTATATCAAAAAGGGGGAGATTGTAAAACCTATGTTTGATTTTGATATAACTAGATCTTTAAGGATCAAAATTGAAGAACTTAAAATTGTTTGTACAAATCCCTTAACAAGTTTTTGAAACCCCAAAGACTTTAAACTGATTTATTAGAACTCAAACTCAAATATTTTCTAAATGTTCCAAGGCAAAAATAGTGAAAAACGTCAACCAGTATCGATACCCATCAAGGAGTATCGATACCTTTTTAGCAAAAGTTTGCCTCTGTCGGAACAAGTATCGAAACGGCAAACCCTAGTATCGATACTCTATGAAATCAGTATCGATACGGATGAACCAGTATCGATACCATTTTATAATTATTAATTTCAAAGTCAGTTTAAAAATATAACCGTTGAGATTTTTAAACGGTCACTAAACCGGTATCGATACCCCTAACCCTAGTATCGATACCCAATTTGACAGTGAGCTATGTCGAGAAAAAGGTATCGATACAGCCTGTGCTGTTTCGATACCCAGTACCGATACGCCAAGAACGCGTATCGATACCCCTTTATTATTTGTACACAACGGCTATTTTCTTATGAGACAGGTATCGATACCCCACTATAGAGTACCGATACTCATAGCTGGAAAAGTGCAAGAAAGTGGAGAAAAAGCATCCCAACGGCTATAATCTTAAAATCAACACTCACAACGGTTGGAAATCATCAAGAGGCTATAAAAAGACCCCAAGAAGCTCCAGCAACATATTATTGAACCTCAAGAAGATATCAAAACATCAAATCCAAGCATTTGTGCAAAAATCCTACTTTGTCTAGAAATCCCAATTGTATCCTTCATTTCTATTTTGTTCGATTGGGTTGAGTGCTTGATATTGGGCTATCATTTGTATTGAGAGATACCTTATTAGCCACCAAATTTCTTTGTTCTATTGTGTGAGGATTGGGTTAATTTTTGGGTAGAAAAATTAACCGAAATTGTAAAGGTTGCCTCCTTGTCCTGGGAAAAGGGGACGAACAATTTAGTGGAAATTGTTGGAAATCCTTGGTGAGACTAAGGTAGTGGATGTAGAGTTCGGTTGGTGAACTTGAACCACTCTAAATTCCCGTGTCAATATTTTTAAGTTGCAATTTCCGTTACAACATCGTTAAAATTCCAATTCACCCCCCCTCTTGGTTATTATCATTCGTGTGATCCACTCAACACGGTCATCCGGCCAGACCGGGACGAGGGGGTTACATCGACTAACTCAAAATTGTTTTAACTCGATTTGACTTCATCAAATTCTCACCTCGTGGATAAAAGAAGAATATCCCTATAAAAAACTTCAAACTCTTGAGTTTTTTTTTATCAGTTTTGAAGTTTTACTTTGTCATCTACGACAAACCTCTCCCTAAGTGATTCTTCAATTGATTTCATAATTAATGAACATAGACGAACTTATGATCAAACAATGGAAGATATTAAGGACCAATTAAGTATTTAAATTTAAAATTGAAAAAGTCGAAGACTTTATTAAACTAATATTTAAATAAAAAAATTAATGAATACGAAATAAAATCCAAGTACATAAATGTATATTGCAAGAACGATTTAACATGGACAATTTTTGTTTAATGTCTTTGGAGGTAGGATCGAAAAATGTAAGAAAGGCGATGAAATGATGGTAGGGGACTGGTATTAATGTCCTCAGACTTTTTTTTATCCAAAAAAACTTAAAACTTCATTAAACATAAAAGGGCTGAAAGAAGCCCGAACGTACAACAACATGAGACCACCCCATGCAAGACCAAACAAAGACAAAACATGGCAGCAAAAGCCACATCAGACACGTTTAGGCATGGAAGCCAGAAGAGGAAACAACGCTAAGAGACACTGTCGTCCCGAAGACAACATGAACAAGTCCCACAGGCACAACTAGGGGACAGATTAAAACAATACATTGAATCCACACCAACGAAACGGAGACGAACCACACCTTGCCGGAACATAGGATCAAACCAAATCTACTATGTTTAAGTGAGAGCTCCTTTTGGAGGCAAGCTCCCTTGTTAAAAAAACACGGGTCTTATCAATTTGGACGATGTAGATTGAACTCCCTGAACGGGCAGGTGAAAACCAGTTCCGCCAACGGCAACGCTAAGCTGATAGAGCGATAAGAAAATTAGAGAAGAAGAAACCCCAAAGGTAGTTGCCGTCACAAATCGAGAGATTGCCATCCATAGATTCAGTAACATGGAGATCTGACCCGGGAGAGCTCCTTGATCGGAGATGACTACTTGACCCATAAAGATCTCAGTCCGCATCACCAGAGGACCACCAACGAAAACAATAGAGACAACTGCAAGATGAGACGACAAGGCTCTAAGAAGCGGTATGAACCACCCACGAGCTAAAACAATTGTTGCATCCGAGCAAAAAGCGCATTTGGAACTTAAAAAAAAAGGGCCAATATGGCAGATAAGGAGGCTTGGGTGGCGGCCGACAAGCAAGGAACAACTTCGAGAGGATAGAAATTTCCTCAAAGGTTGGGAAAGTCATTCCAAACTTTAGAAAGATTAAGGCAGATTTAATTGAATCCAACAAGATTGTGGGCAAAATCCCCAAAAAGCCGGAGCACACATCTTTATAGGAATAAATCTCGACTATCCATGTGTTCTCACCCAATTCAAAACCCTGGACTTTGGATTTTATACACCACTTTTTTGTGCAAACCAAGAAATCACCTATAAAAATATCTTTTGTTTCTTTCATATTTGATGCATTCGAAGAAACATCATTTTGAAAGTCAGCCCCGTGAAACATAGATTCATTAGCAGGAACCCACTTTTGACCCAATTTCAATCCACTGCCGGTGTTGGATTCTAAGGTATAACCAATGGGTAAAAAGTTATTATCCATCAACCTTATCAGAACCATCCCAGCACACATCTCAATTTTTGCGTTAATCACGAGACAGAGGAACGACCGGCTTCCATGGATGCAACCATCCGGGACATTGAAATCAACAAAGACGATGACGCCCATTGTCAGGAGCTCGAGACTTTGATCGGCGAAATCCTTCACCTCCGCCGCCTCGACCATTCTTCCAGCAAGCATCACAACAACCTCCTTGGAGCAGTTGCCTCCTTGATGGTCAGATCCACCACTGGTCAACCTTAGCTTCGCTATTCTAGGGCCAAAATAACCCCTTCTTTGGAAGATGAAACAGTAGTTTTCACTGGAGCTCAGAGAGGATGGTCCAAGGACCAGAGCCTTAACTTGTAGAGAGCGTCATCGCACGGACCACCCTAACAACCACTTTGGCGTGAGGCTACCTTGCCAAACCCTTGTTTGTGAAGTCTCAGAAACACACAGAACAGTCGAGCTAACAGAAACTCGGATCCGCCAGCCTCTAAGGCCCGAAAGGAAATCCAACAAGAAATCAAAACAATAAGAAATAGATAAGGTTGTGTAAGACAAATCCTTAAAAGTACCGAAATTTCCTTCACTCTCTAACTTTAACACGTATTTGCAACGCTCATCTTCATCTCCAAGCACCTTTCCTGGTTTCTTCATTATCCATTGCAGATTCAAGTTAAATCCTTTTTTTCTCAATGTTTCAACGATCCAGGAAATAAATGCCATAGCAGATAGAAATGTGAAGCAAGCAAACAACACAAAGAAACTTCCAAAACCAAAGAGAAGAGCAAGAAGGTGAAAGAGCTTCAACAACAACAGTCCAAAGAGTGCGACAAAAGAAGAAACACCAGCAAAATCCGAAACGACCAGGAAACTCAACAATCTATACAGGACGAGTAATAACACAACAGAATTATACCTCGAAAACCAGTGAAGCGAACGTGCTAAGCAGAAGTCTTCGTTCCAAAAACAGGCACCACAGACCAGAGACGTCGAAGGAAGGGAAACAGTACCCAGAGCCACAAGACTTCGAGCGAAAAAACCGAAACTCGCCGTGTCATAACTAGGAAAACCTCAAACCACGATTGTAAGAGGAAACGAAGAGCATGAAATCGAGCCAAAGTTAAACTCAGATCCAAAACCCCAATCAATATCCAACGAACCCAGTACAAATCGACAGAAACAGGAACCCTAGAAATTGGGGGGAAAGGGTGCATCAAATTCGAATAATTTTAATGTCCTTGGACCTTGCATTCTCTATGTGTCTTCCAATTTATATAAGCTTGGAGCTTTGCACTTTGCAGCCTCTTTTAAGCCTATGGAGTCTACACCTATGACCTATGGCTTTCTTTCCCACTTAATTTTCAGGGTAAACTACATAAATGACTACTATACTATGGGTTTGGATTCGATTTGACCAATATACTATGGCTTTTTTAAGGAAAAATGATTTAAAATATTCGAATATTTCGAGTTGGCGCGTCATATCTTAAGATAGAGGTGAGCGTTCGATCGAGTCGAATAAAAAAATTTGAGTTATTCAAGTTGACGCGTCATATTTTACAACTCAAACTTTATTTAAATTTTTTTCGATTCGAGTCGAGTTTTCGAGTTCCTATAAAAATTTAATTGTAATTATTTATCATGTTACCATACTTTAGAATTTTGCTTTAAGGACCAAATTGAAAGAATGCGTAAATAACAAGGGCTAATTTAGTGAATTATTTTGAATTAGGACTAAATTGATTGAATGTATAAATATGAAGGACTACATGTGTTATTATACTAAATTTTATAACAGACACTTAACGAGATTTAATGGCTACTTACTATTTTGTTATAAAACATAAAGTTTAATTATTATTTTGTGATTTTTAAATGTTTGTTTATCATTTTTTTAGTACGTGTACTCTACCTAAAAAATTATTTATGCAGTACATATGAAAAATAACTCTAATTTCAACACACTTGTTAAATTTCATTAATAGATAGTTTTGCTTTGGTAGTAATTTTGTTGTTGGTGTGTAGGCAGTGGCAGATGGACAGTTTGTTTTTTCAAGCTAATCTCCAAGACTAGACCTGGCAAACTTGACCCGAAACGAATTACCCGAACCGAAACCCGATTTTGACCCGAACATGATGATTCGAAGTTGACCCGAAACCCGAACCGAATCGAACCGAACCGAAATTTTTTGTTGAACCGAAATGGACCCGAACCGAATGCTACCCGAACCGAAAACTGAACCGAATATCGACCCGATTTTAACCCGATTTTGACCCGATTTTAACCCGAATATCTATTTTTAACAATATAATAAATAATAAAATGAAGTATAGAAATTTGAGATCTTGGTGACCAAATTTATAATTTCATCATAAAATATAACATAAAATTGAAATTGTAGACTAAATTGACAATTTAGAAGTGGAGAAATTTGAGAGTCCAATGACCAATTTTGTAATTATACCATATAAATAAATAGGGGTCAATTTTGGCTAAAAATTAAATCTTTGAAATTAAAATGAACGAAAATATCAATATATTAAATTAATAGACTAAATTACAAAGATTAGTTAATTTCAACTAAAAGTAAATTTTTAGAGACTAAATATCACTACGGGGAGGGGATTTCTATATCCGAAGTCTAAACCGTGGGAATACTTGTGACTAAATTAAATTAAACTAAAACTTAAAGTTGACTAAAAGGTAACATTTTAAATGCAACATGACCTAAAAAGTAATTAATCTCTAGCTTAAAAAATTGGTGGCTTATTTCCCTCCAAAATTTTGTCTTTTCTCTCTCTATTTTTTTCAATTGTCTTTTTTTTTTCTTTCAATCTAGCTTAAAAAATTGGTGGCTTATTTCCCTCCAAAATCTTGTTTTTTCCCTCTCTATTTTTACCAATTGTCTTTTTTTTTTAATTTAATTGAGTTTCAATTTAGATTAATTTAATTGAAATTTCACATTTAATTTTAAAATTATTTTAATTATGTCCGTGATTTATGCTTTTAGATTTTAGTTAGTTCAATTAGATCATAAGTTTAATAAATTAATTCATTTCAGACATCATTATTATTATTATTATTATTATTATTATTATTATTATTATTATTATTATTATTATTATTATTATTATTATTATAAACTTTGATTTAATATAATTATAAAAAAAAAATTTATATGAATACATGAAGCTTTGATTTAAATATTTAATCAAATTCAAATGCATAGATTAACAAGTTGAATCGGAATTAATCTCATACACCAATAACTCTAAACTAAACCTCAAACCTTTAACCCAACTCAAATCGAACTGACCCGAAAATTTAAATGTTGACCCGACCCGAAATTGACCCGAAATTGACTCGATTTTAACCCGAACCGAAAGCGACCCGAACGACCCGATTTTGACCCGAACCGAAAGTGACCGATTCGATATTGACCCGACCCGAAAACAACCGATCCGATTTTGACCCGATCCAATACCCGAACCGAATCCGACTCATCACAGACCCGAATTAGACCCGAACCCGAACCGAATCTAAACCGATTCTAGATAGACCCGAAATGACCCGAACCGAAACGACCCGAACCCGAACCGAATGACCCGATTGCCACCTCTATCCAAGACTCCAACCTCCATTGTGATCTCCGCCAACATTAACAATAACAAAGCTTTTAGCTTATATAACATAGAACAAAAATCAAACAGTTGGCATGCACAGTCTGCGCCTTGCTCCTTCCGCTAATTCCCACTCTCTCTTCACAATGTCCGCTGCCTCTCTCGCTCTCCCTTCTCCCCTTTCTTCGCTCCGCTCCAATGGACCTCTCCCTTCTCGATGCTTCCGCCTCACCAATCCCTCTCGGTCTAGGGTTTTAATGAGCGTCTCCGTTGGATCCCAAACTGTCGTCGATGATGCCTTGTTCGCTGATTACAAGCCCACCTCCGCCTTCCTCTTTCCCGGCCAGGTTTGTTCTTGATTCCATCAATTCTCTACAACTTTGACCTATACTAAGCTAAATCTGTTTGTTCCCATGTTGAGAGCTTTTACTTTTTGGCTTTTTGGCTTTTACCTGGACGAATCTGTTTCATATAAGTTCCGATGTATAAAATTAAAATTTCAGGGCGCTCAAGCAGTTGGAATGGGAAAAGAAGCGCAGAATGTGCCTGCTGCTGCAGAATTGTATAAGAAGGCAAATAATATATTAGGGTACGCAGACATTTGATTGTCAAATTATGGTTTTACTCAACTTGTGAATTAGTTCTTATACTTTAATTTGTGATAATTTAGTCCTCATACTATTGTCAATGATATGGTTTAGTCCGAATCACTAACAAGGTTAAAAGAATTTAAAAATCGTCCAATTCATGACTGAGCTAGATTCGATTTTGAATGATAAATTAGTGGAAAATAACTACTACGATAACCACAATTTCACCTTTATCTAAGGAATTCCAAATTTTGAATTTCCATTTTTTCCCAAATCAGCCAGCTATAGGAATCTTTTAAAGGTGTTTGTGATTTGAACTAAATCAAAATATTATTAATAGTAAGAGGATCAAATTATGTCAAATTAAAGTATAAAGACTAAATCCTCAAATTGAGTATAGTACGATGACGAAACTATAATTTGACTTAAATTTGCTATCCCCTTGGCCTTATTTTAAAATTGTCTTTATAGTTTAACTATGTTCCATCTGCTTGCAGTTTTGATCTTCTAGATGTTTGCATCAATGGTCCAAAGGAAAAGTTAGATTCAACTGTCTTAAGCCAGGTACTTTGCATTGCTTATTTACTTCCCCCCTTACAATGAGGTTGTGTTGCCAATGTTGTGCTACTACTATTTATTCTGTCAAGAGGGAGCAATAACTTAGTGTCACTCTTCATCTTTGCAGCCTGCTATCTATGTCACAAGTCTAGCTGCTGTGGAGCTGCTTCGTGCCCGAGAAGGAGGCCAGCAGATTATTGATTCTGTTGATGTTACGTGTGGCCTCAGCTTGGGGGAATATACTGCACTTGCATTTGCCGGGGCGTTTAGGTGAGTGTTTTCAGTACCAATTATCGAAATATTATCTCGAGCTTATACTCGATACTACATAATCCTTGTTTATCTGCACCATAACGACTAATTAAATCATCCAAAGATGTATTTCCACGTTTAAAGCATATAGAAGTTCCATCACTCCTCTACTACTGTTTGAGTTACTTTGTAAAACTAGAAGAAAAATATGATTGATGTTCTTTCCCCTGTGAATATGATTTCATGTACTAAAGCTTTGAGGATGGACTTAAGCTTGTCAAACTAAGAGGAGAAGCAATGCAGGTAATGATCTGTTCCTGTCTGATAGGGCCTTGTAGTGTGGACAATTTTATAATTCCTTTTGGTAATTGTCATTCTTTCTGCCTTTAGGAAGCCGCAGATGCTGCTAAGAGTGCTATGGTCAGTATCATAGGACTTGATTCAGAGAAGGTTCAGCAATTATGTGATGCTGCCAATCAAGAAGTTGATGTAGCTGATAAAGTTCAGATTGCTAATTACCTGTGTTCTGTAAGAATATAAAATTCATTTATCTGTCTTGTTGATAGAATGAATTGTGCTTGGTATTATGCTCATTAGAAGACCATATATGCACCGACTTTGGCAGGGAAATTATGCAGTATCTGGGGGTCTCAAAGGAATAGAAGCAGTGGAAGCTAAAGCAAAGTCGTTCAAGGCTCGGATGACGGTAATTCTCCTTTTCATTTTCTATCTAAAAATGCAATCCTTTTGTGTTTACCTTGATTAATCGTAAATTCTTAATTTTCTTTTGTTGTGCTAATGTGACCATGTAGCAATAATATGACTGCTGGTGATAACATAGTTTTCCCCTTTCACAGGTGCGTTTAGCTGTCGCGGGTGCTTTCCACACTAGTTTCATGGATCCGGCAGTCTCAAGATTGGAGGCTGCATTGGCAGCAACCCAGATTAGAACCCCAAGAATACCCGTTATATCAAATGTTGATGCTGAGCCACATGCTGATCCCGAGACAATAAAGAAGATACTAGCACGTCAAGTAAGCTGCTTAGTACTCTTTTTCTTTTTCACTCCCCACAGGATAGGAATAGCGATTAAGCATGTGGATGGCATTGCAGGTGACCTCTCCCGTTCAATGGGAAACAACAGTGAAAACTTTGCTGACCAAAGGGCTGAAAAAGAGTTACGAGTTGGGGCCTGGAAAGGTAAAAATCTTATTGACTGCTTTAGCACAAGCATCTTCTGTCTCTAGGCATTTGTTCTCTTTCAGTTTCTCAACGTTTCGAGTTTGTTTGGGTCATGTATCAGGTCATAGCTGGCATCGTGAAGAGAATGGATAAAAGTGCTGAGCTTGAGAACATTGGTGCTTGAGGGGTCATTAGATGTGGCTACTCGAGTTATCTGATAACGTCATATGGAATGAAGGTGTAGGAGTATTCGAGCAGCAAAATGATAGTTGAAATTTCGTGCAGTTATGACCGGCCATATTGCAAACTGGCTGTTGATGATGGTTTGTTGTGTATGTTTTGTCAGCAATTTACAACTTGATCTTTGGATCAAGATTTTTACTCTCAGAGATTACGTTACAACATTTTTTTAAATAATATTAGAGCATAGTGTCGTAAAAAAAGACTAGATTTTTTTTTTATAACATTTTCTTTCTTTTTTCAGTTTCTTGTTTTTGGTTGTTGAAATATCTTTCTAATATTTCCTCCTTTGCTTTCGTTTTTTTATATGTAGTTAATATCGGTTTATGGTGGCTGTTGTGATTGCTTTTCCTTTGTTGTGAAAAAGCACTTAGCAATGAATTCAAGATTGATTTGGTTTCAGACCCAGAGAATCGAAATAGGGCGGTTTGGAAATTTTGGGATCTAACCATCGTCCGCAATGGAAGTTGGTGCAGTGGTCGAAATCTGAAATTTGAGTCGATGCCTATATGATTGAAAAAATTATTAAAAGAAACTACGTCCTCCGGACAGTAGCTGATATATAAAACTTTAATAACAAAAATGTAGGTGAAAAAAAAAATTCACGGATGAATTATATAACAAATTTGATCCAAGACCTGAAATTAATCCAAATATGATTATATGAATTTGATCTGAATTTTAGTTAAATGGACCCGAATTTGATTTTCAATCAAATCAAATAGACCCCAACCGATTTCAATCGAATTAAATGTATCTCGAAATAAAAAAATGAGATGTGAACCGCTATACAATTCACCAAAAAATTAAATATACTGACTTTATAGAATTATATAAGGGTGTAAAAATTGACCTGACTGAAATCAATAGATATTCTATTGACCCTATATTTAGGGTCGTCCATGAGAGCATGGTAGGAGGGGTGCTCGCCCAGGACACAATTTTTAGTATTTGATATTAGGATTCAATTTTTTAGTACTTGTTATTAGAGATCTATTATTAAAATTTAATTCTTCCAATATTTATTGTAAGGATTTTTTATAATACTTGTTATTAGGGCCCTAATTTTCTTAACACTTCTTATTAATGCTTTAATTTTTCAATATATATTATTACGAGTCTAATTTTTTTCCAACATTTATTATTAGAGGTCCATTTTTTAATACTTGTTATTAGGACCCTAATTGTTTTTAATATTTGTTATTAGAGTTCAATTTTTCTAATACTTGTAATTAATGGCCTAATTTTTTCTAACATTTCTTTTTAGGGACATACTCTTAAATTTTATTTTTTCCTTAATACTGGTTACTAGAGACCCTATTTTTTTCTAATACACGTTATTACGGACATACTTTTAAAATTCAATATTAAGGGTCTATTTTTCACAATATTTGTTATTAGGAGCCTACAGTTAAAATTCATTTTTTTTTAAATATTTGTTATTAAAGGTGAAATTTTTTTCTAATACTTAATTAATGAGCCTAATTTCCCCCAAGTTTATTGTTAGGGACATACTCTTAAAATTTAATTTTTTTTTAATCTTGGTTGGTAAAGATTAATTTTTTTGCTAATACTAATTACAAAGGCCTACTTTTAAAATTCAAATTTTCTGATACTTATTAGTAGGGGCATAATTTTTAAATTCGTCATAGGGCCACCAAAATTTTAAAAACAAGTCTATATTAACCAGACTGGAAATCAACAAACATGAAATCAACCGATCCAGTATGACCCGAACCAACTCGACACCCAAACCGAAGCATACATACCCGAACCTAACTTGAAATCACCCGAATAGAAACCGATCCGAAAAATCGGAATTTAACCTCTAGGCAAACCAAACTCAAATGACCGGCAACAGCTATCGTCTCATAACCGGATTCAAACTGAAATATCCAACAAATATGGTTTTGTATTTTTAACAACTTGGAAAATTCATAAAAGAAAACTTGATTAGTTTCTAAACAGTACCGGAAGGGCGCTGCGGTTGGCTCAACGTCCGAAGCTGATCGATCCACCGATCCTCAGGAATTTGATTTGCCCAATCAGGAGTCAACCCAGCAAATGAAACCCCACGCATCGCTTCCCTGACTCTCATAGCATTCTCCGGCGTTAACGGCGCGTTTCTACGCCTCTCCTCTTCCCTAAACGCCTTCCTTATCGCCGTAGCAGATGCCTCTCTCCTCCTCTCTTCTTCTTCTTCTTCCTCCTCCTCCGTAGAAACGCCGCCTACATGGAGAGATGAGATCCCGTTTTCCACTCGATTGATATAGCCGTTCGATAGATTACGATGGTGGAGTTCTTCATCTGAATTAACTTGATCATCGAAATCTTCTTGATCCGCATCGTCATCATCATCCACCGCTGAGATAGGCTGGTAGTATTCAGGCTCCTCATCGATATCGGAGTCGCTGCCACTGCCATTGTTACTCTCTGCATATTTTTTGTGCGCATAGGTAAGAAACCGATCTGAATATTGGGGAATTTACACAACATTAAACAGAAATTGTGCAAAAAGTTTAAACATAATACCTTGGATAAGATCGATTTGAGAGGTGGACATGGCATTCATTGTTAGTTGTGAAACAAATACAGAGAGATCCAGAATCAGAAAGACGGAGAAGTTGTAGGGTGAAACTTATTAAAATGAAGTTAAAAATTAAAGGGTTAACTACTCGAATAGTTACTTATGTTTTTACATACAGAGTTGGTCACCGATTTTGAAAACGACCAGTAAAATCATTTACGTTTTCGGAGCGTAAACTTGATCATTCAGCCGTTTGTTGTTTGACGGCTTGTTGATCTGACAGCGAAAAAATAAAGGGTAAACTACTGCAATGACCACTAAAATTTGTCCTATGTATATTTCTGCTCTCTAATTTTAAAAAATAAACATTATGGTCCAATGCATAAATTTACACTTTAACCCCAAACTTTTCCAATAGTTAACCTATATATAAAACCACCCTCCAAACACAAATCAATAATTGGTGAAATTCATTTTCTATAATTTCTACTCAAAATCAAACACAAAGTAAAAGCATCCCCTCCCCTTCTTTTGTTAGAATTTTTTTTCTCATTCTCTCTTTATTTTCAACATCTTTCAAGATTCACGTTTCTTTTTTTATTTCCAGGTAATTTGTCTATGTCTTTTTCTTTTTCAATGTTACTGATCTACTTGTTTTTTTGTTCATTCTATCACATTTTCTACGATTTTATGTTTTCATGCATGTATTTGTTTGTTTGTTTAATTGATGGGAAGCAATAGATTGATTGAATTTGAATCTCGTATTTCTTTTGGATTTACGATATTTATGCTTTAGATTTACCCGTTTTGCGTTCTTTTAAATTCATGTTTTTTTTTAATTCTACAGTAACTATTTCCTCTCTTATCTAAGCAAATGAAAGAGTAATTCTGAAATTTTCTCGTTTTTTACTTTTGTTTGGTTTTCAAGAACCTGCTGGAAATAAGCAAGTAAACAGAGGGTTAAAATTTTAGCATCCCATTGTTTTACTGATTTTCCCTCAAAAATAGTAAAACAAAATTTCTCTTTCCTTGAAATTGTCTAGTATATGAGTTTAGGGGAATCACTGTATTTATGTAATGAAATTAAAATTTTAAAAATCGTGCAGATCTTTGCTATTGAAGAAAATTGCTTCTAACAATGACTACGGCTAATGGAAATGCTCCGCAAGTGGCCAACAATGGCGGTGCAAGCAAACCCTTCAAGATCTTCATTGGTTATGATCCGCGTGAAGATGAAGCATATGAGGTCTGTCGCTATTCTATCCTAAAACGTACTTTTATTCCCGTTGAGATCACACCCATTGTTCAATCAGATCTTAGGGTTCACACTACATTGTAAAATTTTAGGGTTGAAAAATAAATTTTTAAAAATTTTAAGGGTGAAATTATAAAGAACCTTTTTACTAGTGACCATAATATTTATTTTTTAAAATTGGGGAGCAGAAATGTACATGAGACAAATTTTAGTGGTCATTGCAGTAGTTTTCCTTTTATTTTTCACTGCCAGGTCAGCAAGTCGTTAATGTTTAACGGCAACAAACGGCTGAGTGACCAAAAATTTACGCCCCGAAAACGTAAGTGACCTTACTGGTCGTTTTCAAAATCGGTGACCAACTATGTACTAGGGGTAAACATAAGTGACTATTCCAGTAGTTAAACCAAAATTAAAATAAGTCGTGTACATAAATTAATTTTATGTACATATCGAAAATTTTACAAAAGTTGTAAGTATTTGTATATACACCTTAAGTTTCACTATTTTTGTAATCTTATAAAAGTGGTAAGCATTTATGTATATACAGAATTTCTTATTATTTTTATAAGAATTTCGGTACATATACATAAATTTTTATATATTTTTTAAAAATTTATGTACACATCTCATTTTAGCCTCATTTTAACGAGTTTTTTTTTAGAATTTCTCAAAAACAGACCTTCAATAAAAAGCATTTTTTATCTTTTTTTTTCTTTCAAAAATTAGTAAATATTGGGGAGAAATAAAAATATTCTAATAGCCACTGAACTTTTAAGATATTTTAATCATTAAAATAAATATTTTATTATAATAGTTAAATTTTTTATTCACTATTATTAAGTTTACTATCAGTAAAATATTGACATCACTTGTTAAAGTATTATTTAAAAAAAATCTATTTTTTTAAATTTATAATCGTCGCTAAAAGTAAAAACTTCGATAAAAAAATATTCAACTGTCAATTTATTTGAACATAAAATTAATATAATTTAATTTCAAACAGACCTAACAATTAAACACGGTGAATCACCCAAAGAGAGTAGTGTCGTAATGATTAATGATGACTCGATCCTAAGCACCGGCGAGAAAAGGGGTGAGTGAGAGTTGAGACATGGCTGGTTAGGGGTGAGCATTATTCCGTTTTAATCGAATTAACAGATTGAATTGAAGTTTTTTGGTTAATCGGTCATTTAATTTTACATATGATCAGTAAACGTTTAATTTTTTTAAACTTCGATTATTGGTTAATTCAATTCGAAATCGGTTAATTAATCGAAATTATTATATATTAATATTATATATGGTCATTGAACTTTTACAAGTTATAAAACGATCATTAAATTTTTGATATGTTATAAAATAGTCATTAAACTTTTACAAATTAGCACAAAATAATCATTAAATTTATTGAATTATTATAAAATGATCATTAAACTTTTCAAATTTTATCAATAATTTATAATGTGCAATGACCATTTTATAATAGTTCGATAAGTTTAATGGTTGTTTTGCAACTTTTAAATGTTCAATGACTAAAAAGATCGTCTTAGCATAGTCTAGTGACCATTTGTGTACTTTATTCAAATATTTATAACAAATTTTGACAAATTCGAAAACCAACCAAATTAACCGAAATTTATTCGGTTCAGTTAACAGTTAAAGAGAAAAAAATCAGTTACTTCGATTTAACCACCAGCCGAATTAACCGAATGCACACGCATATGGCTGGCCACTCAACCATCATTGAATTCTCAGATTAATTCTTTTAAATAGAAAATTTTAAGATTGCGTTCACAAATGCTTCTCAAACAGTCATTGAAGCATTGAGCGAAGAAACAATGTGGAACGGTCACATCAAGCGTGGTAAACGAATATTTAAAACTCTGATTTAGCGCAAACTCAACCAATCGTAAAAACTAAAAAAATTCAAATTCTTTCCAAACGTATATTTGTAGTCCAACGTCCGTTCAAATATCCCTGTCGAAATTGAATTGCATATTCAAATTTTAAAGAGAGACAAAAATAGAAGGAAAAAAAGTCAGAGATGAAGACAAGCTGCGTTAGGGCTTGTAATCACCTATTTTGCCCGGGGTGTTAAACTCGTTTTCTTTTCTTTTTAGTAATGGGCTTTGATATTTATGTTAATTATATATATATATATATATATGTTGTTGTAAATTTTAAAAACTAAAAAAAGGGGGAAAAGAAAAAAAACAAAAAAAAAAAACAGTGTATATATTGATGTTATATACCTAGTTATCTCATTATCATAATTATTATCACTATATTACTATCTTTATCTATTATTATTACCATACATTTTAATATTATCTATTATTATTTACTCTACACTATTATTATTATTATTATTTATAAATCTAAAAACCAAAAAATATTATATATATATATAAACACATATTAATAAATAAAAAGCCCAAAGTTTATTGTTAATAATTGAGTCCATTTACAGAATAATATAAAAACCCAAAAAGAATATATATTACATAAAGCCCAAATAAATAATTACAAAGGCCCAAATATGAAACCCTAAGTCTGAACCCTAACAGCTCTATCTCTTTGTGCAGCCGCCCAATCCTAGCTGTTAGATCTGGGATAGATCTAACGGTCCAGATGATTCCTGATGAAGAAACCCTAAGAGAGTCTATTTTTGCCCTAGCGCCGCACTCCCATCCACCGTTGGATCAAGATCGTAATCGAACGGCTCAGATCAAGCCCCTAGGCGCGTGTGATCCACGTGCGACCCTTCTCTGCCCCGACGCGCGCGTGCGGTACACCGGAGGCCCTTTCGAATTCCCCCAGCCGTCCAGATCCATCCCCGACGGTCTGGATCACTCCACGGTGCCGATTTGTTGTCCCTTGGTCCTCCCTCCTCATGACTCACATGCACACAAAAACAAAATGCAAATGTCAGAAATACAACCGAAATTCAGAATGGCAGAGGCAAAAACAACGATTTCAGCAAACAATACCAACAAAACCATAGGCAGAACCAATAGAGATTTTCTCTCAATTACATGTAATACAAAATATGTAATATTCGGGATATATAAACCCGCGAGATCAGCAATGTAAAGGGAGAGAACAACCATTCGAGTTTTTTAGAGAGAAAGAGTTGTAATCGAAAATTTTCCAAAGTAATACAAGCAGAGCACCTCAATTTACGAGAGGTATATCGTCGTCTCCATTTTGATTTTAGTTCGATTCGTAAAAAAATATAAAAACAGTTGGTTAGGTTTTTTTACCTGCGTCGCTCCATCTTCCCTCTTCTTTCGTCCCTCTCTATCGGCGATGAGCCTTCTGAACCTTGTCGGGGCCATTCATGGTGGCCCGTTGAGGTGGTAACACGAAAGGTTTGAGTTTTTAAAAATGTTTTTTGTGGTTTCGGTTTTGAAAGATGAAAATAGTTTCTTTTCGAGCGTACGATAAAAGAACCAAAGGGGGATTTCGATTTGGGTTTTTGGGGGGAGTCGGAAAAAGGGTTTCCTTTTAGGTTTCTGGCACCGACAACGGCGACCGGAGTGGGTAACGGCGCCGGGAAACCATAGAGGGGGTGAGAGTCTCAGATTTTTGTTAGGGTTTTCAAAAGAGGTTAAAATGTGTTTAAGGTAGTTGTGAAACTGATATTTTAATTTTGATATAACTAAAGAACCTATGTAACGCCCCGGTTTTGGGCTTAGAAGTTCTGGGCGTTGACCGGTTTGGTCAAAGTGCTGTTCGAATCTAAAGAGGTGAAATTAGGAAAGCCTAGTTCGGGTTGCATTAAAAATATGGAAAAATGTTCTAAAATCATCTTTTAATATAATTAAGTGAACTGTGAAATCAATTTTGAAAAATGGGTTTTGGAAGTATGACATTTTGGCTAGTGACCAAAATGTAAATTTTGAAAGTTTGGTGACTGTTTTATAAAGAGTTGAAACTTTGAATCCTTAAGGAGCTATTAATCCAAATATGATTTCTCCAGATTTTTCTAAGATATTTTAAGTCTAAAATCTGATTTTAAAGGTCATTAAAATTGGAGGGAAGCCATTTTGGCTATTTTTGGATTTTGTAACCAACTTTGCTAAACTTTCTTTCTCTCATTTTCTCTCAAACCAAACACTACTTTTCCAGAGAATTGGATCTGATTTCTTCACCTAAATCCCTCCATTCAACTCTCATTTGATTCCAAATCATTGTATCTTCAAATCTCTTCAATTGCTAAGTGTTTCAACAAGGATTTTCATTCCAAAAAGTGGAGAAACACAAGTTTGGAGGTAAGAACGTCCTTCTCCTCTAAACTATCAGTTCTTTACTGAAATTCCCAAGTTATCAACTCTTAATTGATGTTTAATTAAAGGCTTTTGAGTTTGGAATTGTATCTTGGCTTATAATGCAAGATTTGATGGTTTTCATGATTTTTCGTTAGATCTGATTGATCTGTGATTTGAGATGTGTTTTTGATGTTAAATGAACTCTAAATTGATAAGGAAATGAGTTTTGATTAATGCAATCCCGGATAGGTTGGGTTTCCTAAGTTTAGCTTATGTTTCTTGGATGTTTTTGTGGTGATCTTGTGGATCTGTTGTTGCTGGAGGTATAAGGATGTTTATAGGTTGTTTTTAGATGTTAAATGGTGTTAATGGATGTTAGGTTTTGCTGGTTTATGGCTGGGCTTTGTTGAGAAGTGGTTTTGATGCAATTTCGGTTGTGTTTGGTGGCCGAAATTGGAGTGGGAATGAGAGCAGCGAGTTTGAGTGCTTTCATTGAAGCTTTTGATGCTTGATGATGCATTAAACCTCTGCTTTAATGTGTTTAATCAGGGGAGGCATCTTTGGATCCAAGAGTTGTTGATTCGGAAGCTTGATTTCGTGCTTCGGCAAGTGGCGAAGTGGAATCGGTGAGTGAAATTGGGTTTTCGGCTTTGAAACCAATGTCTTGGGAGCTTAGTTTAAGTCTAAACAACTTTGCTAAGCTCGAGCGTAAGTTTTCGGAATTTCTCTCTAGTGGTGGCCATGATTTTGTTGTGATGCGAAATGATAATTTGCATGTTTTACATACTGTTTTGGAAGCATGTTTTAGCATGGTTTTTGCTGATGATGTAAGCCATATGTTGAAGGTAACTCTAGGTAGGAGTTCCTTGCTTTTGTACATTGAAATGATGTGGTTTAATGCTTTTAAATGCATGATGAATATGGCTTGGTTTTATGCTTTAAAACAGTGATGTAAGTGATGAAAATGATGTATATTGGCAAGTGATGTTTTTAAAATGTTAAGGTCACTAAGGTGGTTAAAAGTCCTTGAGTGAGCCTTGTTACTTATGAACATCAAGGTGGTTAAAAGTCCCTGGATGGTTCATGTTGTGGACACTAAGGTGGTTAAAAGTCCTTAGGTGATCCTTTTCTATGGTGTTTAAAAGTCCATAGGCCAAGGTGTTTAAAAGTCCTTGGGATCAAGGTGTTTAAAAGTCCTTGATGTGATACATTTCATGGTGTTTAAAAGTCCATGGCCAAGGTGTTTAAAAGTCCTTGGGATCAAGGTGTTTAAAAGTCCTTGATGAGATACATTCTATGGTGTTTAAAAGTCCATAGGCCAAGGTGTTTAAAAGTCCTTGGGGCCAAGGTGTTTAAAAGTCCTTGGGGGTGAAAGTTGATGAACTTGTTTTTAAAGAAATGGAATTTATCACTTGTGGCCAATATGACATGTTATGATTTGATGCATGAGATGCATGTTTAAGTATGCTTTTGAGCATGTGTAAATGATGGTTTGAAGCATGTTTTATAAAGTGTTTTACAAATGCATTATTGGATGGTTTTATTGAGCATTCCTCACTAAGCTTTTGCTTACGCTCTCTTCGTTTTCCTTAATTCAATAATGCAGAGCATTAGAGACCTTTTGAGGGCAGCAAGAAGGGCAAGAATTCAAGTGCAAGTAAAGCTCAATGTATGGAAGGTTTTTGTTAAACATTTTAGCTTTTGGGTGATTTGGCAATGGGGAAACCATGTGTATGTTTTGGGAGGTGTTTTGTACTCCCTAAGTATGTTTCTTGATGTTAAGATTGTTGGTCTTTGGATTGGATCTTTATATGCTTGTTTTGTAAGTTTGGTGCTTGAATATCTAGCTTGTGTAGGAAGCATGTCTATAGAATTGGGGCTTTTTGCATATGATGACGTTTGGTTGAATTGATGATGCTAATATGTTATATATATGTTGAATTGCATGCTGGTAAAGTTTGGTGACATTCGGAGCATGTTTGGTTGTGTAATTGCATGTTTAAAGTTGAGTTTTGGAGCAATCTGGGCAGGGTGTTTCGGAACAGCACCTACCGTTTCGGAACAGGTGCCTTAATCGTGCCCAGGCGTCCGAAACGGGAGGGGCCGTTTCGAAACGGAAAGGCTTCTGCCAGACCCCCGTTTCGAAACGGGCTATGCCTGTTTCGGAACGGCCCCGAGTTTCGAAACGGGCTATGCCTGTTTCGGAACGGGTGACCGTTGGGGGCTGACATTGGCAGTTATATGTTTTGGAATGTTTGCGTTTTGGCCCTGAAACTTGTTTGTGCAATTGTATGAGTTTGGGAAGTCCTTTTGAGCTGAAATTTTGCAGAGAAGCATGAAACATGATTAATTTCAAGTTGGTAACTTCAATTTGGGTTAAGTCCTTATATTTATCAGAATTTACAATTTGGTCCCTAAAGTTGTATATTGTTCAATTGAGTCCCTGTTTGATCTCTGATGTTTGTGATCTTTTGGTATGATGTTTGTGTGACCACAATTAGGCTTAATATGCATCTAGAAAAGTTTTTAAAAGAAAAAAAGGGTCGTTAATCAAGGTTGACTTTCGGGTTGACTTTGGTTTTCCCCGTGTGACTTTCTTAATTCGGGTCAACCGTCTAGGCCGGGTTAAGGGGGTTACAACCTAAGAAATAAATTGAAAATGTGAAAATGAATTTTTAAGTCCTCAAACATCCATATATGTTTTAAAGAATATGCCTAAGTTAAAAACTAAGTTTATCAAATATTTTCCAAGTGTTCTTAAAGTCAAAACAGTGATTTTTGAGTCACCGTTTCGAAACGGCCTTAGGCGTTTCGAAATAGTTTTGAAACTATGAGTACATGTTTCGAAACGGGTATCGAAACGTTTTCAACACTGTCAACCCATGTTTCGAAACAAGTTTCGAAACGGCTTTAGAACAATGAGACACCGTATCGAAACGACATCCATTGTCTCGAAACAGATCTTAAATTGATTTGAAAAATATGACCGTTGAATGTTTTTAACTGATTTTTAACAAACCGTTAAGGCGTATCGAAACGATCTCAAGTCGTTTCGATACGATCCTTGACAGTGACAAAATGTTTCGAAACAAGTTTCGAAACGGCTCTTAGCGTATCGAAACAGGTCTGACTGTTTCGATACGGGCTCTTAAATGCACCCCAACGACTCTTTCTATTTTAGTCTGTTTCGAAACAGGGTCGGGCGTTTCGAAACGGTTGGTTGTAGACTACATTTATGTAGGGAAGAGAACACCCCCAGTGACTCTATTGATGAATGCAACAACCACAATGGCTAGAAATCAATGAGAAGGTATAAAAGGGACCTCTAAAAGCCTCAGCAACAACTATTGATCCTAAAGCAAACATCCAAGCATCAAATCCAAGCATTTGTTCCTAAATCCCATTATTGTCTAGAAATCCCAATTGTATTTTTCATTCTTATCATTTCAATTGGGTTGAGTGCTTGTAATTGGGCTAGTTTATGTATTGAGAGATACTTGTTTAGCCAACAAATTCTTTGTTTCAATTTTGTGAGGATTGGGTAAAATTTTGGGTAGAAAATTTGACCGAAAATTGTAAGGGTTACCTCCTTAGCCTAGAAAAGGGGAAGATCAATTAGTGGAATTGTTGCAAATCCTTAGTGAAGCTAAGATAGTGGATGTAGAGTTAATTTGGAACTTGAACCACTCTAAAATTCCTTGTCAATCTTTTTATTTGCAATTTCCACCACCAAGAACATTAAAAATCCAATTCACCCCCTCTTGGTTTAGTTCGATTATTCGATCCACTCAACAATTGGTATCAGAGCCTACCTTTTTGAGGATTAACAACCACAAGAGGAGTTCCTAGGAAGAGTGTGATCATCCAAAAATCAAGAGTTGGCTTCTACCTCCGGTTCGGGCATTTATGAGTCTCAATCTACTACAAAACCACCCTTCTTCAATGATGACAACTATCCGTTTTGGAAGAATATAATGCGTCTCTTCATCAAGTCTAATGACTACTTGGTTTGGGATGTCATTGAAGATGACCCTTACATTCCATTGAAGCAAGATAGTGAAGGGAAGATGGTTTTGAAGAAAAAGGTGGAGATGAGTGAAGAAGAAAGGAAGAAGATCCAAATAAATGACAATGCTCTCCACATGCTTTTTTGTTCTTTCGGTCCGGACATCTACTCCAAAGTATCATCCATTGAGAGTGCCAAAGAAGTGTGGGACACTCTTGAAACTACCTATGAGGGAACCAATGATGTCAAGGAAACTAAGATTGGAATTCTCAATCTTAGTTATGAAAATTTCAAGATGGAGCCCGATGAGACGGTGTCCAAGATGTTTGATCGTTTCTCCACCATAGTCAATGAGCTCAAAGGATTTGGAGAGATAATACCGAAAGACAAGCTTGTCCGGAAGCTACTCTACTCAATTCCCGAATCTTGGGATGGGAAGAGAACCGCCATCATAGAAGCTAAAAATTTGAAGACTTTAAAGCTTGATGAGCTAGTGGGTTCTCTCCTTACTCATGAGATTATGAAGCAAGGAAGGGAAGAAGAGAAGAAGAAGGAAGAGAAGAGAGTAGAAAAGCTAGATGTGGAAAAGAAGAAGAAGATGGGAATAACTCTCAAAGCTTCATTACTTGAGGAGAGCTCTTCTAGTGAGGAGGATGAGCTAGAAGAATTGGCTATGATAGCCAAACGATTCTCACGCTTTATGAGGTCCAACCGGGGAAGAAAAATTCAAAGGAAGATGGACTTCAAAGGTAAAAACAAAGAAGAAGCAATGGATCAAATCATTTGCTTCGAGTGCAATAAACACGGCCACATACGTTCGGAGTGCCCTCAACTCAAGAAAAAGGGCTTTGAGAAGAAGAAGAAGCTCAAAGCCAAGCTTGCTACTTGGAGTGGTGAGGAGTCATCCGAGGATGACAAACAAGAAGTGGCCAACCTTTGCCTCATGGCACTTGAGGAAGATTCCTCCATGGTAACCTCTAACTCATCATCTTTAGATTTTACATATGATGAATTAAATGATGCATATGATGAGTTGCAAGAGGTCTATGATGAATTAGTTGAGAAATACAAGGAGTCGGTCATTAGGAATAAGAAAATTATTTTGGAACTAAATAATAAAAATGACTCACTCTCTCAAGCTAATTTAAAATTTGAGAAAAAGATATTAGGGTTGAAAGATGAACTAAATTTTTTTCAAGATGAAAATATTGACCTTAATAATCTTTTATCTCAATGTAATAGTGAACACCAAAAGGTGTTAGATGAGCTAAATAAGCTCAAAGAGTCTTTTAAAAATATTGGTAGTGTGAAGCATGAAATAGGTGAATCTTCATAAACAAACCAACCTAAGAAAAAGACTAATTACTACAAACAAGGTAGATTTCCTAGACATAGTAGAACTAAAAGGATTAGAAGTGTATGGGTTCCTAAGGAACTTGTAAAATCTAATAACATTGTTGCTATGTCATCTTGGATTCCTAAGGGAACCAAGGTATTGAGAGCTAACACTCATGGACCCAAAATGATTTGGGTACCAAAAACAAAAGCTTAATATCTTTGTTTGTAGGGGGAACATTGCTACAAGGCCAAATCACAAAGTCAAAACTCATGGTACCTTGATAGTGGATGCTCAAGGCATATGACCGGAGACAAGAGTAGATTCATGGATCTAAAGCCAAAAAGTGGAGGAGTGGTGACATTTGGTGACAACTCCAAAGGCCACATTAAAGGTATTGGCTCCATAGGTAATCACTCTACTATTCTCATTGAAAATGTCTTGTATGTCGATGGTCTTAAACATAACTTATTGAGCATAAGTCAATTGTGTGATAAAGGATTTAATGTTTTATTTGATAAAAAAGTGTGCAAAATTGTTGACATTAAATCTAATAATATTATGCCCATAGGTCATCGCATAGGGAACATATACATGGTGCATCTAGATGACATACATACATCTCATGCATGCTTAGTAGCACAAAATGAAAATGATGCATGGTTGTGGCATAGGAAACTAGGGCATGCTAGCATTAGTGTTTTAGAAAAACTAGTTTACCTTGATCTAGTTAGAGGTTTACCCAAGATTAAATTCTCAAACGATAAAATTTGTGATGCATGCTCTAAGGGTAAACAACATAAGTCTTCCTTTAAATCCATTAATGATGTTTCTACAAGTAGATGTTTACAACTTATCCATATAGATTTATTTGGGCCAATTAGGACTATGAGCTTGGGTGATAAATCTTATGCATTTGTACTTGTTGATGATTTTTCTAGATTTACTTGGGTTTTATTTTTAAGTACTAAAGATGAGGCTTTAGAAAAATTCATCACATTTTCAAAACTAACCCAAAATGATCTTGAACTTAGAATTTCACATATTAGAAGTGATCATGGAACCGAGTTTCAAAATTTAGGGTTTGAAGATTTTTTGAATGAAAATGGTATTAGCCACAATTTTTCGGCTCCTCAACAAAATGGGGTAGTTGAGAGGAAAAATAGAACTTTGTAAGAAATGGCTAGAACCATGCTTTGTGAAAATAATTTACCTAAATATTTTTGGGCGGAAGCCACAAACGCAGCTTGCTATATTGTTAACCGAGTAATGATTAGGCCAATTTTAAAGAAAACACCTTATGAGATTTTAAAATCTAAAAAGCCTAACATTAGCTATTTTCATCCATTTGGTTGCAAGTGTTTTGTTTTAAATAATGGAAAAGACAACTTAGGTAAATTTGATGCAAAAAGTGATGAAGCTATTTTCATAGGATACTCTTTAACCTCTAAAGTCTATCGAGTATTTAACAAGAGAACTTTAGTAGTAGAAGAATCTATTCATGTTGTATTCGATGATAACCTCCTTCCAAGGAAGGATTCTTGTGATGATGATGATGTAGGAATCATAAATGCCTTTGATGGAGGACAAACTTCAAAGGAGGATGAGATTCTAACAAAAGAAGAGGACATACAAGATCCACCTCTTGAAGCCTTGAAGGACTTGGCTCTTGAGGAAAAGGAAGTGTGCTACCAAAGGGAGTTCAACTATGTCAAAGATGGTGAAATCTTGGGTGATCCATCCAAGGGGGTAACCACTCGATCTTCTCTTAGATTAATGAATCATGTTGCATTTATCTCATGCATAGAGCCTAAGAATGTAAAAGAAGCATTGAAAGATGATTTTTGGATTATGGCTATGCAAGAAGAGTTAAATCAATTTGAGAGAAGTAACGTTTGGACATTAGTTGATAGGCCTAGTAATCAATCTACCATAGGAACTAAATGGGTCTTTAGGAACAAACTAGATGAGAGTGGTAACATTGTGAGAAATAAAGCTAGACTAGTAGCACAAGGTTACACTCAAGAAGAGGGAATAGATTTTGATGAAACCTATGCACCCGTAGCTAGAATGGAAGCCATTAGGATGTTGCTTGCATATGCATGTTATCATGATTTCAAGCCTTTTCAAATGGATGTTAAAAGCGCGTTTTAAATGGTTTTATAAATGAAGAAGTGTATGTGGAACAACCACCGGGTTTTGAAGACTCAAAATTTCCAAATCATGTTTTCAAACTCACTAAAGCTCTTTATGGTTTAAAACAAGCTCCTAGAGCTTGGTATGAAAGGCTTTCAAACTTTTTAATTGAAAAAGGTTTTGAAAAACGCAAGGTGGACACTACACTTTTTATAAAAACGTATAAAAATGACATCTTAGTAGTACAAATTTATGTTGATGATATTATTTTTGGTTCTACTAACGAATGTCATTGCAAAGAGTTTGCTAAGCTAATGTAAGGTGAATTTGAGATGAGCATGATGAGGGAGCTCTCATTCTTTTTGGGACTCCAAATCAAGCAAAAGAAGGATGACACCTTCATCAATCAAGCAAAGTACATAAAGGATATGCTCAAGAAGTTTGGCTTGGAGAATGCAAAGCCTCAAGCCACACCTATGAGCTCATCTACAAAGCTTGACAAAGATGAATGAGGTAAGTGTGTCGACTCTAAGCTTTACCGTTTTATGATTGGGTCATTACTTTACCTTACCGCAAGTAGACCGGATATCTTGTTTAGTGTTTGCTTGTGTGCTAGGTTTTAAGCTAGTCCTAGAGAGTCTCACCTTATAGCCGTTAAGAGAATCTTTAGGTACCTTAGAGATACTCTTTGTTTAGGTCCGTAGAACTAATGTTTTGATATAATAATTGAAAAATGTTTTGGACTAATTTGAAAAGAATTTAAAACTTGTCTTTAAGTCCAAACAACTTGAAATTATGTTTGAGGTATTTTAAGAGGTTTTTGGCAAAGATTTTTCATGTTTTTAATAGCCAAACTTGTGTTTTTAACGTACCCGTATCGATACGGTTGTACCCGTACCGATACCTTTTTGCCCCAGTTTGGCCACTGTCAAAACCCGTATCGATACAGGCCCTTGCCGTATCGATACAGATCGGGATCGTTTCGATACGCCAGGTAAGCGTACTGATCCCCTTTCAACCAACCCCAACGGCTATTTCCCAACGGCCATTCAAATGTCAAGCGTATCGATACGCCTAGGCTGGCAAGAGCTCAACGGCTAGTTCCTATGAAGGCCGTACCGATACGGTTCCACGCGTATCGGTACGGATAGCTGCAGAACAGCATTTATGAAGGGAAATAAAGTCCTCAACGGCTCCAAATCATCCCCAACGGCTAGTAACGACCACAAACTCAATTGGGACTATAAATTGAAGGCTGGAACACTTGAAGAATGTTAGAGACAACATCCAAGTAATATGGTCAAGAGAATTAGAGTCTAAATTTTTATTTTACTATTCTCTTGTACATAGTCTTTAGAGAGTGCTTTATTGTAAATTCTTTGTACACTCTTGTGAGCTTAAATTTGTGTAAACACCCACCTAGAGAGGTATTTAGTTTACCAAACAAATCCCTTGTAAAAGGAGAGGTTCTAGTTTAGCCTTGAGAGAAAAACTAGAGTTGGTTCTATCTTAGCCAAGTCCAAAAGATAGGGTTGTAACGGTTTCCTCCTAAACCGAGAAAAGGGGACGAATTCATTGTTGAGTGAATTGAGAAATCTTTAGTGGTGTGCTAAGGTAGTGGATGTAGGTGCTTGTTAGAAGGCCGAACCACTCTAAAATCATTGTGTCACTTGTCTATCCCTATTTAGATTTTAGCCAATTCAACCACCAAACAAAAACAACCCTCATTGACGGTTTCGGTGATCGATTCGAGCGTGCTAACATCTCAACAATTGGTATCAGAGCCTCGTCTCCATCGAAGGACTAACATCTGGGAGTAAAGATCATTTGCTCGAAGTCTACCGTTCAAGAAAATGGCAAGATTTGAAGAAGGCCGCTCTATCTCGTGTCCTCCACTCTTCGAAGGAGAAGAATACTTCCAATGGAGCAATATCATGAAATTCTTCATCAAGTCTCATGACTATGAAGTTTGGGACATTATTGAAGATGGTTATTTGGAAGCTCCAAAGAAGAAGAAAAAGCAAAGGAGTGCAAACGACACGAAGGCAAAGCTAAACACCAAGGCGATGCACATTCTCTATTGTGGCCTTAACGAAGAAGTTTCCAAGAAGGTCTCCACATGAAAAAATGCCAAAGAATTGTGGGAGAAACTTGAGAAGCTTTATGGCAACAAGAAGGGAGAAAAGAAAGATGATGATCAATCATGTGCAAACCCTCTCTCCAATCCAAAGGTGGATGGTGTTTTGGCTCTCGATGAGCCTAAGGTATCTTCTAACTCTAGTGAGCTTAATTCTTACTCTTTCAATGAGTTGCAAGATGCTTTCGATGAATTATTTTTGGAATTTGAGACCATGAATTCCAAATTTAAGAAAATGATTTCAAAACTTGAAATTGAAAATGATTTTCTTTCAAAAACAAAAGTGGATTTTGAAAACCAAAATGAAAATTTGAAAAATGATTTAGAGTTTTCAAAAACAAGCAAAGATGTTTTAGAAAAAGAAAATCTTGATTTAAAAGTTAAGCTTGAAAGCTTAACAAAAGAAAAAGAAATTATTTTCAATAATTCATCTTGTCGCATAATGGCAAAATGCTCACATTGCCATTATCATGGCCATTCTATACATACTTGTCTAATAAAGAAGAGACAATCTTATAGGATTAGACAAGTATGGGTTCCTAAGGGAACTAGAGACATTGTGGCTAACGTAAATGGATCCAAAGCAATTTGGATACCAAAAATCAAGTGAATGTCTTTTGTAGGTGTGTTGGAGAAATGGCAAGCAAAGCAAAATCAAAGAATGCTCAAATCACACATGAGAAGAAGATTGGGTAACCTCTAAGCTTAATGCTTTTATTTTATACATTTGATTATCTAACTTTTGTTTAAAGTCTTGGATTATTTGTTAAGCCTAACAATGATGCATTGAGTGAGGGGGAGCCAATTTAAAAAAAAACCAAAATTTTAAGTGTGTCAAATTTTTTTTTTGCCTCCTATGTTATCTTGAACTTAAATGTCTTTTTAAATTCTTTTTGATATAACAAAAAGGGGAAGAAATGGTTTGAAAAATTGAATTTTCAAATGAATAAGGGGGAGCTTTATTTGATTTCATATCTTTAATCTCTTATTCGTAATTTTAAAGTTAAAGGGGGAGAATCCCAAACAATTTTTCAAGTGAGTTTTATTATATCAAAAAGGGGGAGATTGTAGAACTAATGTTTTGATATAATAATTGAAAAATGTTTTGGACTAATTTGAAAAGAATTTAAAACTTGTCTTTAAGTCCAAACAACTTGAAATTATGTTTGAGGTATTTTAAGAGGTTTTTGGCAAAGATTTTTCATGTTTTTAATAGCCAAACTTGTGTTTTTAACGTACCCGTATCGATACGGTTGTACCCGTACCGATACCTTTTTGCCCCAGTTTGGCCACTGTTAAAACCCGTATCGATACAGGCCCTTGCCGTATCGATACGGATCGGGATCGTTTCGATACGCCAGGCAAGCGTACCGATCCCCTTTCAACCAACCCCAACGGCTATTTCCCAACGGCCATTCAAATGTGAACCCGTACCGATACGCCCTCAAGCGTATCGATACGCCTAGGCTGGCAAGAGCTCAACGGCTAGTTCCTATGAAGGCCGTACCGATACGGTTCCACGCGTATCGATACAGATAGCTGCAGAACAGCATTTATGAAGGGAAATAAAGTCCTCAACGGCTCCAAATCATCCCCAACGGCTAGTAACGACCACAAACTCAATTGGGACTATAAATTGAAGGCTGGAACACTTGAAGAATGTTAGAGACAACATCCAAGCAATATGGTCAAGAGAATTAGAGTCTAAATTTTTATTTTACTATTCTCTTGTACATAGTCTTTAGAGAGTGCTTTATTGTAAATTCTTTGTACACTCTTGTGAGCTTAAATTTGTGTAAACACCCACCTAGAGAGGTATTTAGTTTACCAAACAAATCCCTTGTAAAAGGAGAGGTTCTAGTTTAGCCTTGAGAGAAAAACTAGAGTTGGTTCTATCTTAGCCAAGTCCAAAAGATAGGGTTGTAACGGTTTCCTCTTAAACCGCGAAAAGGGGACGAATTCATTGTTGAGTGAATTGGGAAATCCTTAGTGGTGTGCTAAGGTAGTGGATGTAGGTGCTTGTTAGAAGGCCGAATCACTCTAAAATCATTGTGTCACTTGTCTATCCCTATTTAGATTTTAGCCAATTCAACCACCAATCAAAAACAACCCTCATTGACGGTTTCGGTGATCGATTCGAGCGTGCTAACATCTCAACAAGGTCTTTGGTACCCTAGAGACTCCACCTTCAACCTTCATGCTTATTTGGATGGGGATTATGAGGGATGCAAAATCGATAGGAAGAGTACTTCGGGAACTTGTCAATTCCTAGGTAGTATGCTCATATCTTGGTTCTCTAAGAAACAAAATAGTGTAGCCTTATCTACCACCGAAGTCGAGTACATACCCTTAGGGAGTTGTTGTGCTCAAGTCCTTTGGATGAAGCAACAACTCTTAGATTATGGTATTAAAGTTGAAACCATACCCCTTAAATGTAATAACACTAGTGCTATATGTTTGACAAAAAATCCCATCCAACACTCTAGAACCAAACACATAGAAATAAGGCATCATTTCATTAGAGATAATGTCCTTAAAGAAGATGTGGTTATAGAATATGCTGACACCTTAAATCAATTAGCGGACATATTTACAAAACCTTTAGACAAAGAGCGTTTTTGGTCCCTTAGGAGAGAGTTAGGTCTAGCTAGCCTATCTTGACCTTTTATGACCTCTTTTGTGCTTAAAATTGCTTGATCTTATGAAATGCCATGTTTATGTGTTTTTACTCCTAATTTATTCCATTCCTATATCTAGGGGGAGTATGTCTATGTTTGCATATGTTTTTCCTGCTCATTCATGTCATTCATGCAAGATAGGCCTTAGAAAATTTCATTTTTCTGCACTTTTAGAGCCTCATCTGCACTTCTAGGCCCAGGCGTATCGAAACGGGTCCACCTGTTTCGATACGGATGCTTTAAATTTCTACCTGAGAGAAGGGCGTTTCGAAACGCCTTAATAGGGTTTCGAAACGTTTTGGCTACTGCCAAGGAGTGTATCGAAACAAGTTTCGATATGGTCAAACACGTATCGAAACAAGTTTCGATACGGTCAAACACGTATCGAAACAGTCAGTTGGAGTTGAAAAATCGGTCAAACTTTCGTGCCCGCGTTTCAAAACGGTCGACACCGTTCCGAAACGAGTTCGCGGACTGCTTTAAAAAGGGCTTTTAATGATAAAGTTATGCTTTAATTAAAACTCTCCCAAACCCTAAAAAAACCCTAGAATCGATTTTTCCTATAAAACCCCTCTAAACCTCTTTGTTTCTCATCAAATCTTGAGGGGTTTTTCTCTTAAACACAAGTCTAAGCAAGCTTCAACAATCTTGTGCAATGATTTTCCTCTATTCATCCAAAATCCCAATTTAAGGTATATTTTCATCTTTTTCTTTTTCCTTCAATTTATATTCGAATCTTAGGTTAGAAAATTTTATTTTTGTATAGTTTATGTATTTTGATACTTGGCTTTTTCAAATCTTGTAAATTTTTTTCAAAATCTTCAATTTTTGATTCGAATATATAAATTTTCATTCGTATTTTTCTTTACTGTCTTTTTATTATTTTTCTCTTAAATTTTTTGTTTTGTTTTTTTCTTTGTTTTTAAAAACTTGTTTTTAAACCTAAGTGAGATTTACCATTGGATTGAATTAAGAAATATCACGCATACACTTAATTTTTTTTTTAATTGCTTGCTTTATATTTTTAGGATGTCTACGGAGAACGTTAGCAAAAAGCGTAAGACCGGGCAAGCAAGTGAATCGAGTATTCGTTCTGATCTCACTCAGCTTTTTCAAAAAAGTCTTCGAACTCAAGAGATGAGGGATCGGTTTGATTATGTCAAGGAGTACGAAGTTCGTCGTGAGCGTGTTATTGATCTCAAGTTTCTTGACTCCGAGCGCTTTCTTTTTCGTTACCTCGACCGTTTGAGAGAATGGAGTTTCCTTGGTCTTTTGAGCATCCTGGACATTTGCTACAAGCACATGGTACTTCTCTTTTACTCCAATGCTCAATTTATCAATGATGAAGACAACTCCGAAGTTGTTGGCCTTGAGTCTTTTATCTTGGGGAAGAGGATTTTCATTAACATCCCTCTCTTGGAGTCTACGTTCTCTCTTAAGGACGAAGGAATTGAGAATGAGAGTCACTTTGGTTCTCATACCGGTTCGTTGCTTACCTTGGATGCGCACGATAGATTCCTCCATTTGATGGTCTCATGGTTCCTTCGCCCCTCCAGAGGTAAATATTCTCACATTCGTCAAGTAGACTATTTTTGGCTTGAGTGTTTCCGTCGTGGTGAACGCCCTAATCTTGTTAAGATCATATTTGCCGAGATAGTCAATAATGTTAAGCTTCGTGACACCGATGCCCTGAAATCCTTCACTTATGGAACAGTTTTAAGTAACATCTTTAGCAAGCTTAATCTTGATTGCACCTACGACTCTCCGGAACCCCGCAAGTCAAAACTTGGTGAGTCCTCTCTCTGAAAGTCCGGTTTTCGCTATGTAAACAATGGGCATTGGGAACGTGTTGATAGGGAAGCACCTCCTCCTCCTCCAGTTGAACCTCAACCACAAGCTCAAGTTGCGAACAATGAAGGTCTCATGACTTTCCTCACCGAACGGTTCAACTCCATGGACACTAACATGGCTCCGGGCTTTGGTGCTATCAATACACGCTTGCAAAATGTAGAGGATCGACTCCAATCCCTTGAGAATCAACACTCGGCCATGGATATGTCCTTCTCCACCTTTTATGGCCAATGGATGAAGTTTTGTCGTTCTCAAGTCAAGAGCAATGATGAGTCCTCGGATGATGATGGTGACGACGAGGCCTAGGATTCTCATGGCATATCATATTAGCTATGCATTTTAGGATTAAGTTTGCATCTTTATTTCCATTATGTTTTATGAACCTATGCTTTTGATTTTATTTGGGATTATGCTTTGAACTTATTGTTTAAGATTTATGTTTTGGATATTTTAATTTTATGAATTAATATTATTGTTGCTTATTGCTTATTGCTTATTGCTTATTGCTTTTAACCCTATCTCTTCTCTTTGAGCCTTGTTTATTATTTTTGATCTAACAAAAAGGGGGAGAAGTAATCTAAGAGTCAAAATTCGTTTTAAATGTTTAAAGTGTTTTTAAGTTTTAAACTTTGAATTTAAAATTTAAATCCTTTTAAAACTTTAAAAACCTATCTTAAATTGAGGGGGAGTTAGAATGTATTCAAAACTTTCAAAACTCTTATAAATTCTAACTTTGGTTTTGTTATATCAAAAAGGGGGAGATTGTGAAACCGATATTTTAATTTTGATATAACTAAAAAACCTAAGGACTAAATTGAAAATGTGAAAACGAATTTTTACGTCCTCAAACATCCCTATATGCTTTAAAGAATATGCCTAAGTTAAAAACTAAGTTTATCAAATATTTTCTAAGTGTTCTTAAAGCCAAAACAGTGATTTTCGAGTCACCGTTTCGAAACGGCCTTAGGCGTTTCGAAACAGTTTTGAAACTGTGAGTACATGTTTCGAAACGGGTATCGAAACGTTTTCAACACTGCCAACCCGTGTTTCAAAACAAGTTTCAAAACGGCTTTAGAACAATGAGACACCGTATCGAAACGACATACAGTGTTTCGAAATGAATCTTAAATTGATTTGAAAAATATGACCGTTGAATGTTTTTAACTGATTTTTAACAAACCGTTAAGGCGTATCGAAACGATCTCAAGCCGTTTCGATACGATCCTTGACAGTGGCAAAATGTTTCGAAACAAGTTTCGAAACGGCTCTTAGAGTATCGAAACATGTCTGACCGTTTCGATACGAGCTCTTAAATGCACCCCAATGGCTCTTTCTATTTTGGTCTGTTTCGAAACAGGGTCGGGCGTTTCGAAACGGTTGGTTGCAGACTACATTTATGGAGGGAAGAGAACACCCCCAACGGCTCTATTGATGAATGCAACAACCACAACGGCTAGAAATCAATGAGAAGGTATAAAAGGGACATCTAAAACCCTCAGCAACAACTATTGATCCTAAAGCAAACATCCAAACATCAAATCCAAGCATTTGTGCCTAAATCCCATTATTGTCTAGAAACCTCAATTGTATTTTTCATTCTTATCATTTCAATTGGGTTGAGTGCTTGTAATTGGGCTAGTTTATGTATTGAGAGATACTTGTTTAGCCAACAAATTCTTTGTTTCAATTGTGTGAGGATTGGGTCAAATTTTGGGTAAAAAATTTGACCGAAAATTGTAAGGGTTACCTCCTTAGCCTAGAAAAGGGGAAGAGCAATTAGTGGAATTGTTGCAAATCCTTAGTGAAGCTAAGGTAGTGGATGTAGAGTTCATTTGGAACTTGAACCACTCTAAAATTCCTTGTCAATCTTTTTATTTGCAATTTCCACCACCAAGAACGTTAAAAATCTAATTCACCCCCCTCTTGGTTTAGTTCGATCATTTGATCCACTCAACAGTAGTTTATATAATGTTTTTTCATTTTAAAATAGGGTTAATCATGTTTTAAACCCCTCTGCGTCACCCTAATTGCGCGAGCGGGGCTTCCGTTTTTTTAAACCCTTCCCGCAGTTCCTATACGTTTTGCAGTGTTTTCAATCTCGTCCCCAATCTGGTTTAAAATGATTTTCGAACGGGATATTTACCCTTTTGGTCCTTGTGGTTTTTCGCGTCTCTTTAATTAGTCCCGTTTCACATTTTTAATTAGTGTTTTAAACGGTCTTATTACTATTTTGATCCCTGCCTGTTTGCTCTTTTATTTAGCATTTTATTATGTTTTTTTTTTGTATTTCATGCATGTTACTTATTTGCATCGGATGTTTTTTTGCCATATTGTTTATGTTAATGTGTGCATATATGTTTGTTAAATGTGGCATGTGTTTATATTAAATGTGTGATCGTACGCCTTTATATTTTCGGTTTAAGCATGATTCTTTATAATTTATTGTTTATATTATGCATAACATATTTTTATTAAGTAACATGCTTTTTAATATGGTATGCTCGTTTTTATGTGGTTCAAATATGTTTTCATGACATTCATTTTAATGTCATTTCATGTGATTTCTAATGCTAAAATTTGCATGTTAATTAATTTTTAATCATAAAACAGAGATACTTATTAATTCGCGTATTCGGGTCGACTAGCCTACCTTATTGGATACTCCTCAAATATTCAGATTAATTCGAATCGTCTAAAGGTAAATTCGTAATTAAAACGGGCAAGACCATGACATCACTCTTTAATTGCTTGCATCATGCATAAAGGTGACGTACGGGATCCGAACCCTAAACTAACACGGCAGGCAGTCTTATATGATGTCGGTTTAGTCTTTGGTCCGGTGTACCGCCATCCTTCTTAATTAAATGTTTAATTAATTCGAAACTACCAATTTGGATAAGCTCGTATGATTAAAGTCCGATTTTTAATTAAGAGCCCCTAATTAAATTCATTTTAAATTTCAGATAATTTCCATCAAATTAAAAGCAACAATTGTTTTGGTACCGATTTTCGGGCGTGATGGGGGTGCTAACCCTTCCCCACACGTAACCAACTCCCGAACCCTTTCAAATGAATCTCTGGTTTAGTTTTTACGGTGTCCGGCCTACCTCAGTGGCCAGTGACGACTCCAACCGAAAAAAAAATTTAAAAGTTTTTCCCAAAATTCAAATTATTTTTAAAACCATCCCGTTTACTTAAATGTTTTAAAAAAACGGGAACCATTGTGAGAAAAAACATTGTTACAGGGCTCGAGGAATTTGGGTTTTCTTTTTATCAAAGCAGAGCGAATTGAATAAAAGATGTGGTCTTTTTTAGGAATTGGTGGAGAACATCGTGTAATAACTTTGACTAGATAGCTCATTGGGCCGGCAGCTTGGAGTTGAACCCGTAATAATGCTACCGCTTCGGCTTTTCAAGTAACCTTGGAAATACATACAACTTGTATGAGTGCTGCTGTTGAGACTGGAGTAGCATTTCGAATGTCTGCTGAAATTCTGCAGGATTATTTCATTATTGGATTGTAATGATATTACAGCAAATGTTGTAAATCCATATACACTATTAATATAAAATAAGATAAACAACCCAAATAGCCTCTCAATTATAGTATATTTCTTTTATTATATTCTTTGACTATGAAAAATTGTCACTTGATTTAAAAATAATAAATTAATCTTTTTTAAAAACAATTAACCAGAATATAGAACCTAACGAGTAGTCCTAGTGGAAAAGATGATGATGTTTATCTTAGGAGATTCGGGTTCAATTAACTTTACTAGAAATGTGTGTATTATTAAAGATTTGATAAAAATATAAACATATATTAATATTATCTTGTAATCACTTAAGAGTAAAACCAATGCCGGATATATAGAGGCTTGGATGGAAGCAATTGCACCCCATCTGCGGGGATTCAATCTATTGTTAATTTTTTCCTTAAAGAATTAAGTATAGAAGAGAACAAATTGAAAATATGCATATCTATTTGAGAAAAAAATATTTTAGACTCCTTTCTTAAATTTTTAAATCCACTACTGCTTAAGACTATTAAAAATCGAGAACATGGCAACGGCAATGGCATCCGTGAGAATGAAAGAATACTATTTGGCAAAATGAATAAGAATTTACACAGTAAGTTTATATAATAATTACTACAATTAATCGGTAACTATTTTATAATAAGAATATCAATTACGTTCAGATTTTAATAAAATATTGATATGCAAACTTGTATAAAGTAAAGTTTACACATGTTTGTCAAATTTAGGGATTAGAGTTTAGTTTGAGGTTTGTGGTTTAAGGTTTAAGAGGTTAGGGTTAAGATTTTAAATTTTAAACAAGTGTTATTATATAAACTTTTTCTAATATATTTAAAGCTTAATACACATAGTAATGAAAATTGAATATGTTCGATCATTGGATGCATAGTTTTTGGATACATTTGTTTCACTAAATATAAGATTGAATATAAATGGTGTAGAACTAATATTTTTACGTTGAATATAAATGAATTCATATTTATATATTGGAAAATACTTTGATTTCTTTTAGAAGTTTCAAAAATTGAAGACTAATCAAAGTTGGCTGTGTAAATAGTTAGGTTTTATGGAAGAAGATTCGATTGGTGGTAGAGATGATCAAATTCTGGTTTATTCAGGTGTGCTGGCGTCGCTGTGCTCTGCATTGACCTTGGCTTAGACTTCGGTAGGGAATCAAACTCAACGCAGAATTCATAAAAAGCAAAAACATTACAAACAAGTGAAGATGGGAAAAAAGGATCGCCCACCGTGGGGCTCGAACCCACGACCACAAGGTTAAGAGCCTTGCGCTCTACCGACTGAGCTAGACGGGCAACTTGCAACGTCTTTTTGCTTTTCTATATCACTAGTTTTTCCGTTTTTGCCATTCCGAACCCGTGAACAGGGCCTCAGTTGCATTTGCCTGTAGTAGACTGACTGGCTCATAAAGTTAGTAACTTGCTGCTTTGGTTTCTTAATTACTCCTTTAATTATAAAACATTTCACCGATTTGAATTGAATGTGCAACTGCTATATATATAGAAAAAATGGTGTAATTTGAGAAAGGCAAAAGGAGCTACTAGTATTTTAAGTCCAAAGAGACTCTCTCTTGAGAGCTGCAGGGTCTTGGATTACATTGGTAGAAGAAGTGAAATTGAGGTATTGTGAGATGCTATCTAAATTATGATTAGTGTGTAAAAAGAAGGACTTGTTGTCGCCGGCTGGCTGTATCTGAGTCGGGAACGCCGATTCCTGCTGCATCTGCATGCAAAGCATCTCCGTCTGAGCCACCGCTAGCTGCATCTGCAACTGTGATACTTGGCTTTGAAGGTAGGATATGTCCCCTACGCATCCATACACCGGGTCCCTCACTCTTGCATTCGCTTCATAAACTAAGCTACTCACGGCATCTGCTCTCTGCTGAACCGGCAGCTCCTATACATAAGATTTACACATTAATTCAAACAAAGCAAAGCAAAACAACACCAATTCTCCAAACATGCATGGAGGAGAAAGGGGAAAGAAACCTGCAGCATTTTGCTGACATTGCTTGCACCGAAGACTTTGTGAACAATGGCGAACTTGTGAGGGTCATCGGAAGGGAAGTAAGGTGCAAAGATGCAGTCCTTGGCGCACCGACGCCTCAGCAGTTTACAAGACGCGCATGGCGATGAGCCCCCCATTATCGGCTGATCTGATCAACACCCAAAACGTTGACCAAGTTTTGAAGAGAAGGGAGATTAAACTGGGTATTTATAATGGCCGAATCCACATGTTTCGTGATTTAAAAGTTTTAAGTATTTGGGACAAGGGCGGCTAATTAGTATTCTGTAAATAACTAAACCAACTGCTATACTATATTGTAGTTTACACTTTACACCTACGTCCTTGTTCAGCACAAATTTTCATAATATTATGGAGGGTAGTGAAGTCAGTTCATACCTTATGGGGAACAACGGATGTGAGTTGACCAGACACCGCCTCGGCGCGTCATAGGTTGTCATCCATGCAGCTGCACTCGTGTAGTTTTTTTTTTGTTCATACACTTGTGTAGTTCCACGTTCCTGTTGTTTGACTCGTATAATTTTTGGGTTGTATTTTAATACACAGTTTGTGTAATTTTTGACAAGCACGTATAAACTCAAAAATTATACGAGTCAAACAACAAAAATTATAAACCCAAAAATTCTAACTTTAAATCTTAAATTTTAAACCCTACAACCTAAATCTTAAACTAAACTCCTTACCCTTAAATTTGACAAGCACGTATAAACTTTAATTTATATGAAATGTGTATCAAAGTTTTTCACATAATTTTTATACTTCAACCAGCAAAATTAATAGAAATTAGGTGTATTTTCAAATAATTATAAGATTTAAGTGACAGGTTGTGAACAAATTAATTAACTAATTAATAATTTCTGGGGTGACAGACAGTGGGGGTTCTGGACAGGCGCGATAGGAGCGACCGCACAGGGCCCCCAATAGAGAGGGGCCCCAAAATAGAGAACTTAAATTAAATTAAATTAAATATTTGTAAAAAATTATATATATATATATATGTGTATATAAGTTAATTTTTTGTATTAAGTTTTTTTTTTTAAATAACTTATATCTCTTATTGATAAATTAAAGGCCCCATTTTAATATATTGCACAGGGCCCCCAAAATCTTTGAACCGCCCCTGGTGACAGAATAATTATTAGGGTTAGCTAGTATGGAGTAAGAATTGGTTCAAAAAGATCATGTGAAAATTAGCTCTTCCAAGCTGTAAACTTGAAAAGAAGTTGCATCATAAACCGGATCAAGACTATGAGAAATGGGCTGAATATGAATGTTTGTTGGCGTGCATTCACATGCATGCCATTAATGAACGTTTCACAGCTTACTTAACAACTTAAATATTCTATTCATGAATATCATATACCAACATAAACATTTCTTATTCGAGTTTGTTTATATAGAAACTGCTTTCCTAAGTTGACTTGTCAAATTATTTATCTATTTTTATTTTTTGATTTTCTAAACAAGTTTAATGACTAATCTTTTATATTCTGTCAATTTATATAGAATGTAGATGTTGGTCACGCGTTTTAAAATTGTTTTATATTTAGAATGAAGATTGAATCTTAAAACCACAATCTAAGAGAAAAATGAAAATATTAACTAAGAACTTTTAATTTTATGCTCTAGAAATTGTTGATAAAATATGAAAGAATCTTAATACCACTTCTTTATGTAATGTAAGATTAAAGGAATGTTACTTGTAAGTTCTAAGCCATTATCCTTCAAAGCATTTATAACTCATTTTTCTTATTTTTTAAACGTAACTCATTTACGAGTAGAAATTATTTGTTTTTTGTCTTTATTTATGCTTTCATCTTAAGAAATTAGATTTAAGATTTAGGATTAAAGTTTATGGTTTGAGTTTATGATTAGGGTTTAAGGAATAAGGGGGTAGGGTGTATTTTTAAGGTTTAAAATTTAAAATTTAAAATTGAAGATTAAAACTTAAAATTTATATTTTAGTGTTGGATATAAAAAAATACTGAAAAGGGATAAAAGAATTTGTTCCACAGTTACTTATTTTTTTTATTAATATAGGGGATACTACGGCAGGCCTCATTAAAAACCTCCCTAACCTAAATGGAGGAAAAGAGTACCCACCATAGTATTACAGAAACCCGGGATTAACTCGAAAAGTACACACAAATCAAACTATAGGACTAGGTAACTCCTCATATAAGAGCGCGATCACCGCATTCGGCGGGGCACAAAAATAACTTGCCTCGTAACCATTCCAATGACCCAATTTAGCAAGAACATCGGCAATGCGATTAGCATTCCGAGAAATATGACGAATCTCCAACAAACTAACCTTTGTAAATAAACGACGAACAGATCCTAACAGAGACAACGGACCAACATCATCTCTCTCCTTCTGTAGCAAACGAACCACCTCAAGACAATCCGACTCAACTATCAAAGCCCCAACATTACATTCGAGCGCACAAAGCAGACCCTCATGGATCGCCCATATTTTCGCCTCAAAGGCATTACAACGACCAATGAATTTCGAGAAGCCACGAATCCAAGTCCCCGCGGAATCACGAATCACACCCCACATGAAGCACGACCTCCGGATAGATCACATGCCCCATTCACGTTGATTTTCCACACATTTGCAGGCGGTGGAGACCACAACACATGCTGCCGCGTATCCATCGATAAAGCTTTCCCAGTACTGCTGTGCAACACAGCTCTGCCGCCCAGCAGCGCCCTAGTCGTCCCCTGCACCAAACGCCTGGCCTTCACTAGCACATCGTCCACAGTTACTTATTATTAGTATTGTTTTCATTATTTTAATTTTTACCGAATTAAAATTTAATAATTAATTCATTTTGATGTTATCGTGTATGCCATTTGCAATTTCTTGAATGTTTTGTTAAAGACAATTTTGTTTTTGACATTCAAGTAAAAAAAGTCGATTTTTTTATTAAAATAGAGATATTACATTCTCATGTCGATTGTTGGGATTTAATCTCATACAAAATAAAGCAAGATAAACATCATTAGCCACTAGGCCAATTAGTGGATCTCATATCTTTACCACCATGAATTCACGTGATAAAGATAAATTTTTTAAATTTACTGATATGAATATATGGTAATATTATGTTCATATATTTTCTTGATCATTTGATAAGACAAATTCACCTTTATACATAGATGCTCGAACTTAGATCTTTCCACTGTAGCCATTGATTGGGTTCGATAAATTTTAACATTATTAGTTGAAAAAAACTTAACATTGTTTACATTACAGTTTGTGAATTGTATTATCTTAATGTTTAATTAATTAACTATTATAAATGATTTTTACATTATTAATTTTTATTAATTGATAAAATTTAAAAAGTAAATTATTATTATTATTATTATTGCCATTGTTTTAGTTTTTTTTTTCCTCTATACTTTTATAGTTAAGTTTCATAGTATAGTAAATTTTTCCGCTCTTATAATAAAGGACAATTAAGTAAAATGCTTTTATATAATTTTACATCCCATTATTGAACAATAAAATCTTATATTCCTGTCAATTAAATCGAATGAGATGATTTTTATATACTTAAGAATGTGTTAAGTAATTATATATTTTGATAATATACTTTCAATAAACTAAATGTGACCTAAAATCAATGACTAACAATAAGAAGTTATTGATGGTATATACGAAGAGAAAACGATTGACACTAATGGGGATAAATATAGATAGATAACTATAACTTGTCCTGCTTTAAACTACTTAAACATGTAATATATGTTGATTGGATTTTAGTTTGTTTGGTAATTTTTAAAAGATATGGATTTTAGTGGCTCAAATGTATTTTTTTCTAATCTAAAAGTTTGGGTAAATTAGAAGTATTTTAAATAGGGTAATTATTTGATGTACTAAATTTTTTTTTCATAAAGGAGCTTTTAAAGCTATCACATATCCTTTTTAGGGGGTAAAAATCTTCTGCCCCCTAACCATGCTTCATTCTATGCCTCTGCCTAAAAAATAGATAAAATTAAATCTTGGCCTATAACCCTAATTTTCATATCCTAAACCCCAACCCCTAAACCCTAAAAAATACACCCTACTCCTAATTCCCTACACCCTAACCCTAAGCCCCAACTTTAAACTTCAAACCCTAAACCCACTATTTTAAAGTGGGGCACAAATGGTGGCATACTTTTGGGCAGATGATTTCCATCCCTTTTTAGGAACTTGAACTTTAATCTCTAAATTTTAAACTATATACTTTAAACCATAGAATTTACTCCTAAACCTTAAAACATAACTATAAACAATAACACTAAATCCCAAAACTCTAAAAACTATAAGTTGTAGTAAAAAAATTAGTTTTCCACACCGCTAGTGCATAGAATATTTTCTCTTTAAAATATTGTATTAAAAACATGATTATATAACCACAAAATTTAGGTTAGATGATAAGAGTCTTTTCTATCTTATCAATGATCGAAGGTTAGATCATTGAACTTAAATAGAACAACTTTAAAATTTGTGGTCAAATATATACCTATAATATAGACCAACAAAAGTAAATAATTAATCATTAAACTTGCTCAAATGTATAAATTACGAAAAAAAGGTTATATATATTTCTATGAACGTGTTATGTGACAATTGATGGAATATTATATTTGTAATTATGATAAGTTCCCTCACCTCATCATCAACAGAAAATAATAGCACAAATTAGGCATAAACCAAGAAGCAATTAATGAGATCCGACATGAAGCTGAAGTTTAAGAATAATTAAAATTGTAGGAGAAACCCTAAGACCTGTCTAGAACTGTTGTGCATTAAATGCCTTCCACATGATTCCGAGCTCTCTCCGATCGTCACTTCCAACTTAAGCAAAAACACTTCGTTTCCCCTACTTGTCATGGAATATGAACCCTATCTTATAAACCAAGCCTATGTCTTCTCTTATAATTTAATTTAATCGGTAGGGTTCTGGACAGACGCGATAAGAGTGACCGCACATGGCCTTCAATAGAGAGGGCTTCAAAATAGAGAACCTAAATTAAATTAAATTAAATATTTGTAAAAAATTATAGATATATATATATATATATAATTATGTGTATATATATAATTATGTGTGTATATAAGTTAATTTTTTGTTGAAAAAAAACTTATATTTTTTATTAATTATAAATTAAGGGCCCATTTTAATATATTGCACAGACCCTCAAAATTTTTGAACCGCCCCTGAATTTAATCTATAGTAAGTTAAAATAAATTTCTGGTATTTTTTATACAATATACTTATATTGTGTGTTCTTTTGAAAAAAAATTATTTTTTATATAACTTTATGAAATGTGTAATTTTACTTTTGAATCTAATTTTTGTATGAATTCCTTCAAATAATTGTATAACTTTTAAGGGTGAATATTTGATGTATTGTTATGGTAAAAAAGTTTACACAAATATATTTATTTTTAAGTTAAAATTTAAAATTTTAACTCTAAAATAAATTTAACCCAAAACCTAAACCATAATCACTAAATTTTAATCATGAATCCAAAATTTTAAACCCTATCACCTAAAATTACAACCCTAACCTCTAAACCCCTAAATATCTCTAGTTGTAAAAACTTATTTTTCACTAACACTGGATAAGATAATAATCCAGTTCTTTAAATATCTGATCACATAGTCTTTTTGATATTAGTGATTATAAGTTAGTATCTATATATTCATAGATATTCTTTACCCTTTGCCAATGCGCATATATCTTATAGACAAAATAATTTAAACCCGTATTTTCTAAGATGAACATTATCCGCTTTTCTACTGGGACACTTGTTAGGTTCATTTTAATCATGTATTTGCTTGTAATTATTTTCCTAAAATGGATTTCACTATTTGAAAAGAAAAATCAAGTTATAATATATAGGTTAAGTATGTCGGTGTATATATATTGTAATGAGGGAACCATGTATATACAATATGACTTTCTTTTATTGATTTATTTACCTCATGAGAAAAGCGTGTATTCACTTCCAAGTTTCAAACCCCTAGTCCCTAAGCAAGCACTAGGCAAAAGGAGGAAAACCCCTATGCTCCATCCAAGTCAGAGGCAGAACCTTGTAAAACTATATTTTACTGTAGTAATATTTTATGGAGAGAAAAAGAAAAACAGACATCTGTCCACAATTTATAAACATGCAAACTTTAAATGAAGATGGTGATTTGGAAGATTCGGTTCTTGAATTTAAGCACCCTTCAATATTCTAAAAGACGGTGGAGATTAGAAGCAATCTTTGACAATGCAAATCACCTCAATTTTTCAATTGCTTCAACAGCGTGAAGTTTGATTTCCAACGCTAACCATGTGCACATGTAAAAGTTCAAAGTAAGAGTTTATGATTTAGAATATATAATTTTATATTTTAAAATTTATGATTTAAAATTTAAAAATAAGAATCGAGTTTAGTATTTTAGTGTTAATATATATATATATATATATATATATAGAAACATAAAAAATGAGTAGAGAATTTTTGTTCCATCAACCCAACATACAAACACGTTATCCAACTTGTTTTCTAAGATGCAAATTAATCCCTCCCTTAATTTCTTTGGCAACGACTTTAAAATTTAGAGAATCGATGGACGTTTGGTTCCAAATTGAGGTCAAAAGTAAAAACCAACAAAAATACCAATACCGCCCATTTTTTCTAACCTTGGTACTAGCATTGACTATTGGGTATTTATGTCCACAACCGTTCAAAATCTTCAAAGTCCAACTAACGGATTCGAATAAGCGTCCTTCAACATCTATATATAACATAAAACGCATCGATGTTTATTTGACAATTGAAATGCTCAAAAGTTAAAAGACAAATTTAGAATAAAAGTCATAGTTTGAGATAAAATTAATACGTTCAAAAGCTTTAAGATTAAATTAGAATGAGAATTATAGTTTAGATTAAATTAAAAATATATTAAAATGAGGTTTATAGTTTATGGATGTGTAGTACAATTAATTTTGATATTAATCTTACAAAAATGTATAAATACATTTTAATATTGTAACCCCCTTGTCCCGGTCTGGTCGGATGACCGATCCGAGTGGGCCACACGGGGAAAACCGAAGCGAAACCCGTTAAGGTTTCCCCTCGGTTAACGACCCTAAAAATTTCCTTTTTATTTTATCTTGTCTATAGGCATAATTAAACCTATGTGAAGCACAGCAGCGGAAAATACAAACAATGTAACATACTCCGACCAACCAAAACATTAAACAGCTCATTTAAGTCCTTTACAGCAGGCCGTTTCGAAACGCCCTTAGGGTGTTCCGAAACGCCTTGACTTAGTCAACAGGCCAGGGTCAACCATAGGGTGACCGTTTCGAAACGGGGGTGACCCGTATCGAAACGACCCTAACGGTTAACTTTTCGTGGTTAACGATATTTGACTGTTTCGAAACATCAAAGGCCCGTTTCGGAACGCCTTTATCTCGTCAATTTCTCAAAATTTCAGTAGCAAAAATGTTCCGAAACGACCCACATCCGTTTCGAAACGGCAGGCCAAATGCAAAGGAACCGTTCCGAAACAGGGTGGCCCGTTCCGAAACGCCCCCTGTCTGCAGACTGGTTTTTGCTAGTTTAAGGCACAAGGGTACCCCTAAACCCCACCAAAACCTCTAACAACACACTAACAACAATTTTAAAGGCAACCAACATACAAGCATGCTTGAGCATCATCATAACAAGACTAAACACCAAGGCACAACATCACATTGCCACACAACCATACATGCCATTATAGATATTAAGCTTTAACATATCCGACACTTAGGCAATTCTAGATAGCAAAATACTAACATGATTTCAAGCAAGGCATACATCCTAAAAGCCAAATTAACAAACACATATGAGGAGTCTAACATGCTCCTAAACAACAACAACAACAACAATATATTCCAAAAGCATCATACCACGACACCTAACCCATTGCTTTACTATTACAATTTTTAAATTTAAACATCATACTTGAGCTAACCATAAGTAACACTTGAAGGCCTTCCCTTGCCCTTGCCACCCACAAGCCATTGATCTGCATTGTCGAACAATAGAGAGCGTAAGCATAAAAGCTTAGTGAGGGTAAGCTCATAAAACAAACCTTCGACAATGCAGGGTCCAAGCACGAGCTACAACCAAGATAAAATGCATGATCTTACCTCCGATCCACGCGAGCCATAAATATAGATGATGCATGAACATATATTCAATATCATGTCATGCTCAACATGTTTAAATCCACAACATATGAATCACATATATTAAACCATGTTAGCAACACATCCCAAATCACATTGGCTCACAATTAACCACATATTGGCAACATAAACTACAATCTGTATTGACACCTAGCTATGACTCGAATACGCGGATAACCGTTGGAACTCACATCCAACAACTCAACCATTACCTGACGGTGGGATTACACTCATCACCGTTCACGCGGAGGGGATTCCACTCATCCTCACGCCTCATTTCACGCGGAGGGGATTCCACTCATCCTCACGCCCGTCGATGAGATTCCACTCATCACTGACTAATATATATATGAAGATTTCCGGGCGAACCCGTACTCCATCTTGATGACTACCATCATCAAGACCACGCGCGCATTTTGACTCACGTGTGCACACTAGACATCCTAATGATCGATCATTTGTACCCAAGCATACTAGTGCCAATACTACACATTTCATTAATCTATCACAATATCAATCCATAACAACTTCCGTGCTTAGCACGTACTCACCATGACTCACCGTTATGCACGAACCACATTTCCATGCCTAGCATGTACTCACCATGATCCTCGGATCATACAATCACTTCATAACATCATTACACATGTCAACACTACATGCATCCCAATAACACAAATATCACATCATATTTCATACATATGTATATCTCTATCACATTTATCATCAACATGCATGTAACAATGCATTAAGCCATGCCTCCACATACATGTATACAACATATACATAATCAACACCATCACAATTTAACACGAGACATATACAACCATTAAAAAGTGCAACCAAAGTCTCTAATCAAAGCTTGGGATTAGGCTACCACTCTAATCCCAACTCTAGGTGGGTTTACCAAGCCCATCCTAGGTTCACATGCTTGAACCAAATACTCGAAACCATTTTAAAAATATTTAACCACTCACCTAAGCTTCCAAGCTCCAAGCCAAGCAAGCAACCTCCCTCAAATTTCCGGATTTCTTCCCGAAGCTTCCCCAACACAAATTCCCGCTTCTAAACAACCTCAAACACATTTCAAACAATTCCAAATCAGCACAACATCAAAATACCAACCTGGAATACAATTCAAATGCAATTTATCATGTTGCAAACCATGAACAAATCCCATTTTTAGCAATTTCGGGCAGCCCCTAAACCATGTCCAAAAACCATGTTTCCAACATCCATAGCACCCACAAACAATCCCAAATCAACCCCTAACCATAGTACTACCATTGGGCTATCAATTTCCACCTAAAACAACCCCCAAAACTCACCCAAAACCCTCCAAAAACCCCATTTATACCCAAATTCGGGAATTCATTTAAAATACTCTAAAAATCATATATGTTGGACTATTTGATTCACAAACATCATATCTAACCATTATAAATCAAAAGCTTTAGTAAAAACCCATAAAGCTCCATCTTTTAACCTAAACTTTCAAAAACCCAATTTCTAAAACATTGATGAAAATGAAATCTATTTGTACTTCCAAGTAGAGGAAGATGAGAGCAAGTCGGAAATGTAATTACCTTTCAAAAAGATCTAAAGATGAAAATGCTAGGTGATGGAATAGTGTAAAGGAGAGAAGAGCTCTCTAATGTCGTTGGAATGAAAATGGATGGGTGAAGAAGATGACAAAAGGGATATTTTATTAAAAAGGTGGGGGATTTAAATTAGAAGTCCATTATTTACCCTTTTGCCATTAATGAAGATAGCCATTTAAGTTTATTCCAATTCCATGGAATTGGGCTTTAAAACCAAAACATGCCCAACATAATTTATTTGTTTGAAAACCCGGGCCCAAAATAGTATTTTATTATTTTAAATTGTAAAACCGAAACCCGAACCATTATTTAAATATTATTTTCTTCCGGTCCCCAAACCCGGGTGTTACAACTCTCCCCCACTTAAGGAAATTTCGTCCCCGAAATTTATCGGACAGGAAGAATCACAGAAGTTGTCTCTCCACACTTCCTTCTCACCACAACATACTAACCAACTCAGTAGACTTACCCCACAACAATAGCTATCTAATGCTAAGATCTCAATTGGTTCCTTCACGACATGTCAATTTTAAAACTCAACTCAATCTCTTCTATCACATAGCACGGAACCGATCTGACTCACTTTCTCGAATTATGGATACACAGACACATCACAAACTTCTTCCTAACTCTGGTGGTAACCGTGACAAACGAACAACAGAACTAGTCTGACTCACAATCTCATGCAGCACTGTATGAATACTTGGATCATAACCTTCTCTAACTGAACATCTGCCTTCAACAGATAACCAGACACTATGCAAACGTCTTCAAAATAATCTAGCAGAAATTTCGGATCTCTATTACCCACTTCCATTAAGAACCTTCCACGGATGTAACAACTAGAAGTAAACTGGTACTCGGTCTTGACACGCTGGCAATTCACACACTTACCCTCATACTGAACCACATTTTTTATCAACTCAATCCAGAAGTACTCATCTTCAACCCACAATACGTCTTCATACTACTCGGATGCAATATAAATGAACTACCGTGTGCTTCGGCCAAAACAATACGTCTCAAAACACTATGTCAATCGGTACAACTATTCTGTCTCTGAAGTGCAAAACTCTATCATCTCTGAAACTGTATTCTGAAGGTCTTCCTTCTACTCTGCCTCGCACGTGAGGTGCCAAGAATCTGTCTTGCAACTGTTTCTTTTCAAACATTCTGACTCAAAGTAGGTTTAACATGTAACTCGGCCACAAGATTACCATCATTTGGTAAACTGAATCCGGCAATTACAACTCGCAACTCAACTACTAATCTAACAACAGATACAACTCGAAGCATTGGTTACTACGTTGACTCTCTTCGGTTGGTACTCAATCTTGTTATTACAGTCTTCAAGCAGTTCTAACACTTTATGCTGTTCAAGTTTCAACCCTTCCTAAGTCTTCAAATATTTCAAGCTCTGATGATACGTACATATACACGGTGCATTTCTTACTATACAAGCTTTGTCTCTAAGTCTTCGAAGCAAATACAATTGTAATTTAACTCTACGCCTTGTGTCGGATAACTCTTCTCTCGGTCTTTCAACATTCTCGATGAATAAGCTACAGTCTTCTGTCTTGCATAAGCACACAACCTAACTCTACATGTAACGCACCACTATGGTTCACAAACTCTTCCGCTGATATAGGCTGAATCAAGGTCGAAGTTCTCTTCAAGGTTCCTTTCAGTTTCTCAAGGGCTCATTGTCTTGCATCTGATCACACAACTATCACAGTCTTCAATTTCTTCCAACTCACGTCCTCTTTTGCCTACTTGGGATTTTCTCTAACACACTCAGCTTAACTACATGTCCTAGGAGAACATCTTCATTAACTTGGAGTTTGCGTTTGCTCAACTTGGCGTACAACTGATTCTCTAATAGAATCTACAATACTAACTCCAAAGCTCGTCATGGTCTTCTTCGGTACTTGAATATATCCATGTATCATCTATGATAACTACTACAAACTGATCAAGAAACTTAGGAAGATATCCTGTTCAACATCTCTATAAAAGTAACTAACACACTAGTCAAACAAAACAGCATAACTCGGAACTCAAAATGGTCACACCTTGCCTCAAAAGTTGTCTTCAATACTTTAACTTCTCTCACTCCCAACTGGAAATAAACGAATCTCAATTAATCTTCAATTGGACTGAAGCACACACTAACTGATCAACAAATCACTGACACACGGAAACGGATACTAATCATTCACTGTCACTTGTTTCAACTGTCTGAAATCTAAATACATTCTCGTACTGTCACTCTTTCTTCGACACAAATTCCACTGTAGAACTCTAAGATGATGCACTGGGTCTAATGAATCTAAGGTCTAACGAGTCTCGAAGTTAATTCTTCAACATTCTCAATTCTTCCGGAATTCACAAGTTACAGAGCAAACAAAACAGAAGCAACCTCGAAAACGGTCTCAGTAACAAACTCTTCTCCTCTAACAAGAGGTAAACCGACAATTCTTCCAAATACTTCTAGGAAAAGAAAACACAAACTATCCTAACACTCTGCGGTCTAATCTTCATTCAAAAATCAAATCCACCACACTTGCTAAGAAAGCCTGTCAACTAAACTAAATCAATCTTTGACCTCTAAATCTGGATCAACATTCAACAAGAAGTTCACCTCCTCACCTACCACTACAGTCACACATAAATCTTGCAACTTCAAGTCAACTCTTTCTTTGTCTCAACATATACACTAACTATTTGCTCTTCAAGCCGAGCCTTGTCAAAAGGCACACCGAAACTGTAGGAAGACAATCACTTCACATCTACCAGAAACTAGTAACTCTGAACCACCAACAAACATCTTCTGTACATCTTTCTGACCACTATTATCTCCCAAAAAGGTCTAGTCACATGCGTCCCTACGTCTAAAATCTCAACAGAGATACATCAAAATCCTTTGCACGCTCACACAAACGGACGATTCTGCAAAAATTGCAACTTCACAAGTACACAGCTGTTAGTCTTCGGCCCTCTTGTCTTCAGGCTGGTCCTTCAACAAAATCTAACTCTTCTAAATCATTCTTAGAGCATTGCGAAACCTCAAAACTCAATTCTGATTACACACAAACTATTATGCTGGAACCAGTTCTATATCATCAGTCCCGACGACTCAAACATCCCATTACCACACAATCTGAAGTTAAAGCTCAAGACTTCTTTCTCGGCTCCACTATATCGGAAGCGACTTCATCTCTCCCTCTTGCTAGAAGACAACTCAGACGTACACTGGCCCCATCACACAAATCAATTTCCACTCACGGATACTGACTGACTGTCTTGTATGAAAACCATAGGCTGAATCCTAACGATCACCAACTAGCATTTCTGAACTTCAGCTTACTCACACGAGACCCTTACCCTGATCTCGCTCAAAGAACTAAGGTGCTCATACCTACCTCTAACACCTCATCGGGCACATTCAAACTTGCATGCTTGTTAACAACATACGGAAGTACGGACTCAGAACCAATCGGAAGAGACAAAATCAAAACTGTACCAAGGGCTTATCTACTATAACATCGATATCACTTTGACTCCCACTCAAAGGTCTTTGCTTCTTTTTACTAACTAATACCAGAATCGGTCCCATCGTCTCTCACCAACAAGAATCAACTCACATACACGCGGACTCGAGCAAACAAATTGTACCTCAACTCCGGTACAACCATGCTCCTCTAACTATAGCAAAGAACTTCATCCACATCATCCGCATTTTTAAAAACCAAAACTTCCACTCACCGATTCACGGCCCACACACTAGCCCCAAACTTACTAAAAGCAATAAATCAATCAACAATTTAACATACAAGTTGGGCTAGCAAAGGAAAGGTCCAAGTGGCTCAGGTATGATTTCCCTCACTTAAAATCCTTTTTCTGATGTAATAGAAGCAATAAGACTCTACTTAACATGTTTCAAACAAATCAGCACACATACATGCTCAACCAAGCATATGACAAGGCATACTTGCTAAACAAGCAAACATATGCGTACGATCAAACAACATACATTCTCAATCAAACAATCACACATCACAGCATACACGGGTAACGAGCAACATGCTTTTAAACAAACAATCAACATACTTGTCATACAAGCAATCATACTTACAAAGCAAGCATACACCGTGCATATCAATTCAAACTTAAACTTACCTCACTTACCTGCCCAAGGTCTCGGTAACCTTAGGCTCTGATACCAACAAATGTAACCCCCTCGTCCCGGTCTGGTCGGATGACCGATCCGAGTGGGCCACACGGGGAAAACCGAAGCGAAACCCATTAAGGTTTCCCCTCGGTTAACAACCCTAAAAATTTCCTTTTTATTTTATCTTGTCTATAGGCATAATTAAACCTATGTGAAGCACAGCAGCGGAAAATACAAACAATGTAACATACTCCGACCAACCAAAACATTAAACAGCTCATTTAAGTTCTTTACAGCATGCAGTTTCGAAAAGCCCTTAGGGTGTTCCGAAACGCCTTGACTTAGTCAACAGGCCAGGGTCAACCATAGGGTGACCGTTTCGAAACGGGGGTGACCCGTATCAAAACGACCCTAACGGTCAACTTCTCGTGGTCAACGATATTTGACCGTTTCGAAACATCAAAGGCCCGTTTCGGAACGCCTTTATCTCGTCAATTTCTCAAAATTCCAGTAGCAAAAATATTCTGAAACGACCCCCATCCGTTTCGAAACGGCAAGCCAAATGCAAAGGAACCGTTCCGAAACAGGGTGACCGGTTCCGAAACGCCCCCTGTCTGCAGACTGGTTTTTGCTGGTTTAAGGCACAAGGGTGCCCCTAAACCCCACCAAAACCTCTAACAACACACTAACAACAATTTTAAAGGCAACCAACATACAAGCATGCTTGAGCATCATCATAACAAGACTAAACACCAAGGCACAACATCACATTGCCACACAACCATACATGCCATTATAGATATTAAGCTTTAACATATCCAACACTTAGGCAATTCTAGATAGCAAAATACTAACATGATTTCAAGCAAGGCATACATCCCAAAAGCCAAATTAACAAACACATATGAGGAGTCTAACATGCTCCTAAACAACAACAACAACAACAACAACAATATATTCCAAAAGCATCATACCACGACACCTAACCCATTGCTTTACTATTACAATTTTTAAATTTAAACATCATACTTGAGCTAACCATAAGCAACACTTGAAGGCCTTCCCTTACCCTTGCCACCCACAAGCCATTGATCTGCATTGTCGAACAATAGAGAGCGTAAGCATAAAAGCTTAGTGAGGGTAAGCTCATAAAACAAACCTTCGACAATGCAGGGTCCAAGCACGAGCTACAACCAAGATAAAATACATGATCTTACCTCCGATCCACGCGAGCCATAAATATAGATGATGCATGAACATATATTCAATATCATGTCATGCTCAACATGTTTAAATCCACAACATATGAATCACATATATTAAACCATGTTAGCAACACATCCCAAATCACATTGGCTCACAATTAACCACATATTGGCAACATAAACTACAATCTGTATTGGCACCTAGCTATGACTCGAATACGCGTATAACCGTTGGAACTTACATCCAACAACTCAACCATTACCTGACGGTGGGATTACACTCATCACCGTTCACGCGGAGGGGATTCCACTCATCCTCACGCCTCATTTCACGCGGAGGGGATTCTACTCATCCTCACGCCCGTCGATGGAATTCCACTCATCACCGACTAATATATATATGAAGATTTCCGGGCGAACCCGTACTCCATCTTAATGACTACCATCATCAAGACCACGCGCGCATTTTGACTCACGTGTGCACACTAGACATCCTAATGATCGATCATTTGTACCCAAGCATACTAGTGCCAATACTACACATTTCATTAATCTATCACAATATCAATCCATAACAACTTCCGTGCTTAGCACGTACTCACCATGACTCACCGTCATGCACGAACCACATTTCCATGCCTAGCATGTACTCACCATGATCCTCGGATCATACAATCACTTCATAACATCATTACACATGTCAACACTACATGCATCCCAATAACACAAATATCACATCATATTTCATACATATGTATATCTCTATCACATTTATCATCAACATGCATGTAACAATGCATTAAGCCATGCCTCCACATACATATATACAACATATACATAATCAACACCATCACAATTTAACACGAGACATATACAACCATTAAAAAGTGCAACCAAAGTCTCTAATCAAAGCTTGGGATTAGGCTACCACTCTAATCCCAACTCTAGGTGGGTTTACCAAGCCCACCCTAGGTTCACATGCTTGAACCAAATACTCGAAACCATTTTAAAAATATTTAACCACTCACCTAAGCTTCCAAGCTCCAAGCCAAGCAAGCAATCTCCCTCAAATTTCCGGATTTCTTCCCGAAACTTCCCCAACACAAATTTCCGCTTCTAAACAACCTCAAACACATTTCAAACAATTCCAAATCAGCCCAACATCAAAATACCAACCCGGAATACAATTCTAATGCAATTTATCATGTTGCAAACCATGAACAAATCTCATTTTTAGCAATTTCGGGCAGCCCCTAAACCATGTCCAAAAACCATGTTTCCAACATCCATAACACCCACAAACAATCCCAAATCAACCCCTAACCATAGTACTACCATTGGGCTATCAATTTCCACTTAAAACAACCCCCAAAACTCACCCAAAACCCTCCAAAAACCTCATTTATACCCAAATTCGGGAATTCATTTAAAATACTCTAAAAATTATATATGTTGGACTATTTGATTCACAAACATCATATCTAACCATTATAAATCAAAAGCTTTAGTAAAAACCCATAAAGCTCCATCCTTTAACCTAAACTTTCAAAAACCCAATTTCTAAAACATTGATGAAAATGAAATCTATTTGTACTTCCAAGTAGAGGAAGATGAGAGCAAGTCGGAAATGTAATTACCTTTCAAAAAGCTCTAAAGATGAAGATGCTAGGTGATGGAATAGTGTAAAGGAGAGAAGAGCTCTCTAATGTGGTTGGAATGAAAATGGATGGGTGAAGAAGATGACAAAAGGGATATTTTAATAAAAAGGTGGGGGATTTAAATTAGAAGTCCATCATTTACCCTTTTGCCATTAATGAAGATAGCCATTTAAGTTTATTTCAATTCCATGGAATTGGGCTTTAAAACCAAAACATGCCCAACATAATTTATTTGTTTGAAAACCCGGGCCCAAAATAGTATTTTATTATTTTAAATTGTAAAACCGAAACCCGAACCATTATTTAAATATTATTTTCTTCCGGTCCCCAAACCCGGGTATTACAAATATATTAACATTTTTTTCAAACTTGGTAACTTGAATTAACTAGCTTTTTTACATTCAGTTTAAAATGTATAAATGCTAATTTTCCAACTTTTTCTGGTTTTTAAGACGTCCACTAGAACGAGTTAAGTGATTAATTCTTTCACGTTATGTTTACTTACTTATGTAAGAGCAGAAGTTGGACACAAATTTTAAAGTTGTTCCATGCTCAGGGCGAAGATCGAACCATCAACCACTAGTTAACAGCTTTTTAATTAATATTGTAGATGAGCTTATTTTTCATAAAGCTTCGACATTAACAGCATGAAGAGAGGACCTTAAATGTTTACTCATTGTGCTTGGTGCTTGGTGCTGGGTGCTGGGTAATTGGATGTAGAAGCCTTGAATGTGCAGTTTACACAGGCTCACTACCGCTGATCTTCACCCTCTGGATTAAACAAAAACAATAGCAAAGATTTCTGTAACCTTGATATCACTGACGATAGCAAAGGCTTGAACAAAGAATTCGAGAGTGGAGAGCTGCTGATCCACAGATTTGGCTGCAATATGGCGAATAGCGATCTGAGAAGTAATAACCGATTTTCTTTGATATGTTGAAGCAATGCAATTCTTCATTCTTGTAATGTTTTCTCAAGAATGATACACCAGTTTGATTTGTCATAAAACTTATCAACGATCGCAGCATTATCCAATCCCGATACCAACCTGCACAAATTTGTGTAAAATAAGTTAGCAGAAATCTGCAGATGTAAATCACAGGTCCTAATTACCATTCCAATAACAAACAAACTGATTTATGATGATACAAGTTGATGGTTGAACATGTTCTCTCTTAACTGAAATTGTATAAATCCCTTGGACATGAGTTCCCAAGGCAATTATACCGACTGTTGTATACCATTTCCGTCCCCTATAAGCAAAAATAACATTTACACCAACTACTATGTTCTGATATCATGTCACAAAGTGTAATGTACCGACAAAAATTGAATGCAATGGAAAGACACATTGCACTCTTAAAGAGAGAACCTAAGTTCGAAATATTGTTGAGAGGGCAGTCATGAACCCCAAACATGATCCGTTAAACAGACATTTTTGAAAAAACTTGTACTGAAAATGCCAATTAGATAGGTAAAGGTTTTACATACCTCTCAAGCTCGCCCTCACCAAACACATGGTATTATCTGTTGTACACTACAGCACCCTTCTTATCATCTTTCTTTGCCAAACCATTTGCAAGAGCAGTGGTAGAGGCACCATTTTCCTGAGTTTCAGGAATGCTTTCTAAAGTCGGGGATGAAGGGCCATGAACACGAGGACTACCCGGTCCTATCCACTCTTCTACATACTTTTCAGCAAGCGGAGTCCATTTAGTAAGTAATGACTTATCCTCTTGTTCAACGGCCCAAACAGTTATTAGAACTAGGCCACCCTTTTTGACAACTCGCACTAATTCTTCAATAGCTTTCTTTCTCCTACTTTCTGTACTTAAGTGATGTAAAACAGCAATGGAGATCGCTGCATCACCAAAATTAGTTCTGTAAGGAAGATTAACAGCATCTGCAACCAAAACTTCATGCCCTTTATCAGCGCAAATTTTGATAAGGGATGGACTTATGTAGCATCCAATAAAATAACAGCTAGAATTTAAATCCAGATATTTCCCATTTCCACATCCTGCATCTAAGATAAGAGAGCCAGTAGGTAAAGATTCCAAGAAAGCAGCAACCTTTGGCCACTTAGCGAAACGGGTTGAACTAAAATGGGGAGCAATAGCATCATAAACTCGATGGACATATTTCTTTTCTATTTCAGGGGTAGATTTCACACTTATAGATGAACGCTTATGGTCCTCATTTCCAAACACAAGATGCGGGACACCAGGTTCTGTATCAGGTGCAATAGTACACAAAGGAGAAGCATCTTTTACTTTGATTTCCTTCATAGTAGGCGAACTTACATGATGGCCAACTGCACAGATACAATCAATGGATAGTGTGCTTGTACTCCAAAATCGATGAATGTATCTACCAGCTCTCAGAGAATTATAAATCATCAGTCCTAAGCATTAGAAACCATTATTAAAACATAGATAATAAGAATGTAATAAACAACATGAACTGTCAGCATGGTTTTATACTTTCAAATATTAATAGAAATGACATAGTTCTGAAATAACAGCCGAATAATAAAGCAACGACCAGATAAAAACAAATGGGTGGATTTCACTAACTTATCTGTTTAGTATTTAGTAATTCATTTTTGTGCTTTTCAGCTGATTGATTATAACCAGTTCAAAACAGCAAAAGAAACCCTAATATTTATCGAGATAAAATCAACTAACTGAACATATATCTGATTAAATTACTCTCAAATTTTAATTCAAACAAAACCTAACTTCATTTTCAGAACATGCCCAAATCAGTCACAACCTCAACTCATCGGCAATGTTACAGATAAGCATCATCCAAATTATTATTTCTTTTTTTTTTACTTAACAAAAAAACTTTTCAATTTTATATATTTTTCATTTGTATTACCAAGAAAACGATCAAAGCTTGAGAGCGGAAAGTGAATCAGAGTACAACTGGAAAAACACTAAAAATAAAAAATTGATTGCTCAAAAATAATAATGAATCTTGTGATTTCATCTGATTTTTGCGAATTTTGTGATTTAGGGTTTTAGAAAAAAAAGCACAATATTAAGGGATAAATATTAAGAAACGCACATGTATAATACCGAATGTGAGCCCTTTAAATATTGACCGTTTGATACATAGATTATTTTATTTTTTATAAGAATAGAATATTCTCTTTCATATACTTTTGGACTTAGTAGATTTGATATTCGAAAGATTTCGCACATTTGAGGATTATTATTATTGGCTTGAAATATATTTTTTGCATGCATTAATTGATTTTATTTGGATTATATTATTAAATTTTTAGTTGTTATTTCAATACTTTGGTTTTGATGAATTATTAAATATTTCATATTTTTTCAATCATTTTAATATATTATAATTTGAGTTCGTTTTTTGAAGGTGAAGTTTTCAATTATAATATTTTAAATTCAACATTTTCTTTTGGGCTAGATTTAAAGGGTTACATCGAGTTAAGCATTTTTATGTCACCGTATCAAAATCAAACTTTCATACCTCACTTGGTAGGAATAATGTCAAAAAAGGCCCCTAATTTTTGACCAGATAATCACTTTTGCCTTATTTAAGAACTTTAACACTTAACGTTTCATTTTGAGTCAAAATGATCCATCCGTGGTTGAAAATTGTTAATTAACTAACAATAAATAATTTGAAACGACTTGACGTAATGACACGTCAACTGAAAAATAATTTATATTTTATATAATTTTATACAGTTATTTTTTAATTGATGTGTCATTCTGTCAAGTCAACACGTTTGTCTGTATTGAAATGACTTGACAGAATAACATGTTAACAGAAAAAATAATTTTATATTTTATAAAAAAAAATTAATGATGTGTCATTTTGTCAAGTCAACACATTTGTCTGTATGAGACTGCTATGTCAGTGTACACTGTCATGTAGGTAGGGGCCAAAATCTAAAATGAAAACGTTGAAAGTTTGCTTAAAAAAACAATGCCTAAATAACCTTAGATGCATTTTTTAACATTATGCTCACTTGATAAATCAAAACGAATAAAAACCAATTGAGAAAAAGCTTACTTTTGAGCTTAAAATAGAGAATTAAGCTGATCTTACTCTCCCAAAAATATCTCAAAAGGTGCTTGAGAGCGACACTCAAGTTTCACTCACCGGTATGCTTCTGGTCCAATGCCGACAACTCCACACTGTAATTCTCTTTCTACAATTTCTCTATTAACCAAAATTCTACTAGAAGTGTGAAATCTTCATCCAAACTTTACATCATGTATCTAACTTTAATTCTAACCTTAGTTCAACACCAAATACTCTTATTTCAACCTTTAATAAAACCCTAATCTTTTCAAATCATAAATTCTACTCAAGATTTTAACTACCATTTCTATAAATCAATCAATTCCAGGTTTAGCAACTTAAAATCAGATTTAGAATCTTAATGTACTATAAGAGAGTATCATAACCCAATATAAAAACTTAGGTTTAGTACGGATTTCAAGATTTCACAGTTAACAAGTTTTAAAACTTAAGGACATTGAATTTTCCGTTTTAATCTTAAATCATAAATCAAAGATGAAATTTAGAATGCAAAATAATTGGAATAACATTCAAGAAGTTTAAGATTACCTTGCTTGAGTGAAAAACAAATTGGAGAAGAAATCCTCTATTCCATGCTTGAATTTTGAAAGAAAATAGTGAAGATAAAAGTAGAGAAATCCTTATGTTTAGGAAGAAATTTAAGAAATAATTTGATTAAGAAAAGAAATTGGATCTATAAAAATTCATTTGGCGTTTTAAAAATCAAAGAAAAAGAATTTGAAATGGAAAAATGAAGAGCTCTTGCTCTATGAAAGGTATCTGTCGGGTATAAGAGAGAATACGAGGTTTTTTTTTTGGTTGAAAATCACTAAATGGTATATTTGCCTCTTAAAAGATTTGTATTTTACATTCCTTTTAAAAATGTCCTTTTCTTTTACATTAAGGGTCACTAAAATTCTTATTTGAAATCATCTGACTCAATTAGAGCTATAATTATTAAATTACCATTTAAGAAAACCACATACTAACCATGGATTTTTTTTGGTTATATCGGCATAATTAAAATAATACTATTATACATTTAGAAAATTTCAGAGTTAATTTTATTGCTTAAATCCGACTCAAATCCGACTCAAATCCTCACTATTTTATTCGGAACTCCTAACCCAGATTTTGAATGTTACAAATGGACACCTGCAAGGGGGGCTCCGGAGTAGGATACGCCCAAGAACTCAAGAACAACCTCATCCCAAAGTTATATTGACCTCGACAAGACAGACACCAAGTCCATTGACCCACCAATTAGGGGTGAGTATTAGTCGGTTTTAAGCGATTTAATCGATCAAACTGAAGTTTTTGGTTAATCGATCGGCTAATTTTAGGTATGATTGGTTTATGATTAAAAAAATTTCAAGTTTCGATTATGGGTTAATTTGGTTCGAAACCGGTTAATTAACTGAAATTATTATTTATTTAATATTAATAATGTTACACATATATATATATATATATATATATATATATATATATATATATATATATATATATATATATATATATATATATATATATATATACATATATATTTTGTCACTAAACTTTTAAAAGTTCTAAAATGATCATTAACTTTTTCAATATGTTATAAAATGATCGGGTAAAGTATATCGGCAGACACTAAACTATACCCGAAAAACAAAATGGTAACCAAACTTTCAAAAATGACAAAATGTCAATTAAACTTTATATTTTGTTACAAAATGGTAACTGTGTCGTTAACCTTTGTTAAAAAAGTGACATGGCTATTAAATTTTTTTGTATAATAGCACATTTAGTCCTTCATAGTTACACATCCAATCAATTTAGTCATAATTTAAAAAAAATTAATAAATTTAACCCTCAATTTTTACACTTTGTTATAATTGAGTCCTAATTCTAAAAAATTATAGCTAAGAACACACGGGCAGATGTGTTATTATGACTAAATTTAACCCTCAATTTTTACACTTTGTTATAAATTTAACGTTGTTCTTAGTTATAAATTTTGTAGAATTAGGACTAAATTATAACAATGTGTAAAAATTGAGGGTTAAATGAAAAATAATTGCCCAAACTATACCACTTTTGAATTTTAGGTGCCTAAAGTATTTTTTTTTGTAAAAATAGGTGCCCAAAGTTTCAACCGTTATAATTTTAGGTGCCTTGTGTTAACTACCTTTAACTTTTTTTTTAAAAAAATGTTTTTTATTTTATTTTATTTCATTTTTAATTTCTTTTATTTTTTAAACTTATTTTTTAAAAATCTCTAAATTTTCAAAATTCACAAAATAGCCCCCAAATTCGAAATTCCTAACTCACCAAAACTCAAATCACAATTTAAATCAATTTTGTCGCCGATGGCCACGTCGCCGCATGCCACATCCGTCGTCGGACCACCACGATCGTTTACCCTACCACCCTGTCGCCGGAAATAGACTGAAGCCGTGCAAAACGCCAGACGAAGGCCGAAAAATTCGAAAAATTCATTCGAACGATTTACGACAAGAGACGGTTGAACGACGACGATTGGTGTATGGGTGCTTGGGAGAGGGGAGTACGCTCCATTCCGTCCCAAGAATCGTGGCCAACGACGGCGGGAGTGGCCTAATTGAGAGATTTAGGTATTTCGGGATTTAAGAATTTATGAAATTGAGGCTTTTCTAAAATTTCTGGAATTTAGAGGATTTTTTGAAAATTTCAATTTTTTTATTTTTTTAAAAATAATCTAAAAATTAAAAAAATAAAAACCCACCACATGTCACATTATAATGGGCTAACAACTTTTTCTAACGGCCATTAACACCGAAGCACCTAAAATTATAAAGGTTGAAACTTTAGGCACCTATTTTTACCAAAAAAAATATAATAGTTTAGACACCTAAAGTTTTAAAAAAGTATACTTTAGGCACTTATTTTTCATTTAAGCCTTAAATTTATTGAATTTTTTCGAATTATGACTAGATTAATTGAATGTGTAACTATTGAAGACTAAATGTGCTATTATACAAAAAAATTTAACAGCCATGTCACTATTTTAACGGAGGTTAACTACACAGTTACCATTTTGTAACAAAACATAAAATTTAATTGCCATTTTGTCATTTTTGAAAGTTTGGTTACCATTTTGTTTTTGAGTATAGTTTAGTGACGTTTGTGTACTTTACCCAAAATGATCTTTAAACTTTATTAAATTAGCGCAAATTGATTGTTAAATTTATTGAATTATTACAAAATGGTCATTAAACTTTTTAAAATTTATCAACTATTTATAACGTGCAATAACCATTTCTTAATAGTTCAATGACTGTTTTATAACTTTTGAAAGTTTAATGACTAAAAAATCATTTTAGAGCGTAGTTTAGTGACAATTTGTGTACTTTAGCCAAAAACTTATAACAAATTTTAGTTAATTCAAAACCGACGGAATTAACTGAACTTTGTTCAGTTTCATTAAAAAATCAACAAAAAAAATATTGTTTCAGTTAACGGTTAAAGAAAAAAATATATGGTTAATAGATTTTAGCTACTTCGATTCGATCGGTTAGCTGAATTAACCGATTAAACACCCCTACAACTAGCTAAGCCTATCGACTGACAAACATGACTACTTTGTCCAATCTATTATATCCTACGAAAGACTAGACTTGACACCGTCGTCAGACCTGTTCATATATGTACACGAAATAAGCTATCAACATTCCTCAAGGGGAACCCCACATAATGGTCATCCAGATCCCATCTCTCTTTTCCTTCACCTTCATAGACCGTAATTCTTCACCTAAACCATCCTGATGAACGCCTAAAAGTTCACCACCATCGTCCCATTCAATTAGTAATGATACAGAGGGTCGTATCTGAGCCCGGGTAAGAAGGGCAACCGCCCATGGTCTGAAATTTTTATAGTATATTATATTTATAAAATAAATTTATGTTAAATATAAGGTCTAATTATTTTAAATACTTGTTATTAGGGGTCTATTCTTATAAATTAATTTTTTCTAATATTTGTTATTAAGTGCATAATGTTCCCGATGTTTCTTATCTTGGATACTCTTAAAATTCAATTGTTTTCTAATACTTATTATTAAGGGCCAGTTTTTCAATTCGTGTTATTAGGGAACCAATTTATTTTCAATATTTACTTTTATGGGCATACTCTTAAAATTCAATTTTCTTTTCTAATATTTATTTATTATTGAGAGTGCAAATTTTCAATACATTTTATTAAGAGCCCAATTTTTTTAATATTTTTTATTAAGGGCCCAATTTTTTTCAATACTTTTTATTAAGTGCCCAATATTTTCAATACTTATTATTATGAAACTACTCTTAAAATTTATTTTTTTCAACACTTGTTATTAGGGATGATGATTTAAATAACAGTTCGCAATAATTTTGTCAACAATAACATATGTTATTATTAATTCACAACTATGATACTCGCAATGACCACAATAACATTCATTATGTCCGCAATCACAATAAATACAACGCGACCGAAAACGTGACCACTACCGTAATTTCAATCCTTGGTCATGAGCCCAATTTTTTAATTCATCCTAAAACCACTAAAATCTCAAAAACTTCATCACAGAACATATAACGGGATAATCATTTGTCCTTTAACTTCAATTGTAGGTGAATTAATACCGGGCGTATTCAAGATTCACATTATCTCTCTTAATCTTGTTCAATTATTGTAGTGCAAAAATCCCTAAAAAGAAGAGGAAAAAGACAAAGATGGTGGTTAATGTCATGTGCATGGATTGTGAACGTAGAAATCACACGGCGCTGACAAGCCAGGTATGTCTAGTTTAAAGGCCTTTCCCTTTCACATGTTAATTTTTCTAATCCCTTCTCATTAGCGACAGAAATGACACATATATACACGTTAGAGAAAAGAGCTGCAAATTTTAAAAAACAAAAAATGGTGTAAAGGTGGACGAGGACGCAAGACTTTCTATTAACAGAAGAACCTGTAAAATTTTAAAATAGATAAATTTATAAAATTTTAGAGGGTGAAAATAAATTTTTAATAAATAATATATATAAAAATTTAAAAAAAATTCTAAATCATAAATTTCAAATTTTTAAGATAACGATTACTTCATCTAAACCTCTCGATCTATCTCTGACGGTAAATCTTTCTGGTGTGATGGAATCAAAAAGGCTTTGTATTAGGAAAATGAAGAGGAGGTACTCGATTGTGATTCACGTGCCCTGTCACATGATTATGATAGTTTAATCCAGAATATACAGAGATGAAGCCAGAAAAAGAAAGGAAGTGTAATATAATATGCAGTCAAACTCAGCATATCACATGCTTGGCACTTGGCAACTTCAAGGTAAAATGGAAGAGAAAGATATTTTATGAAGAACAATAAACAAGAGTACAAAATAATATCATCAAATGTATATAAAGCATCTTCACTAATCATCATAATATCGATTTCCAAATGTTTTATTTCTCAAAATATATATTTAAAGTATATACATATTTAAATATAATTTCTGAATAAGATACAGATGAATGATTAGCTTTAAACATATTTAAAAATAAAAATTGAAGTACACCTAGATTGAAAGTTAAACTAACGTAGATTTTAATTTATTAAAATAGGGCCTAATTTAAAAAAAAAAAAACTGTTTATTGACTTATTGTGTGGGTGATAGACTGACTTTTGAATATGAGTATAATATGACTCAAAATCTATGAAGTACAACATTTTGTTTTTCCCGTGTGTTTTGCCATTGATCTATAATTAATCTTTTATTTTTCCCTTATAAACATTTAACTTATTTCATTTCGTAGCCCTTATTTTCTTCGAAATCTTGTGCGGTCGTACATATTAGATATGTCCAAAACCATCCATGTTTGACTTGGTTGTCATTTCATATAGCTCTTCTAGAAAACAAACATAAGGCATCCAACATAAAATCAATCATGAATGTTTAGCTATATATAATTAAATTCAAAAACAAAAAAAAATATTAAATTTGATGTTATAGATGGTGGCCTGGTGCCTGGTGGGGTTATGACAAAGCACGTGCAAAAGAACACGCATGCATGGCTGCCCATATAAACATGTTTTAGATCCATTGAATAATGCTTGATGATATCTCATTCACTCTCTTTGATTTTGCTTCAACGAACCTCCATTGTGATGAAGAAGAGTCCCATAAATTCGAGTGGTTTGGTGGCGTTAATTCTACTTCACATCCTCATCTGCTGCTGTGTCGGCCATGGAGAAACAAATCAGATGAGTATTTCAAGGAAGCTACTGTCGTCTGTGGCTTCATTTGCTACTCGTAACGCATCAGCATCAGCATCAGCATCAGCCGTGCAAGAGCCCAAGAAAGCTGTGGAGCCAAGTCTGAGGAAAGCGCCACCCAGTGTCCCAAATCCTACCCAGAACTAGCAGTCTTATCATAGATTTTTGCCCCCCCCCCCCCCCCCCTTTTTCTTTCAAGCTTTTAATTTTGGCACTTTTTTTTCAACTCTAAAGTTTTGAATGTTTATTTACCAGTTATTTCCTTGGGTTGAATTAGGAAATGAGATGGGATGGATGTAAATAAAGAAGTTGAATTAGAGGCGTATAGTTCAGTTACTGTTTATTATTTGATTTCGAACTTCTTTCTAAAACTAGTCCCACAGAAACCAGTTTTACAAGGCATAGTATTTGATTCGATCTTTCTTAAGCTCCAAGCTATCTCTTTAAATTTGAGATTTATTTATTTTATTAGTATGGAGAATTGAATTAATCTCTAGAGGTGTCGGTTGTCACCCCTGGAAAGGTTTAATCTGTCTACCATATGCCCATTTTTACTGCATAATTCATTGAATCTTCCTCTGCCTCCTCGATCACTATACTATCGATATGGTTTATGATTGATCTACTCCATCTCCGAGACCGGGCTCCCACAAACAAGTTTCATATCGCAGACATTGTTTCTGCGATACAACCTTAAAGAAAATCATATAAAGTTGCAGAATGTTACTCTCAAACTGACTTCCATACTCCCTTGCCAAATTTGGATGATTCACCAACTAGATGTGCACAATGCATTTGTTCATATGATCTAATTTATATGCCCGTTTTGACTGAACATTTTGCTCCTCATTGGTGAAAATCCATGCTTCTTTTATCCTGTTCCTATCATTGCTTGCTGCTGCCTCAAACAGTGTAGTGTAGTAAACAATGCATTTCTATTTTATTATGACCGGAAAAGAAATGACTCGCTGTTAATTAATTTCCTCTTGAATTCTTACAACTCAAGTGTGGTGAAAAACCATAGATTTCATGTCTTAAACAATTCCATTCCTACTCTCTATTCCTTAATGAACATGAAGATTGATACGTAGTGCTTCAAATATACATACATATATATAACCTCCGTTTGTACTCCCAGTTTAACAATTAAAAAAATCCTCTGTTTGTAGTCCCTGTTTAACTGATCCATTGATATCCCAGCTACTGGCTCATGTTGACTTTAAAAAGCAACTAGCACGCAGAAAATTACCTGCTTCCGCAAACTCTATTAGCAGCAAGCTCAAGCACAGAGTGTTGCCTTCATTATGACTCAGCTAAAACACAAATTTCTCGGTCCACTCTAGTGGTCATCTTCATTGGTTCCAGGGCAGCTGGACAAAAGTGCTTCCATCGATTCATACTGAAACAAATGGAAGTTTTAAGCATAAACCACTCGGGAATTGAGGATTTTGGAATATGGTTCAGCTTAAATTTGTAGTTCCAAACATAAACAACCAAATGCAAAGCTTTAGAGCAGTAAAAATGTTGAGCGGAAATCCAACTTACTTGAAATCCACAGAAGGGGCAGTACTGATATTCCTCTCTCAATTTCATCAATATATCTTGCAAATCCTGCAAATTAAATTCTCTCCCAGTTAAACAACAAGGAAGACCATAAATTTCACAATAAAAAAAATCTTACACTCTTTTCCGGATTCAGATGCATAAGAATCATATGGGGAAAATAAGTTAAGGCTGAAAGTATTGGTAGCACAAGTTTGTGCTAGCATACCTTCAACCTTGTGGATGATCAAATGAGATCTATAACAAGAATTGGTGTCATAAGACTAGCCAGGTTTGTTGATCTTTAGTTCAGAAACGCTTACTTTTTGAACAGTTAAGCAATTAATATCTCAAATAGGATCACAGCTAAAGTTCTGGTAGTAACTACTGTCCTTTCAGGAAAAGTAGAACAACAGTGCAAGAATACTACAGTCCATTAGATTTAATCCAACTTAAGACTTTGAACCTCATTCCATCAGAACATACTTTTTTTTCTTGGTCCACGTATTTGTGTTAAGGAAATGATGTAATATCATTCCTTAGCAAGACCGTGCACGTGGTTTACCATACAATCAAACTCTATTTTTGCTTAACAATGCTTTATTCTAACACCATAGCCCCAAGGACCGCGAGCTCACCTACTTTTAGGATAATAGCACGGGCCTAAAATGTTGAAATTTATTTGAATACATATGAGTATTCTTAACCAATGTCAGATATGGAGTCAAATTCTCCTCAACTCAAATGCTTCATGTCCTCGGTAAAATCACACACTTATAACCACAATTGAATGCAACAATGACCAAGACTAAAACAGGCATGTGAACCTATGTCGAGCATGCATATTCTAGTGCTGCAAGCTGATACCACTTACGCAGCTTCTTTTCAGACATAAACCTAGGCCTTCAAAAGCTTAAATTCAAGTTACTAGTTCTGACTTAGACCCATAAATGGGTTTCACAGGCACACTCGATCCACTGCATATCAGATTATAGCAGTTAAAATGTAGTTCGGCCACTTGTGTCTAGATCGAATATGATTATGAGGCATTATTAGACATGTATATATGTGATGAACGTATGTTCGAATTCATCAACAATGTTTAAACTACTAAAAAAAAGTTTCATGCATAAAAGTCGTAGCTGTAAATGCCAACTTAGTTTGCATGTTAGCTAGCATAAAGCAGTCAAATAACTAAGCTAACATAAAATCATCAACAAGATGCTCAATCTGAATTATTCCTCACTAAGAACATTTTAAACTCTGTTATTCACAATCCACTTCAGTTGAAGTATTCATGTTGATAAAACATGAAAATTGTAAGGTCGGGACAGAAGGAAAATCGACTAAAACTAGATAAATGCAAAACAAGGAAATGGGGAAAATCTAAACCAATATATAACTGTATGTAACATAGGCATTAATAAAATGTGCAAAGTTGGTCTAAAATAAGTTGGTACAACAGTATACCGTGTGTACATAAACATATATGCGAGTTCACATACCTCTTCTGTTACTTCTTCCTCTTCCTCTTCCTCTTCAACTTGTCCCCCCTCTTCTTCTTCATTCTTCTTTGGCACAACAATTTCTTTATTCTCAAGTTGATCAAGGGCAGCCTTTGCCTTCTTGTAATTCACAACAACTCTCCGACTCCGCCACTGTGACTTTTGCCAGGAACCAAATTCTTCCAACAAAGCCTCCTCATTCTTCCTTTTTCTCTCAAACTCAATCTCCTCTCTTTTTCTCTTCTCCTTAAGTGGGTCATCCCGTCCAATCCCAGCTCGAGACCTCCGAATGTCAAGCCCCACTGGCTCAGCTCGACCTGAGCCCTCCTTTCCAAGTGCTGAGCCTGGGGTGTAACCCATTTGCTTTAACAACTTGAAACCAATGTTAGATTGAGGAATTGGAGCATCTATTTTTGCTAAGGTTCGCTCATCCTCTTCTAGCTGCTTTCTCTCTCTTTCAAGTTTACGCTGCTCTTGCCAGTTCAACTTTTTGAACTTTTTCTTTGATGTTTGGGAACTCAAAGGATTGGTATCAGGAGGAATCTGCAGGGAATTACTATAAATATAATAATCGTATACAGTTTCACAATATATAAGATTTTATTAATAAAACACAGTTTCACACAATTAATAAAGAGGCAAAAAGTGAAAAAATGACAAATTTGAAAAATGGGGAAATAGGGTTTGCTGTGAAGATTAAATCTATTTTGTTGGAGAAACAAGTTATTAGTGTTACGTTAGCTAAGAGCAATAAAAGAGAAACAAATTGAAGAAAAAAAAACAAATCTCAAAAAGAAAATAGGGTTTGTTCCAGTTCTTCCTTAAAAAGCTACGATAAAAAAATCGTTTTTACTTGGGCAAAAAAGGAAAAGAAAGCCATACTTACATCAATTGCTGAAGAAGCAAGAACTAACAGAGGAAACGTAATTCAGAGGCTTAATTTGCAAATTCCAAAAGAGAAACAAATTGGGTATTGAAAAAGAAAAGAAAGACAAACCTTTTTGAGAGATAATTTCGAAGAGTTAGATGGTTCAGGAGGAAGAAACTGAGTTAAATCTCCCATATAATCTTCTTCTTCTTCTTCCGCCATTTTCACCTTTCTTTCAGAAACAGAGAAGAAAGTTCCGTTAAAAAGACTGACAGTTTCTGGGCTTCCTTACACCCGAAAGTATGGGCTTTTGCAACCTCTAAACGGGTTGAAACTTGATCCGGGTAAAGAAATTGGTTATTTTCGGACCCGAAACGAACTTGTTGACGTGGCAGTTATTCCTTAAACAACCTTAACGGCTTTTGCTGACGTGGGCTCCCTTTGTATATACCCCGCCACTCTGCTTCGTTCAATTTCAAGTCAAAACACTTCTCAAGTTTGTTCATGATTCTTGGTATGACTCTGTTTGGTTTCCGAGAAAACGAAGGAAAATTCAAGACACTTGGTTAAACTTTCCGCCAAATCCAAAATCTCACAACCTTGGTCTGATTTAAAAAAAAAACATTAAAGCATTTTTGTTTTTCTATCGTTTTTTCTCCTGGAGTTTGGAAACCTTCTTGGAATCTGTTTTTTTCTTTGTGATCATTACCTATTATTTTCGTCTGTTCTTTCTTTCTTTTTTCTCTCGCGATCACAGGAAAAGCTAAGATTTGCGACGAAAATGTACAGAGAGCTGTTGTGTTTGTATTTCACTGTGGTTGTTTTCTCGGCGACTTTGTTTCCAGAATCTAAGGCTACTACAGATAAACTTGATGGTAATAGCATTCCAATCTTTTTTTTCCTCTCAACTTTCTTGATGATTTCTTTTTCATATATATTTTCTGTAGGGTTTTTATTACTGTTTACCTTCTCGCTTCCAAGTACATTATTACTTAGTTACTTAATTGCCTTTGTGGACAAGAAAAATCAAAGTAGGATCGTAATTAGGTGAGAAAAACTATATAATTTTCTGGTAATTATCTATTAATTCATCTGATGACTAAAGTATCATGCTTAAATCCACTAAAAATGATCGGTTATGAGTGGATAACTTCTGCACTGCATCATAGTCTTAATACTGTTGGGAGATGAAAACTCCAAAAAAATGGAAAAATAAAATCTGGAGATTTGGGCGTTTTCTTTGTCTACAATACATTGAGAATGAAAGCTTTCATATTTCTTTTTGCTTAGGATGTGATCAAATTAACTTGATTTTACTGACCATAAATGTTGTTGTTCATAAACCTTGTGCCATTTGTGGTCAACGATTATGCGCTCTTCGCTTTAGTTATCGTTTCAGTGATAATCCTATGCTGATAGCATAGCATTACTAATCTGTTTTTACCTGTATATTACCATTTGGCCTTTTTCAGTCATAGCTTTAAATGGTCTGTTCAAGGCCCTGAACTCTGCATCCCAGCTAAAAGGGTGGAAGCTTGATGGCGGCGATCCGTGTGGAGATGTCTGGACCGGAGTAGCATGTTCTGGGTCTTCTGTGACACACCTGTAATGATGTTTAGCATAAATAAATAATGCACTCTACTAATATTTGTTTTGTTTTGTACGGCCTAAATAAACTGTTATCCATACCCTTTTGCAGGAACACTCCACAACTAAATCTCAGTGGGTATCTAGGCCAACTTGATAATCTCCATAACCTGAGGCATCTGTGAGTAACTCTTAAGTTTTGTACTTCAGAAAATGTAACATGTTCTGAGGCATTAAACTCTTTGAGCTGGTTTTATATCTGTTAGGGATGTAAGCTCCAATAATATTGAAGGTGAAATTCCTTATGGCTTACCACCCAATGTCACTCATGTGTAAGATGCTTGATCTCTATAGTTTTGGTTCATTATGTGATGAATTTTTTATATCTCAGTTCAGATTTTATCCCCCAAAATCTTTTAATTCTTTTCTCATTATCATTTGATGATTGCAGAAATATGGCGTGTAACAGGTTCATAAAAAATATACCACACTCGTTATCTTTCTTGACAAATCTAAGGCATTTGTAAGCCTGCCTTTACCCTGACTACCTAACTAGATGACTTCATTGATGTAATTATATCTTTTTCTTTTTCTTTTCTTTTCAGGAATCTAAGCCACAACCTTTTGTCTGGACCTATTGGCGATGTGTTTACTAGATTGCAGAGTCTGAAAACAATGTATTCTTTTTTCCACCTGTTTTTTTCTGTTTTCTACCTGTCTAATGTCTTTCTTTTATACTCCAATTTGTGTTTACTTTAAACTCAAATGATGGTTGATATAAAATCTTAACCTATCATGATAGGGATCTATCGAACAATATGTTCACTGGAGATCTACCAAAATCTTTTGAATCACTGACTAATCTTACCGAACTGTAAGTTATATGCCAGCTTAATCTTCTTTTGTTGTTGTTGTTGAATGCCCCTTCTTCTTTCAGCCATTATACAGCCTACAGGCATGTTACCATATGTTTATTTGGTCTCCGTACAGGTTCTTGGAAAATAACAGCTTTACTGGATCAGTGATATATTTGGCTGAGCTTCCACTAAATTACCTGTACGTGTATGAGGACTGGTTTCCACTACATTTTGCGGATAATTTTGATGTTTTACTGGTTACTCATATTTCTCAGGAACCTTGAAGGCAACCATTTTAGTGGAAGAATTCCAAGGCAGTTTCAGTCGATTCAAAATTTATGGTGAGTAATGCAATCTCAGGGGTGTTAGCTTGCATAAGCTAACAAATTATACTATGACCATTTTATTCTTTTACTTCTTAACAGGTTTTGGGGTAATAGATTCGACACAGCGGCCATGTACCCTCCGTGGAATTTCCCTTTGGACAGTGCTCCACATGAGCAAAATATTAGTAGCCCACCATCATCTCAGCAGAGTGCTATGGTGGACTACTCCTCCCCTGAAACAAGTGAAAGAAAGAAGAAAAAGCTAAGCCTCCTAGGAATATCTTCTGTGGTTGTTGGGGCAGCTCTAGTGGCAATCTGTGCCGCGGTATTCTTTGCAATCCACATTAAGCGATCTAATGCGAAAAAACTAGAAAGCTTGGACAGCAGTGATAGCACGCATCATTCTCATATAATCAGTCCAAGTATTGGTGAGAACTCCACTTTTTGGCATTGATGAGATGTGGGGAAATCAGTTGTACCTATCTCATTTATTAGTTATAACTAAACCTTTTCTCTTTCGTCCCCATATGTATATAGACTTTTCCACCGCTGCACAAACCGCAAGCCCACCATTCTTCAATATCAGCAGTCCATTCAGTATGGTCCCAAGGCGAAACCCCTCTGTTCCTATGACCAATACCGAGAACACAGCTAGAAGAAAAAGCTACGCAGGAGAACACAGATTTTCTATGAATTCAAAAGAGTATACAGTGGCAGAGCTTCAATTAGCTACCAACAGCTTTAGTGAAGAAAACCTTCTTGGAGAAGGGTCTCTTGGTCCTGTTTACAAAGCTGAGTTTCCTGATGGCCAAGTAAGTCTGTTACTTGCTATAGGTTTTTCTGTAATGTTCAAGTGACAATAAAATTCTATACAAGGTTTTATCAATGTTTTACTGAAATACTGTTCTTTTTTTTAAGGCTTTTGCTGTGAAAGTCATCAACATGGCATCATTGTCGTTCGATGAAGAAGAGAAATTTATGGATGTCATTCAGATGGCATCACAACTTAGGCATCCCAATATCGTAAGACTTATTGGCTACTGTGTAGAACATGATCAGCATCTTGTAGTATATGAATATGTGAGAAACTTGTCTCTTGAGGATGCTTTGCACAATGAAGTCTTCAAGCCACTGTCCTGGGGGTTACGTCTTCGTATTGCTCTTGGTATTGCTCGGGCTTTAAAGTAAGTATTCCATATGATTCACAAGAATTTATTTTCTTCAAATTCAGTGGCTGCAGGATTTACTATCATGAAGATAGTGTTATATATGGTCTGCTTATTTAAGGCTTCTTTGTTAATGGATCCTACCATGATTTTCCCCTTGTTTTTGATGGTTTCAATTATTATGATGTTTTCAGCTATTTGCACTCTTCATTCTCACCGCCAGCTTCTCATAGCAACATAAAGGCCGCCAACATCTTGCTAGACGACGAACTTAGGCCTCGCGTATGTGACTGTGGTTTAGCAATTCTAAGACCGCTTACAAGCAATTCTGCGAAAACTAAGGTAAGAACTTCAAGGAATAATTGGATGGGGTTCATGGAAACAGTAACTTAATAGTAAGAGCAACCATTCCTTTCTTTTATACTGGATTTAGCTTAAATTTTACAAGTACACTTGTATTTGCCGACAAAGAACCCGGGTCCATATGCTGAAAGAACAAGCAGGAAGGTAAATTGTATCAAACTGTTCACGGGGTGATAAAATCATAACATCAATCCATGAGAACGGAGTGTCTCTGCATGCAGTTGGCTTAAAATTATATGCATACAAGATGCAAAAACTTGAATTCCTCTACAAATGTGATTTACAGGCTTCTGAAATTGCTATCCCGAACACTGGTTACATTGCACCTGAACACGGGCAACCAGGGAGTGATAACACAAAGAGTGATGTATATGCCTTCGGAGTGTTGCTTTTGGAGTTATTAACAGCACGAAGACCGTCGGATAGGTGCTATATCCGATATCCTTGTTTTTACTTTTGTAGGCAAGGCAACTCTTTGATTTATTTTTCTTTCATCTCTTTGTTGATGTTTCAACACAGTTCAAAACCTCGAGATGAACAGTCTTTGGTGGAGTGGGCTTCGTTCCGTCTTCATGATAACGAGTCTTTGCAACAGATGGTTGATCCTGGCATTAGAAGAACATTTCCTGCCAGGTTTCTCTCCGGTTTTGCAGACATTGTGTCTCTATGCATTCAGGTATTGCAGATAGATAATTCATATTCATATTTACCAGTCAGGAAACTTGATGAAAACAGTTATTAGCGTATGTTGTCCCCTAGAATCTGATATGGTTACAAATTTGAATAATTTGTTGTTTATCTCAGATCACTTAGCCTAATCGAACTAGAATATAGTACTGCTTAGGCTCGACTACATTTACGCCTATATATGTTTGCTGATGCGTTTGAACGTCCAATGAGTGATACAGCCGGAGAAAGAATTCCGACCACCCATGTCTGAAATTATGGAAGCTCTGACACTTCTAATACAGAAGATGGGGATGACAAAGAGCAATGCAGCAACAGACAGAAGTGAAGGAGAACCGGTCTTCGACAGATCTTTCAGGTCAACTCAAACTCGCTTCGGGGGATCCCCAGCGGCTAGCTTGTCCATTGATGGTGCATAGTCCGGACTGACATTTATCCAGGGATGCACCAGTAACCAGTTCTTCTTCAGATGCCTTGTTATTTGGCAAACAGTTAAATTTTCTAGACTAGATTCTTAGATCAACAGTTAATTTTGGGTCGATTCTTTTGAGCTCATACTGACTCGTAGGTCCTTTTTCACCGGTGTTAAATACTTTTTTCCTTTAGATGAAGTTATGGACCAAGTAAGCATTCACCTCAAATAAACAGGTATTCGACTTCAGAAGGCGAGACCATCTTCTCGATGGCATCAGCTGTATACTGCTGCAGCAACTGCTTGGACTTGATTTTGCAAGGGAAGTGTGTCTTCATTCCTCAACTCCAGCAATCGCTGATTCAAAAATGCCTTCATCTGATAACACAACATTAAACCAAACATAAAGCTCTGAACGAGAAACATGATTTGATCTAAAGACAGAAATAATCACACCATAATGACTAGTATGCATGCATTAGATGAGTGTTTTACTTCTCTTATTTTGTTCCTACAGCAGAAAAAAGAGAAGTCATTATGCATCAATCCTAATTACATAGACTTGGTCACTAATGAACCCTTTTCTTTGAATAAGACATTAGCAAAAATATAAACAAATTTTACAGCCCAACCAGGTAGGTATTCCTGTAAGAGTAATTAGTATATATAAATCATCCAGAATCTTGTTTCTGTATTCAGTCTCCAAAAGTTGGCTCCTCTCCTCCCTGGTTCCTTGGGTAAGCTGAAATCATCAATCACATCAACACTAATGTCCCAGGATTAGATATTTGAAACAAATCATAGAGAGATTAACATGTGGTCAAAAGTCAAAAAAGGAATTTTATTAAAACAAATCATTTGTCAACCTATGCTCAAAGTTTGTGGCCAATAACACATCCTGCCACGCAGAATACATCACAGAGTCACATAAGAAACTGTCTTGCCTGTTTCATGTGCTGGTCACTATTCTGGTTTGCAGTGACGAATCCAGAAAAATATCATCACCTGAGCTAATATAAATAGAACAAAAAATTTACTAACAATTTATTATCTAGCCCTAATTTATTTGTGTAATTGTATCACTATTATTCAAGATAGATAATAATTTTTTAAAAAAAAAAAACTATTAATATTAGGGGTAAAATTTTGATACACAGGCTGTGTAAAACTAATTTTACACAAGTCTGCATATTTATACTATAAAACTCAAATCTTAAATTATTAACCCTAACCCTAAAAAACTAAATCATAAACTATATACCCTACATTCTAAGCAAAAACCTTAAATTCTAAATCCTAAAACCTAAACCCCTCAACTTTAAATAATAAAATATATCCCTAACCCTAAAACTAAAAAGCTCTTGTAAACTAAATAATGAATAAATGGTTCCAAACTAAATAATGAAGCAGTAAAAAAGAAACCAATAAGATGCCCTAACTTTCAGTTTTGATTGTTTGAAAACAATAGAACTAAAAAAAATTTGGTTTAGATGTTTAGGAAAACTAAGAAAAGAACTATAAAAAATACCCCACCTCTCAAAATTAGGATATTTAGGTATTAGTGAAATAAAAATAAAAATTGGCATGGGGTGGGCCCTGGCCCAGCCAGGTAAACCCACCCCTAGATTCGCCACTGCTGGTTTGTTAATTATCGGTATTAGGGGTGATAATGAGTCTGATCGACTCGCGAGTTACTCGGGCTCAGCTCGGTGAAAACTCGGTCAAAGCTCAGCTCGAGTGAGCTCGACTCGGGCTCAGGCTCAGCTTGAAACCTTAACAAGCCGAGCCGAGCCTCGTGAACAGGCTCGAAATCTACATATTCACTAAAAGTAATATATTTAGCAAAAGAAAAGCAATAAAATAGATTAGGAAAAATCTACTAAAAAGTAAATTAACTAAAATAAATTTGGCATTTTCTTTAGTTGGTTGTTGTTTGATTTTGTATTTTCTTTAATTATGTGTTTGTATTATAAGAATATTTATTGGTTATTTAGATTAATCTAATTTTTGACACTTTTTCCCCCTTTTCGGTCATTGAATTTCGTTTTAGTGTGGGTTATGAAATGAATTTTTAACGAATCTTTTATAAAAAAAACTATAGCAAAATTTTTCATTTCGATCCGAGTTGAGTCTGACGAGCTTCGAGCCTGAGCTGAGTCCAATAATATTGTTTTCGAACCGAGCTCAGCGAGACTTGAGCCCGAGCCGAGCCCAATTACACTGTTTCCGAGCCGAGCCGAGACTGGCCAGGCTCGGGCTCAGCTCGGCTTGTTATCGCCCCTAATCGGTAGGGCTCTTCTATCACCTATACAGTTCTCATGTGTTAGTTTATAGTCCTTTTAAGAAGCTCTAGTCTGATGGCTGGTGGTGAAGACTCAGATTTTCAGCATACAAAAATAAAGCTAAAATATGATAGGAGGCAATTTACTATGTGTTCGGAAATCGGAAGAAAGCGACGAGAAGTGGGGTAATGGGTTTGGGAACTTGGATTGCAATAAATAGTGAAAATTGTGTGTTAAAACACATATGAATGCAATATTCATGATTATATACCCATTTAATGGTGTGTTTGAAATTCCTATAGATATTCAACTATAATTACATTTTTTGAAAATATAATATTGATTTTATATTTACCGTATATTTGTCGGGCAAAACATAACTTCCCCCATCTCACAAACTTTTGACCAACTTTATTCCCAGAATCAACCACTTACGCCCTTTTGCATTGAGCTTTTGAAATTGTTCAATAATTGATCATAAAAATTGATTTAACATGAAAGAAACCGAAGTTTACTAATAATCGCCTTGTCCCTTCCCTATCACATATGTTACCCGAACTCAAAATAAGTCATAAACATGTATGCACCCAATAAGATATACTCTATTTAAAAAAAACACCCATATATTTGAAGGAGTACGTCCATATCTACAACCATATTAGCCAATGGTATAGCCGTATAGGTACACCAAACGTAAATAAATTGCCATCACCGTACTCCACAAGACCAAAATACAATAATAAAATTGCAGTTTATCTACTTTTCCAGCAATGATACCAAACAAGCAAGTGATACTTCATATGCAATAAATTAATAGCTTCGGTCAATGGCTAGTTCTAATCTACGTTCATAATAGATTAACACAAGATTTAAGGTTCGCATGCTGCTTGGGGTCGATATACCGATTAAATTTCAATCACAACCTAAAAAAATTACAATGAACATTGATTAATCACGATAAACTCAGTTTTAAAACAGAAACCATGTAGATAACATAAATTAACACAAATCCACAAAATCTACTGCCCTCGGGGGAAGGTTAAACATCATACCAGAACCCAACACCTGTTGTTGAACATAAACAAGAAACAAGCTCTATTTGTTTCTCTATCCCTTTTTTCCCATACCACCTCGGGGAAACTGCATGTGAATCACTCTTGTTCATAGCATGGAATCAGTTCTTGCAGGCAACCTCCTGAAGAAATTGAGAGGCACCGAAGGAAGCTTATGACGGAACCTTGGATGTCTCAAGATGTAAATTCCAGCTAGAAGCGCCACAACCTGGAAAGGTGTGACGTACAAAACGATAGCAGCAACTAGACAGAAAATCACGAACAAAGCAGTGGCTCTTGGGTCTCTCCAGCTTAAAAGCGATTGCAGCCTCTCACCCTGTGTAGCTAAATCACCAACCACTGTCTGAATTCTCCCAGCAATACTTCTCAACCGATCATATCTCATCCTGACGATATCAGATGGCCGGGAAGTTGGAAATGTGTCAAACTCTTCATCCAGTTCATCAGGATGCGCAGAATCTGCATGAGAAAGGCGTGTGTCCATGTGAGGAGGATGCCTTGGCCGCCATCTATAGTACCATACTCCAATCAAGAACAGGTAGAGGAAAATTGTTGGCAAAATAAGCTCAGGATAGAGGACCAGTATGATAAACAAGATGTGAATCAATACTGTTGTAATTGGGTTTTTCCAATTACAGATCTGATCAAACCATTTTCCAACAGCAATTAACCCACCCAATACATTCATAATTCTGAAAAAATTAGCTTTGCTTCTTCTCATACTCCACATGTGAGAACCAACATCTAGCATATACTCCACCACCTCTTTTCTCAATGGTGGCTCAGCTCGTCCTAGCCTCATTGACACAATCTGTGTGGCCTGGTGCCTCAAGCTATCAAGCTGGCTAACAGTCAATGGATGAAGGTAATGCATTTTTGGCAAGAGAGGATGCGAGTACATATGCATCATATTAATCAAGGAAGAACAAGAGAACCTCACAGCCATGTGAATTTCACCCATCTTCTTGACCCCATTTGGATGTAGCACCAGAAGTGGATAGGAGTGAGTGTAAACCCGATCAGTTTCAAGGGTAGAGAGTCGAATTCTCACCTTCCCGATCTTAGTATCCTTTGCTCCTCCAGCCTTATCTCCTCCATGCAAATGGCAATTATCGAACACCCCAATAGTTAAAACAGTGCAAGGATCAAAAACCTCCCACGTATACTGCTCATTCCATTTGGGTGCAAAGCTATCGATGATCGTCCTTGTTCGTACCCATTTTTGGCCATATTTTGCAACACAATAAGCATCAGTTGTCCCCCGTCCATCTTTTGTCTTCATTGGCATTAGGCCATGTGCATTAAGAATACCCAATTCCAAAACCCCAATGCTAGACTTCCACAACTGCTTTGCCGTTGGCCTAAGATCACTACTGTAATGGGTTGACTCATCCAGAACATGATAACCACCTTCCAAACAAATCCTCATATGAATTCTGCTGGCAAACTTGATTTCTTTCTTCTTCTCGCCTTCTATAATAACATGCTTCTCAAGATTATACCATCGACTATTCACAGTTTTATGATCAAGCCTCCTATCTACATATTGTAAAGGAATCGCACACTTCCCTAAAACTTCATCCTTATTAGGAGCAACCCTGTCTTCTACACTCAAAATTAGAGGCTCCTCAAAAGGCTCTGAAGCCACAAACATTAGATCTTCATTCCACATTGGATTAATACCCCTTGCCTGAGAAATCCTAGTCCTTAAAGCCTGATTTCCCAAGATAGCCTTCACAAAAACTTCAGGATACCGACCCTTATCACTTGGTTGCAAGTCCTGAGCCTCAATAACATTGACCCTCAAATACCAAAGCTTCGGAGAGAGATATACTTTTGATCGCATATTTGCGAGACCATCAGCACCACTAACAAAAGCAGCGTCGGAATGCCATGCTTCTGGAAATGCTTCATCAGCTTGAGTTCCCATCCAAACAGCCAACATCAACTCTCCCTTAACCTTATTTCCCTGCCTATCCTCCAACCTATACCACTGTGGTGCAAGTGGACTATCAGGCGGAACCCTTTTCGGTATCTCATTCAGATCAAAGAAAACCTTTCCGATAAAGTCATCCTTCACAACATCCTTGTCTTTAACTGTAACCTCAAGCAATGAAGCCTGAAGCCTATCTTTCGAAAAAGCAAACACCTGATTCCACTCAGGATTTGACTTCTTCTCAAAAAACCGAGTTTTACCCAAGTAGTTTCCAAGCTTTACTTCAACATAAGGATCACAACTACCTGTAACATCTTTCCCTGGCAAATCCTTCGCCTTGACAACCCGAACATACAAGTATTGCATCTGCTCTACCAAGTCATAAGTGCTCGTAAGCTTGTCGCCACTGACCTTCCCACCACCAAGGTGGGGCTTGGTCTCTTTGAGGGCAAAATCTTCGGGTGGAGGACGGGGCATCATCTTTGGAAACAAAGAAAGAGACCCAAGAAAAACCTAGAAATGAAGTTCAATAGTTAACTACATATCCCAAAAAAAATGTTCAACACTAACGTTAAATAACAAAATAAGGGAAAAATCAGTTCAATAATTAAAATGTTTTTTGAGAACCTAAAAGATCGGAACAAAAATAGCCGTTCATACGAGGGGATAAAAACTGAGTTTCCCTAAATGCTTGGGAAACGAAAAAATAGGCAACAAAAAAGAAAGAATATCCAAGCATCCAAACATTTAAAGCAACACCAAATATTATAAATGAAGTTACATCCATTTAATAATTAATTATATGAACTCAAAACGACAATAGATTAAAAATAAAAATTCAAAACCCAGTAACGGAAGAAAACTATGGTACACAAGGACTGTTCACGAACCTTACACGGATTTTAGATTGAGAATCGTAAACAGAGACCCCTTTCAACTTTCAGATCTACCAACTTTGATTCCTAAAAAAAATAGCAAAAATGCATGAAAATGAAGTTTTTAGGTCTAACTACCGTTAGATGTTAAAAAAAGGTGCAACTACAACTAATCCCTGTTTGGTTACTAAGAAAATGAAAAAAAAATGCAGATGCCTAACTTGTTTTTTCACTCTTAACTAACAGGCTGGAAACAACCATCCTAAATCATGGATCTGGTCTCGTCCTCCATAACCAACACTCATATCCATATGTGTACCCAAAACAACACAGCAATCATCGGTTACTACTTACATCCACCCTTGCACAACTATGAAAACACACCGCTAAGGAGAAAACACACACACAACCGAAAAAAAGTATCAGAATCACCAACAAAGTAAAAAAGAAAAAAAAAACACCAAAAGAGAGGAAATGTTTAGATTTTCGGTTTTTGGTTTTCTTAAAAATATACAAACGGTGAAGAGAAAGTGTAGTGGGAGAGGGAAAACATACTGAAAGTTACGGATGATCCAAAGGTAGACGGCGGCCAGATTTTAAGTTCCGAGCTTAAGTTGTAGAGTTAGAAAAATCTAGTAGTATTTTCTTTGTCGGAGAAATGGATGCCGGAAATGTCAAAAAGATGTCTAAAACAGGGGAGAGTGAAAAGGCAGATGGTTTGGCGTTGGAAGGCGGCCAACGGATACAACGCGGCGGCTGACGGTAGTTAACAGCGCTGGTTTTGGAGAATTCAGAGGTTCTGATTTTGAAGTGTCCAGATAAAAAAGAAGAGAGTTACAGAAAGAGAAAAAATAAATTATTTTGTATTTTATAGTTGGGTTCAAAAAGAAAAAAGAAAAAAAAAAAAAGCAGCAAAGCTGCGGGCCAACCCGCGGCTACACGAACCCGAGACCCGAGTCCATATGCGAGAAGAAGAAACAAGAAAGAGAATGAGAAGGGCTACATGCGTCAAAGACAGTATTCTTCCAATGGGTGTTTAAATAAAATCTTGATTTAGATATGGACGGATCTGCGGTACAACAGTTTAATTTAATAACGAAATTTAAAATGTTACAATATAATTAAAATATTATAAAAATATATAATATTTTAAGATGGTGATTTTTTGACAAATTTTAAAATTAATTTTTTGTTTCATGACAAATTTTAAAATTTATCATAGAAATACAAAAACTTAAAATATTATAAAAAAATATAAAATCTAAAGATATATTAATTAGTCTAGTGACTAAAGATGATTGTACAATAATATTTTAAATTTAATATTTTTAAATATTTTAATTATATCATTTTTTTAATATTAAATTAGTACGTGGAACCACTCACCCAACAGATAAAAGAGGACACTAGCAATGAATTAGCGTTGCTGCTGCACAACTGACGAGAGAGAAGGCAGGCAACAAAAAGAAAAAAAGAAAAGCAAGTTTACAGGCTGTAAAGGAAGAAGATAGTATAATATAATATTAATTATAAGAGACCGTATAGAAAAGAAAAGGTCCCCACCCCACTGCCCCTATCTACATGGGTGAGGCCTGAGGGCATATCCAGAGAATTCCAAGACCCATTTCTCCACTCACGTACAGTCAAATTTTGCTGTTAAAATTCAGACAGGCTCCGCTTTATAAGGCACTTTAACCCCCCACTTGTTTTCTTTTTCATCTTCCACATACCTTTAACTTTACATTGTATACTATTCAGTATTCCCCCAATTCACCATTCTCATCTCTTACACTCTCACTTCATTATCCTACCATAAACACAGTGTGACTCCATTAAATTTAAAATCAACAATAATAATTAAAATATATGTCGGTAATTCTTTTCTCTTATTTTTTTATATTAAATTCTTGTTTTCTTTTATATTTTAATTTTTTTTAGTTTTTATTTATCTTGTGGCACACTTTTACTTTGTCTTGTGGTACGTTATCATCTATCGTTGTGGTAGATCTGCGTTTGTGGATACATTTTTCATGATGTTTAGCTCTAATTTACGGATTATCGATGGTCTTCAGTAGTTTGATCCCCTTTTGTGGTTCGTTTGTCGATACAGTCAAATCTGATTTACGAAGCAACCTCCAAAATTGCTGATTTTGCTTACCACTCTTACTTCAATCCTGAAGCGTGTAGGTGGATAGATACGAGAAGTCTTGTTCTCTGATTCTATTTCTCTAGTGTTTTATTTTTATTATTGTTTTGCAGTCCATTGGACCTGTTTTGTTGTCTATTTGATCTATTTTAGGCCAAATAGATGCATAACGTTTTCTTTCGTGACTTATTTAAGGTTTTTCTGTGACAGACGTTATTTTTACTCGTTATCCAATGAAATACGAGTATGTATCATAGTTTTTCATTTTCTGAAATTAAAATTCGAAAATGAAGAAAAAATAATTAACCCATAATCTTTAATTTTTTTAAAAACCCTAATTCAAACCCTAAATTCTTTCACTTTAACCACTGATTCAACCACCACCGACCACCTCTGCCTTTATCAGACTCACTACTAAAAATCCTATCATCTTGTCGTCTAAAATTGACGAATGAACCGTCGACGAACGTCCAACAATAAAGAAAAAAGAGGCTTATTGGGTTTCGACCGACGACTAGAGGGGGGAATGTTGGTAGGTGAGGTACCTCACATTTGGGCAGTGAACGATGAACTATCGATGTGATTTGGGAATTTAATTGAAAGAAATTAAAACTTTAGACTTTAAAGAAATTCAAATTTCTAAAGAATTTCAGAAACTAAAAATATTAAAAAAATAAGTCACGTGTCATGTTCTGATTAGATAACGAATTTTTTGAACGACCGATGACGGAAAAACCTTAAATAAGTTACGGAAGAAAACATTAAGCACCTATTTAGCCTAAAATATAATTCATGTACTTATCTGAATAAAAATATATAATTTAAACACTTATTTAACGGTTAGATTTTTGGGTAAAGTACACAGATGGTCACTGAACTTTGGTACAAAAAACAAAATGGTAACCAAACTTTCAAAAATCACAAAATGACAATTAAACTTTATGTTTTATAACAAAATGGTAACTAGACGTTAAATGCCGTTAAGTGGCTGTTATAAACTTTGGTATAATAACACATTTAGTCCTTAATATTTATACATTCAATTAATTTAGTCTTAATTCGAAACAATTCACTAAATTTAGCCCTTGTTATTTACACATTCTTTCAATTTGGTCCTTAAAGCAAAATTCAAAAGTATGGTAACATGATAAATAATTACAATTAAATTTTTATAGGAACTCGAAAACTCGATTCGAATCGAAAAAATTTCAAATAAAGTTTGAGTTGTAAAATATGACGTGTCAACTCGAATAACTCGAAATTTTTTAACTCGACTCGATCGAACGCTCATCTCTATCTTAAGATATGACGCGTCAACTCGAATAACTCGAAATATTCGAATATTTTAAATTATTTTTTCCTTTTAAATCGAATATTTTTTAAAATAAAATATTTAATATTTTCATATTCAAATCACATCGAATATTTAATAACAACTTTAAATATTCGATTTAAAAGAAAAAAATGATTTAAAATATTTGAATATTTAATTAAATTTTTATAGGAACTCAAAAACTCGACTCGACTCGAATCGAAAAAATTTCAAATAAAGTTTGAGTTATAAAATATGACGCGTAAACTTGAATAACTCGAAAATTTTTGACTCGACTCGATCGAACGCTCACCTCTATCTTAAGATATGACGCGTCAACTCGAATAACTTGAAATATTTGAATATTTTAAATCATTTTTTTTCTTTTAAATCGAATATTTTTTAAAATAGAATATTTAATATTTTCATATTCAAATCACATCGAATATTTAATAACTAATTTAAATATTCAATTTAATTTAAAAATATTCGATTTAAAAGAAAAAAAATTCATTTAAAATATTCGAATATTTAATTAAATTTTTATAGGAAATCGAAAACTCGACTCGACTCGAATCGAAAAAATTTCAAATAAAGTTTGAGTTGTAAAATATGATGCGTCAACTCGAATAACTCGAAATTTTTTTGGCTCGACTCGATCTAACGCTCACCTCTATCTTAAGATATGACGCGTCAACTCGAAATATTCGAATATTTTAAATCATTTTTTCTTTTAAATCACATCGAATATTTAATAACTACTTTAAATATTCGATTTAATTTAAAAATATTCGATTTACAAGAAAAATTTGATTTAAAATATTCGAATATTTAATAAATATTTAAAGTAGTTATTAAATATTTGAATATTTAAAAGAAAAATATTTATAAAATATTTGAATATTTTCAATCATTTTTTTCTTTTAAATCGAATATTTTTAAATTGAATTGAATATTTAAAGTATTTATTAAATATTTGATGTGATTTAAATATTCTATTTTAAAAAATATTCGATTTAAAAGAAAAAAAATTATTTAAAATATTCGAATATTTCGAGTTATTCGAGTTGACGCGTCATATCTTAAGATAGAGATGAGCGTTCGATCGAGTCGAGTAAAAAAATTTCGAGTTATCCGAGTTGACTTGTCATATTTTACAACTCAAACTTTATTTGAAATTTTTTTTATTCGAATCGAGTTTTCGAGTTCCTATAAAAATTTAATTGTAATTATTTATCATGTTACCATACTTTGGAATTTTGCTTTAAGGACCAAATTGAAAGAATGCGTAAATAACAAGGGCTAAATTTAGTGAATTGTTTCGAATTAAGACTAAATTAATTGAATGTATAAATATGAAGGATTAAATGTGTTATTATACCAAAGTTTATAACAGCCACTTAACGGCATTTAACGTCTAGTTACCATTTTGTTATAAAACATAAAGTTTAATTGCCATTTTGTGATTTTTGAAAGTTTGGTTACCATTTTGTTTTTTGTATAAAAATTCAGTGATCATCTGTGTACTTTACCCTAAATTTTTTGTTTAACATAAAGTAATACCTGTCTTTGAACATGGCTTCATAAAGAATGAGAATCAAAATTGCAGCATTTAAGAAGGAAGAATGAAATCCCAACTGAATTACATAACATCAACCAAAGTTGATGATCCAACCAAAATCAATTACTATTTACTTCCAAGGATACGAAGAAGAAAGCGAGAGCCAGTATTTGCTTTTGCTGTTGCTTTTGCTTTTGCCTTTGCCTTTGGGATCTAATGAATCTGGGAGAGAATACTCCCTCTCCTTTTCTTCTCTGTACCTGTTTGTGGCACAGTGAAAGTGGGTCCCCATTGTTTTAGTTGAATTGTCAGAATCAACCCCTTGTTGGGGGTTGGGGACTGATAAATGTGGGGTCATTTCAAACCAAATTCTTTTTTCACTTCTCTGTGGCCGAAAGTGAACCGGGTTTGAAGAAATAATACTGTGTATATGTTCGTTTTTTTATTTGGGTAAACTATACTAATGACCACCGAATTATAAGGTTGGTGTCGATTTAACCACTATATTTTCAATTGTGTTAAATATACTACATAACTATTTAATTGGTTTTAATGTAGCCACCTGCCGTTAAATCCTAACGGGAAGATGATGTGGCAATTAAAAACAAATTGGTATAATTACACATTTAATCCCTATTACTTACGCATTCTATCAATTTAGTCCTAATTTTTATTTAATAAAACAATTAATTATTTATTTAAGTGATGCCACATGTCAACACCTCATTGGATGACTTTAACTATTTATTTTGAGTTAATAATTTTATTTTACCCCTCCAATGAGGTGGTGACACGTGTCACCACCCATTAAAGGAAGAAAATAAATTTTACTCTACAATGAGAGTGATAAGGTTCGAACCAGGGTCCTCCTGGAAAGAGGTGTGTTTGATTACCATCAAACCAAACACACATTTATGATTTGTTATACAACATTTATTATGTATGTCGAAGTCAGACTATATGTGTTTGCTCACTCCTGTACCGAACAGTGAATCTTTCTACGGACTATCGAGAAATTCACAAGATTTGGCCTGACACAATCCGACCATCCCACCAGCTTCCATTATCTCCATTCTCATTGAATAACAAAAGTAGAAGGCTGTGAAGGGATAAACACAAAACACTGCTTGCTTTGCCAAATTGTTGGCTTAAGATTATTTATTCTTTCCATTTCAAAACTGTAGATCCTGCATACAAATTCCACAGATAAAATATAGTACTTAGCCAAGGGTTCTGCATTAAAAAAAGAGGAGGGATATGTAATTAAGAGCCAAATGATCAGATAATTGTAGTCTGATGTTTCTAGTCTACACTATATTTGATTTCAGAAGAGGATATCATCATCTCAATGGCTCTAAACCAGATATTAAATTCAACAAAAAAAAATTACAGAGCTGAGGGAATAAAACCAAAGCAGAAGGCTCAGAAGGATCCATTGGTGATTTTCTAATCACGACAGGGATATAAAAACCCTTCATGAAATAGGTAGGTTTCAACATCACAGCCTTCTACTTTTGTTATTCAATGAGAATGGAGATAATGGAAGCTGGTGGGATGGCCGGATTGTGTCTGTGAAGGCCAAATCTTGTGAATTTTTTGATAGTCCGTGGGAAAGGTTTACTGTTCGGTACATGAGTGAGCCAAACACACACAGTCTGACTTCGAAATACATAATAAATGTTGTATAATAAATCACAACTGTGTGTTTGGCTTGATGGTAAGCAAGCACACCTCTTTCTAAGAGGACATTGGTTCGAACCCTACCACTATCATTGTAGAGGAAAATTAATTTTTTTCTTTTAATGGGTGGTGACACGTGTCACCATCTCATTGGAGGGGTAAAATAAAATTATTAACTCAAATATAAATAGTTAAAGTCATCCAATGAGGTGGTGACACGTGGCATCACTTAAATAAATAATTAATTGTTTTATTAAATAAAAATTAGGACTAAATTGATAAAATATGTAAGTAATAGGGATTAAATGTGTAATTATACCAATTTATTTTTAACGGCCACATCATCTTCCTGTTAGGATTTAACGGCATGTGGCTACATTGAAACCAATTAAATAGTTATGTGGTATATTTAACACAATTAAAAATATAGTGGTCAAATCGACACCAACCCTATAATTCTGTGGTCATTAGTATAGTTTAGCCTTTTTATTTTTAAAAGTTATATTTTGTTAGTGCTCGTTTAAATTTTTAATATTATTTTTTTTGTTTAGTGTTCGCGAATATGTTCGTTTAAGTGTTTATAAACATATTTGTTTATGAAAAATTTTACAGCGCTCGACGAGCACCAATGAGCATCACTAACGACGAGCACCGATGATCACTATTAATTTAATTTATAAAGATCTAAACTCTGAAAAACTCAACGTATGATTATAAATTATTTAAAAATTAAAAGATAAATTAATTAAAACATATTATTTTATTTTTATTTTTAAATAAAATAACCCTAAATTATAAAATTCTAATTTTTGTTTATTGAAAATTTAAGTTGTTCTCGTCGATGCTCTGCCGCCGCTATCCTGTCGTCGTTAAGAGTCGAAACCATGTTGTGTGTGCTTTTAATGGTCAATCCTCAAGCCTGCAAAGAAATACTATTTCCGTTACATAATTTGAATTCACGGCCTTCTTTAATTTCAATCATTTTTGTGTTTAATTTTAATGGACAAAAATGAGCAAAGGTATTTTAAAGGTAATTTAGGGTGGCAGCTTGAATTTTAAATAAGTAAAAATTAAAGTTTTATAATTTAGGGGTATTTTAATTAAAAATAAAAATAATATAATATATTTTAATTAATTTACATTTTAATTTTTAGATAATTTATAATTATACGTCGAGTCCTTTAAATTTTAAATCTTTATAAATTAAATTAATAGTGTTCATCGGTGCTCGTTATTAGTGGTGCTCAACGATGCTCGACGAGCGTAGCAGACTCATCCTTTGTTTATATGTTCAAAAATATTAACTAAACAAACAAAAAAATAAAACGAACTCCGAAGTTATAAAATTGGGAAATTAATCTATTAGTCCTTAATCTCCTCATGCTTTTGAGTTTGAACTCCAAAGTTCAGCGTGTTTAATTTAGTCCCTAGCTTCATCAATATTTAAAATTAAAAAATAAAACGAGCTTATAAACGAGCAGATAAATAAGTTTGTTCGTGAACATAAGCAAACCGAACACATTTATATTCATGTTCGTTCGTTTATTATACGAACATAAAAAAATTGTTCATGCTCATTTATTTAGTTTAGTTAAGAGACACAAATGAACATTATACAAACAGTTCGTCAAACGCTCTGTTCATTTAGTATTTTATCCACTAAGATACTTTGATTCATTCAGGGGTAATGCTGGAATTTCACCACATTTTGTACTCTTTCGACGTGTTTCTTTCTCTCTGTCGACAATGGAATGTTTGAAGGCGGTTATTTAAAGTTTAAACAATAATATAATCCCCTCATTATGCAACTTCAAATGAATGTTTTGAAAAATAAAATATTATATGTACTACGTGTGTGTGAAGCTAAAAAAAAAATTGTGTTTAAAGAAATAGTGAACTACGTTCAAAAAATAAGGTTAATGGGTAAGTGTGTCAATTTATTTAAGAGTAAATTACACTCGTGATCATTGAATTAATTGGGAATATTTATTTTGACCACTGAACTATCGAACTCGTCAATTAGATCATCAAACTTATTCAATTGACCTATTTTGACCACCTCCGTTAAAAAATTAACGAGGGAGTGACGTGGCAGTTAATGGAAATTTGTAAAATTTACATATTTAGTCCATGTTATTTACTTATTAAATCAATTTGATCATAATTTTATTTTAATTAAATAAAATCAATCAACCAATCAGATGATGACATGTGTCATCACCAAATTGGATAAAATTAACAAATTTGGAAAGATGGCACTAGGGTGAATCAAGCCTAGGACAAGTGGGTTTAAACCCACACCTTTACCACTGCACCAAGCCTCTCTCAATGACATGAATCGCACCATTTTTTATACATATGTTATAATGCAGTAAATGTTAGAGAAAAAGGAAGTAAAAATGGTTGAAAGGAGATCCGAACCTAGAACACTTGGGATGTGTATAATCACACAAATATTTAATTTAATTTAAATGTAAAAACTATTAAATATTTGATTTAAAAGAAAAGAAATTCGATTTAAAATATTTAATTTTTTTTTCATATTTAAATTAAATAGAATATTTATTAAAATATTAAATATTTGATTTAAAAGAAAAGAAATTTGATTTAAAAAATGTTTGAATATTTTAAATCGAATTAAAAATACTTTAAATATTTGATTTAATTTAAAATACTTTAAAATTTTGATTTAATTTAAGTACTTTAAAATTTTGATTTAAAATATTCGAATATTTTTTAAATCAAATTTCTTTTCTTTTAAATAATATATTTTTTAAATCAAATATTTAATACTTTAGTAAATATTCGATTTAATTTAAATATAAAAAAGAAAAATATATTCAAATATTTTAAATCAAATTTCTTTTCTTTTAAATCAAATATTTTTAAAATCGAATATTTAATAATTTTTAAATTTAAATTAAACCGAATGTTTGTGTGATTATACACATCTCAATTGATCTAGGTTCGAATCTCCTTTCAACCATTTTACTTCTTTTTTCTCTAACATTTACTACATTATAACATATGTACATAAAATGGTGTGATTCATATCATCGAGAGAGGCTAGGTGCAGTGGTAAAAGTGTGGGTTTAAAACCCACTTATCTTAGGTTTAATTCACCCCAACGCCATCCTTTCAAATTTGTTATTTTCCTTGAGGGATAAAAATATATTAAATATTAATTAAAATAAATTAAAGTTTGAGTAAATTTATCTAATTGGGTGATAACATGTGTCATCATTTGATTGGTTCGTTGATTTTATTTAATTAAAAATAAAATTAGAATCAAATTGATTTAATAAGTAAATAACATAGACTAAATGTGTAATTTTACAAATTTTCGTTAACTGCCAAGTCACCCCTTCGTTAGTTTTTAACGGTGGTGGTCAAAATATGTCAATTGAATAAGTTTGGTTGTCTGATTGACGAGTTCGATAGTTTGGTGGTCAAAATAGGCATCCTCAATTAGTTCGGTGGTCACTAGTGTAGTTTACCCTTTATTTAATTTAAAAATGAATATAAATATTAGGTAAAGTACACAAATGGTCACTAAACTACCCTAAAAATACAAAATGGTCACCAAACTTTCAAAGGTTACATAAGGGGCATTAAACTTTAGTTTTTGTTACAAATTAGTCATTGAGTCGTTTACTGTTGTTAATTGGGTGACATGACAGTTATGAAAATTTGTATAACAACACATTTAATCCTCAATATTTAAACATTCAATCGATTTAGACATCAATATTGAGGATTAAATTAGGACTAAATTGATTGAATGTGTAAATATGGAGGATTAAATGTGTTATTATTCAAATTTTCGTAACTGACACGTCATTCAATGAACGGCAGTTAACAACTCAGTGATCATTTTGTAACAAAAAATAAAGTTTAATGCCGGTTATGTAACTTTTGAAATTTTGGTGACCATTTTATATTTTTTAGAATAGTTTAGTGGCCATTTGTGTACTTTACCCTAAAAATTATTGTGTACTTAAATAATATTTTAAAAAATATATTAAAATAAGACTAAACCTATTCAACATGTTAAATATCATGAGTTTACCGGTCGAATCTGGGCCCAATGCTTTATTTCTGTCCTAGTTTGTTGAGTTGATCAAACAATTGCAAATGGCCAAGTGGGGGTGAATTGGCAATAAAAATTTTGGTGGGAAGAATGAGTGAAAAATAAAAATTGACACAAGTAGTTAGAGTGATTCAAGTTCTCCAAATGAACTCTACATCCACTACCTTAGTTCCCACTAAGGATTTTCAACCAATTCACTACTTGAATTCTTCCTCTTTTCTTGGATGAGGAGGTAACCTTACAAATTCGATTAAGCTTTCTACCCAAAGCTTAATCCACTCAATTTACAAAGAGAAGTTTTGGTAAACTCAAATGATTCCTCTCAAAGGATAAATGTCTACCCAATTACAATTTCAATCACCCCAAACTCACAATACAAAATGACAATTGAAAACACTAGAGTTGGGTACAAGAATTTGACTTTGAATAGCACAAGGGTTTGGATTTTTGCTTTGATGATGCTTGTAGGTTGAATAGTTGTTGCTGACCTTCAAAGGACTTCAATTTATACCTCCTCTATTAATTCTAGCTGTTTGGGTGGTTGGGGACTTGAATAGAGCCGTTGGAACCCTCTCTCACCACCATAAATGCACTTCTGCAGCTATCCGTATCGGTACACGGGGAGCCGTATCGATACCTGTCTAAGAAAAGAAAGAGCCGTTGTGCACAATAAATAGGGGGTATCGAAACGGCTAAGACCGTATCGATACCTTTTTCTCGACATAGCTCACTGGAAGTTTCCGTTTCGATACGAGGGTTTAGCGTATCGATACGAGTCAACTACCAATTTAAAATTTGGTTACCTAACAACTGACACCAACGGTCGAAATATTTAAACCGACTTGAATTTAAAATTTGTTAAAACCATATCGATACAGGTGAAGTCGTATCGGTACGCCATTCAAACTCTTTTAGACTTTTACAAAGGAGCGTATCGATACAGATGGAATCTGTTTCGATACGGTGTTTCGATACGGTTAAGTGCGTATCGAAACGAGTTCCGGTAGTGGCCAACTTTGTAAAAAAGGTATCGATACGGCTGGAAGCGTATCGATACACCTGGACGGTTTTCAATAGTTTGGCCTTGGAACACTTAGAAAATATTTTGAGTTTAAGTTTCTCAAATCAGTTTTAAAGTGTTGGTGATTTAAAATTTATTAAGGGACTTATAAAACAATTCTAAGTTTTTCAAATTGATCCTTAAAGATTTAATTATATCAAAATCAAACATAGGTTCACAATCTCCCCTTTTTGATATAAAAAAACTAAAACTTAAAATTTTTGACACTTTGAAAAACTTTGCAAAGTTAACTCCCCCTTAATATAAACTAGGTAACTGTTAAGTTGAAATCAAAATTTTTAAAATGTTGTGAGCTAGCTTCTCTTCCCCTTTTTGTTAGATCAAAAATATTGAGACTATAGAAAAGTGCATAACATAGGCAAAGGTATAAATAGGCAACATAAATATTATTAAGCTCAATGATAAAGCATAACATCAACTTAAAAATCCAACATAACATAAAATCAAAGCATAGGTTTAAAAATAAAACAAACTTAGTCCTAAAAGCATGAAACAAAAGTGCATAGATAGAAATATCCTAGATGATATGCATGAGATGCAAGGAGAGGCTACTAGGCATCATCATCACCGTCTTCATCATCTTCATCGTCAACTCCAATTGGATCATCGTTCCTCATGCTATTGCGCCACTCATCATGGAAAGCGGAGAAGGAAATATTCAAAGAGTTATGACCGCTTTCAAGAGAGATTAGGCGATTCTTCATGGTTGTCATCCTTGTGTCAAAGCTTGTTTCAAGTGCGGTAAGTCGATTTCCCATTTCCATGCGCAACCCCGTGAATTGCTCATTAAGGAAGGTCATAAGAGCATCCATGGAAGGTTGAGGAGGAGGTGGAGGAGCTTGATCACCTTGAGGATTTTCCAATTCGGCTGCGGCCTCGGGTGGTAGCTCGGAAAGACGTAACCAACTTCCATTAAAATAATGGAACTTACCCCGTGCAAGAGAGCGTTCATCAATAGGATCGGTGAGGGGAGTTGGGAAGTCAAACGAGCAATCAATATCTTTTTCACAAAGTAATAGCTTAGGGTCGTACCATAGGTGAAGGAGGTGACGAGAGAGGTGTGACGATGTTGCACAAGATATCTCCGCAAACATGATTCGAGCAAGGTTTGGACGCTTTCTCTCACGGAAGCAACGGATCCAAAAATCATCCACTTGACGGATGGTAGAGTACTTTCCTCCGGAAGGCCTAAACCACCAAGACACCATCAAATGGAGGATCCGATCTTGAGCATTGAGGGCGGTGACAGAGCCACTAAGAACATGGCCTAAAGCATTCTCATCATCAAGGCCTTCATCCTCCAAATTAAAAACTTCACATATAGACTTCACATCAAGGAGGATTTTCTTGCCCATTAGATAAGAACTAACTCCGGTAACAACCCCATTACGATTAGCAAGACATTTGGCATTAGTGTAAAAGATCAAAACCAAAAGACGGTAATAAAAACTGGGAATGGAGAGAAAATCCATAAAATTCCAAAGTTGGAGCAAAAGAAGATATTCAAATTTGAATCGCTCCGAGTTAAGAAAAGGAATAGATATTACCCTTTCCGGACGAATCTTGTAGTTTTCGAATTGACGAAAATATGTGAAAGATCCGGGGGATTCAAAGGAATGTTCATAGATTTGGGTGTAGTTTGGACGTGCAACCTCTCCGGGATTGGATGATTCACCGGTTTGAGAAACCCGCGATCTCTTCCTAGATTCCTTGGGTGCCATGAACTAAAAGAAAAACATGCATTTAGATTCCTTCATTGAAGTCAAGGATCAAGGAAAAAATTTTGAAAATAAAATTTAAAGAAGAGATTTTGGAAAACAAATTTTTTTTTAAGAAGATGAACATAAAAGCAAAACAAAAAAATTGAAAAAAAAGAAGAAAGTGTTTTACCTTGATAGGGATTTGAGAGAATGAAGAAAAATCTAGCACCAAATTTGATGAGAAAGATCTTAGAGCTTTGCTTGATGGAAACCCTCTTTAAGATTTTTGAGTTGTGGTGTGAAAATATGAGGGAGGAAGAGCCTATTTATAGGCAAAAACGGCTAGGGCTTTTAGGGTTTGAAGAATTTTAGTTTTGGTAAAAGTTTAAGACTTTAAATGCCAAATTAAAAGATGTCTGCGCAATCGAGTATCGATACGCCTGAGGGTGTATCGATACGGGGGTAGAAACGTCATTTCCTTAAAAATGCCTGTTGGAGAATCGTATCGAAACGGATGCAATCCGTATCGAAACGATTGAAGCTCGTATCGATACGGGTTTAACCGTATCGATACCTGTTTGAGGCTAAAAGAGGTCTGGGAAGGTTAATGAAGTACACGTATCGATACGCGTAGAACCGTATCGATACCCTATGCCCAGAAATACATCTTTAGGCCTAAAGAACAACCATAGGCTCGATTTTAACATCTCCTAAAGGAATGAAAATGATGAATGAACAGTTCTAAACATATTTGAATAGAATCATACTCCCCCTAACTATAGGCATGGACATTTTCAAGAGTTACAACACACAAACATGCAATTTCACAAGATCAAGCAATTTTAAGCACAAAAAGGTCCTAAAAGGTCAAGATAGGCTAGCTAGACCTAACTCTCTTCTAAGGGACCAAAAACGCTCTTTATCTAAAGGTTTTGTAAATATATCCGCTAATTGGTTCAAGGTGTCAACAAATTCAATAACATCATTTTTCAAAACATGATCTCTAATAAAATGATGTCTAATTTCTATGTGTTTAGTTCTAGAGTGTTGGATGGGATTCTTAGTGAGACAAATGGCACTAGTGTTGTCACACTTAAGGGGTATGGTTTCTACTTCAACACCATAATCTAAGAGTTGTTGCTTCATCTAAAGGACTTGAGCACAACAACTCCCTAAGGATATGTATTCCGCTTCGGTGGTAGATAAAGCTACACTATTTTGTTTCTTAGAGAACCAAGATACGAGCATACTACCTAAGAATTGGCATGTCCCGGAAGTACTTTTCCTATCTATCTTACATCCCCCATAATCTGCATCCGAATAAGCATGAAGGCTAAAGGAAGAATCTTTAGGATACCAAAGGCCTAAGGTAGGTGTGTCTCTAAGGTATCTAAAAATTCTCTTAATGGCAACTAAGTGTGATTCTCTAGGACTAGCTTGAAACCTAGCACACAAGCAAACACTAAACATGATATCCGGTCTACTTGTGGTAAGGTAAAGCAAAGAACCTATCATGGATCTATAAAGCTTAGAATCAACACACTTACCTCCTTCATCTTTGTCAAGCTTTATGGAAGAACTCATAGGTGTGGCTTGAGGTTTTGCATTCTCCAAGCCAAACTTTTTGAGCATATCATTCACGTACTTAGCTTGATTTATGAAGGTGCCATCTTTCCTTTGTTTGATTTGGAGTCCCAAAAAGAATGAGAGCTCCCCCATCATGCTCATCTCGAACTCACCTTGCATTAGCTTAGAAAATTCTTTACAATAACACTCATTAGTAGAACCAAAAATGATATCATCAACATAAATTTGAACTACTAAGATGTCATTGTTATATATTTTTATGAAGAGTGTGGTATCCACCTTTCCCTTTTCAAAACCATTTTCAATTAAGAAATTTGAAAGTCTCTCATACCAAGCTCTAGGAGCTTGTTTTAAACCATAGAGAGCTTTTGTAAGTTTAAACACATGGTTTGGAAATTTTGAATCCTCAAAACCCGGTGGTTGTTCAACATACACTTCTTCATTTATAAAACCATTTAAAAAGGCACTTTTCACATCCATTTGAAAAAAGCTTGAAATTATGATAACATGCAAATGCAAGCAACATCCTAATAGCTTCCATTCTAGCTACGGGTGCATAGGTCTCATCAAAATCAATTCCCTCTTCTTGGGTATAGCCTTGAGCAACAAGCCTAGCCTTGTTTCTCACTATATTACCACTTTCATCTAATTTATTCCTAAAAACCCATTTTGTACCTATAGTAGATTGATTATTAGGCCTTTCAACTAATGTCCAAACTTTACTTCTCTCAAATTGATTTAATTCCTCTTGCATGGCCAAAATCCAAAAATCATCTTTTAAAGCTTCTTTAATATTTTTAGGCTCAATGCATGAAAGAAATGCAACATGATTCATTAATTTGAGAGAGGATCTAGTAGTTACCCCCTTGGATGGATCACCCAAGATTTCACCACCTTTGATATAGTTTAACTCCCTTGGGTAAGACACCTCCCTTTCCTCAAGAGCCAAATCCTTCAAGGCTTCAAGAGGTAGATATTGTGCATCCTCATCTTTAGTTGGAACCTCATCCACCTTTGACGTTTGTCCTCCATCAATGGCATCAAGGATTCCTACATCATCATCATCACAAGATTCCTTCCTCGGAAGGAGGTTATCATCGAAAACAACATGTGTAGACTCTTCAACTACTAGAGTTCTTTTATTAAATACACGATAGGCTTTAGAGTTTAAAGAGTACCCTAAGAAAATAGCTTCATCACTTTTAGCATCAAATTTACCTAAGTTTTCTTTACCATTATTCAAAACAAAACACTTGCAACCAAAAGAATGAAAATAGCTAATGTTAGGCTTCTTAGATTTTAAAATCTCATAAGATGTTTTCTTCAAAATCGGCCTAATCATTACTCGATTTATAATATAGCAAACGGTGTTTGTGGCTTCCGCCCAAAAATATTTAGGTAAATTATTTTCGCAAAGCATTGTTCTAGCCATTTCTTCTAAAGTTCGATTTTTCCTCTCAACTACCCCATTTTGTTGAGGAGTGCGAGGTGCGGAAAAATTGTGGCTAATCCCATTTTCATTTAAAAACTCATCGAAACCTAGATTTTGAAATTCGGTTCCATGATCACTTCTAATGTGAGAAATTTTAAGTTCAAGATCATTTTGAGTTATTTTAAAAAATGTGATGAATTTTTCTAAAGCCTCATATTTTGTACTTAAGAATAGAACCCAAGTAAACCTAGAGAAGTCATCTACAAGCACAAAAGCATATGATTTTCCACCCAAGCTCATTGTTCTAATAGGCCCAAAAAGATCCATATGAATCAATTGTAAACATCTACTAGTAGAGACATCATTAATGGATTTAAAAGAGGTTCTATGTTGTTTACCCTTTGAGTATGCATCACAAATTTTATCATTAGAAAATTTAAGTTTGGGTAAACCTCTAACTAGATTAAGGGGAATTAATTTTTCTAAGACACTCATGCTAGCATGTCCTAATTTTCTATGCCAAAGCCATGAGTCATGTTCATCATGTGCAACTAAGCATGTATGAGATGAATGAATGTCATCTAGATGCACCATGTATATGTTCCTTATGCGATGACCAATGAGCATTAGTTGATTTGTTTTAATGTTTACAATTTTGCAACCACTTTTATCAAATAAAACATTAAAAACTTTGTCACATAATTGACTAATATTCAATAAGTTATGTTTAAGACCGTTGACATACAAAACATTTTCAATGAAAATAGAAGAGTGATTACCAATGGAGCCTATTCCTTCAATGTGGCCTTTGGAGTTGTCACCGAAAGTTACCACTCCACCACTCTTTGGCTTTAGTTCCACAAATCTACTCTTGTCACCGATCATATGTCTTCAGCATCCACTATCAAGGTACCAAGAATTTTGGCTTGAAGCTTTAGCCTTGTAGCAATGCTCCCCCTACAAACAAAGAAATTAGGCCTTGATTTTTGGTACCCAAATCATTTTGGGTCCACGAGTGTTAGCCTTCAAAATTTTGGTTCCCTTAGGAATCCAAGAAGCAATAGCATTCATGTTATTAGAAATAATGAGTTCCTTAGGAACCCAAACACTCCTAACTCTTTGACCTCTAGATTGCTTATTAAAATTTATTTGTTTAGGAATAAAGGGTTTTCTTTTTACATATTGGGATTTAGAATGATTTCCTTTTTCAAAATTGTTTTTCCCAATAGCAATTGATGTTTTAAGATTATCCACTTCCTTTGTGTGATAATCTTGAAAATCGGAAAGAAATTTTTCAAGTTCAAGATTTTTTGTTTTAAGATCATTTGAAAGATTTACTAAAAACAAAACTTTCTTTTCCAATTCGGAGTTAGCTTTAGAAAATGTCTCATTTTGATTTTTCAAATCGGAAATGGTTTTCTTGTTTTTCAAAATGGATTCTTTGTATTTTCCTACTAACTCATCGTAAACCTCTTGCAATTCATCATAAGCATCTTGAAGCTCATCAAAAGTAAAATCGAAATTGGATAAGTTAGAATTTACCTTTGGTTCATCATCAATGGCCATGAGACATAGATTGGCCACTTCCTCCTCTTCCTCGGATGACTCATCGTCACTCCAAGTTGCTATTTGAACTTTGAGCTTGTTCTTCTTCCCAAAGCTCTTCTTCTTCAATTGAGGACATTCGGAACGGATGTGACCCGGCTTCTTGCATTCATAGCAAGTGATTTGGTCCTTCTCCTCTTCCTTACTCTTACTCTTGAAGTCTCCCTTTCTAATAAACTTTCTTCCACGATTTGACTTCATGAACCGAGTAAACCGTTTGGCCAACATGTCCATCTCCTCATCTTCATCTTCACTTGAATCGCTTTCTGGATGTGAAGTTTTTAGAGCGATTCCCACTTTCTTCTTCTCAACCTCCTTCTTCTCAACTATCTTCTTCTCGATAGTTTGGTGGTCAAAATAGGCATCCTCAATTAGTTCGGTGGTCACTGGTGTAGTTTACCCTTTATTTAATTTAAAAATGAATATAAATATTAGGTAAAGTACACAAATGGTCACTAAACTACCCTAAAAATACAAAATGGTCACCAAACTTTCAAAGGTTACATAAGGGGCATTAAACTTTAGTTTTTGTTACAAATTAGTCATTGAGCCGTTTACTATTGTTAATTGGGTGACATGACAGTTATGAAAATTTGTATAACAACACATTTAATCCTCAATATTTAAACATTCAATCGATTTAGACATCAACATTGAGGATTAAATTAGGACTAAATTGATTGAATGTGTAAATATGGAGGATTAAATGTGTTATTATTCAAATTTTCGTAACTGGCACGTCATTCAATGAACGGCAGTTAACAACTCAGTGATCATTTTGTAACAAAAAATAAAGTTTAATGCCGGATATGTAACTTTTGAAATTTTGGTGACCATTTTATATTTTTTAGAATAGTTTAGTGGTCATTTGTGTACTTTACCCTAAAAATTATTGTGTACTTAAATAATATTTTAAAAAATATATTAAAATAAGACTAAACCTATTCAACATGTTAAATATCATGAGTTTACCGGTCGAATCTGGGCCCAATGCTTTATTTCTGTCCTAGTTTGTTGAGTTGATCAAACAATTACAAATGGCCAAGAGGGGGTGAATTGGCAATAAAAATTTTGGTGGGAAGAATGAGTGAAAAATAAAAATTGACACAAGTAGTTAGAGTGGTTCAAGTTCTCCAAATGAACTCTACATCCACTACCTTAGTTCCCACTAAGGATTTTCAACCAATTCACTACTTGAATTCTTCCCTTTTTCTTGGATGAGGAGGTAACCTTACAAATTCGATTAAGCTTTCTACCCAAAGCTTAATCCACTCAATTTACAAAGAGAAGTTTTGGTAAACTCAAATGATTCCTCTCAAAGGATAAATGTCTACCCAATTACAATTTCAATCACCCCAAACTCACAATACAAAATGACAATTGAAAACACTAGAGTTGGGTACAAGAATTTGACTTTGAATAGCACAAGGGTTTGGATTTTTGCTTTGATGACGCTTGTAGGTTGAATAGTTGTTGATGACTTTCAAAGGAATTCAATTTATACCTCCTCTATTAATTCTAACCGTTTGGGTGGTTGGAGACTTGAATAGAGCCGTTGGAACCCTCTCTCACCACCATAAATGCACTTCTGCAGCTATCCGTATCGGTACACGGGGAGCCGTATCGATACCTGTCTCAGAAAAGAAAGAGTCGTTGTGCACAATAAATAGGGGGTATCAAAACGCATGTAGGCGTATCGATACGGGGTATCGAAACGGCTAAGACCGTATCGATACCTTTTTCTCGACATAGCTCACTGGAAGTTTCCGTTTCGATACGAGGGTTTAGCGTATCGATACGGGTCAACTACCAATTTAAAATTTGGTTACCTAACAACCGACACCAACGGTCGAAATATTTAAACCGACTTGAATTTAAAATTCGTTAAAACCGTATCGATACGGGTGAAGTCGTATCGGTACGCCATTCAAACTCTTTTAGACTTTTACAAAGGAGCGTATCGATACAGATGGAATCTGTTTCGATACGGTTAAGTGCGTATCGAAACGAGTTCCGGTAGTGGCCAACTTTGTAAAAAAGGTATCGATACGGCTGGAAGCGTATCGATACACCTGAACGGTTTTCAATAGTTTGGCCTTGGAACACTTAGAAAATATTTTGAGTTTAAGTTTTTCAAATCAATTTTAAAATGTTGGTGATTTAAAACTTATTAAGGGACTTATAAAACAATTTTAAAATTTTCAAATTAATCCTTAAAGATTTAATTATATCAAAATTAAACATAGGTTTCACATAGTTGATCCTGATTTGACATTACAAGTATATTGATTTTTTTTCACGAATAACCGAATACCACAATATTTGGCTTAAATTGGTAACAAAAAGATCTTATTCTCATTTTTAATTTATATCTTTTAATTTCAAATTTATTTTAGAATTTAATGTTTATTTATGTGTAAACTACATAAATGGTCACCGAACTTTTATAATTTTTTTTTATTTTGATCATTGAACTTTTAAAATTTGTAATACAACCACTAAACTTTTAATTTGTTTTTATTAAAAATATTTTTATTAATTATAATTAAAGGATGTTGACGTGGCACATTAATTTTCTTCCTTCTTCTTCCTTCATAACTGAACATTCCTCCATATATTTCCAATTGCTATAAATATCAAATATAATTTGTACTTTTAACTAATTATTTATATTTTTAACTCTTTAACATCATTTAACCCAACAAAATGAAGATGGAGATGACGAGCCGGTATTTATATGGTTAGGCCAAAAGATAGTTTGTATTTGCAAGATGACCGAGACATCGTTGTTGTTGTTGTTGTGATTGTTGATGATGTTATGATTTATTTAGAGTGTTTAAACTTTTAAACTAAGTCTATTCTCCTACTTTAGTTATTCATATTAAGGATTTCTCAAATCTATTAGATTTGATTACCTTTGAGGATAAAGGCCCTGTTTGGTAAAGAGAGGTTTGGCCAAAAATTAGAGGTTTGAGACATAATTAGAGGTTTGACCAGTCAAATCCGCTAATATTGTTGTTTGGTAAATAGCGGATTGAAAGAGCGGATTGGAATGAAACTGCTAATTTTGGAAAAGCTCATAATAAGAGCTTTTTGAGATTAGAGGTTTGATATTAGAGTTGTAAAGACTCCTTTACCCTTACCAGTTACCAAAAATCTCAAAATAACCTAAATTGAATATTATCTCACCCTATTTATAAGCTAATCCTATTTACTTTTTTCTTTTTATTATCACATATTTATATGTGTATTTAAATTTATTAATTAATTAAATTATATTAAAATAATTATATAAATAATAAATTAATATATAAATCATTTGAATATGTTTAGAAAAGTTATATTAAAAATAATTTTATAGATCTAATTAATAATAATTAGATACAAAATATTAATAACTAATAAACTATTCAAACAAGTATTGAATATAAACATGTCCTTATATGTCATTTTACTTGTTTAAATAATCTAACAGCTATCAGCTATCAGTTAATTTTACCAAACGCTTTTATACAATAAGCTAATACAATTCGCTAGTCAAATCAGCTAATGCAATCAGCTATTAGCTATCAGCTAATGCAATCCGCTATCAGCTATCCGCTAATTGCCAAACATGGCCAAAATATAATCTTACCACTACAGCAAAACAGGTCTTTAGCGGCGTTTTTTTGTCCTATAGCGGCATTTTTTAGCGCCGCTAAAAACATTCCCGGCACTTAAAAAAGCGCCGCGAAAAACGCCGCTTAAAGTAGCGCCGCAACAGTTCGCGGCGTTTTTTTTTTCGAAAACGCCGCAAAAGATCAAAATCTATAGCGGCGTTTGTAAAAGCAAACGCCGCGAAAAACTGTTCTGTAGTGGCGTTTGATTTTACAAACGCCGCGAAAAACTGTTCATCAGTGGCGTTTGTTTTTTACAAACGCCGAGAAAAACTATTCTGTAGTGGCGTTTGATTTTTACAAACGCCGCGAAAAACTATTATGTAGTGGCGTTTGATTTTACAAACGCCGCGAAAAACTGTTCATTAGTGGCGTTTGATATTACAAACGCCGCAAATAACAACATGCTTCCAAAAAAAAAAATACTATATAATAATCGATCAGTGCTGTTAAATTAACAAATGTTGCACCAAGTTATTTTAATTACAGCATGGTTCCTTACATACAAATACAAAGAAAATCAACAAAACTACATGCCATCAACAAATGTTGCACCAGTTTCGTATATAAAATTTCTAAACCTGATCTTTGCGAACTATTGAAACCCGTGGAGCTTCTCTTACATACTCTTCCATGGCTTGTAGAAACGATGCAGGGGACTTCAACACAAATGCCAAAAAGAAAATTAGTAATTAAAAGACTAATATACAACAGGTCTAGGGTGCAACTAAAAAGCATATAAGAGAAGATGAAACTCAAGTTCTTTATAAAAAAACTACTACTATGCGCAACCACTAGCTGGGCAAAATTAATGGATAATTAGTTAATCTTAACAGCCATTGCAGGAGAGCAGAAACAAGTATTAATACTCATCCAATGAACTAATACATAGCTGAAATTCACACACAAGCTTACCTTACCATCGCCATGGCAAGCTCCATTTACTAGCAGAACCTGCTGCAGGGATTCACTTATAAAATTCAAAGTAAAGGGCATAAAAAATTTCAACCAAGAAGAATTAAACTCACCTCACGACTCAAGAAAAATTTCTTGTTGCGGAAAAGATTTTTACAGTCCCTGGTAGCTTCATCTTCTTCAACTTCACTAGATGCATGTTGAACAAGGTGCATCAGTGCCCTTTACTTTGAAGTTGATGCTGAAGTTGAGCAAGTCTTAAGTTAGCCTCCTCCTGCTCTTGCTCCGATCTAGATGAACCAGCAACTTGTGGTTCTTGAACAGAAGCTCTGTGGTTAGCATTAAAATACCTTGATAATGCATAGAGATCTGCAATATTCAGAAACAAAGCACACTATCATAGACAGCAAGGAGGAAGAAATTTACAAGAATTATTCATAGTCACCACTTAAAATGCAAAATTTAGAAAGAATGTGCAAGGTTCATTACAAAACATTAACCAATAAAGCAAACCTGCAGCAAGAGCTTTCAACTGAGGATCCAGAATAGGAGGATACTTCACTTATGAAATGATAAAATTGAAAATTGACAAAGCCAAGAAATGTCTGCACCCAAAATAAATAAAATTCGATCAATAAAAATTTGAACCAACAGAACCAGCAGAGATAAAAGCAAAATAAAGACAACCAATTTTGAAGTTATAATGTTTGAAAAATAAACTAAAGCTTTTATCTGAGAGCACTAGCAAATAAAAAGACACAAAGAATTAAGATTTAATCCATTTGTAATTCATCAAAACTCACCTTTCAATGCCAACTATATTAATTGCAAAACAATGACAAGCCTTCGACTACATTTTGAAGGTATCTCATGATTTTAGCACAGCCAAGAATAGCAACTGCCCAACGTTCTCATAAACTAGAGTCAATACACAATTGAATCATTAAGCATAAACCAGACCTACAGTACAGGACAAACCAGCTCCTCTCACATGTCGAATCAGACTTATGTACTTTTCCATATACATGTAGAGTTATCTCCTCTCACTTCCTCATGTAGTATGAATGCATCCTACATGAGTATGTTCGATTTTTTATAAACTTTTCTATATACGTGTAGAGTTATCTCCTCAGATCATCGGACGAAGTAAATGACTTATGTACTTCAAGAAAAATGAAGACCCGAAGCAGCATAAACCTCCATATTCACTAACAAGTAACAACAAAAATATATCCTTCTGCATACAATTAGTATCTTCATATACCTAAAATCATTGACTGGAAATTCTATCCAAAACCTCCTAAATTATTCTAGTAACGGGATCACCCAGATATTTTATAGTTTATCCCATGAGACTGATTAATTCGTGTGAAACTGAATAAAAACTTTTGTTGGAGCATAAATACACAGACGCTAAAAAGACAGAAATTTTTTGTTCACATATCTTGATATCCATTTTTGGGCAAACAGATAATATACATATCAACAATGGAAATGGATTAGTGAATGAAAAAATATCGGATTACAAGTTGAAAGAGAAGTTAGCACCCAATTATTCGAATGCGGGGTCTTCATATAATTACAGCCATGATTTTGAGCATAAATTAAGATTGAAATAGCAAAACCAACGGAACTGACCTATCATAGCACGATAGATTTGGGGATTTTCGCGTTTGCAGGCGTCTGCGACGGTCGACGACGAAGTGTGACGGCGACGGGCGATGAGCGACGGTGACGGGCGATGAGCGACGGTGACGGGCGATGAGCGACGGCGACGGGCGATGAGCGACGGGGATTTCAGATAGCACTATAGATTAGGGCTTTCAGAAGGATATTTGGAGATTTGTAAGTCTGGCACGCGTATGGGAGGGAGAGGGAAATTAAATCAAAACCCATGGCGGCGTTTATAAGAAAACGCCACTAACACACATATATTGCGGCGTTTTTAAATACAAACGCCGCTAACAAGAACCTATTGCGGCGTTTACATTATAAAACGCCACTACATGTCACTCTATTGCGGCGTTTTTTTTATAAACGCCGCGAAGTTTATTTTTTGTGGCGTTTCACCATCAAACGCCGTAAAAAGTAATTTATCAGTGGCGTTTGTGTCAAAAACGCCGCGAAAACCGCCGCGATAGAACAAATATGATGTAGTGTACAATTTTCTTTAAACTTTATACCCAAAACGAACACTCTTTGAATCAAATTTAACAAATTAAGAAAAACATGAATAGGCAAATAAGTTTGCACTGCTTTCAAAAAAATAAGTTAATTTGCACAAATAATAAGCTCTCACCCAAAGAACATTTGAGCAAAAATTAAACAAAGAAATCTCACAAAGTGTTCTTACAAAGAAAAATAGACTTTAAAGCTCAAATACAATAATTCTTTTTGTTTGGTTGTTGGTATAAACTTTCTTGATGTTCTTCAATCACTTAGAGGTTCTTCTTATGTCTTCTAATTAATTTTTAGCCATTTCTAATCGTTGGAGGAGGTTTGGAGAGCATTTAATGTTCACCTGCACAATATTTTCGAAACTTCTTAAAGAGTTTCGAGACTCTTTGAACTAGATCAAAAATTCGACCGTTAGAACCCATGAGTTTCGAAACTTACACAAGAATTTTGAAATTCTTGTATAAGTATCGAAATTTTTACAAAGTTTTTAAACTTAAAACCCCATTATTTTGGCAAGTATCGAAACTATTGATAAAGTTTCGAAACTTGGTTGATAGTTTCAGAATTTGGTTCCAAAAAAATTTGTTTTCAAGTTGTTTTTGACTTTTAAATAAATGTTTAAGGGTAAGAACAAAGTCAAAATACTTTAGCATTATTTTTAACATGAAAATATTTTTAAAGAATTATTTTAAAAACTCTTGAACAAATTTTATATATTTTATTATGGTATATTAAAATAATCATAAAGCTATCGTAAATCCTATTCATAAATTTAAGAGCCCAATAATAATTTATATATATACATATATGTTTATGTCAACTACTAATTTCTTTTTTAATTCATGTTCTTATAATTATTACAAATAATCCATAAATAAATTCATATATATATATATATATATTTCTAATAGTCTAAAGGTGATTAGAGGTAGTATCTATTCATACAAATTTTTAACATTTTAATAATGCACATACACCTTGTAGACAAAACGAATTAAACCAGAATCTCTTAAGATGAACATCAATATATCATCATCTTTTTTAATATACCACTCGTTGGATTTATAAATTCAAATACATTAAAAAGATATAGTAACTAATTATAGTATAGAGTAGGAGTTTACAGATAGTGTAAAGATCGATAAAAACTTGAAAAATAAATTGTAACAAAATGTTCGTACTAAAATTGGATGTTCATGCATGCAGTGCACCTCGACAACTTTTTCTTAAGGAAAAAATTAAATAAATTTAATGGAAAAAAAGAAAAGAAAGGAAGACTTCCATAGAATCCAAACTTTTCTGATCTTCATCGTTTTCCGGCTTCCTCTAACCCTAACCCTAACCCTAACCTTAAGGACAGAGCCACCCTTTAAATTAAGGTGTTTCATAATACCCAAAATTTTTAGAAAATCTATTTTTCTTATATAATTTGTATATAAAAAATTAAAAATATGGACAAATGACACCTTTTTTTTATAAATAAAATTTATAAATAATTAATCATCTTTAAATATTGTTGAAAAAATACACCCCTTAAATATATTTATAACTCCGTCCTACCTAACCCTAACCCTATTACCGATTCACATCCCCATTCACCGTCATACGTTTTCGCCGTCCGTACTTTGATCTATAATTATGCCTTGTGAGGCTTAATTTCTTTTGTATTACGCCAGATCCACACGATAAATCTAAAATTTTATCGTTGTGTTCTATGAACGGGTAAAATTTGTGGGTTTTGAACGGTGGATTCATCTCAGTGGGTATCTGATTGGGTAGTGACGATGACAAACTTATATGGCGATTATAATCAAAAGATCGATCACGTATTCAAGGTGGTTTTGATTGGGGATTCCGCAGTCGGGAAATCTCAGATGCTGGCTCGTTTCGCTAGGAATGAATTCAATGTGGATTCAAAAGCCACAATTGGTGTTGAATTCCAGACAAAAACCCTCGTCATTGATAACAAGACTGTTAAATCGCAGATTTGGGATACTGCCGGCCAAGAAAGGTACGAGGCTTTTCCCCTGAGCAAATTCGCATAATTCTTATATTTGATGGAAATAAAGAATTATAGTTATACATCCTTTCTAGAATATTTCCAACCTAGGAATTGAGGAACTTATTATCAATTTTCAAGCTAGGAAATTAGGGAACATAATTTATATTAGAAGGCAAAACTGAATCTGATAGGAAGGGAATGCATTCATAGTTTCACCCTGTAATCCTAATACGAGGAATAAGTCAAAAAATTTCGAGTTAATCAAATTATTTGATGTGAAAATTGAGTCTTACAAACGCTATCACCGATCCTACCATAAGTACGCCGGCCTGAAATGGCCAGTGGCAATGTCATAGCAGCTGAGCCTGAGCTACCTGCCCCCAACAACCACTTACCCGGTTTTGTTATTGTTAATGTCTTTTAAGAATGGTTTCAAATGGTATTAATTTTTTAGCCATTAAAATTTTTGATGTCTTTGTTGTTGAAGATATGGAGTCATTCTCTGCTGCTTAAGAAGCTAAATGTTTAAATTAATTACAAGTGAAATGTAACGATCATGGATGTTTTTGTTTTTGTAAGACTTTTTAGTGACATGAACGTAGACCTAGGATGAAAATTCGATCGATTCGAGTTAAAAAAATTTGAGTTAGTCGTGTTGATGAGTCCTATTCTATAACTCAAGTTTTATTTGAATTTTTTTCAAATCAAAATTTGAGTCGAGTCGAGTTGTTCGAGTTTCTATTCAAATTTAATTGTAAACATTTATAATGTTATGGTACGAATTAGTTGCAATTTAAATGGCTTTCTATAACTATATACAATACATATATATTTCTTCATATATTTTTCCTATGTGGCATATATACACACATATATATATAATTGAGGAATACGGCTCGAACTTGAAAACTGATCCACTAAAGTACTAATTACTAAAATTTTGAGTTATTTGAATTACCATTTAATAACTCAAAACTTTTTTTGAATTTTTTTCGAGTCGAGTTTATGAAATTACGAGTCAAGTTGAATTTTTTTTTACATCAAATCAGAGTTAGAAATTTTATTTTTGGATCGAGTTTTTCTCACATGCAAAACCTCCTCCTAGAAAAAATTAAATAGAAAAGAAAAAGAAACAAGTACTCGATTTGGTTGCAATTGCAACCTCATGCACACTAGTAAATCATTTTCCACATCTATGTTTTACCGGAAAATAATTTACGTAAAATGAATTATGTTTTCTGAAAATAGCTATCAAAAATCATTTTATGATGTTTGAATGATGATGTGTAAATAATTTCCTGCTTGTTGATGAATTTTTTTCAGAAATTGTTTATTGTAAATACCGAACACAATAAATAATAATACTGGTTATTATGGTTGTTATCTTACGTTGACTTATGTAACTATAGTTTTCTCGATTTATGCGTGTCATCTGAAGAGAAAATGTAATTATAGTTTTACTAAGTATAAAACTTCATATTTCTAAAAAGAAATTTATGTGTCCGTCACTCCATGCTCTTTCTATTTATTTGCAGTATTAAGTTTCTAACCAGAATAGAATCTTCGGCATCTATGACCACCTTTATTCTGATCTTTTTTTCAAATGGTATTTTGTTTCAGTTGTAATCTGTAGTTTTGATGTAGAGTTTATTCCCCCCCCCCCCCCCCCCCCCCCGATAATGGGCAGGATAGAATATTTGATTAGAGTAATCCTCTTAAGAAGATTCTAGCAGAGAAAATATATACTCGGTCTTGTTATAATCAAGCACTTTAGTCTTGTGTCCTACATTACCATCGTTTTGATGTTTTGATTAGTAGGCATATTTTCCCTTACATGGATGCATATACCATTACATGTTTGCATGCATGCACGCGTGAATTTAGTCTCAATCTAGCTGTGCTGTAACCCCTAAACCCAAATCAGAAAAGATTGTCGAATTTAGGAAGTAAAATATATGTAACGATAATTAATAAATATATAATAATAAATAAAACATAAATGTCATAAAAAATAATCGATTGTTTACTTAAAATCTCTAAAATAAATTTATAGTAAAAGAATGCTTAAATAATTTGAAAAATATAAATAGTCTCTCAAGTATGAAATTACATCAATATCCCAATATAATAAAGATAGAAGGTCAAAAATAGCCCTCAATGTTTTACCTTTTGGTCATTTTAGCCCTATCTCTTTTTTTTGGGTGCAAATAGCCACCTAACGTTTCATTTTTCGTTCAAATTTCACCCTTCTTGGATGAAAACTGTTAGTCAACTAACAGTAACGCCTGAGGATGACATGGCTTGTCTGCAGGGCATGGGGAGATGACCTGACACTGCCACGTGGCACTTTCCTGATGTGGCGATTGGTTAAAATATTTAAAAAATATTTTCTTTAAAAAATAATTAATTAATTTTTTAAAAATACCACGTTAGCAAAAATGCCACGTGACAGTGCACGATCGACCCCCAATTTCCCCGAAGGAAAAATGGCTTTTTATTAAAACAAAAGCATTGGGTTACACAAAAGCTAATCCACACCATTGTCGAGCGAGGTGGTAGGGGCCACCCCAATGGTGTGGGAAATCCTAGCACAAGCACACACACAAGCAAGTGGGCAGCCCCAACCATCTGCCCACGTCATACATATATGCGAAATAAACTTTATAGAAATCCTACGAGTAGCCGTTACATTGTTTGAAATGAGGACACTTTTTACTTAGCCTAAGAAATAATAAAAATAAAGACACTTCCTAAAACATTGATGTGCTTGAAACGGGGACACGATGACAATGACTCGGTTGTGGCCCTGGAACTTGGTTGAGACTCGGTGAGAGGGGTTGGCCACAACATCCTCCCCCACCTAACTTGTTGACGCCCTCGTCGACTGTGCTGCAAGGAACTCCTCAATCTTCTGCCAGAAAGCTTTTAGGTCGTGATCCCTCTCCCAACTCGACTCTTCGGGTTCAAGACCTTCCCACTTGACCAAGTACTCGCGAACATGCTTCTTCTTCGGCACTGTTACAAATCAGTCGGCAAGGATCTCCTCAACTCGGCGTTGGGACGGAGGTTTGGTGCAGATGGGTTCCCTATCACTCAATCCTCGGCTAGCATCCAAAGGGTCCGCATGAAAGGGCTTCAAGTTGCTCACATGGAACACTGGGTGAACTTTCATCCATGAGGGCGACTTGATCTTGTATGAATTATTCCTCACTTTGGCCACGATCTGTAGTGTTCCCTCATACTTCCTCACCAACCGTCGATCTTTATTTCGCAGGAACCGCGGTTGTTCTGCCATTAGCTTGATAAGCACTAGATCGCCAACTTTGAACTACTGATCCCTTCGGCCACGATCCCCCTACTTCTCCATACACTTTGCAGTTTTTTAAAGGTAAGCCCGATCAATCTCTGTATTTTGGTGCCACTCCTTGGAAAAGGTAAAAGCTCGGGGGCACTTCCCTTTGTAAGATTCCAAAGTGGTGTGTGGAAGTCGCGGCTACTGACCTGTCACAATTTTAAAGGGGCTTTTATTAGTAGCATAACTCTTTTATGAATTAAAGCAAAGTTGCGCCACATCCAACAACGACATCCAATCTTTCTGGTTGGCCTAGACAAAATGTCTTAAGTATTCTTCCAACAACCCATTGAAGCGCTCAATCTGCCCATCTGTTTGAGGATGGTAACTCGATGACAAATTCAACTTGGACCACAATAGCCTGAATAGTTCTCTCCAAAATTTTCCCGTGAACCGACCATCCCTGTCACTGACAATATCTTGTGGCACACCCCAATATTTCACAACATGTTTGAAAACCGACCGAGTTGTCTCCTCCACAGAACAGTACTTCGGTGCTGGGATAAACATAGCATGTTTTGAGAACCGGTCCACCACCACAAAAACAGCTCCAAGATCCCTCACTTTAGGCAAACTCATTATGAAGTCGAGGGAAATGCTCTCCAAGGGCCTTTCCGGCACCGACAATGGCTCCAACAACCTAGCGGTCTTTTGTCGATCTACCTTATCTTGTTGGCAAATAAGACAAGTTTTCGTATAATCCATGATGTCTTGTCGCATGTGTGGCCAATAATATCCTTGTTCCAATAGGGCCAGAGTGCGTCGTCAACCTTGGTGACCCGCCCAGTGAGTGTCATGACATTCCCGCAGTAGTTTCTGTCTAAGTTCTCCCGCCCTCGGGACATACATCCGCGGACCTTTGGTCATTAATATTCTATTCTCTATCCAAAAGGTTTTTGACTGTCCACTTTCCACCATCTTCATTATTACCACCATCTGCGGGTCTTTCTTCATATTCTCTATTATCAATTCACGGATATCATTCGTCACCCTAGTAGCTGACATAGGAGCAATCCGCCTAAGAGCTGCCAGATCAGCCCTTCGACTCAGCGCATCGGCAACATGATTCTTCTTCCCGACTTTATGTTCAAAACAAAAATCAAACTCTGCTAGGTGTTCTTGCCATCTTGCTTGCCTCGCTGACAGCTTTGGCTGTGTTAGAATGTGACTAGCAGCTGTGTTGTCCACTTTAACAACAAACTTGGAGCCCAACAAGTAATGCCTCCAAGCCCTAAGACAATGGATTATTGCTAGAAGTTCCTTCTCTTGGGTTGCATATCTCGTCTCGGCCCCACTCAATTTTCGACTCTCAAAGGCCACAGGGTGACCCTCCTGCATCAGTACTCCCCTTATGGCAAAGTCAGATGCATCCGTTTCAACTTCCATGGGTTTCTCAATATCAGGTAATGCTAGGACATGATCATTCATCACAACTGCTTTTAATTCCTAAAAGGCATCTTGAAATTCCTTGGTCCAGACCCATTTCTCACCTTTCTTTAACAAATCAGTAAGCACCGCTGCCCTCCGTGATTGGCCTTCGATAAACCGTTTGTAATAGTTAGCCAGACCCAAGAACGATCTAAGCTTGCTAACATTCTTTGGAGCCGGCCACTCTTGGATTGTTTTCATTTTTTCCTCATCCATTCGAACATACCCCTGTCCAACGAGGTGTCCCAAGAACTTGATTTGAGTCTGAGGAAACTCGCATTTCTCCCTTTTAACAAATAGCTGATTGTCTCCGAGCCTCGGCAACATTAACTGTAGATGCCTCTCATGATCCTCCAGAGACGAGCTGTATACCATTATGTCATCCAAGTATACCACCACTAACTTGTCAAGAAAATCATGAAATACATGATTCATCAAAGTACAAAAAGTAGCAGGTGCATTGGTTAGCCCAAATGGAATAACAAGAAATTCAAATGCTTCATACCGGGTAACACAAGTCATTTTCGGTTCATCTCCTTCGGCCACTCTTACTTGATGATATCCCGAACAAAGATCCAGCTTAGTAAAATACTTTACACTACTTAGCTGATTAAACAAGTCCGCAATCAACGGGATAGGATATTTGTTTCGAACTGTTACCTTATTCAAAGCCTTGTAGTCCACACACAATCTCAAACTCCCATCATGTTTCTTTTGGAACAGCACATGCGTCCCGAACGATGCTTTGGACGGTCGAATAAACCTGGCTTGAAGTAGTTTATCTAGTTGCTTCCTCAATTCAGCAAACTCTGGCGGGGACATGCGGTACAGACACCTTGCGGGAGGCTTGGTACATGGGACCAGTTCAATTTCATGATCCACCACCCTTCGAGGAGGGAGCCCTTCTGGCAGTTGATCTGGCATGACATCTTTATAGTCATCCAACACACTAAGAATCCCACTTGGTACCCCTTCGAGGGTTGATTTGCCATGTAGAATGGGTAACACAACGAAAGAAGGTTCCCCCTTCTTTACCCCTTTCTTGAACTGCATAGCCGACAACATCTTGTTCCCACTACTTGGTAAGAATGTAGCAGAAACCACCCCGGACAATCCCCTAAAAATACTAGACAACTCGCAGCAGGGACTGGGATAACCTGGGCTTTCCTCATGAAATCCATCCCCAAAACAACATCAAAATCACCCATATGGGAAACAAAGAAATCAATGCTTCCTTCCCAAGAACCAAGCTAGGCCTTTACTCCCTTGGCTCTTCCACATATCGCTGCGGCAGCAGAATTGACTGCTTTCATCTGTCCCACATCTTTAGTCACTGTTAAATTGCATTTCTAGGCCTCTCTAGGCGAGATAAATGTATCGGTCGCTCCCGTGTCAACCAAGGCCCTAGTTTCCCTACCATTGATTGTCAAGTCCACATACATCAATCCCCTTTCTGGCTCATTCTTTGAGTTTTCCTTTAAATCTTAGCTGGTTCTGTCAATGGTAGGGCAACTCAAAGATGGAGCCAGAAAGGGGCTTGATGTATGTGGACTTGTCAATCAATTGTAGGGCAACTAGGGCCTTGGTTGACACAGGAGCGACCGATACCTTTATCTCGCCTAGAGAGGCCCAGAAATGCAATTTAACAGTGACTAAAGATGTGGGACAGATGAAAGCAGTCAATTCTGCTGCCGTAACGATATGTGGAAGTTCCAAGGGAGTAAAAGCCCGACTTGGTTCTTGGGAAGGAAGCGTGGATTTCACTGTTTCCCCTATGGATGATTTTGATGTTGTTTTGGGGATGGATTTCATGAGGAAAGCCCATGTCATCCCCGTACCTGCTGCGAGTTGTCTAGTATTTTTAGGGGATTGTCAGGGGGTGGTGTCCGCTACATTCTTACCAAGGAGTAGGAACAAGATGTTGTCGGCTATGCAGTTCAAGAAAGGAGTGAAGAAGGGGGAACCTTGTTTTGTTGTGTTACCCATTCTACATGGCGAATCAACCCTCGAAGGGGTACCAAGTGGGATTCTTAGAGTGTTGGATGACTATAAAGATGTTATGCCAGATCAACTGCCAGAAGGGCTCCCTCCTTGAAGGGCGGTGGATCATGAAATTGAACTGGTCCCAGGTACCAAGCCTCCCGCAAGGTGTTCGTACCGCATGTCCCCGCCGGAGTTAGCTGAAATGAGGAAGCAACTAGATGAACTGCTTCAAGCCGAGTTTATTCGACCGTCCAAAGTGTCGTTCGAGGCGCCTGTGCTGTTCCAAAAGAAACATGATGGGAGTTTTTGATTGTGTGTGGACTATAGGGCTTTGAATAAGGTAACAGTTCGAAACAAGTATCATATCTTGTTGATTGCATACTTGTTTGATCAGCTAAGTAGTGCAAAATATTTTACTAAGCTGAATTTTTGTTCGGGATATCATCAAGTAAGAGTGGCCGAAGGAGATGAACCGAAAACGACTTGTGTTACCCGGTATGGAGCATTTGAATTTCTTGTTATGCCATTTGGGCTAACCAATGCACCTGCTACTTTTTGTACTTTGATGAATAATATATTTCATGATTTTCTTGACAAGTTAATGGTTATATACTTGGATGACATAATGGTATACAACTCATCTCTGGAGGATCATGAGAGGCATCTGCAGTTAGTGTTGTAGAGGCTCAGAGACAATCAACTATTTATTAAAATGGAGAAATGCGAGTTTGCTCAGACTCAAATCAAGTTCTTGGGACACTTCGTTGGACATGGGTATGTTCGAATGGATGAGGAAAAAGTGAAAGCAGTCCAAGAGTGGCCGACTCCAAAGAATGTTAGTGAGCTTAGATCGTTCTTGGGTCTGGCTAACTATTACAGACGATTTGTCGAAAGCTACTCTTGGAGGGCAACTGTGCTTACTGATTTGTTAAAGAAGGGTTAGAAATGGGTCTGTACCAATGAATGTCAAGATGCCTTTTAGGGATTAAAAGCGGTTGTGATGAATGATCATGTCCTAACATTACCTGATATTAGGAAACCCATGGAAGTTGAAACAGATGCATCTGACTTTGCCATAGGGGGAGTATTGATGTAGGAGGGTCACCCTGTGGCCTTTGAGAGTCGAAAACTGAGTGGGGCCGAGACGAGATATGCAACCCAATAGAAGGAACTTCTAGCAGTAATCCATTGTCTTAGGGCTTGAAGGCATTACTAGTTGGGCTCCAAGTTTTTTGTTAAAGTGGACAACACAACTGCTAGTTACATTCTGACACAGCCAAAGCTGTCAGCGAGGCAAGTAAGATGGCAAGAACACCTAGCAGAGTTTGATTTTTGTTTTGAACATAAAGCTGGGAAGAAGAATTAGGTTGTCGATGCGCTGAGTCGAAGGGCTGATCTGGCAGCTCTTAGGCGGATTGCTCCTATGTCAACTAGTAGGGTGACGAATGATATCTGTGAATTGATAATAGAGAATATGAAGAAAGACCAGTAGATGGTGGAAAGTGGGCAGTCGAAAACCTTCTGGATAGAGAATGGAATCTTAATGACCAAAGGTCCGCAGATGTTGTCCCGAGGGCGGGAGAACTTAGACAGAAACTACTGCGAGAATGTCATGACACTCACTGGGCAGGTCACCAAGGTTGGCGACGCACTCTGGCCCTGTTAGAACAAGGATATTATTGGCCACACATGCGACAAGACATCATGGATTATACGAAAACTTGTCTTATTTGCCAACAAGACAAGGTAGATCGACAAAAGACCGCTAGGTTGTTGGAGCCATTGTCGGTGCCGGAAAGGCCTTGGGAGAGCATTTCCCTCGACTTCATAATGAGTTTGCCTAAAGTGAGGGATCTTGGAGCTATTATTGTGGTAGTGGATCGGTTCTCAAAATATGCTACGTTTATCCCAGCACCGAAGTTCTGTTCCATGGAGGAGATAGCTCAGTTGGTTTTCAAACATGTTATGAAATATTAGGGTGTGCCATAAGATATTGTTAGTGACAGGGATGGTCAGTTCACGAGAAAATTTTGGAGAGAACTATTCAGGCTATTGGGGTCCAAGCTGAATTTGTCATCAAGTTACAATCCTCAAAAAGATGGGCAGACTGAGCACTTCAATGAGTTGTTGGAAGAATACTTAAGACATTTTTTCAGGACAACCAGAAAGATTGGTCGTCATTGTTGGATGTGGCGCAAATTTGCTTTAATTCACAAAAGAGTTCTTCTACTAATAAAAGCCCCTTTGAAATTGTGACATGTCAGCAGCCGCGACTTCCATACACCACTCTGGAATTCTACAAAGGGAAGTTCCCCGAGCTTTTACCTTTTCCAAGGAGTGGCACCAAAATAAAGAGATTGCTCGGGCTTACCTTGAGAAAGCTGCAAAGTGTATGAAGAAGTGGGCGGGTCGTGGCTGAAGGGATCAACAGTTCAAAGTTGGTGATCTAGTTATTGCCAAGCTTATGGCAGAACAACTGTGGCTCCTGCTGAATAGAGATCGACAGTTGGTGAGGATGTATGAGGGACCACTATAGATCGTGGTCAAAGTGGGGAATAATTCATACAAGATCAAGCCGCTCTCATAGATGAAAGTTCACCAGTGTTCCTTGTGAGCAACTTGAAGCCCTTTCATGCGGACCCTTTGGATGCTAGCCCAGGACTGAGTGATAGGGAACCTATATGCACCAAACCTCCATCCCAACGCTGAGTTTAGGAGATCCTTGCCGATAAATTTGTAACATCGTCGAAGAATAAGCCTTTTCGCGAGTACTTGGTCAAGTGGGAAGGTCTTGGACACGAAGAGTCGAGTTGGGAGAGGGATCACGACTTAAAAGCTTCCGGCAGAAGATCGAGGAGTTCCATGCAGCACAGTCGACGAGGGCGTCGACAAGCTAGGTGGGGGAGAATGTTGGGGCCAGCCCCTCTCACCGAGTCTCAACCAAGTTCTACAGCCACAATCGAGTCATTGTCACCGTGTCCCCTTTTCAAGCACATCAATGTTTTAGGAAGTGTCTTTGTTTTTACTATTTCTTAGGCCAAGTAAAAAGTGTTCTCATTTCAAACCATGTAACGTCTACTCGTAGGATTTCTATAAAGTTAATTTCGCATATATGTAGGGGTTGGGCAGATGGCCGAGGCTGCCCACTTGCTTGTGTGTGTGCTTGTGCTAAGATTTCCCACACCATTGGGCTGGCCCCTACCACCTCGCTCAAAAATGGTGTGGATTAGCTTCTGTGTAACCCAATGCTTTCGTTTTAATAAAAAAACCTTTTTTTCATTGGGGAAATTAGGGGTCAATCGTGGGCATCCGCTATGCCCCACAGTTTTGACTTGTTGCTTGGAAATACATCGTGATGTGGTACTTATTGACTTTTGACATATATTTCGAGTGAAAAAGTTGACTTGATCTGGTGAAACTCCTATTCAAGTGCCGCGCGGCTTAGCGATTAAGTGAACATCTTGACAAACTCTCGTGACATGTCCCTGATATCTAGCATCATCGTGACAAACTCTCTTACATACTCACGAATGGTTCCAGTATGGGCCAAATCCCTTAATTTCTTCTAAGCATTATACTCGACATTCTCGAGGAAGAAAGTAGCCATTAATTCTCACTTCAACCCGTCCCAACTCTTTATGTTTTACAGCCCAGGAGATGTAGACACCGAGTAAAGTCGGCTGCTGCACATGATCTTATGTTTTACAGCCCAGCAGCCCCAGCTGTTTTCGGCCCAACATTTTGATATGTTAATTTAGGTTCTATTCTTGTAATTCATAAGTGCGGTGCAAGGACAATTTCCCCACAACTTTTGAAAATTGATTTAATATAGGGTAAACTACACCGGTGGTCCCCTAACTATGTCTGTCTTCCTACTTTGGTCCCACAACTTTGTTTTTCGGCAAAAGAGTCCCTTCCGTCACATAGTTTTCCTATTTTGGTCCCCGACGTTAAATAACTAACGGTTTTGCTGACGTGGCATTTTTTAATATTTTTTAAGGCTGACGTGGCATTTTTTTAATATTTTTTAAATCAAAGTCGGGGACCAAAATAGGAAGACAGACATAGTTAGGGGACCAAAATAGGAAAACTATGTGACATAGTTAGGGGACCAAAAATATTAAAAAATGCCACGTCAGCAAAACCGTTAGTTATTTAACGTTGGGGACCAAAATAGGAAAACTATGTGACGGAAGGGACTCTTTTGCCGAAAAACAAAGTTGTGGGACCAAAGTAGGAAGACAGACATAGTTAGGGGACCACCGGTATAGTTTTCCCTTTAATATATATGATTATATTTGTTGTATTGTCAATGAAACATATCAAAAATATCATTGGAAAAAAGATGTAATTATTTTATTTATTTATAATGATTTTAAAATGTATAATATATATAGATTTCGAATCTACTTACATTATGTAAAACTCAATTATTTTTACAAATTTATATAAGTTAGGACAAACATATTAAACATTTCATATTACTATTTATTTTAAAACTTATAATTCACAACCAAGGTTGCTTGTAATTAGATAATAAGACGTTTGGTTGTAGTAGGGTTAAAGGGTGGATTATTGTTGTGCACACAACAAACAAAAAAGAAAATCAAACAAGCAAGAACACAATAGATTTAACGAGGTTCAGCAGTGTGCTTACATCCTTGGGGAGCAAAGAGCGGTTGTTTTCTTTTATTCAATCAATGGTCCTTAGGTTACAAATAACACATCTATTTATAGACCCAGTACAATTACAAAGATACCCCGTACCATACCGCGGGGGCTTCGCCCCCGCACTCCCAACCCACTTAATCCGAGCCCACCGAAAACTCGAGTACTCCTTTGATGGATAGATGCTCTCGCTCCGCAAAGCCTAAAGAAGAATTGATGAAGTTTCTAATGAGGTGGGGGTAAGCCTCTTTATATAGCCTCATACATCCAAGTCCTATTCTAACTAGGATAAGGAATACTACTCCACGAAGGATTAGAACAATTGTAACCCTAGTTAAAGTAGCCAACATATGTCCTTTTACAATATATGAGTCATACTTAACAAATCTCCACATTGGCGAATATCATGCCCCTTAAGAGATAAATCTAGAGTCTCTCACACATCAAAGTGGGTTGGGCTACCATGTTTCTCTAGCATTTGCAAACATTTAACAAATCCAAACAATGCTTGAACTTGTCTGTAGTAACATGCTTGGTCAACATATCAGCTGGATTGTCTTCAGTATGCACCTTTTGTAACAATATCTCACCAGATGCAATCAACTCTCTAATCTTGTGAAACATCACATCAATATGTTTAGTTCTAGCATGATACACCTGATTCTTAGCCAAATGAATAGCATTTTGGCTATCACAATGCAATTGAACTCCACCTTGCCGAATACCCAATTTCTTCACTAGCTTGATAAGCCATAAAGCTTCTTTTACAGCTTCAGTTACTGCCATGTACTCAGCTTCACTTGTTGATAATACCACAACAGACTGAACAATTGACTTCCAACATCTAGGCCCTTCACCAAGGGTGAAAACATACCAGTTGTAGACTTTCTATCATCCAAATCACATGCATAGTCTGAATCCACATATCCAACAATCAAAGGATCATGTCGCTGATTGCTGAAAATAATTTCATGTCCCACAGTACCCTTTAAATACCTGAAAATCCACTTGACTGCTTCCTAATGTGATCTTCTTAGTTTAGACATGTATTTACAGACTTGACCAACAATATGAGCTAAATCGAGACGAGTACATACCATTGCATACATCAGCCAGCTGACATCACTGGCATAAGGGACCTTTGCCATCTCTTCAATTTCCTTGTTTATCTTCGGGCACTGCTCTGTAGAAAGCTTAAAGTGATTAGCCAATGGAGTGCTCACGGGATTTGCTTTGCTCATCCGAAACTTGTCTAACACTTTCTCAACATAGCCTTGCTGAGATAACCCCGGTTTCCTTGAGCCTCTATATCTGTGAATCACCATTCCAAGAATTTTCTTTGCAGCTCCTAAGTATCGCTTGTAACCAATCTGAATCATGTAGGAGTCGAATCGCTTGTACCATTGTCGTGGAGACTGCTTCAACCCATACAAGGATTTCTTTAACCTGCAAACCAGATGTTCAGCTCTGGATTGAATGAACCCTTCTTGCTGCATATAAATTTGCTCCTCTAGATCACCATGCAAAAAAGCAGTTTTAACATCCATCTGCTCTAAATTCAAATCCGAACTAGCTACAAGTGCAAGAACTGCCCTGATTGAAGTATGTCTAACCACAAGAGAAAAGATTTCATCATAATCAACTTATTTTTGCTGTGAAAATCCCTTTGCTACCAATCGAGCCTTGAACTTTTCCCCCTCTTTTTCTGATACTGTTGGTTTCCTTTTATACGCTCATTTGTAACATATACCCTTATTTCCCCCAAAAAGCCTAGATAGCTCTCACGTATGATTTTTCTGCAAAGATTTCATCTCTTCAACCATTGCAGTCATCTATGTGCTTTTCTCCGGACTAGAGATAGCCCCTTGAAAAGTATCCAGATCTTCACTACTAATGTGAAGTGCAAAAGACACCATATCTTCAAAACTCAATCTACATAGAGCCTTTACATTGGTGCGTCTCTCTCTATCTTTGACTAAATTATAATTCTGCAACAGAACTGTATTAGAGTCACCATAAGTTGAATTCGAACTTTCACCTTTCTCAGTTGTTACTTCTTTCTCAATTGCTCTTAGATACTGTTCGAAATCCACCAGCACCTTGTCTCGGTTCTGCTGCAACATGAATTGCTCGTCAAAAATTACATCTCTACTAATCATTGTTTTCCTTGCAACTGGATCCTAAAACTTGTATCCTTTGACACCTTTCTTGTAGCCCAGAAAGATGCACTTCTTCGATTTTGCATCAAGTTTTGATCTCTCATCACCAAGTACATGCACATAAGCAGGACAGCCAAAAATTCGTAAGTGTGAAAAATCAACTACATTGCCTGTCCATACCTCTTCTGCAACTTTTGACACCGTGCAACAAATTTCTTTTATGCAATTCAATCATTCCACGTTCACTAAAATGACCAAGAAGCATATGCCACAATTTTGTATTATCATCACATGACTCAACAGAATGAGCTCCACCTACAACTGTACTCCCTAATAGTTTATAGATATTCCCTGCAGTTATCTTTTCTTTCATCATAGTCAATGCACATTCAATAATCCTAATGGTTTCTGTATCCTCGTCAGCTTTAGGAATTAAACCATTCTTATGCAAAGTGCCCAAAGAAATTAGATTTTTTTTCAAATCTGGTATATGCCTAACATCACATAATGTTCTAACAGTAGCATCATACATCTTAATTCTGACTTCACCAATACCGATAATATTGGAACATCTATCATCACCTAAATAGACAGAACTAGAATTAACAAACATATATGTAGAAAATCACTCCCTATTAGGTGTTATATGATAAGAGCATCCTAAATCAAGAATCGAAGCATCCGTGAACTGAGTTGTTGAAATAGAAAGCATATCACCATCACTGCAATCCAAATTCTCATTCTGCACCACATTCACAGTTTTGGATGATGCATCATGTTTGTCATCCGACTCCTTTTTCCACTTTGGATAATCTCGCTTTATATGTCCTCGCTCCTTGCACTTGTAGCAACGAAGCGTCTTCTTGCCTCTAGACTTTGATCTAGAATTCCGTCTTCCAGAACCCTCCTTCTCTAACTTCCTTCCACGGTCGTGATTACCCTTAACATATAAACCATCTGCGTGAGAGATTTTGCATGTATTCTGCCTTCGCTGGTTGTGGGCCAACAAGGTTGTAGTAATCTCTTCAACTTTGATTGTTTCTTTCCCATATGTAAGAGTAGTCACCATGTGTTCATAAGAAGAAGGCAACGAAGACAACAGAATCATGTTTTGTCTTTATCTTCAACTTCACATCAAGTTGAGTTAAATCAGTGATTATTTGATTAAAGATATTCACGTGCTGCGCCAAATCCTGACCTTCTTGCATCTTCAGCCCATACAACATCTGCTTTAGATACAATTTATTTGTTAGAGACTTGGACATAAATTGACTTTTCAACTTGGTCCACGTCTCTCATGGAGACGTCAGATCCATAACGTGATACATAATCTCATCTGCCAAACATAATTGTATGGTTCCCGTGGCTCGTTGCTGCAATTGTTCCCAATCATCTTCCTCCATCAACGTTGGTTTTGTAGATCGTAAAACCTTTAAAATCCCTTGTTGCGCTAACAGATCCTTTACCCTTGTCTGCCACAATCCGAAGTTACCTTCACCATTGAACTTGACCACTTTGAATTTTGCACTGGACATAGCCATCGCAACCAGGCTCTTGATACCAATTTTTGTGCACATGACAAACGAAAAATAAAATCAAACAAGCAAGAACACAAGATATTTAACGAGTTTCAGCAGTGTGCTTAAGTCCTTGGGGAGCAAAGAGTGGCTATTTTCTTTTATTCAATCAATGCTCCTTAGGTTACAAATAACACATCTATTTATAGACCCGATACAATTACAAAGATACCATGTAACGTACCGCGGGGGCTTCGCCCCCGCACTCCCAACCCACTTAATCCGAGCTCACCAAAAACTCGAGTACTCCTTTGATGGACATATGCTCTCGCTCCACAAAGACTAAAGAACAATTGATGAAGTGCCTAATGAGGTGGGGGTAAGCCTCTTTATATTCTAACTCGAGTACTCCTTACATCTAAGTCATATTCTAACTAAGATAAGAAATACTACTCCCCGAAGGATTAGAACAATTGTAATCCTAGTTAAAGTAGCCAACATTTGTTCTTTTACAATATATGAGCCATACTTAACAATTATGGTTTGTTGGGCACTTATGAAAAGAATGAATATGAAATCCCTCTTAAAACTCCTCTTTCTTTTGTCATCTTACTCTTTCAATCGTCTTGTCTCACAGATTCTTCTAAGCTGGGGTGTAAATGAATAGAACGCTCGACGAACCGTTCGTTTATGTTCATTTATTAAGATAAATAAACGGTTATGAACAAATTTTTTATGTTTGTTTAATAAGCGAACGAACACGAACAGAGATGTGTTCGGTTCGTTTATGTTCACGAACAAGCTTGTTTATAGGCTCATTTATATGCTCGTTTATAGACTCGCTTATTGGATGAAAATGCGTGTGGGTGTATCTAAATACTACCTTTTCTTGTTGCTAAGGATGTTATAGAAGTTCATGTTGAAATATAAGTTTTATTTTGTTGCTCTTTGTTTTATTTAGTCATTGTTAATTTAGATACATTTCTGAACATATAAACGAACTTGTTCGCGAACGAATAAGCGAACACTTTAGCAAATGAACAAACGAACACGTTCGACAACACTAAACAAACGAACACAAACACCTTCAAAAATAAATAAACGAACACAAACACCTTCAAAAATAAATAAACGAACATGAACACAATATTAAAAATTTAAATGAACACAAACCGAACATGAACATATTTAAAAATAAACGAACATACATGAACATAGCCTTGTTCATTCAAGCTCGGGGCCAGTGTCATATGGCGGTCAGACGAGTGCGTGGGGAGCCTTGGCTATAGTGACAATTGGGTTATTTTTGGAATTGCAAAATGAGGATATTAATTAAAATACTTTTGAGCATGGAATCAAATAACAGTCTATAACTGCGATAGCAACCGCTATATAGCGGTCGTGGCACCATCCAAAATTATTATTGCAGAAAATAGCGGTTCGCAATTATTGATATTCATTCGCTATTGTCTGCAGCTGCGATAAAACACCGTGATTGAAAACGCGTCCGTGACCATAATTTAAATCCCTGCTTATGAGTTTACAAAATGGGCAAGCTCGGAAAATGAGTGATTACAATTACAACTTAAACCTTTGTGTTGAAGCACTAAAATGCGGTCCCAAAACCGCCACTCAAGGCATAATTATACCCAATTCGGTACCAAAGTACAACATCCATAGTACCCAAGAAGCTCATAAACCGAAATATACCAGCAGACACCACACCTTCGAGATATGATCTGCAACCAAGTTGGATGCCCCAACAATCCATCGAACACATAAAACTTCAAACTCCAAGGAGTAGCAAATTCATCCTATATCAAGAGCTGTTGATGAGAACCCCAAGCCTCGAATGAGACATCTGATGACAAACTCCAGCACAACACCTTCGAGATAGTATCCGCGACCAAGTTGGATGCCCCAACAATCCACCAAACCCATAAAACTTTTAACTTCAAACCCCAAGTCTAGAATGGATTGTTGGAAAGATAGAGAGAATTACTCTGGAGATGTAAGGACGTTGGAAAGAGTGTTTTGGATACTTCATGTTTTGGGATATATACTGGGGTTTTTTTATAAATAAAGGAGGGACGGGAAGGGAAATCCACCATGTGCCTCGTTAAAACTCTCTAAATCTAAATGAGAGAAAAGAGTACACATTGTGGACCTTACAGACAGGGCACAAACAACGTGACGAAATGCTTACCAACAATACAAAAAACATCCAACATCCAGGTCAACCTATTTCTCCATATTAACAAGAGACTCAATATTATTAGAAGGGACATCAAAGAGTAACACTCCTACTGTGGCATCACGTAATAAAGACGCCAAAGCATCAGCAACCTTATTCATCTCCATGGGAATTTTACGAATAACAACCTCTCATTCTCTTGCCAACAAGTCACGAATATCATCAATGAGAGCATTTTCTGGAAAAGCATTCAATACTCCTTTAAGGATATTGTTCACCTCAATGCTATTAGTTTCCAACTCTAGAGAACGAAACTCAAGCCTCCAAGCGTGCTAAAGAATATTGTGCACAGCTCATACCTCCGCCAAAAGACTCGAACAAATATCGATTTCTGATCATTTAAATTGCAAGCACCATCCGCATTAGCTTTAACTCAGTCCCTTCGAGGCTTAGTCCACAACCGAACCAGTGCACCATGGTTGTGTAAAGCCCCCGGTCCAACAGCCACACGAACAGTCATACTAGCAGCAAATTCAGCCGCCATGGACTTGCATCGCACAAGGAAATCCCCAGTTTCCACATAGCCTTCATCCATTACCAAAGAGCAATGTTTCTTCCATAACAACCAATATGTTGTTGGAAGTAAAGACTCCCACACAGTAGCATCAATAGCAAATTGTCCTTGGACGCGTAGATTGATCATAAGCCAACCAATAAACGGTAACCTCATGAACTCAGAAAATTTAGAGGGTCGGACCACATTACTCCATATCGACATTGCACCGGGACATGATCTCAAAACATGCTCAACACTCTCCTCATCCGCACAACAAAGAGAACAAGAAGGCGATGATGCTAGGTGTCTCCGAAACCGCTCCATGTTTGTAAGGAGGCGTTCACTCCTAGCTAACCAAAAAAAGGTTCTAACACGTTACAGCGCATTCTTCTTCCATATAATTTTCCAATCGTTACTCTTCGCCCAATCATCACTCCCAGTGAGATGTTCATAAGCAACCTTGGATGAAAAAACCTGGTTGTCGGACCAGCGCCACACAGGTTTGTCCCTACCAAGTGAAGGATGGGGCGGTCGAATAGCAACAATACGCTGAACAATATCATTAGGGAAGGCAACCGTTAGATAAGGTAAATTCCATTGCCCATTTTCGGTCACCATAAATGCAACATTAACCGGCATAGGTTCTCCATCACCTTGGTAAAAATTCACAAGAGGTCCTTGTTGCGCTATCCAAGTGTCGTACCAGAAATCCGTAGAATCACCATCCCGAATATTCCAACAATCACTATTATAAATTTCTTCCCAAAGTGCACTGAGGCCACTCCAAAGCCGAGGGCATTTCGCCTTTCGAATAGAACAAGGTAGAATACCATCCCAATTATATTTTGTTTTGAGGATATATCGGGTTATTGACTACATGGGATATCATGTATTTGTACTTTTTGTGTTCTCTATGTTGATAGCGGATAATTCGTTTCTCTAATTCATGGAGGTAGGCAAAGCTAAATTACATTAAATCTCATTATTTTATGTTGTTATCGCTTTGGTTATTTACCGTATACCAAATTCCTAATACACATCAAGCAAGCCATCATCCCTTAAAAGCATATATAAAACCTTTACTTGTAAAGTACTCCTTTGAATTATTTTAATGATATCATTTGTTCTCTACTCTTAATCATTTGAAAACGACACATACAAGTAAACAAACTACTCACTCGAATTTAAGTTTCTTAAGATAACAATGTTTCTTTTCAACTGGGATCACTTAATGAGTTGAACATTGAATTATTTAATTAATGTGGTAAAAAATTTGGTTTCTTCTTCTATTATTGTCATTATTATTATCATCATCATCTCCGAAAAATGACAATCTTTTGTTAAGATTTAGCTTTGAAAGAGAAATTCAAGTTCACCTTTTTTAAAATCTTTTTATATAAATTTTGAGATATTTATCGGTAAATCTTTTAATATTGTTCTTGTTTTACACGTTACAGAATGGTTCGTCAAATATAAGGCCTTTAATGTTTCAGAAACGTGAAGTAGTGAATAAATCCTTCAAGTTAAGAAAGAAAACACTCATCGGGTGTCATAGTGAATAAATTCAAGAGAATTCCTCGGAAGCATAATTTCTAGACAGGAAACACAGAAGCCCCAGGGATCATATACCGATCAACATTTGAATTTGGACAAATCAATACAATTCTAACAAAATCACATTTCTGAGTGAGCTTGCTACAAGAACCTCGAGGCTCGAGCTTCAGGTGGCAGAGACAAGGCGAGCAAGTCCGAACCCGGAGATGTATGGCTGAAGCTCATTGTCAAGAAGGATTTTCGTTGATTTTAAGTTGCCATGAACATATTTTATAGGACTGTATTCATGTATGTATTGTACATTAAACCCCTTGCAATCCCCTGAACAATTCTCAACCTTGCAGCCCACGGAAGTTGTGGCAAATTATTGGATGGCCCTCCTGCATAGTATAAAACGACCATCTTTTTCATCGTTTATTATCAGAGATTTGAACACTAAAAATGTTTGTTTATTTGGAAGAGCAACGGGAAGGGCGTTCCATAATTATGGAGTGTCGAATTGAAGAAGTACACCAAATCACATGCAAACTAATTGCAGAGTATACCAAACAATCTACTTAATATTGATGTCTTCATGGTATCTCTTAGAGCAAAACCTGGACATGGAGTTCAAAAGATAACAAGGCGATTATTGTGTCAGTGGTCCACATTCTGTTAAATGGCATCAACTAGAAACCCAAATAATAAAAAACCATGCACTTGTCAGCAATCTCGATGGGGTCTGTTCAATAAATTTTGGTTGTTCAATTTGTATGAGCAGCACATTAGTTGGACCACTATTGTCGGATATGTTCTAAACTCCAATATGCATACTTGTAAAATGTATTATTGCAATGATAGAAGGCAAAACCAGACATAAATCTCAGTTGGATCAGAAAAAACCAAGAGAAATACGATACAGGTGAACCGAGGCCGAGTTAATACAGCATATTTCCGAGATGGACCAACGAAACTCCAAGCAAAAGATTAGCAAACCCCACCAAACTGTTAAGTAGCTCAAGAATTTAGGTGCTTGAAAACAACTTCCACGCTGCATCAACCGTAGCCCCCACCGTGCCAGCTCCCCGACCCGCCACCACTTTATACACTATCCCCCTCCTACTCTTCCCCAATACGTGGGCAGATGCTCTCAACAAATCTTCTAATTCCAAATTAAACCCATCACCAACAATAACGTATTTACCCTTTTGCCCCTCATCGTCAACTTCCTCCACCTCTCTCCTTCTCCATTTTTTATCCATTTTCTCCGAAACAGCCACGCAAATACCAAAACCGCTCCAATTACCACTGAAACGCTTGAGAGCAAAGGAATAGCTACCGACCCAATTTTCTCCTTGCGTCTCTCTCCATTCCCATCATCAAAAATCGGCGTAAGATCATTTGGGTTTTCTTCAGTGTTTAAAACAGCTCTGGGGTTTTGAGCTTCAGGGCAACGATTTTCCGAGGGAAACCCACAGAGATTGGGGTTTCCTGAAAATGCGGTGGGTCCTTGGTTTAACAGAGAACCAATATGAGGCACTTTCCCTGTTAAATTAGTGTGCCTCAGATCCAAGCTTATCCTGAACGGAAACTCACCATAAGAAACTGGAATTTCCCCGGAGAACTTATTGTAAGACAAATTCAGGGTCCTTGTCAAGCTTTTAAGCTCAACGAGTGACTCGGGGAGAGACCCGTTGAGTGAGTTGGAGGAAAAGTCGAGGTGTGTCAAGTATTTGAGGGACTTTATTTGTGGAGGAACTGAACCAGAGAATGAGTTATGCGAAAGGTCAATGTAGACAAGGTTTGTAGAGTTAAAGAGAGTATAAGGAAGGATTTAGAGAAGTTGTTTTGAAATAGACTCAGGCGAGTTAGCGAGTGGAGGAGACCAAGTTCCGATGGGATGTAACCAGTTAACCTTTTACTAGGAAGGAAGATTGAGGTGACTCGGTTGCGGGTGCAGGCGATTCCAGGCCAGTGACACGGGGTTGAGTCAGACTCAGACCATCTATCAAGGAAGCGAGTTGGGTCGATTTCTACGGCTGCTTTGAGACCATCGGAACTGAGTGAGGAAACAAGTGAAGCAAAGAAAAGCAAAACGGAAACTAGATTGAGAAGGGGAAGTAGCACCTTTTTATTCTTTGTGATTCTGGTAAAGCCAGTCTTTCATTGGATCATAATCAATTTTTGGCTTTCGTTGGTGCAACGATAAGTTGCATTAGGAAAGAGGAGGAGGAGGAAGAGGAACACTGGACTTCCTTCAAGCGTTTGAAATTGGAAGTGGATGGAGCATGGGAGGAATCCACGGTTTTTTTTAGTGAAATAATGCAAGTAATTAAATAGTTACTGAACCGTTAACTTGGTGACATGGCAGTTACAAAAAATTTGTATAACAATACATTTAATTCTCAATATTTACACATTCAATCAATTTAAGCATCAATAATGATGGTTAAATTGGGACTAAATTGATTGAATGTGTAAATATGAATGATTAAAAGTGTTATTATTCAAAATTTTCTAACTGTCATGTCATTCATTTATCGACAATTAACAGGTCAATGATTATTTTGTAACAAAATTTTTTAATGTCCATTATGTAACTTTTGAAAGTTTAGTGACTATTTTATATTTTTAAGATAATTTAGTGACCATTTGTATATTTTATTCTAAAATTAGAGAAAAAAGGCACCTTAAAGATTAAGGGCTCGTTTAGTAAAAATTTTGTGTTCAAAAATCCCTGCCCAATCGGCCATTTCAGATAAGCTTAAAAAAAGAGTTGTGGAATAACTCCCGTTTAAGGCGTAAAATTTAAAAAAAATAACTATAACGCGAAGTTAGAAGAGCTATTTAGCACTGCATCGACATTTGACACATTAACAACCGTTTGAGAAGCTGTGCTATTTAAGATATACGACATTTGTTAATGTTATGGGAACTCGTTATATGCTTACATGAATTTTAAGGGCTTGTGATTTTTTAAGAGGTAAGGAGAATTTGTCTTGTTGTTATGACCAATTTATAAAAAAATATATATTAATATTTGGAGCGACATTGTTTTTGGTGTAAATAAATAGGTTGAGAAATGAGATTTAAGGTTTTGAGTAAAAATACAAAGTAAAATAATGGTTATGTTTGTAAATATTGTATAAGCTAAAATTAGAGGTTTGACCAGTAAAATATGTTAATTTGAATATGTTGAGTTCAATGATCACAACCGAGGTGCTTGCCAAGTGGTGGAGAAGGTTTATTTTTGGGCGTTTAAGTGGAAGCTAAAAGATAAGAATTGAACACAAAGATTTAGAGTGGTTCGACTTTCTAACTCAAAGCCTACATGCATCCACTACCTTAGCTTTCTACTAAAAATTTCAACCAAATTCACTAAGAATTTCGTCCCCTTTTCTCGGATTAGGAGGAAACAGTTACAACGATCAAACTTTTTACCCAAAGCTTGATCAAGCACTCTCTTACAAGAGAAATTCTAAGCAAACTTGAAATCTCTCTAATAGGTATTTGTTTGCACTATTAAGCACTCACCCAAAACCTATACACTTGAGCAAATTTGATAATTAAGCTCACAAGTGTTCTCTATACAAGAAATTTACAATTAAAGCTCTAAAGACAATATTCATCATAGTGTTGTTACAATTCGAGCATTAGTCTTCCCTTGATGCTTGGAGATCCCTTTTATACTCCCAATTGAGTTTGTAGCCGTTGAGATTGAATTGGAGCCGTTGGAGACTTTATTTTCCTCATTAATTACAGTTCTGGAACTATTCGTTTCGGAACATGAGAGCCCGTACCGGAACGACCTTCTTCAAAACTAGCCGTTGAAGCCTGATGCATCAAGCTGTATCGAAAACGGTATTGAGCTGTATCGAAACTGTTACAAACTGTTTCGGTACGAGTGACAGTTGAGCTGCAATTTAAAATGCCGTTGGAAAATTTGACCGTTGGGCGTATTGAAACACTAAAGGGCTGTTTCGAAACCGAAACCCTCCGTATCGAAACGGGCAAGCCTTGTTTCGATACATGTTTTGGCAGTTTCAAACTGTTTCGAAACAGGTTAGCCTGTTTCGAAACGGGTACCTTGAAAAATCTGGTTTGGCTACTTAAAAACGTTTCAAACCTTGCCTAAAACATCCACAAAACTTATTTTCAAGTTGTTTGGACTTAAATGCATTTTTAAAATCTTTTCAATTTATTCTAAAATTATTTTTCAATTATTATATCAAAATATTAGGTCTACAAAATATTTAGTAGGTAGAGAATTGTAACAAAGTTTGAGGTAAAATCTCTAAAAGGTTGTTAAGATGAGTTTTTTTACTAGAAAATTTGACGCAAGAGTTGAAAAAATTCTTTTATCTTTAAAAATTATAAAAAAAATTCAACTAACATAAATTTACGTAGTGACATTTGTAAGCTAATCCTTTTTAGTTTTTTTTTCATTTTATTCTTATAGATTTATATTCTCATATATAATTTAAATACATATACTTCAAATATCATTTAAATTTAATTATTAATTAAATTTATATTCTCATATTGTTATAGTGTGGTGACATGAGTCACCATCTGATTGGTGAATTAAATATATTAAATTAGATTAAAAGAAAATATGGTGACATGTGTCATTATATGATTAGAGGATTAAATTTATTAAATTAATTTAAAATTATGACCAAATTAATAGATTATGTAAGTAACAAAGACCAAATGTACAGTTAAACAAATTTCTATTAACTGTCATGTCATTTCTCTGGTGAAATTTAAGAATAAGTGGCTTGATTGTAACCACTTAAATAGTTACATGGTCATGATAACATAATTAAAAATATAGTGGTCCTATCGGAACCACCCAATAATTAAATGGTCATTTAATTAAGACTTAAAGGTCAAATTGACCCTCAACGAAAAATATAAAAAAAATCAATTAAGTCATTATAAAAAAAATTCACTCAATTGAGCCCTCATAATTTAAATTATGATCAACCAGGCCCTCAAAATTCAAATTGCAATCAATTTAACCATTCCGTAACGTTGGCAGTTAACTCGAAAGTAGTTATTATGATGGTGATATGCGACACATTCTGAAAGTGCCACATCATAAAAATAGTGAAATATCATTTAAAAATTATAAAATAATATATTTAAAATTCAAAAAAATTAAAAGATTTAAACTTTTTAAAAATATTTAAAAGTTCAAAAAAAAATCTAAAAAATTAAATGTGTAAAAATAAAAGTATCTATATAAAAATATTTTTTACTTAAAATAAAAAAATAAAAAAATAATTGTAATAATTATTATATATATATATAAATATTTATAATGCAATAATATTTAAAAAATATATAATTTTTAAAAAAAAATAATTTTAACCCCCCAAAATTAGAATTTTTTAAAATCCCAAAATTTTTAAAACCTTAACCCTAACCTTACATTCACACACCCTCAAATCGGTTTAATCGTCGATGAAAGTTGTTGATATTGTGGCAGCCAACGGTGCTGGTAAGAAGAAATATTGAAGGAGAATGGGTTGGGCAATACAAGGGTGTCGAACAATGTGAATGAGTGCAAAGGCGATAATGGACTGTGGCGACGGTAGTAAGACGACGAAGATGGGTGGGATTTTCTTACGACGAGGAGTGATCGATGGTTGAATCGGTGCTAATGCTTCATTTAGGGATTTATGAGATTTTTTTAAGAAATAAAACTTTAGGGTTTTTCAAAAAAAAATATTATTTTATGTTTTTATATAGAAATTAAATTAAATTTTAATTTTTACAATTTTTATATTTTTCTATAATGTTGTAGATTTTCTAGAATTTTTAAATTTTTTTTCGATCTAATAATTATTACTTTCAAAATGTGTCATGTGTCTTCTTATTTCTGAACGTTAAAAGGTATTGACAGTCATTGCAATCAACGTAATATAGAGGTTAAATTGAGTGCAGTTTGAATTTTGAGGCTAACCTGAGTGAATTTTTTTATATAAGAACTTAATTAGTTTTTTTATTTCGATTGAGGGTCAATTAATTTATATTTTCTTATTTTAGAATTTAAAGTAAAGATTGTTCAATTACGTGTAAAAACTATTGGAAGGAACACAAAGAGGGGCATAATAAAATGGCAGAGGATTTTGATTCGTTTGTTTTACCCTTAAAGGTCATATGTAAATGTAATCGAAGAGTTCTTGGTCGGTGCAGTTGAAGAGTTTTAGCAAGGTATAGTTTTGGAAGATGAAGTTACTAGAGAAAATGAAGTGCATCTTCCATTATTACCCCAAAAATGCATCACTTTCATCATTCTTCAACTCCTTTACCACTCGCCAGCTAACTCTTACAGCCTTCCCGCTAGACCCACAAGTTCTTTTAACTACCTTATGCTCCAATGGTCAACTGAAAGAAGCTTTGATAGAAATGGCGGCTCAAGGCCTTGAAATGAAGTTTGAAGGCTACGATACGTTGCTAAACGCTTGTATGAAGACAAGGGCATTTAGAGAGGGCCAAAGGGTCCATGCCCATATGATCAAAACACGATATTTACCACCTGTTTACCTTAGGAACCGGCTCATCATTTTTTATGGTAAATGTGATCGTTTGAGGGAGGCAAGGAACGTGCTCGATGAAATGCCTGAGAAGAATGTGGTTTCTTGGACTGCTATGATTTCTGCTTATTCTCAAAGGGGGTTTGCTTCTCAAGCGTTGGATCTTTTTGTACAGATGTTAAGATCAGGTATTTGTAGTTTAACATGTTTCTATAAATTTTTTGCTACACTTGGGTCCAATTGAATGCCATTTTCCTTTCTTTATTTTCATGATTTAGAATTGTTTTCTATATTCTAATACTTTAGAATGTATGGCAAGATGACCTGATGGTTTAGAGTTTGACTTGAGGCTGTTTTTTTATTGCTGAATTTGTATTTCCATTATGTGGCATTAAAATGGATTGGCACTTATTTTGTGTTTTGATTTGGTTTCTTGTTGCAGTTACGGAACCGAATGAATTTACTTTCGCCACTGTACTTTCTTCTTGTACGAGTACTTTTGGTTTTGAGCTGGGAAGGCAAATCCATTCCCTTATAATCAAGAGAACTCTTGACACCCATATATTTGTTGGGAGCTCACTCCTTGACATGTATGCCAAAGCTGGTAGAATTCATGAAGCTAGAGAGGTTTTCGAAAGCCTGCCGGAAAGGGATGTTGTTTCATGCACTGCCATAATTTCAGGGTATGCTCAATTAGGCTTAGATGCAGAGGCATTAGAACAATTCCGAAGATTGAATTTAGAAGGAATGACTTCAAATTATGTTACTTATGCTAGTGTTCTTACTGCATTATCTGGGCTTGCAGCATTAGATCTTGGTAAGCAAGTTCACAGCCATATACTGCGAGGTAATCTTCCCTTCTATGTGGTACTTCAGAATTCTTTGATCGATATGTACTCAAAGTGTGGGAACCTCATCTACTCGAGACGGATATTTGATAACATGCCTGAGAGAACTGTCATTTCATGGAATGCAATGCTTGTGGGGTACAGCAAACATGGGATGGGAAGAGAGGTTGTGGAGCTTTACGAATTGATGAGAAATGAAAATAAAATAAAACCCGACAGTGTCACTCTGTTGGGTGTTTTGTCTGGCTGCAGCCATGGAGGGATGGAAGATGTGGGATTGAAAATCTTTGATGAAATGGTGAATGGGAAAGATGGGGTCGAGCCTGACATTGAGCACTACGGGTGTGTTGTGGATTTGCTCGGTCGTGCTGGTAGAGTTGAAGAGGCTTTTGAATTTATTAAAAAGATGCCTTTTGAACCAATTGCTGCTCTATGGGGTTCACTTCTTGGGGCTTGTAGGGTTCACTCAAATATTGACATTGGAGAATTTGTAGGCCGTCGTCTGCTAGAAATCGAGCCCGAGAATGCTGGAAACTATGTTATTCTATCTAATCTATACGCTTCTGCTGGGAGATGGGAAGATGTTAGAATGGTGAGAGATTTGATGATGAAGAAAGCTGTAAAGAAAGATCCCGGAAGAAGTTGGATTGAGCTTGACCAAACCCTTCATTCCTTCCATGCAAGTGATCATTCGCATCCAAGAAGAGAAGAGGTGTTTGTAAAGCTGAAAGAGTTATCAATCAAATTCAAGGAAGCCGGCTATGTTCCTGATCTAAGTTGCGTTTTACACGACGTGGATGAAGAGCAGAAGGAGAAGATACTCCTAGGTCACAGTGAGAAATTGGCATTGACTTTTGGGTTGATTTCAACCTCCGATAGAACCCCGCTCCGTGTGATTAAAAACCTCCGGATTTGCGTTGATTGCCATAACTTTGCCAAGTTTGTTTCCAAGATCTATATGAGAGAAGTGTACTTGAGGGACAAGAACCGGTTCCACCATATTTCGAAGGGAGTTTGTTCCTGTGGAGACTACTGGTGATGTCTGAAGCTTTTAAAACCGGAAACGGTTTTGGCCAACTGATAGTTCACCAGAAGGGTCCTCGTCTGCTCCGACACCTAGTCAATGAAAGATGATTTGAAGCATTAAAGAGGTCATCAGATTCAAAACAAAAGCAGGACTGAGTGAACTGTTGTATTGGATGAAGCAGAGAATAGTAGAGGATAGCAAACACCCTTTTTTTCTAAGTCATCTCTAAACCGATGACTATTCTTTGCAGTGCAAATATAGAGATGGCATTGGCAAATGGCACTAGATATTTGGGTAAAGTTTTTGTAGTTACTTAATCATAGGGGTATTTTTATTTTGACCATTGAACTATAAATTTTGTCAATCATGTCACATAATTATTTAAATTGTATCAATTAAGTTACTGATCATTAAAAGTTTAACGAAAATGTTATGTAACAGTTCAATAAATTTATATAATTGTATATTTAATTCTACATATTTACATAGTTAATCTATTTAGTCTTGATTTAAAAAATTGATGAATTTATCCCTTGATATTTATGAATCATTTTAATTTAGTCTTGATTTTAATTAAAAATAATTTAATGTTTATCTTCTAATCAAAAGCAAGTGCATCCGAGAAGACTCAAACCCATGCAATATTAGAAGTCTCACACTAAAAAACTAGACCAGGATAATCTCTTTGAACATAATTAATAATTTTATTATATGACTTAAATTGTAGTTAATGCAAGACTTACACTATATATTAATGATTATTAATTCAATTAATATAAAATAATATTTTTCTAAACATCTATACACTACTACATTATGAATCAATATATTTTAAATATATTAATACACTTAATAAATTATGATTACACATATATATTTTTTTCTAAAATATAGAATATAATATTTTAAAAATATTAATATATTTAATATTAGGGTAAAGTACACAGACGGTCACTGAACTTTAGTAAAAAAAATAAAATGGTAACCAAACTTTCACAAATCACAAAATGGCAATTAAACTTTATGTTTTATAACAAAATGGTAACTAGACGTTAAATGCCGTTAAGTGACTGTTATAAAATTTGGTATAATAATACATTTAGTCCTTCATATTTATACATTTAATCAATTTAGTCCTAATTCGAAACAATTCGCTAAATTTAGCCATCGTTATTTATGCATTCTTTCAATTTGGTCCTTAAAGCAAAATTCCAAAGTATGGTAACATGATAAATAATTACAATTAAATTTTTATAGGAACTCGAAAACTCGACTCAAATCGAAAAAATTTCAAATAAAGTTTGAGTTGTAAAATATGACGCGTCAACTCGAATAATTTAAAATTTTTTGACTCGACTCGATCGAACGCTCATCTTTATCTTAAGATATGACGTGTCAACTCGAATAACTGAAATATTCGAATATTTTAAATCGTTTTTTAAATCGAATATTTTTAAAATGGAATATTTAATATTTTCATATTTAAATCACATCGATTATTTAATAACAACTTTAAATATTCGATTTAAAAGAAAAATTGATTTAAAATATTCGAATAATTAATTAAATTTTATAGGAACTCGAAAACTCGACTCGAATCGAAAAAATTTTAAATAAAGTTTGAGTTGTAAAATATGACGCATAAACTCGAATAACTCGAAATTTTTTGACTCGACTCGATCGAACACTCACCTCTATCTTAAGATATGACGCGTCAATTCGAATAACTCGAAATATTCGAATATTTTAAATCATTTTTTTCTTTTAAATCGAATATTTTTTAAAATAGAATATTTAATATTTTCATATTTAAATCGCATCGAATATTTAATAACTACTTTAAATATTCAATTTAATTTAAAAATATTCGATTTAAAAGAAAACAATTGATTTAAAATATTCAAATATTTAATTAAATTTTTATAGGAACTCGAAAACTCGACTCGAATCGAAAAAATTTCAAATAAAGTTTGAGTTGTAAAATATGACGCATCAACTCGAATAACTTGAATTTTTTTGACTCGACTCGATCGAACACTCACCTCTATCTTAAGATATGACGCGTCAACTTGAAAAACTCGAACATTTTAAATTATTTTTTCTTTTAAATCACATCGAATATTTAATAACTACTTTAAATATTCGATTTACCAGAAAAAATTGATTTAAAATATTTAAATATTTAAATTAGTTATTAAATATTCGAATATTTAAAAAATATTTAAAATAATTATTAAATATTCAAATATTTTAAATATTTTTCTTTTAAATATTCAAATATTTTAAATCATTTTTCTTTTAAATATTCAAATATTTTAAATATTTTTTCTAATCAAAAGCAAGTGCATCCGAGAAGACTCAAACCCATGCAATATTAGAAGTCTCACACTAGAAAACTAGACCAGGCTAATCTCTTTGAACATAATTAATAATTTTATTATATGACTTAAATTGTAGTTAATGCAAGACTTACACTATATATTAATAATTATTAATTCAATTAATATAAAATAATATTTTTCTAAACATCTATACTATTACATTATGAATCAATATATTTTAAATATATTAATACACTTAATAAATTATTAATACACATATATATTTTTCTAAAATATAGAATATAATATTTTAAAAATATTAATATATTTAATATTATTATAACATTATTACGTTTGTGTAGATAGTGTTAATATAATATTTAAATAGAAATAAACTTTGATACGCATGACATGTAAACTTTAGTTTACACAAACTTTTTAATTTTAAGCTTTAGAGATTTTGTTTAGGGGTTATGTTTTTAGGGTATATAATTTAAGGTATATGGTTTAGAGTTTAGGGTTTATAGATAGAAATTTAATATTTGGATTTTATATTGTAAATATATATGCTTGTGCAAAATAAATTTTACATAACCTGTTAATCAAAATTTTATCTATTTAAAAAATATTTATTTTTTTGATTGCCCTTCCGGTTTTTAAGGCTTCGCCATGACTAATTTGGACTGACACACGCCACACACCTGACTTTGGTGGGTGCGTCTCACAGCGGGGATTTTCTGCATACACAACGCCTCGAACGCGAGATCTACTTAAGAGATACCAAGTTGCTTATCACTTAGACCAACACTGTTGATAAAAAATATTTATATTAATATAATATTCAATAAATATTTTAAAAATACTAATTTTTAATATATTAAAATATATTGGATTCATAATTTAATAGTATTAATATATTTTTTTTGATATAGCTACTGAATTTTCATTAAACCATAGAAAAATTCAATTACAACGCAATTAAAAAGAAAAAAATTTGGGTTAAAATAACCCAAAAAATTCTTACAACTCAAAAACAATGAAAACGAAAATTTCTATGGAAATACGCATACCAACGAAAATTCAAAAGCTTCCTGAATCTCTTTGTCTTTGTCCAAACGAGACGCATAAAGAAGGAAGGAGTGGTGCGCGATCCATTCTGTCAGGCAAAAGGTACTGCTACCTAGGACTGATTTTATCGGCAAACAACCATCAACGAGTGGGGATAAAACATTCCAAGTGACCACCGACAACACCATGAATCAGAAACTAGCGCCGAGTGAATCTCTGTACGAACAAAAATCGAACGCTAGGGTATGCTGAAACCTGCCACGAAGACAGATGAACCAAACCAAAAAAACAAAACAAAAACATGTCACAAAGACAGAAAAAGAAGCATGTCTGTAACGCCCGGGTTTGGGGGTCGGGTGAAATAAATAAATAAAATAATGCCTCGGTTTTGTTTTGCAAAATTAAATTTAAAGTGTTGGACCAAATTTGTGATATTGAAGCCCAATAGCCATTTTAATGGAATTTTTGTAAATAGTTGGTCTTTCAAATTTTAAACCCTTTTTATTAAAATATCCCCTTTGTCATCTTCCTCCCCATCCCATTTTTGCTATCTCACGACAAGAAGAGATAGCTTCTCTCTAGTTCCTATTCCATCACTTTTCAACTTCATCCTTAGTGTTTTTCAAGAGGTAATGACATTTTTGACTTGGCCTTGGTCTCCTCTTCATTTTGGTATCTTTAGATTTCACTAAAACTATGTATTTTGTAATTTGAATTTTTGAAAGTTTTGGTTAAAGGTTGGAGCTTTATGATTCTTTATCAAAGCTTTTGGTTTAATGTTGATAGATAAGTTGTTTAGGAACCATAAGGTCCAATATATGTAAATTTTAAAGAGTTCTGTGTGGATTTTCGGATTTGGGTTTTAATGGGTTTTTAGAAGGGTTTTAAGGTTAGTTGTGGGTGTGTTTGATGTTGGAATTGGGGGGTGATGGTTATACTATGTTTGGGTAGTGTTTTGAACATGTTTAAGAGTGCTTTGGATGACTACATTGCTGATTTTTGATGGGTTTTTGTGGAAGTACGAAAATGAGAGTTTGTGGGTGTTCTTGGCTTTGAATTGTGAGAATTGTAGTGGATTTGTGTGTTGATGTTAAACTTTTGGTTTGTGGCTGATTTTGAGGTTAATATATTGTTTTTGAATGGTTAGAAGCAAGGGAAAACAATGGAGAAACTTCGGGCTCGAATCCGGAACTTGGATGCTTGGTAGGCTAGTCGGCTTGTGCTAATGGAGTGGTTGGTGAGTGGTTACTGTTTTAAATGGTTTTTAAATATTGGTTCAAGCATGTGGACCTGGGTTGGGCTTGGTAAACCCACCTAGAGTTGAGATTAGAGTGGTAGCCTAATCTCAAGCTTAGTTTAGGAAACTTTTGGTTGAACTCTTAATTGCTTGTTATGCCTCTTGTTTAATTGTGATTATGGTGTTATGTATAATGTGTTATACATGTTGTTGAGGCTTGATATGATGCGTTGATATATGCATGTGGTTTGGTTTGTGAATTGTGCATGATAGTGATCATGGTGAGTACGTGCTAAGCACGGAAGTTGTTTTGAAATGATGTGGTGAAAGATTGTGAATTGTGTTTAATATTGGCACTAGTACGCTTGGGTACAATGATCGATCATTAGGATGTTAGTGTGCACACGAGAGTCAAATTCGCGCGTGTGGTGGCGTTAAGTCATCAAGGAGGAGTACGGTGATGTAATATTCCACCGGAAATGTTTATATTAGTCGGTGATGAGTGAAATCCCATCGACGGGGCGTGAGGATGAGTGGAATCCCCTCCGCGAGAACCGGTGATGAGTGTAACCCCACCGAAGGTAATGGTTGTGTTGGAAGTGAGTTCCAACGTGTTATCCGCGTATTCGAGTCATAGCTAGGTGCCAATATGATATGAAATGTGATTCCAATATGGATCGATATATGTTGTTGTTAATACATTGATATATGTATCTTCGTGTGTTGGGCTTATGAATTGTTGATCATGGCATGAAGTTGATTATATGTTCATGCATCATGTATATTTTGGCTCACGTGGATCGGAGGTAAGATCATGCATTCTATCTTGGTTGTTGCTCGTGCTTGGGCCCTGCATTGTCGAAGGTTTATTTTATGAGCTTACCCTCACTAAGCTTTTATGCTTACACTCCTTTTTGTTCGACAATGCAGATTAGTAGCTTGTGGGTGGCAAGGGCAAGGAAAGGCCTCCAAGTGTCGCTTTGGGTTAGCTCAAGTACGAACTTTAATTTGAAAGATTGTAATAGTCAAGCAATGAGATATGTGTTGTTGATTTGAGCTTTGATGTATGTTGATGTTGGTTTGGCTTTTGGATGCTTTGTTTGAATTGTAAGCCTTGTTTGTGTTGCATGTCATGAATGCTTATATGTTTTGTTTCTAAGGCATGAGCCTCTAAGTGCTAAGCATGTCCTTTTTATGGCAAATGTATGAATCTTTCCGATGCATGATCCTTGTTCGTTTTGATTTTCATGTATGTTGATATCTTGGTGGTTGAAGATTGTATGTATGTTGTTTGTGGCTAGGGGAGTCGTAAATCGCATCTAGGGTCGAGTCTTAAGTTGTTTTGCTGAAATTTGGAGTCTTGCAGTGCAGGGCGTATCGATACGCCTAAGGGCCGTATCGATACGATCTTGCCCTTCAGGACTCAGTTTTGGCTTGGTGTATCGATACGCGGGGGTGTACCGATACGCCCAAAGCTCACTGGAAATCTGAGATTTTGGTGAGACTTTGGCGTATCGATACGGGCTCTAAGCGTATCGATACGAGTTTGTCTCGTTGACTGCGAGATGTTGACCGAGGAGGGCGTATCGATACGCCCAAGGGCTGTATCGATACGGTCTCACTAGTTTGACTTGGGGCAGTTGACTTGGTCAAGGCGTATCGATACCTTCTGTAGGTGTATCGATACGGCCTGCTTAAAAAGGAAAAATTGGTTGTTTTAAGGTGTTGTTTTGGATAGTCGTTGTTATATTGTTTGTGTTTCCGCTGTCGTGTTTCACATAGGACTTAATAATGCATTTAGACAAGATATAAATAAAAGAAATTTTCTAGAGTTGCTAACCGAGGTGGGACCTTAACGGGTTTCACATCGGTTTTCCCCGTGTAACCTACTCGGACCGGTCAAACGTCCAGACCGGGACGAGAGGGTTACAGTGTCACTAGGACAGAGAAAGAACGTGCTACAGAAGCAGAGATTCTTATTGAAATAAAAATAAAAAAACTAATAAAATCGGTAGTCGACAACCAATACGAAAATTGATTGCCGACCATCGATTAAAGAGGATGAACAAAAAAAATAACTAAAATTGAAATAATTTTAAGAGAGCGGCTAGGGTTTTTAGCGGCTAGGGAAAAGTATGTTCCATTTAATAGTATTAATATTTTATAAGAATATAAATTTTATTAATTATATTAATAATTTATTAATACATAGTGCAATATCTTGCATTAACTACAACAGTTATATACAAAAATATGTTAGATACAGACCACTAAACCACTAGACCAGGCCGCTTTCTTTGGGCCTTGCGTGGATAGCTCATGAGAGCCCAAACGTAAGACGATGTCGTTTGGAGGGAAGCTCTTTTTTTTTTGTCTCTCTACAAAGCCAAACAAAATCCCTTCCCCAGCTTCCCTCTTTCTCTAAATTGATTGTCAGGTTCAGCCAACATTACGATGGCCTTCGTCAACCTGCTCCGCCAACGCCTCTTCCCCCGCACCTTCTCTTCCCACGCTGGTCCAAGCCGCTGGGCTTCTCCGGGTCACCAGGACCGGCCCAATGGTTACCTCTTCAACCGGACCCCGCCTCCTCCCGGCCAATCCCGCAAATGGGAGGATTGGGAGTTGCCTTGCTACGTCACAAGCTTCCTCACCATCGTCATCCTTGGTGTCGGCCTCAATGCCAAGCCCGATCTTACTATCGAGACTTGGGCACACCAAAAAGCCCTCGAAAAACTCGCCGCCGAATCTTCCTCTTCTTCTGACTGAGATGTTTTCTGCCTAAACTTCAATCTGGGTCTGTTGGGTACGGATCTGTGCAAACTCTTTTGATATTTTCTGTTGTTGATAAAGTGTGTTTTTCTAATAAAAAATGGGCTCTGTTGAAGGGTTTTTTTTAGTTGGATTTGTGCTTTCGATGTGATGAAAGTCATTGCCTTATTTGTGATCATATCTAACATTTACTCATGAATTTTAATGGATTTTGAGTTTCATTTCCTTAACCATTGTGTGATGTCCAAAAGAAATTGAAAATAAACTGTAGCTTATTGGCTCCGTATTGACATGCCAATGCATTTTTTTGGTATCCTTAGAAAAAGGGAACATCTTAGAAACATTACTCTGTTAGTTCTTTCGGTACGTTCTGGGAAAATATCAGCTGTTTAGGGGAAGAATAACCCATGTTCCAGTTGTGTTAAGATGTTTCTGTTTGGTAGATTGAGACAGTGTGCAAGTTGCTTTCTTTTTGTGTTTTTGTGATTGATTCTTATCTCAGAAAGGCGCAGAACAAGATTAATTCATGGTATTGTTATTTGTAAAGACATGTGTATTAGCGTTGGGCATGTAATAGTTCATGCATGGATTGCAATTCAGTTGCAGAGTGAAGCACTGCATTGATTGTTGAAATTAGGATTAAGGATCTTAGAGCAGGGATGGTGCTTATCAACTACATTTTCTTGAATACAACTTGTTCTTCTCAGGATTTTAGTTTCTTTTCCACATTGTCTGTCTGTTTTAACACTGTTTATTTAGTAAAGACAAGTCTAGGTGACTCAAACTTCTTTCTCATCCCTGCCAAAGGACTTTGCCATTTGGCTAGGTTCATATTTCTGGACTAAAACATTTACTTATCGACCATCTGTTTGTAAAACTTTATGCATTTTTTGTCTGATAGTTGATAGTCACTGCCATGGTTGTAAGTCTGTTCGAGGGAAAGAGTGTCTTGTTTGATAGAATTGTTATTGGGAATATGGAAGCAGAGCTAGTGTTTATTTTTTGTGATGCCATGTTTATGGCTAAATAATTCATCTTGCATCTGGTTTAGAAAGTAGCAGATTCATTTGCAGCACCATTGCAAGTCTATTACAGTCAGTAGGATGATTCCCCCACCTTTTTTTGGCATTCTAGCGCCCTACAACGCTTGCGCGTGTGTGTATAGTACCCTTGTATTAATATATACACACACACACACACACATGGTAGTTATTCAATACACAGGTGGTGGAAACAAAAAATTTCCACACAAGTGTCTTAGTTTTAGGGTTAGATTTTATGATTTAAAGGATAGGGGTTTAGTGGTTTAGAATTGATGATTTGTGATTATAATTTAGGGATTGGGGTTATAATTTTGAGTTTATAGGTTAAAACCTAAATCCCTAACCATATTACACTAAACCCTAAACCCTAAATTCTAAACCACTAACCTTCAAGCACTAAAAATCTAACCCTAAACCCTAAAACTAAGGCGCTTGTGGAAACTTTTTATTTTCACCCGTGTATTGAATATAAATCCATATAGTACCCTTTTATTTTCAGAGGATGGAGGGGGATTTTTTCTGGAGTTCTGATTGATTAAGTGGTATTTGTGATGTCAAATATTAAAGTAGCAGGGAATGTCCACAACCTGTTTTTGCGCTGTTTTAGTTTTCATTAAGTATGAACCTGCAATCAGTGTATTTCCTCCATTTTTTGCCACTCAGGCAAGGTTTTACTTGTTATTGTCGATATCAATTCTCACTGCGGTTGTCATTGAGACGTCTGCTTGCTTGAGGCCATGGACGGAAATTTCTGTCTGATTCACTTTATACTGTGGGGGAAGTAAATATTACTCGACACTAGACAATGTCCACCTTCCTTGATACCCTTTCTCTGACCCCCATTACTTTTTTCTCTTTCACACTATATTTCAGGTGTGTATGATCTGAGTTTTTTTGGTAGTAATCCTCAGTGGAGTTGATTCTGTTTATTTGAATGGAACTCCCTGGATTTTAGATGTTATTTCTACACATACAGAGATCATACATGTAGTGAGCATAATGAATTATGCATATTGGATGTGAGTTGATTGCTGAGAAGACTTTGGATTTGTTCATATGGTATCATGTTTTGTCTGCAAAAGTGGACCTAGCTCAAGTTGAGGAATTCAACAGGAAAGGAAGGAGATGATTGTAGGCAAATGTCGAAGTTATTTAGTTTATGAGTCGCGAGTCCTTACCGAATACCAAGTATCAAACACTTGAATATATTGTGTTATGGGGTTATGAATTTCAATGTTTTATCTATCTTTGATATCATGACGATCGGTGCCTGCGATCATCAATTGACCTTGAATGACGACAAGAAGATCGGAAGAGTAATGACAAGTGATAGAAGAAAGAACAATACGGCTGGAACCAGCCAAACACATATCAATCAAGAGAAAGTGAATACAAAGCCCTTGCAAATACCACAGTTGAAATCATGTGGCATGCAACTCTTCTCCGTGAGCTTGATTATATTTCATCGTCGACCGCAACCGTGTGGCGTTACAATGTCATTACAATTTACTTATTTTCCAAATATGACTTTCCATGCTAGAACTGAACATGTCGAGATTGATCATCAGTTCATTCGGAACCAAATTAAACTTGGATTGATTCGCATTCATTACATCAGAAGTTCATATCAAATTGTCGACATCATTACCAAACCGTTGGGCCAAGTAGCTTTTCAGTCCTACAGTTCAGCTTGAAGGGGATGTTAACGTATAAAGCCTCTTGTAGTTTCACCTGTATAGGATAGTTTTCCCTATCATTAACACATGTCATTTATTTTTATTTTAAAAAAGTTTAAAACACAAATCACTTAAGTTATGAACTTGACGATTTTGGTCAAGTTGTTCCTTGAATTTTTTCAGTTAAATTGGTCCCTAAACTTGATATATTTGATTAAATTAACTTCTAAACCTTTTTCAATCAAACTGTCTCCTGAACTTGGTAAGTTTGATCAAAGTGTCCCCTAAACTTTGAAAACGTGACACTAAATGGCCCTTGATTAACTTCACTTTATCGACATGGACTATTAAGACGGTGACATTATCAATAGAGGACGAGGGTTTTAAACTCTATTTAAAAAATATCATGTTAATTTTAGAGGTTATTTTGTGTTACGTTTTCAAATTTCAGGTTAAATTTGATCAAATTTACCAAATTCAAGAATCAGTATGGTTGAAGGAGTGATTTGTGCTTTAAACCTTTTGCCACAGGGTATGGAAATTATACAAGTAGCCGAATTTTCTTTGTAACTTGTAGGTGTTTTTATGGAAAAGAAGTTTTGAAGCACTTTACATTATCTTTTACTCACAGACACACTAGCATCCAACATTTGCTTTTCTTCATACCTTACTCCAATAAAAAGAAAAAAGTCTCGTCTTTCTTTTTCACCTTTCCACTTTCTCCTTTTTTATTTGCAAATCCATCCCAGGGATAATAGGATCCTTCTGGGAAGACGGTGAAAGTGCTCCTTTAAAAAAAACAAAAACAAAACAAAAGCTCCCTCTTTCTATGATTTAATTGTTTTCTAGAGAGATTATATATATAGATTTTTTTTAAATGAGGGTCTAATTAAAATTTTCAAAAAAAAATGAGAATCTTAATAAAATTTTAAACAATTTAGGGAACTTAATTAAAAATGATAAAAAATTAAGACTTAATGAAAATTTCTAACAAATTTGAGGGGGCCTAATCAAAATTTCTAAAATATTGAAGGAATGTAAATACAAATTTAAAAGGGCCTAATTAAAACTTTTAAAATATATGAGGGGCATAAATTAAATTTCCCCAAACTTAAATCCCTACCCTTATTACTCTAAAACATAAACTTTAAATTTTAACCCTAAACCCTAAATTCTAAACATCTACACTAAAACCCTAAACTAAATCCAAATTGAGACGTTTGTGAAAATAAATTTTTTTTACCGCATGTGTATAGGATAATAATTCTTATTTTAATGTTACATTTATTAGTAAGTATTAACATAAGTAAAAGTTTAAGTATAACATGAATTTTAAAGAGAATCACGAGTAAAAATCAAATGAATGACTAAAAATGTCAATGAAATTAATCTATTCAAAAAAAATACGAGGAATAATAATTAGCTGCTAGGTTTTTTAAACATATTTTTTTTACTCTGGCATAACTTTACTTTTTTTATCTTGTTTGGCCGACTGCTAGGGGTGAGCGTCCGATTGAGTCGAGCCGAGTTAAAAATTTTGAGTTATTCGAGTTAACGCGTCATATTTTACAACTCAAACTTTATTTAAAATTTTTTCGATTCAAGTCGAGTTTTCGAATTCCTATACAAATCTAATTATAATTATTTATCATGTTATATTATAATTTGATTCTAATTTAAACAAGTTTCTATAATCATATAAAATATACATGTATATTTCATCATATTTTTTCGAACTCAAACTTTATTTAAAATAAGCATGTATATTTCTATAATCATATATATATATATATTATGAAAAATTGAGGAACTCGACTCAAACTTAAAAATCAACCCACTAATTACTAAAAATTCTGAGTTATTTCAATTTCCATTTCACAACTCAAACATTGTTTGAAATTTTTTCAAGTCGAGTTAGAACGAGTTGAATTTTTTCACCTCGAGTCGAGTCATAAATTTTGATTTTTTTAGTCGAGTTGAGTTTTGCTCACCCCTACCAACGGCGGCGACACTAACCTCAATGTTGATTATCGATCGTTGTTATTTTTTGTACTATTATATTATATCTTTATTTTTTTATTTTTTCTTGTTTTTTATTAAGAATAATTCTGCCTTTGTAGAACTCTTTCTTTGTCTTGTGGCACGTCTATCTCTACCATTTAGTACCTTTTTTTAATTTTTATTGACGATCGTTTGAACGTTTTTTTATATATTTTTTAAGGTTAGATTTGAAATCGTCTCGACTTACAAGATGACGCTTATTTAGTTATCCTATTGATCTTTCTTACTTTGGACCCTCGGATTAGACTTAGATACGCGGTTTCGCGTTTGTGGATGGTTTTCTCACAACGCTCTGCCTGATTTGCAGTTGTCGGTGGTCTTTTAATAGTTTGATTTCTTTTTGTGGTCCGTTTACCGATGCAGTCAGATATATTTATATCTATCTTTTGTTCGAGTATTTTAATTGGGTTTTTAACATTTTCATTGTATAGTATAATCTAAAGTGGTTAGTTTCTTTTGTCAGTAATTATTGAAAAATGTCTAAATTATGTATTTAATTTATACTTAAAATTACAAATCTTGATTATAACTTGAATATTATTTTTTTAATAAAACTAGCTGCTCGTATAAAAGAAATACGAGGAATAAACAACACTCTTACCAAACATAGCATAAAGAAAGTTAAAACTCTAGATTCATTTTGATTTTGATTTGATTGGCATGGACCAACGTCAGATTTACATAATTTATATCCTGAGTTTAGTGAGGAGAAAGCATTGGGTGGAGCCACACGGAGACTTGCTATATCTGTTTACATCCTCTCTCTTTTTTTTAATTTCTTATATAATTTATATATATAAATTAAAAAAATATAAATGACACCTATTATAGACATTTGACTCATCTTCAATAACATTTAAAAAAATGACATCCTTCAAATAAATTCTTGGCTCTACTTCTGACAAAAGGGAAAACGTTGAAATGCCCTTTACATTTATATCCCTTTCTCATTGTGTTTTCTCAGATTATTGCTTGCTCTATATTATAGTAAACACAGCTACCTAAATGCAAAATACCTACAACTTGGGGAATCTCTCCTAGCATTCCAAAACTATATGGGATCAAAGAAAGCAATTTGTTTATGGATACTTATCATTGCAATAAAGAGATCATATATATATATATAGGACATAGTATCCTCTTACATTATGGTAAAACTTGAAAGATTACACTTTTTTTAGACAGTTTGATGAAGGTATATGGATGAATGAGATTAACAATAAGAAATATGAAGATTATCACAGAAAAAAAATAAAAAATAACCTTAACCATTTATTACCCCAATTAGGGATGGTAATTTGATCCGAATCCGATTCTATCCGAAGGAATTTATCCGATCCATATTCGATTGAAAAAATCCGAATCCGAATCCGAGTAAAATGTCTGAGTCCTAATATGAGATAGGTTGGATATGGATCATGCCAAGATCCGATCCGAATCCGATCCATATCCGAGTCCGAATCAAAATATTTAGGGCTTTTAACTCCTTAAAACAAAATATCATGTATAATATTTACATTAAAACAAGAAGACAACATAAATAAAGTAAAAAAGTTAAACTAAATACATTAAAAGAAACATAACTACATATATATTTTTAAACGATAACATAAATGTATATATTGGGTAATTTAGAATAATAGTAAAAATAAAATTAACTTTTTATATATATATATTAAAAGTGATTATAAAAATATAAATGTCTTAAGAATGTAAGTTAAATAATAATAATATTTATTATGATTTATATATATTAATTAACCTTAATATAGTATAATATATCTATTTATACCATATGCATGTATAAATAAATATGAAAAAAATAAATGTAAGATCAAATCATAGATAAACAAACAATAAAATAAATACAATGGAGAAACAAATAAATGTAAATATCAATGAATTACTAAAAATTAAAAAAAGTTTAGTGAATGAAATAGTAAGTAATGTGCAATCGATAGATAAAGTTATGATATATTATGCTAAAATTATGAATTAAAATAGAAAGTAAATTAAAAGCATAAACAATAAACACAAAAAATTAAATGTAGTCAACAAATAAAAGATAAAAATGAACAAGTGTAGAATTAAATAGCATAAATTAAATGCGTAATAAATTAAATATACAAAATTATGGACTAATTTGCACTAAAATAAAATTATTAGAGGGTCAAAACACAATATACCCTAAAGACGTTAAAATTCGCGAATCTACCCCTCAGACTTGGGTCAAGACTAGGGATGACAATTTAATCTGAATCAAAAAACTCTGATCTAAATGCGGTTGAAACAAATCTGAATCCGATCCGAAAAATCCGATCCAAATCCGTTTGAAAAAAAATTGAATCCAAATCCGAATAAAATATTCGAGTCCGATTGTAACGGATTCAGACTTAGATTTTATACAATCCGATCCATTATCATCTCTAACCCTAATCCAACAGTATAAAAAAGTATAAAAGTATTTGACTCTTGCACAGAAAGTGGATATATATATATATATATATATATATATATATATATATATATATATATATATATATAGCCCATAACAAGGGACTTCTTATTCCTCATGTTCTAAGGTTTGGGTTTTATCTTTTCCATTTTATATAATTCTCTCTCATTTGATTTATTTATGTATTTTACTTTTCCAAAGGTAAATGTGATTACGAGTCAATATCATTTCCCTCTTTTCCTTTTGCTTGTTGGGACCCCTCAAACAAAGTTGTCTCACATACTTTGAGGGTCATACTTACCTCCAAATTCCCTTTTTTTCATTTTGGTCCATAAATACTTTTAGGGTCAGATTAATTTTATGGGTACCTTGCTCATCACTTCACTAAACGCAAGTGAATTTTAACTCATTGGTATCTATTAAATTATAATGACGTGTCACCTATTAATTTATACTAACATTATATTTGAATAATTATTCTTACGAATATATATGAAAAGATAGTAAATCTATTGTACAATAAAAAAGATATACAACTTTTCCATGAAAACCCTAAAAAGAAAAATAATTGACAGAGAGAAAAATTCATTATAATATCGACTATTACAAGAGATATGTGACTATGCGTGGCTTCTAAGGGTTCATAAGGCTCCAAAGACTTAATTGCAACCCCAATCTCTATTATCTATTTAAAAAGATAATTACTTGAAGGTAAAGAAATCTTTCTTTAATACGAATTCTTACTAATACAAGAACTCAAGAAGTATAGTTGTGTACGATCTGTATATACGAAAATGTTTGGACTGCGAGTCTCCACATCCATTATAGATCTCCAATTTTATTTCTCCACCATTTAGATCATACCAAAAACTTAATTTTCACGTAGGACTAAATTAAAATAAAATCAAAAACTCTAACTATAATTCTAAAAAGTAACTTTATTTTTGCTTTAGGTAAAGCAGTATTGAAATAGTTAAATATGTGCCATAATTGTCTAATAGTAATGATATTTAAATTGTCTTTTGTGATAGCAAACGAAATAATGAAGTTTTAACTTTAAACAAAATAATTCATCAGCACTTCCTCATGAAAAAATGCAGCAAGGACTGGTTAAAAATGATGCAGATCTGAAAATTTTCCTGGACTTTAATTATATAAGAAAATGAGGTATTTTTACCCTGATATACACGAAAAGCAGTGAAATAAATATATTTCTAAGATAGGCTTAATAGTAAAAAAAAATCTCAAATTATATATATATATATATATATATATATATTTTAGATAGGTGCATAAAGTATTTTTCGGCCTAAATAGGTGACTAATAGTTTCAGTATTATTATTTTAGGTGCTTTACCGTTAACGGCCTTTTAAAAATTTGTGTTAGCCAATAAAAACATGACACGTTAAATATTTTTATTTTATTTTATTTAAAAAATCAGAATTTTCAGAAATATTCTAGTCGTCGACGGTGTGCACCACTTTCGTGTCATACCATCACGATCATTTTCCTCATCCTCTCATTGCAAAAAAAGTCAATGGTTGACATGCCTAACATCGAAACAAAGCTGAACAACGAGAGAACGAAGAAAAAAATGGTGGGGGACAAACAGTGGTTGAACAGACGACGAACGTCGTACAGGTCTTGCAACGAGAGGAGGAGGTTTTATTCTGTCACCAACAGCGTGATGAACGACGATGATAGTGATCGAATTTGAGAATCTAAGGATTTTGGTGTTATTTTGTGAGTTTTTAAAATTTTAGAAATTTTTTAAAAATAAATTAAAATCAAAACCGCATGCCATGTTTTGATTGGTTAAAGAATTTTTTTAAAACGGTGGCCGCTATAACTAAACAAAATTTCCCTTCCCCTTTATATGTCTCATCACTAAAAATTTAAATTCTAAGCCTTAACCCTAAATTTTAAATCTTAAACCATAAACTATAAATCATAAAAAAATACACATTACCTTAATTTCTTAAACTCTAACCCTAATCTTAAACCTTAACCCTAAATCTTAAAATTAATTTTTTAGTGTAAAGGTATATATAAGAACACAAAAAAAATAACAAAAGATTTCTAAGTCTTGGGGTTCTTTACCCTATAATAAAATTTCATTTACCAGAAAAAAACGATGAAAATGTTAGAAATTTATTTAGGGCAGAGAAATATAATTTGGATATTTCTTATTCACTATTAAGCATTTCTAAGATATTGAGAGGAGATGGGTGTGCCTACTGCCTATTAAATATAAGAATTTGCAGAGTAAAATGTAGGGATTAGAGCTGAGGGAGACAAGGCTGTCTCGTCTGTGTGTTGGAATATGAATACAAGAAAACTAAGAAAGCATTATTTTATACAGATATTATGTGATTGTGGTATGTTTGGTCTCCTTGACAAGCTCACGGGAAAATGTGCCGTATAAATTAGTAATGCTGAAAAGACAACTTAGATAATTGAGAAATACATTAAAAGTGGGTGCCTACTGCCTTGGGATTTTAAGCACTAAAGGCTGAGTCCAACTGTTAGGGGAAGAAAAGAGAATAATAATAAATAATAATAATCTTTTTCTTCAAGATTGTGCTTAAAGAAAATTCATAGATATTTAAGAATTGTACTTGCCTAGTTGGCTGTTAATTTTTCGTATACTTTGTCTTCCCAGCAAAAGGGTAAGTTAATAAATGGTAATAAAGGCAAACCGTATTCTGATTTCGGTTTAATTTAATACTGTAGGTGGATCTGGAGTGTGATCCAGAACAGTACACTGAGGAATTTTCAAGCCTGTTAACTTTGTGCTGTTTCTTTCATGGAGGGGCTGGCTAAGTCTGGTGTGCGTATAATACGCGTCTAAAAGACGACAAATTTTAAAATTTGTCCAAAAATTTAAAATGTTAAACCTAAAAACGATAAGTTTTTGGACAAATTTTGATACTTGTAAAAAAACACAAAAAAGTTACCTTAAAATATTATCAAAATGTCTAATATTTTAAGTGTTTGAATAAATATAAAAACTTGTGATCTTTTAGTCGTACTCTAAACTTGTTGTACGTTAGATCCCATAGTTACTTGTTAACAGTTGTACAAACAATTTGTATAGAGATGAGAAAGGGAAACTCACTAAATTTTGTCCCCCCTCCCCCATAGTAGTCTTCGTTATCATTATTGCTCTGCCTGTTAGACAACAGTAGTAAGTATTTGCGTATACATTCATTTACTATAACAGCAATTTGCAGGTCTGAATTCTTGAGAGAGATGGTCAAACACTGATTGAAATGTCGTTTCATGCTACAGTTTGTCCATCAGAGATGAGGGCCGTGTGTGCACTGTAGGCTGCATCAGTGTGTGTGCTGCTGATTTCCCCACCCACCACAGCTTGGCTGACTTAACCCTTTTGCCCATGCTTTTCTCACTCTAAACAAAGCTGCAAACAAGATCCCTTCCCACTTGGACTTTCATCCACCATAAATATATGTTTTTTATTTATACATAAGCTTCATAATTAAAATGTTACTTAAAAAGAAAATCAAGTAAATTACTCGAATAATGTTGTTTAAAATGTTGTTGAAATAATGTGTTTCATAGATTATTTGTTTATCTAGAAAAAAAGCTATCAAATCAATGCAGTAACTTATAGTATTTTTGAAATAACCTTCAATCGAGTAAGTTTATATACCTGAAGTCGGCATGTAGGGCTGTCGATTTCTTCTAATATTGTAATAATGTCTCTAATTCAATGTGTTGAACCTCCCCATCTTATTACCATCTTATATAAACTAGTTGTAGCACTATTATTGCACCTACATCTATCTTTTCTAGTGCAACAACAATCCCATGCCCATATCGTTATCTAGTTGTGGTACTATTATAATAGCTTGGTCTCTTACATATACTGCCTATTGCAACAATCGTCCCATTCCCATATCTTTAGCATCTTACAGGAACTAGTTGTACTCCTATTATTGGTCCTATACCATCCTGTCCTATCGGATCTACCATCCCATTTCCCACCAAGAACGGAACCATGATCAGGAACGGAGCCAGAATTTAGGTGGGTCAAAACATAAATATTTAAAAGTAGGGGTAAATTTATAAAAAAAACTAATATTTCCCACCCCATATAGCTTCTTCACTGATTCCCATATCATAATTTTAGTTTTCTACCTTTTGCTCTGCTAAAACCTAATCATTTTCTGAGGAATAGATTATAAGCAGTATGAGATTGATTATTCACCATGCCATATGCTGAGGAAGATTCATACTCACACAGTCACACTGCAATTTAAGTGAAGAAAAAAAACCCATCAGTTTCACAGGGAAATGGATGTACAAGAACTTAGCCTTCACATTTGGATACTAAGGAAACCAAAACAAGTGAAAGGAAAAAGGTTGGTTTACCAAGTAAACTGATTCTTTTTATATTTATATATTGTTCTTACTCGGAGCTTAATAATTAAAAGGATTAATTAGCCTTTTGGAATCATTCATGATTGCATGGACTCATTATCTTGTTCCACTTCAGATGCATGGTCGTCATCTTCCAAGCCATTGATGCCACAAGCTGCATGACCAGTGCCAAATGCCTTGATGTGGTCTTTAAGAGATCTCTTGTGCTTGAAATCGGAGCCGCAAATGCAGTACCAGAGTTTCCCACAGTTCTTCTCATGTGTTCTCCAGTCTCCTCGCACAGCAAATGCTTTGCCACATTTTCTGCACATGAACGGCTTGATCCCGTGCTTCCGCTTGTAATGTGTTTGTAGAGTTCTAAAATCTTTGAGTGGCTTTGCTGTCGGATGGTCAATGTTGTTTCTGCACCCCGGTGCACAACAGTAACATGGAAGCCTCAGCATTGCTGTCGGTTGCGTCCCCTTCAGTGATTCAGGCCCTTTCCTATACTGAGATCCGTGTCCCCACATATGCATCTGCAAGAACTCCGACAATTAAGAAATGAGTAGACTAGAGAGACAGCAAAACTGAAACCTCAATACATATTCCTATACTCAGTTTCAATCACGCGACTTGTTCAAACCACAGATCATACAATATCCATGCAAAAACACACCGACAGAAGAAGAAGAAGAAGCACATATCATATAGGAGTATCATATACGTATAAAAAATGTATTAAAACAAAAGAAAAGGAAAACACCATCCGATATTATCTGCTTTTATTTCTTCTTTCAAATCCAAGCACGGCAAAGGAGGAAAAAGAAGCCTTAAAATTCCTATCAGGCAAGAAATCATAAAAAAGAAGGAAGGGAAATAAAGGAGACTATTCACTGTTCAATAATTGAAGTTACAGAAAATTGCTTACTTGCAGGTTGTTGTATCTATTGAAGGTCTTGAAGCAGACAGGACAAGAGAACTGTGTAGGGCCAATAAGGATCTGAGAAGGGGTTGGGATCCAGTATTGTCCCTTATTCAGAGTGTTAACTGGGCACCCAGAATCATCACCACCATCTTTGTCAGATAATGATAAAACTGAAGCCAACTCAGAAGCACTAGGGCTTGGTAACCCTATATGCAGTGCAACAGTAACAGTTTCGTCTTCACCTGCTTTCCCTTTGCTCATCTTGTCTACATCCATGGCAGTGCAGAAATACTGCTCCTCCTGATCTTGATCTGGAGCTTCTTCATCATCTTCTTTCTCTTGCCTTGTGGGACTCAAGGTCAATAGTGACAACTCTTGCCTAACAGGTGGGGAAGCAGGTGATGATGAGCAGCAGCTAGTTTGGTAGTGAAAAAAAGGGTTATTATTATTGTTGTTGGTTTCATTTCTCAGGAACAAGTTTTGGGTGAAGGAATTAGGTTTTCGTTGAGGAAGGGGAGGGTTTGGAGAAGGGTAAGGTTGAAGAGGGTTGAAGTTCACCCAGCTTGAGAAGAAATTGGAGTAAGGGTAGTCAGCCATGGTTGAAACAAAACTATAAGTACACAAAGCTGTGGTTCAAGGGATTGAAATTAACAACAGTTTGAGACCTTTATTGATATTAGATAGAAAAGGAGAAAGGAGGAGAGAGAAGGGAAGAGACTACAAGGTGGCCGAAGGGTGTGAATGGTGGAGCATATAGTTATTACAGTGCTTAATTAAATTATTAAAGCAATCAAAAGAGGGATGGAAATCCTTTTCTTTTCGGTATTTCTATTTATACTTCGTACTTAAAATTAGATTTAGGATTTATAGTTAGGGTTTAGAAATTTAAAATAGAGTGTATTTTTTAAGGTATAGAGTGTATGATTTAGGATTTAGAAGGTAGGGTTAAGACTTGGAATCTAACTTTTTAGTATTTTTAGTGTTGAGGCATATATAAGGGCACCGAAAAAGGGGTAAAAATCTCCTGCCCCTAACCATGTCTCCTTCTATGCCTTCTGCCTAAAAATACTTAAAAATTAAATCTTGCCCTATAACCCTAATTTTCATATTCTAAACCCCAAACCCTAAACCCTAAAAAATACACCCTACCCCTAATTCCCTACACCCTAGCCCTAAGCCCCAACCTTAAACCCCAAACTCTAAACCTTAAACCTACTATTTTAAAGTGGGGGCACAAATGAGGGCATACTTTGGGGTAGATGATTTTCATCCCCGAAAAGGAGTAGGAAATTTTTATCCATCAAAAGAGAAACATAAATATATAGTTATCACCGGATAAAAATCCTTTGCCCATTTTCAGTGCCCCAACACTAAAAAATTAAATTTCAAGCCCTATTCCTAAATTATAAATCATATACCCTACACCCTATACCCTAAAAAATACACCCTACCCTAAACTGCATAAACCCTGACCACAAACCATAACCTTAAACCTTAAACTCTTAACCTAGTTTGTAGTGTGAGGGCATAAATAGGGTCACAAAAAAGGGTAGAGGATTTCTATTCGTTATCACCAAACCACGGGTAAAAATGTTAAGGAAAAACTACCTATTTAGTACTTTATCTAGGTTCGTATACCGTTTTGGCATTATAACTAATTTTTTTAACAAAATGATACCTAACGTTATGTTTTGTCTCTATTTTGATACCCGCCGTTAAATAATTAACGACATGCTGACTAGGAGAGAGAAAATCACACAATGCATGCCAACTAGGAGAGAGAAAATAACATGTGGTAGGCTACCACATCATTTTTTCTCTCCTAGTCAACATGCCACGCGTGATTTTTATAATTTTTATCCCGTGTGAAATGTTGATTAGGAGAGAGAAAATGACGTGGCAACATGCCATGTGTGATTTTCTCTTTCATAGTTAGCATATCGTTAATTTTTTTAACGGATGGGATACTAATTTAAAAACGACATGTAACGTTAGGTATCATTTTACCAAAAAAAATAATTAGGTACCAAAACAGTAACGCGAGCATAGGTGGAGCACTATATAGGTAGTTTCTCGTTAAATACAGAAAAATAGTTATCGAATATAAATAATTAACATAAAATATTTCATGCACTGCGATGAAAGCTTTTTTTACGAGTACCTTAGTTTTAGTGTTTAAGTATTAATTTTAGGGTTTAGAGGTTTAGGTGTATGAGTTTAGAATTTATGGGTTGTGATTATAATTTAGGGTTAGAGGTTAGAGTTTAGGGTTTAGGATAATATGTTAGGGGTTAAGATTTGAACCTATATACTCTAAATTCTAATCACAACCCTTAAATTCTAAATACATACATCTAAACCCCTAAACTAAATCCCTAAACCCTAATTTTAAAGCGCTTGTGAAAACAAAAAGTTGCCACCACCAATACATGATATAATTATCCATAATTAATTAGCTACGATGTCATGGGTAAATTTGAGGATTTGAATTTTGGCATAAAGCTAAAAAATGCCCCCAACGTTTGACTAAATAGTAACTTTAGCTCATATTTTTTTGGAGCAATTCAACCCTCAACGTTTTATTTTGGCTCAAAATGACCCCTCCGCGGATGAAAACTATCAGTCAACTTACGGTAAATGACTTGAAATGACGGAACAAACCTATATGACAATGCATGCTGACATGACAATATCATATAGACAAATGTGTTGACTTGAAAAAATGTTACATCATTTAAAAATAATTTTATAAAATTATATAAAATATAGAATAGGTTTTCCTGCTGTCTTATCATTTTATCAAGTCATTTCAAACTGTTTACCATTAATTTTCTAATAATTTTTATCCGCAGAGGAGTCATTTTGACCCAAAATAAAATGTTGAAGGCTAAATTGCTCAAAAAGAAAAAAAAGGGAGGGGGATAAAGTGACTATTCAGACAAACGTCGAGGGTGTCATTTTTTGACTTTATGCCTTGAATATTTTATATTCAAAGTTTAAATTCATTTATTTATTTTTAATAAATTATAACCTTAAGCCTATCTAGAAGGGAATTCATTTATTTAATTATATGCTTTTTATATATATATTATTTTAAAATATATATAGAGCATGTCTAGATTTATTTTGATCGTAGCATAGATACATTCTAGTTATCGTGATGGTCGCATATTGTTATGGTGGATTCTAATAAGTTATTTCATGTGTGAGATCTATCTAGAATTATTCTTATTTAGGTCTAAATATATATTATTTTAAAATTAAATCTACTAATTTTATTAAGCGAAAAAATATCCGAAATTACAATGAAAGTTTAACATTGAATAAACAAACACCTAAATTCAGACACAAACCCAGAAAATTAAATTAACGGCTCTAGATCAGACCATACAAGGAAAATGAAAGAACCTAATCTAAAGACTCGAAACAAAAGATGGATAAACATCCCCAAATTGACGATGATAGGCAAAACCATCAACAAACAACATTGACAAATGCATATTACAGTGAACGTGCGCTGACAATACGATCATTACCGCAATGCAATCGCGAATAAAGTAATCGCGTATCCAAATCCGGTTCAAGGGTCTGAGACATGGAGATCAACAACATAATGAAAAGAGCGTCATCTTAATCAGTCGTGGCGACGTCAGATCCAACTCTAATAGAATAACAAAAATATGTGCTAAGAAGCACAAAAACGTGCTAAGAAGCAGAAAAATGTATCAAACGGTAAACAAAAAACGTGTCATAAAGATAATTTATTAAATTAAAACTTAAGTTTAATTTTAAGAGATTTTTTAAAAAGAGGATGATGGACGGTTGACAACAATTTACGTTGTTGTCGTTGCCGGTTTAAACTCAAAAAGAATGAGAGATCGGCTGTAGGCTTAGAGAGAAAAAACAAAACCCTCGCTTAGTACCTGCCTTTATAGGTTATTCCTAACTTCTGATTAATTTTAAGGGTCACATATGAGAGAGCGGCGGTAGGGTAGATCTAAATATATTTTAATTATCAGTACATGATATATTCTAATTATTAATCATACGTTAAAATTGTTGATTTTGACTAAAATATTCTAACATATTATTTGTGCCTATATGTGTAATTACCATACAATCTAAGTGGAATAAATAAAATATAATTATTCTAAGAGGAATAAAAGAGTTCCATAGACTATCATGTTTCCTTATAATATATTAAGAACTAAAAAAATAACAAAAAATAGAAGTCAACACTTTAAACTTGATTGTAGAGTTTTTACTAGGTAAATTATACTCAGTCACTTTTGTTTTTGTTTGTCTTATTTTCATCACCGAAATTGAAAAAATTATGTTTCACTCCTTTACATTATCGATTAATTATATTTTAATCATTGAGCCGTTAATTCCCGTTAATTTGCTGATGTGAAACGTTGAGAAATAATAAATTTTTATTTTTTTCCTTTAAATTCTATTAACATTTCTTTTGGCTCACACTGTCAACGTCGTTTCAGCCACCTTCTTCTACTAATGATGGCTCTGACCACCTCCGTCTTCGCCCCCTTCTCTCCATTGTCCTCTTTCTTTATCTCCATCCCTTTCTTTTTATCACACTCCAAATTTAAGACTGTTTGATTAATATGCTTGATTGTGTTGCGTGCTTGAGATTTTGTGGTTGATCGATGTTGCTTGATCTGTTGTTGATATCATATGAATATTACTATATTCGGTCCTAATATTTAGGCCGAGTTTAAGGGTGTTATATTTAGTGATATTAGAATTATGTTCGAACTCTCGAACTGTGTAGTCCATTTTAGTAAAAAAAATACATGCATAATTTTAAAACTCTTGGAAAAAGGGATTTTTACTTTTGTATCATGTCAAAAATATTTTAAAAATTATTTCTGCAGGACTCTGGGACTACGATGCCGTTCCTACTTCCTAATTAGAACTTTATTTCTCGTATTTAGATATTTGTCGATAGTTAGCTCAGGAAGTATTATGAGCACTTGTGGTAGAGGTCACAGAGCAACCCATGGCCAACTGCATCGCAACGTATCAGTTACTGAAGACCCTCCGATCAAGCAAGACCCACCGGGGCGGCACCCCAGGTGATCCGCCTGCCACTACCACTTCTCCATCTACAATAGAAGGTGAAACTTCGAGTCAGAATGCTAGATGTTTTAATGAGATCAAGTCTTATGTTGCTGCAAAAGTTTGAGATAGAAAAGGTTGTAGAGGAAATCGAGCAAAAAGAGCAGTGCAGACGAGGTTCAGAATAAGAGAAATTCAGGTCCTTCTGATTTATTCGTGATCGATCACCCAAACGATCTCGGGAGGACGGGCCACAACAAAGTTATACCGAGAGGAGATCGTTTGCACCACATATATCCGCTGCTAGTGTAGAAGGGCCATCTAGGTTCTCAAGGTTTTCGATTTGTGTTCACTGTGAAAAACGGCATCCTGATGAATGATGAAAAAGATTGGCGCGTGTTTGAGATGTGGATCTGCTGAGCATCGACCAAGGGACTGTCCATGTTATTCTGGTCAAAATCAGGCTTCAACACTAACTCAAGGTTTAGTACAGATACATTCGAGAGGTCGAGGTCAAGATAGATATGGTTCGCAACCGGTGTGCTTGGTACTGCTAGTGGAGGACAGAGATCACGGAGACAAGATTTGTACCGAACCGAAGCGAGACAACCATCATTAGTTTATGCAACTAGATATCATGAGAACTGTAACACTGTTAAAATAGTCGACTAAAAACCTCAAATATAAATCATAAAACAGACATGAAAATTATCAAGAAAATGACAAACAAACAAACCCTCGTTTAGCAGCAAACCGAAGAATTGATAATATGCACACAAGCCTATTTCACTTGAATCCTGACGATTACCAAAAGACATGCTTGAAAGTCCGTCTAAAACGAAAGCATGTTGATTCCTAAGTGAAAGTAATACAGAGAATACACATTTTAGGTTTATGAAAATATGGCAGCAAATGTACTTCCCTGTGGATATCTTCAACCTACTGCTGCTTGTCTCGTCTTGCCTCTGAACTCTCGCCATTGTTCTTTGGTGCAACCTTAGCGGGAATTGAACGCTCAGACTGAGAAAACAGAATCATGATTTGCATGAGAATGGTAACAATAGCCAAGGCAACTGCTGACACCGCAATCCCTTTCCATGAGGATAAAAGTGAAGACCATTGCAGAAATTTTAGAGCTCCATAAGCCACGAGACATGCCCAAGAAGAAACAACCTGATCCAAGAACAAGAATATGATTATCATACTTAGTTCCAGAATCAACTCCTACAAACACTGGAAAACAAGAGAAATAACAGCAGTATTTGAATAAAATCAAAACGAAGATTGGTTAATTTTACATAAAGAACCTCACCAAAAGAGGCTTAACGGGCCGACCAATATCCTGTAATGGTTGGTCACTAAAAGTGTCCTCAGCTACATGTTTGTCCAACAGCTTGTCCTATATGAGAAATCAAACAGAAACAAAATCAACAAGTCTGAAACTACCGCACGCACAAGAACAAACATTGTTAAACATTATACAAAAGAGGGAAAAGATACAACTTTTTCGAAGTGACTAGTCCTTATTTTCCTTTCAATCACAAGAATATTTCAGACAAGCAAACAAGGCCACCTAGAATAGCACCATGCTACAACAAGAGATGAATAGTACTCACTTTCTCCACAAACAGATCTTTACACCATTGTGCAACTGCCTCGTCCGTTTCAGGCAGTTCCTTCATAAGATGCCGCTTGACGTGTACATGCACCTGGAAGCAACAGTAGTTAATGATTCTTATTGTGCCAATGACCAACAAACTTTTGGCTTCCACACCATGAAATTTTAAAGAGCGGAGAAAAGATTAACAGGTTCAAAAGCCTGCTCATTTACTTCATGTTATCTTTGATTCATTAGAGACATTTGACAGCATGATATGCCTTTAAACTGAAAACAAATTTCACCATCAAATTGAATTTAGAAGCAAAATCTTCTAGCCTTAAGGAGATGTAGATCAAACCCTCGAAGGACATCAATATGAAACAAAATGAGAGCACTGCTAATATTCATATGGACACGTACATAATTATGCAAAGATGTTAAACTTGCTTTACAGAGTTAGCTTGAAATTAAAATTACCACTGAAGATTGCCCCTTGAAAAGCCTAAGCATTGTAGGTGAGGGTGAGCTTTTAGGAATTGCGACTGTCATATCATAAACAGCTGGAACAAATGAACGCATATGACTTACCGCTGAAACAAAACCCTGGAGCAACCAGTAAGGCCATGACAAAAATAACAAACTTCAGCATTACAAATGAGAAAATTAACACTGAGTCCAACATGATTGACTCTCAATTATAGGATTGGGGTACATATCTGAGGGTGCACATATATAATTGTTGAGGCGAATCTGACCTTTGTACGAGGAATCAAAACATTTCTAGGTACAGGCAATCCTTGTGAGGTTGCATATTCTTGAGCTGCTAGAAGCTTTGCTTGTGTAAAGCGTGTTCCTTCTACAAAAAGTGCCAACCAAAATGGCCGTGGGAAGTCCTTTAAGCGCCGAAGACCTTCCTACAAATAAAATTTCCAAAAGATCTGAATGAGATCAATAAGGGTAGTTTAAAAACAAGCATGAAAAAACACGCAAATGAATAGAGCAATATAACATGTAATTTTGACAAATGTGCATCCAAATTTGACAGCGAACTTTTACCTTTAATGTGCTTTCATCCTTGGCCCAGCTTCGTTCCAAAAACAGATACTCAGAAAACCACATTGACCAACCTATGACCTGAACATATCAGACAGTAACTTATTATCATTCTTCACAAGTACACAAAGATATAACCTTGTTTGCTTCTCCGATAAACAAATTCAAAAAATTAAAATAGGAAGTATGCAGTGAAAACATCACATAGTGGGATGCCCAGAGGGGAAGGAAGGCAAAAAATAGTTGACTTCAATCACTACAATACACCACCTACCATGAGAAAGATTGGCACTTAACTTTCACTGTGAAATGCAAAATTAGCTGTACCAGGCACAGAATAGCATTTGTTCATGATGCAGTAGTTCATATAAAAGAAAGACTACTACTTCAACAGGAGAACTGCTTCTGAATCATGTCGACTAGCTTCAAGAAAAATATTAAGACCATCACTCCTTAGACACACTCACTTCATAGTCAATATCAGCGGCGGATACAAAACTTTTTTAGGGTGGGCACAAGTCATAAAAATCTCAAAATTTCAGGGCATGCACAAGTCATAAAATTTAAGGACTAATTCATAAAAATTAAGAAAATTGAAACCAAATGTGAGAACTCTGAAAAGTTCAGGGTGGGCATAGGCCCACCCAACCATACACGTGGATACGCCACTGGTCAATATGCATGACAAACTTTGAACTCTGACTAAGAATAAAAGATTTTCAAAAGACCAACCCAACTGCAGTTTAACAGCAGAAGCTAATGTGACTAAAAAAAAACTGAGGAATCCAGACCAGAGTGCCTCACCAGTCATCTTAATTTTCTTTTATATTTTTTATTAAAGAAATGGCATGTTTACTTACCGCAGATTAGCATAATTACTGACTTAGCTAATCACATCTCAAACATTTACATACATGAACATGTGCAGTGGAGTTCTGTATGTGCATATGTATGGAAAAACATGTATGTACACAGCATGGGCACCAGCTATTACCAATCAAAATTGAGGATGTGTAAATATCAGCTGAAAAAAAAGAATTCATCTGAAAGTTCAAAAGTATGATACTAACACGTACCGGCAGGAATTTTGATGATTTCTTCATTACAGCTAATGAACTGCCAAGACAACCTGATCGCTGCCAAAAGCAAATACAATTGTATCTTAGCCGGACAGCACTTTAAGGGACAAAAGACCATGAAGTTAGAATGCCAAATAGAAAATTTCCGAACAGTGCAATGGAAAAAATATTAATGCAAACCTCAACCAAACAGTACTGGAAACATTGGAATTGGAATAAATTAATTACAGACCTGTGCTAAAACCCATCCAACTAGCCAATCGATATCACTTTTGTGATTGCATATGACAAGGGCATGTTCCTTACCTGGAAATATATAAAAAAACAGATGATAAGTACACCATTTGAAGAAAAATAAGTTTAGGATAGAACAATACCAATTATCGAATAAATTTCCTAGAAAAAAAGGAGATTGGCGTTACCCATTAAATTGAAGCTTTCACTATCCGCGAACACTTTAATCTGCAGAAAAGATGTCTCAAAGATCAAAAGCTCATTTTTATGAGACTACTTAAGGTATAACGTTCAAAATACCAATTTTCAGTATTGATAGAATTGGGCTCACTAACAGCCAATAATTAACACCTCAATGGCTCAAAGCCTCAAACAATATCTAGGAACATCTATCAGCCCTTCAAGTAAACAAAACTTCATAATAGTTCAAGTCATATTTGCATAATTATTAAGATGAGCTGAAAATTGCTGAATCTTTAAGCCTATGGACATCAAATACACTAGTTGGACAACAGGCTTTCAACCAACTAAATACTACTAGCAGTTGGAATTATCAGTCACTGCAAGCATGAAAAATTCAACACTGCAGAAAGATCTCATAGTTTAACACCTTTATCTAAAGTAACATCCTAGCTCAGGTTGAGATAGCAGATTTTTCATTCGTATTTATTGGAAATATATATATACGGCCGCACTCGGAGTCGCAAAGAAATTAGTGAAAATCTTGGCATGGATTCTATGTCTTATTGCTTAGAAAAAAGATTACTTTTGAGACCTACTGTTTGCAAGTATAGTAGGAAAAGGAAGGAAAGCATTTGATCAGCATAAACTTACATATCATAAATGGTTTCGGTAATCGGTATCTACAATATCTCATAAAGGATTTCAGCATTAGACCATACATTTTCAAAAGTGCCCAAACAAGGATATATTGAGTGATTAAAAAACATATGATTTTAAACAACGAAATAAAGGAGCTCGTTAACACCTTAACTCCTGCCCACCAATCAACAAGCCAAACTAGTTGCAGCCACAACAACTCTGCCAACACCCTATTGATCTTTCTATATGTGTTCTTGGACAGCGGTCGAACGAGAACAAAGCATACTGCCTGGAAAAGGAAAACAAATCACATTGCATAACATAAAAAATGGTCACCAACAACAAGATTAAAAGAAAAAAAAAGAACAACATTTACACATCAGCCAACTAATCAAATTGAACCAACTTTGTCTAACAAAGTAAATTCTGATTTCTACAGGAAAAAAGGCAACATAAGTGGACTCTTAGACAGTTAGATTCTTAGTCTCATTTATAGAATCGAATGGCATCTGTGAGATAAGGCAAGTTAGCACGGTAACAAAAGATGAAACCTAAAGATTCTGATTTTTTTTTACTAAATTTAATTAGCTAAGAAGTAAAGTAGATTCAAAACCCGGAGTACATGCAAGCTTATTAACAATCCCAGCTGAAGAATCAAATAAAAACGAATCCATTAAATCGAATCAAAACATGAAGCGGATGACCTAAAGAAGTTAGAACAAAAGCAAAGTTATAAAAAAAACAACCTGAATGAGATTGACAGCGAGGCCGGAGATGAAGAAAAGAAGGCCCAATGGGACGATAACAGCTGCCGCTGCAATCGCCATGGACACCGCAAGCACTGAAGCGCCCGAGATTTGCAGTGAGATTTTAGATTATAATTTATAAGAAAGAGAAGATTATGGTAAATCTTTTCCCTGTTTATAATCGTGAGAATTGATTCTACGAATACTTGCTTATAAAATATGGATTATTAATAACGTTGTGAAAGTGTGTGAAGATATATAATAATAGAAAATGACGTACTGAAAATATAAAATATTATGAAGAATACACATACAAACATTATGCGTGAGCGGAGACACTAAGGCCATTGGGCCCAAAAATTTTTAAAAATAGTATTTTTTATATAATTTAAATATAAAAAAATTTAAAAATATGTAAATGACATTTATTTATAAATAAAATAACATTCTTAATAAATAAAATGATACATCTTTATAAATAATTAATTACTCTTAAATATCGTTAAAAAAAAAAGGGTAAACTACACAGTTGACCACCGAACTATGGGGTTGGTGTCAATCTTACCACTATTTTTTTTTTCGTCTCAAATACACCACACAACTATTTAAATGGTGCCAGGTTTGCCACACGCCGTTAAAAAAAACGAAAAAGTTGACGGAACTGTTAAAAAAATTGGTATAATTACACATTTGATCCTCTATATTTTATACAATATATCAATTTAGTCCTAATTTTAATCTAATAAAATAAATTAATTATTCAATAAGATGGTGACACGTGTCACCACCTTATTGGAAGTCTTTAATTATTTTTATTTAATTAATTTTCCACCTCCAATCAGGTGGTGACACGTGTCACCCAATTGGAGGTGGAAAATTAAAAGGAACAAAAACACCCCTGCCATGATTCAAACTCAAGACCTCTGGGTAGAGAGGCTGTGTGCTTGCCACTGAACCAAGCACACTTTCGTGCTATGGGGTCATTAATATATGTATTTAATGATTGTTAATGCCCAGAAAATAAAAGAGAAGAAAATGAAAATGCAGGGATTCAAACCAAGGACCTCATGGTTGAAAATACATGTGCTTGCCACTGCACCAAGTGTATTTCTTGTGATACAAAGTACAACATTTAATATATGTCTTATATAGATTTTAATGCTTGAGAAAAATAATGAAATGTAGTTTTAAGAAATTCGAATGTAATATTTTTATGATCCATAAAAAAATCTAACCCAATTAAATAAATCTAATAACTAAATTAATATTATTTTAAAATTTTTATATTTTAAACTATATTTAATATATTTTTCAATTTTAGATTTATTTTTATAATTCCACGTATATAATCGTTGAATTGAGTTTTTTTTACTTAATTAATAATTTTAATATTTATTAAAAATTTAATCGTGAAAATAATATTAACCGAATTCGAGGGCAAGCACATCGTGAAAATAATAATTTTAATATTAATTTAGTTATTAGATTTATTTAATTGGGTTAGATTTTTTTATGGATCATAAAAATATTATATTCGAATTTCTTAAAACCACATTTCATTCCACATATATTAATGACAACCATATATTAAATGTTGTACTTTATATCACAAAAAATACACTTGGTGCAGTGGCAAGCACATGTCCTTTCAACCATAAGGTCCTTGGTTCAAATCCTTGCAATTGCATTTTCTTCTCTTTTATTTTCTGGGCATTAACAATCATTAAATACATATATTAATGACCCCATAGCATGAAAGTGTGCTTGGTTCAGTGGTAAGCACACAGCCTCTCTACCCAGAGGTCTTGAGTTCGAATCATGGCAGGGGCGTTTTTGTTCCTTTCAATTTTCCACCTCCAATTGGGTGACACGTGTCACCACTTGATTGGAGGTGGAAAATTAATTAAATTAATTAAATAAAAATAATTAAAGACTTCCAATAAGGTGGTGACACGTGTCACCATCTTATTGAATAATTAATTTATTTTATTAGATTAAAATTAGGACTAAATTGATATATTGTATAAAATATAGAGGACCAAATGTGTAATTATACCAATTTTTTTAACACTTCCGTCAACTTTTTCGTTTTTTTTAACGGCGTGTGGCAAACGTGGCACCATTTAAATAGTTGTGTGGTGTATTTGAGACGAAAAAAATAGTGGTAAGATTGACACCAACCCCATAGTTCGGTGGTCAACTGTGTAGTTTACCCAAAAAAATATATCCCTTAAAAAAATTTCTGACTCTGCCCCATAACATACATTCCATTTCAAGCAAATAAATTAATGGATAAATTACACTAGATGTCACTTAGTTATAATTTTAGTAACAAAAAAGTCACTCTTCTTATAAAAGAAACAATTGAGTGACTTAATTATAGGTTTAAGAACAAACAATTTACTTTTCTTCTAAAAGTAACAATTTAGTCACTCAATTATATGTTTAGGAACAAAAATGTCACTCACTTAAATTTTTGTGACAAACAAGTCACTTTGTCATTAAAATTGAAATAAGGGTTTGAATAATAATAATTTTAGTCCTTAAAACTTATGCATTCTATTAATTTGGTCCTAATTCAAAAACAATTCAATAAACTTAACCCTTCATATTTAAAAATTCCATTAGTGTGAAGTGACTATGTCTACTAGTAGGTAGTGTTAAGGTCATAATGAGTATATTCCATCAGTTTGTCAATTGCCTAGTAGTGAAATGATTGTGTTTGTCAAGTCATCACATTTGTTTATTACTAGACTGATGGACAATATCATGGAGTGTGGTAATTAGTCGAGGGGTGTGTTAGTATGGTGTAATGTCGATCTTTTTAAATATGAAGGGTTAAATTAAATTTATTGAACTATTTCGAGTTAGGAACAAAATAATAGAATGCATGAGTTTTGGGGGACTCAATTTGTTATTATACCAAATTCTTGTTTCAATTTTAATGACGGAGTGATCTGTTTGTCACAAAATTTTAATTGAATGACATGTTTGTTAGTAAACCTATAATTAAGTGACATCTAGTGTATTTTACCATAAATTAATAGAAGTTGGGTTGGACACCTTTTCAATAATTTCATATTTTCTGTTTTTCTCATTTACTAGGATTTCCAATACTATTTTTTCATTTATCATGGACTTGTTATTTGAATTTTCCCATTCCCTTTCATGAAATAAAAAATTACTCGTTACACTAATATAAAATCATACTAAATATAAATATATAAAAATAAAATAATTATATCCAAATCCATTTTAAATATAAATCGAATAATAATTCTTTAAAATAATATTTTATTTAACTTTAAAAAATATACCAACATGGTCAAGGGCATGACCCTTCTAACAAGTTTCTTCAATTGTCAACAAAGGCAATGCCGTGAAGTAAGTGAACAATTTGTTGGCAACTTGGCGTAGAAAGAGTAATGGACGTTTTGAGAATTTCCTAGATTTTTATCCGGGCTAATGCTCGGGAATTAAAAAATATTTATAAATAAATTTATGTTATGAAATAAAAAAAATAAGAAGAATAAGAAATCAAGAGACATGAGAATAAAGAAAGAATATATTAATATCTTAGTGTAAAGGGTATAATGTTTTCTCCCAATTTTATATTTATAGACATAGAAAATGAATATCACGTAGAATTCTAATTTTAGTGAACATCAATGTATCAATGTCCTATCAAAACAATACACAAAATTCTTTTGGGATAATTACATATTTATTATCCTATCTAATCTCGCGTTTTTATTTTATTACCTCACCTATTTTTTGGTAAAATAATACTTAACATTACGTTTTTGTTTTGTTTCGGTACTCCAACCGTTAAAAAACAAACGGAGATGTTGTAGCTTATTTTTAATTAAAATAATCACAATTTTAGTCCCCAAAGTTTATACATTTCTATCAATTTAGTCCAAAATCTATCAATTTAATCATCATCTTAAATATTTGGGTTAGAATTGTAAACCCCTCATTTTATTTCTTCTTCCCAAAACCCTAATCCCATTTTATTTCTTCTTCTCAATCCAGTCATCGCTAACCCATTCTATTCTGTCAGAGCAAATGCTCTATTGTTCCTTTTGCTATAGGGATGACAATTTAACCCGGACTCAACGAGTCCCAACCTTATAGTGGTGTTTTTTTTAATTTTTGAGTTCAGGGCGGGCAGATTTAGAAAGAAACAAAGTTGGGGTAGGTTCAGGTTTGGGGTGAAAATCCCCGACTCGACCCGACACACACACACATTTTATATATTATATTTAATATTTTTATTAATTTTTTCCGGGGCGGGTTGGGTTTAGTCGAGTTTTTCATTAAAAGTTTAGGGTCGAATCGAGACAGAATATGAGATTAAATTTCAGATCGAGGTTGGGGTGGCCAAAAACCTACCCGCGTCGTTGCCATCCATATTTTGCCAAACTTGTATTACTAGTGATAGTGATTACTGATTACTTTCTATGGTGGTACCTAAGCAGTTTTAATTGGAATTATGTGCACTTTAAGGGGTCTTAAAGTGTTTCAACAGTTTTTTTGATGAAAGCTAAAGTGATTACAAGTAGTATCTGTTCTAAATATACTCTCAACCATTTGACAATGAACGCTCAATCACCTTGCTGCAGCTGCTGGTGCTCGAACCCGTGACCTCTAAGAACAACAACTGTTCCCTTAACCACTGAGTCAAGTTGGTTCGTGCAAAGTGTTTCAACAGTTGAGGCATCAAATAGTAATGCAATGAGATATGAATGGTTATATGTTCTAATTGTTCCCCTGTAATAACTAGAATGTTGAAGAAAAAGGTCTTACAACATACTATGAAACATTGCGATTCAATTGTTTAATTTGTCACTTGTATATAACATTGAAATATGGTCCTCTATATTATAGCTTTTCATTTGTTTTGCCTTAATGATATTTAATGAATAACGAACTATAGGATAAATTCAATTACATATGCAAGAACTGTAGTTATGTGCAAATTAGTAGTCGTAAACTTGGACCATGTGCGTAAACTAAAAAGTGAAATGACAAGGCTGACAAATCGAGTCCAAAAGGTATGTGACTATGTCTAGGCTGACAAATCTATTTGCATTTCCCTTTTAACCTACATTTTAGTTCTTTTGGTTGTCGATGAGAGGAGGGGCAGTACAGAATAGGCTGACAATGATTGGATTGAGAATAACAAATAAAATGGGTTAGGGTTTCGGGGAAGAAAAAATAAAATGGAGGATTTACAATTTTAACCCAAATACTTAAGATAATTATTAAATTGATAGAGTTTGGATCAAATCGATAGAAATGTATAAGTTTTGGGGACTAAAACTGCGATTATCCAATTAAAAATAAGCCACACCATCATTTCCGTTTGTTTTTAACTGTCGGGGTACCAAAACGTAATATTAAGTATTATTTTGTCAAAAAAATAGGCGGGGTACTAAAATAAGAACGCGGAAATAAGTGAGGTACTATATATGTAATTATCCCAATTCTTTTTAAGGGTATCCACAAATAATAAATATTTATACATGTTATATTATCTTTGTATAAGATAATTTGCATCTTGTATTTGTTTGGTAATAGTTTTAATCAAACACATTCTTGGTTTGACTTAGAAATTATTGTTAGGTTAAAATTTATAACTGTGGACACATGTGTATGTATGATGCTATTATAAAGTGACACAAAATTAAGTGATCAATTATGTTAGGTGTGTCATAAGTACTGAGGTGTCACGAGAATAAAAGTATAGATACGAGTTGTATTTATAATTTGATGAGGGGTAAAATTATAAATACTTAATAAGTGATTTAATAATTATTTATATAAAGAGTTAGTGGTTAGTTAACTTGTTTTTCTCTCAAGAAAGTTTATATCTTTTTGGAAGATCAAAATTAAAAATTTAAGATTTTAAGATTAAGATTTAAGGATTCAACATATCAATTGATTCAGCTACGCTTTCAATCAGTTTATTCAGTTAAGTTATTTTTCAAATTTTGCATTATGTTATGAATATTTATCTATGTGGATGTCTATCATGATTAGAACTTTATCTAATGAGTTTGATTTATTTATTATTAGGAATATTATCTCTATTAATTAGAGTTTAATGTATTATGTACTTCTTATGCCTATAAATAGATGATTCATTGAAGGCATTGTATATGATTCTATTTTTGAGAATAATATAAATCTCCCTCTTTCTCCCATCACTTTATTCTTTTAGTAAGTGGAATTTAATCAATTCCTTTAAGCAACACAAGAACTTCACGTTCTTTAATAAGTGGAATTTAATCCATTCCTTTGAGAATAAGCACCACAAGAACTACAGGTTCTTTTAATACATGTGCATGTAAATCTCAATAATTTCTGCATCATTATTGATCAAGATGGTCTAACCGATCATGCCAACTATATATGTGTGTGTATATATCTCTGAATTTGTAAACTTCTTGTTTACCATAACATGTAATTCAATCTTACTCGTACATGTCTAGTATGACCATCAAAATTGTTCCTTTAAATAGGAATATATTTAGCTCTATCGGAGCTTTCAATTGAAATGATCTTTTGGTAGCAATATATAGCTCTCCTAGAGCTTTCAACTGACTTTTTGGCTACCAGAACTTATATCCATATTGACTTATTTCAAATGCCAATTGATAACATATGTTATCTATAATTCCCAAAGGGATAGTTTGCGAACTCATATTGCTCTCTTTATGACTTTGACGAGTATAACGCAATGTGAATATGAAATAAAGTTCCATTTGACAATAACATATTTGCTCAACCAGAGCCTTTTGTGATATTAGTACTTTCGGATATAGTACTCACATTATTCCCTTGCATTTTAATCGAGAAATGCATAATTGTGCACCTTTCAAAATGTGTTTTGTTTCATTTACTTCAGGTAATGAAAATATGTACTTTGTATCATTCACTCCGAGGAATGAAAAATATAAAATATAGCACATCATATCAAGTCGATTATCTATCAGAGATAAACTTTCAAGTGCTCTTCCGAAGTATTGATATTTTAGTACTTTGAGAAATACTACTCATATTTCCCCTTGCATTTAAATGGGAAAAATATTTCTTATGCTTAAGTACAATATGAGAACTCGCATTATCTGCTAAAATATATCTGCTAAAATATGAGTAACCCCCTTAACCCGGCCTAGACGGTCGACCCGAATTAAGAAGATCACACGGGGAAAACCAAAGTCAACCCGAAAGTCAACCTTGATTAACGACCCCTTTTTTTCTTTTTAAACTTGTCTAGATGCACGTTAACCCTAGATATGTTCACAAGATAATCATATTCAGACGTCATAACAATTAGAGAACATTCAGGGACCCAATTGCACAAATTACAACTTAAGGGACCAAATTGTAAATTCTGATAATTATAAGGACTTAACCCAAATTAAAGTTACCAACTTGAAATTAATCATCTTTCATGCTTCTTTGCCAAATTTCAGCTCAAACGGACATCTCAAACTCATACAATTGCAATAACAAGTTTCAGGACCAAAGCGCAAACATTTCAGAACATTTAACCAACAATTTCAGTGCCCAACGGTCGAGTGTTTCGGAACAGGGAAGGCCCGTTCCGAAACGCGGGACCGTTCCGAAACTGGTACCGAAACATGGCCTGGTAGAGGCCAAACCGTTCCGGAACAGTGCCTCCCGTTTCGGAACGCCCAGGCCATTTCAGGCCCCCGTTCCGATACGGTAGCACCTGTTCCGGAACAGGATGCCCAGATTGCAGAAAATTTGCTGGTTTATCATGTAATTGACTTAACAAACATGCTCCAAAAGCAACCAAATTATACCAGCAAGTCATTCAGCATACAAGGAACATAATTGTATCAACCAAACATCAACATGGCAACAATTATGAAAATCCCCAAATCTATAGGCATGCTTCCTACTTAGCAAACCATTCAAGCATCAAAATACCAAAACCGTCTCATAAAGGCCAATTACAAGCTCCAACATTATTAACATCATCAAACCAACTTAGGGAGTCCAAAACATCTCCCAAAACAACAACATAGGTTCCCATTGCCAAATGCCAAAAGCTAATAGTGTTTAAGAAACCTTCACCATACTTGAGCTTAGTTCACCACTTGGATTCTTCACCACCTTGCTGCCCTCAATGCACTTTAATGCTCTGCATTATTGGTTTAAGAAAAGAGAGAGAGCGTAAGCAAAAGCTTAGTGAGGAATGCTCGTTTAAAGCCACACAATAATGCATTTACAAAACACATTTATAGCCCTTAAATCAAATCATCATTTGTACATGCTCATAAGCATTTAAAACAAGCAATACATGCTTGAAGTTCATAACATGTCATATTGGCAACAAGTGATACATTCAACATAAGATCCACACATGGACTTTTAAACACCATTGTGATCTTACACTTTCCAAGGACCACACATGGACTTTTAAACACCATTGAGTCCTTAACCCCATGGACTTTTAAACACCATGGCAAGGACCACACAAGGACTTTTAAACACCTTTGTGTCCTTAACAAGAATCTCCCAAGGACTTTTAAACACCTTAGAGTTCTTAGATAACAAGGCTTACACAAGGAATTTTAACCACCTTGAACCTTAACCAAGAACCAACCATGGACTTTTAAACACCATGTTGTTCTTAAATAAACAAGGCTTACACAAGGAATTTTAACCACCTTGAACCTTAACCAAGAACCAACCATGGACTTTTAAACACCATGTTGTTCTTAAATAAACAAGGCTCACACAAGGACTTTTAACCACCTTTGTGACCTTAACCATCACTTGCCAATGTACATCATTACAACAATATTCCACTGTTTTAAAGCATTTAACAAAGCCATAAACATCATGCATCATTATGCATCAAAACCACATTTAACAATGTCAAAAACAAGAATCTCTTACCTTGAGCATTCTTCAATACATGGCTTATAAAATCAGCAACTAACATGCTAAAATATGCTTTCAAAACAGAATTTAAAACATGCAAACAACCACATTGCATACAACCAATCCATGGTTCATCATCAAGAGAGTTTTTCCGAAAACTTACTCTTGAGCTTAGCTAAGTTGCTTAGACTTAAACTAAGCTCCCAAACCTTCAAAACATTGGTTTCAAAGCTGAAATCCAAAATCCACTCACCGATTCCGTTTCGCCTCTTGCCGAAACACCAATCAAGCTTCCGGATCAACACCACTAGGATCCAAAGATGACTCCCCTGTTTTAAACACATCAAAACAGTAGATTAATGCATCATCATGCATTAATATCCTCAATGAAAGCACCTAAACCCGCTGCTCTCAACCACACTCCATTTTCGGCTACCAAACACAACCGAAAATGCCTCCAAACAACTCCACAACACTACCCAGCCAAGATCCATCAAATCTAATCATCCTTAAACATCAATTAACATCCAAAAAGGATCTAATCAAACCCTTATACCTCCAGCTATAACAGATCACCAAGATCACTCCAAAAACAACTAAGAACACAAGCTAAACTTAGGAAATTCAACCTATCCGGGATTGCATTAATTAAACCTCAATTTCACATCAATTCAACATTCATTTAACATCAAATTGACAACTCAAAACACTGCCCAATCAGATCATACGAAATTTCATCAAAATCAATCCAATCTTGCATTTAAAAGCCAAAATCAAGAATACATCTATAAAACCTTTTATAAAACATAAATAAAGGATTGAGAACTTAGGAATTTCAGTAAAGAACTGAGAGTTCAGAGGAGAAGGACGTTCTTACCTCCAAACTTGAGTTTCTCCCTCTTTAGAACCAAAATCTTGAAAATCCAATTAGCAAATGGTGAGGTTTTGTTGAAGAGATGATTAGAGATCAAAAGAGGATTATAATCTCATGTTTGGAAATCAAAATCAGAAGGAAAAGCTCTGGAGAAAAGTGTTTGGTTTGAGAGAAAAGATGAGAGAAAATGGGAATGAAATTTTAGGAAGTTAGTTGGAAAATGCCAAAATATCTTCCCTCCTTTTTAGTTTTATTTAAAAACCTTTAATTAATCATTTAATATCTTAGAAAAATCTGGAGAAACTCCCATTGGGTAAATAGCTCCTTAAAGATTCAAAGTTTCAATCCTTTTTAAAACAGTCCCACAGTTTTCAAAATTTACATTTTGGTCACTAACCAAAATGTCACACTTCCAAACCTCATTTTGTAAAATTGATTTCACCAAACTCTTATATATAATAAAAGAGGATTTTAAGACATTTTTCCATATTTTTAATGCAACCCGAACTAGGTTTTCCTAAATTCACTCTTATATATTCGAACCGCGATCCGACCGAACCGGTCCGAATCCCAAAACTCCTAAGCCCAAAACCGGGGCGTTACAACTCTCCCCCCTTAAGAAATTTCGTCCTCGAAATTTACCTGAAGGAAAGAGATACGGAAACTGCTTCAGCATGTCATCCTTCCGTTCCCACGTGGCTTCCTCAACACCACGGTGCTTCCACAACACCTTCACCAACTCAATGGTCTTGACACGAAGAACCTTGCTATCCGAATCCAGAACCTTCACCGGTTCCTCATCATAGGTCAAATCCGGATTCAATTCCACTTCTTCCACAGGCATCACATGCGAAGGATCTGATCTATACTTCCGGAGCATAGAAACATGAAACACATCATGAATCTTCTCCAACTCTTGAGGTAACCTCAACTTGTACGCAACAGGACCCACACGCTCAATCACCTCGTATGGTCCAATGTACCTAGGGCTCAACTTACCCTTACGGCCAAACCTCATCACCTTTTTCCAAGGCGAAACCTTCAAAAACACACGGTCACCCACCGTAAACTCAATCTCCCTACGCTTCAAATCCGCGTAAGACTTTTGCCGATCATAAGCTACCTTCAAACGCTCACAAATGAGCTTCACCTTCTCGGTGGTTCCTTTCAACAAAGCCGGCATCGAAACCAACTTCTGACCCGTTTCAGCCCAACACAAAGGAGTCCTACACTTCCTCCCGTACAAAGCCTCATAAGGTGCCATTTGAATACTTGCCTGATAACTATTGTTATAAGCAAACTCCACCAAAGGCAAATGTTTCTCCTAAGAGCCCTGAAACTCAATCACACAGCACCTCAACATATCCTCCAAAATCTGGATAACACGCTCGGACTGACCATCCGACTGAGGATGATAAGATGTACTGAAATTCAACCGTGTACCCAAAGCTTGATGCAAACACTGCCAGAACCGCGATGTAAACCTCGGATCCCTATCCGACACAATCGACTGTGGCACACCATGCAGCCGCACAATCTCAGCAATGTACAGCTCCGCAAGCTTATCCAAGGAGTACGTAGTATGCACAGGCAAGAAATGCGCACACTTCGTCAGGCGATCCACAATCACCCACACCGAATTCTTCTTCGTTGGTGACAAGGGTAAACCAGATACAAAATCCATGGTAATCCTTTCCCACTTCCATTCAGGGATTCTCAACGGTTGCAACAACCCTGAAGGAACCTGATGCTCAGCCTTTACTCGCTGACAAACCATGCACTTGCTTACAAACTCAGCAACATCCTTCTTCAAACCCACCCAATAGTACTCATCACGAAGATCTCGATACATCTTAGTACTACCTGGGTGCATAGCAAAAGGACTACTATGACCTTCAGTCAGAATAGCACGCCTCAACTCAACATCATTGGGCACTACTATCCGACTCCCAAAACACAACACACCATCATCATTAAAACAGAAATCCGAAGGCCTACCCTCCGCGATATCCTGAACATGAGATACCAAGGAATCATCCAGCAACTGCTTTTCCTTGATCAACTGAACCAAAGATGGTTTCACTTGCAACTCAGCCACAAGACCACCATCACGCGAAATATTCAAACTGGCAAACATAGCCCTCAACTCAACAGCTACCTTCCTACTCAAGCCATCCGCTACAACATTAGCTTTTCCAGGGTGATACTCAATCGTCAAATCATAATCCTTGAGCAACTCCACCCAACGTCGCTGCCTAAGATTCAACTCCTTCTGAGACATCAGATACTTCAAACTCTTGTGATCCGTGTACATAGTACACTTCTCACCATACAGGTAATGTCTCCAGATTTTCAAAGCAAAAACCACCGCAGCCAACTCTATATCATGCGTAGGATAGTTGCGCTCATGCACCTTCAACTGCCGCGATGCATAAGCCACCACCTTACCCTCTTGTATCAACACACATCCTAAACCAACATAGGACGCATCGCTATACACCACAAACTCTTTCCCTGATTCAGGTTGAACCAAGATAGGAGCTTGCGTCAAAGCTGCCTTAAGCTTCTCAAAAGCCTCCTGTCTCGCTTCCGTCCACTCATACTTAACATCCTTCTGCAACAACTTCGTCAAAGGTGCAGCAATCTTAGAAAACCCATCCACAAACCTCCGGTAGTATCCCGCCAAACCAAGGAAACTACGAACCTCATGAACAGACTTAGGAACCTTCCAATTCATCGCCGCCTCAATCTTCTGAGGGTCAACACGAATTCCCTCGGCAGAAACCACATGCCCAAGAAACACCACTTCACTTAACCAGAACTCACACTTGCTCAGCTTAGCATAAAGCTGATTCTCCAACAAAGCTTGCAATACAATCCTCAAATGCTCTTCATGCTCCTCCTCAGTACGCGAGTACACAAGGATATCATCAATGAAAACCACAACAAACTTATCCAGGTATTCATGAAACACACGATTCATCATGTCCATGAAAGCTGCAGGAGCATTTGTCAAACCAAACGGCATCACAAGGAACTCATAATGCCCATACCTTGTCCTGAAAGCTATCTTAGGCACATCCACATCCTTTACCTTCAACTGGTAATACCCTGACCTCAAGTCAATCTTAGAGAACACAGCTACTCCCCGAAATTGATCAAAGAGATCATCAATCCTCGGCAAAGGATACCGATTCTTGATAGTCAACTTGTTCAGCTGACGATAATCAATGCACATTCTCATAGTGCCATCCTTCTTCTTCACAAACAAGACCGGTGTACCCCAAGGTGACACACTTGGCCGAATGAACCCACGATCAAGCAACTCTTGCAACTGCGTCTTCAGCTCCTTCAACTCTTTAGGTGCCATTCTATAAGGGGTAATGGACACAGGAGTTGTATTCTCATACAGCTCAATCCCAAACTCCACCTCGCGATTAGGAGGTAAACCAGGCAACTCCTCAGGAAACACACCAGGAAACTCCTGCACAATCCTGATATCTTGCACATGCAACTCCTTAGAACTAGGATTCATCACAAAAGCTAGATAAGCTTCACAACCCTGCCTCAGCATCCGGCTCGCCTCCAAAGAAGACACCACATTGGCAAGAAACTTCACATTCTCACCAACCACAACAACCTCATAATCATCCGCAAGCTTCAACGAAACTCGCTTATTCTCACAATCCACAACAGCTCGATGCTCAGCAAGCCAATCCATACCAAGGATTACATCAAAACTATAGAAAGGCAACTCCATAAGGTCAACATGAAAAACATGATCTTGCACAACCAAAGGACATCTTCTATAAAGCTTTCGAGTCACAACAGTCTCACCAAAAGAACTAGTGACACGCACACCAACATCCAAAGACTCAACAGGCAAACCAAGCAATTCAGCATGCTCACGCAATATGTATGAGTGCGTAGATCCAGAATCAATCAAGGAAAGTAATGACAAGGATTGCAAAGTAAAAGTACCTGCGATCACATCCGCGTCATTCCTTCCCTCTCGCTGAGCATACACCCTGGCTTGGCCGCCACCCTCAGGCTGAATAGCCACAACATGAGCCACACCCCGACCACCTTCCTCTCTCCGCTGAAAATTACCACGGCCGCGCCCACGACCTCTCTGTGGTGCAGCAACAACAGGAGCACGCACTTGGCCACCAGCCAACATAGGACACTCTCTCCCCATATGATCCTTAGATCCACAATTCCAGCACGCATTACCAGCTGCCACCACAGGAGCTTGCACCTCCCTCTCAGCACGAGGACAATCACGTTTCATATGGCCACACGAACCACATGTCCAAATAGCACTCGGATTAACTCTAGCATTGCCTCCCCGAGCAGGCGCACCACCACCTCGCCTAGCTGAGGACTGATACTTCTGATCACGTCCCCTCTTGTTCCGTCCACCACCGGAACTATATTCAGCAGCTCGCTTACCAGCACTTGACCCAGCACTTCTAGCAGATAAACCCAAGTTCATCTCAATATCCTTTGCTCGGCCCACCAACACATCAAAATCATCATACTCGGTAGCCAGCACATACATCTTTACATCCGTCACTAAACCATAACGGAACCTCTCACACCTTTCCCGCTCATCCGGAACAAGCTCAGGTGCGTATTGACTGAGTCGAACAAACTGTACTTCATACTCAGCCACAGTCATGCTCCCCTGGGTAAGAGACATGAACTCCCTCTTCTTTTCATCTAGGTACCTCACACCCAGATACCTTCTCTTGAACGCGTTCTGAAAGAACGTCCAAGTTACGTCAGCTTCTGCCATCCCAGCGATAGAGGTAGTCCACCAAGTGTAAGCATCATCTTGCAACAATGATACTACACAGCCCAGCTTTTGCACATCAGTGCAACTCATCTGACCCAAGATTCTCTTGGTACCTTCTAACCAAGATTCCGAACCTTCAGCAGACAAACCCCTGAACTCAGTCCCTCCTAGACTGTGCAAACGCTCCAAGGGTAGTCTAACTCCAGCATCTCCCTGATGCCCAGCTCCTTGAGCTCCAGCTACTGTTGCTTGAAAAGCTCCAGCAATAGCTTGTATCAACACTGTCATGTCAGGAACAGCTTGCCCCTGACCAGCCTCAGGTCCAGCGACCCCAGCACCAGCTCCTTCACCCTCAGCACCACCACCACCAGGTGGAGGAGGTAAATCCACCGCACTCTCAACATTCTCATCATTCTCGTTCTCGTTCTGAGCCGTAGCTCGCACATTACTCCTCAACTCTCTACGAGGTGCCATACTCTAACAATGCAATCACAATGCAAATAAACAAAGTCAGGCCCAACAAGGTAAGCAATCCAAGTACTCAAGCTCATTTTCACTTAAAAACAATATCATTTCATTAGCTTTGATTTGGCAATGGGTACCCACAACATGCTTCATCACAGCATACAACTCAATTGCAACATATTCGCAAATCACACATAATGCTTTCACTCAACAAGCATACAAAGCATACATACTTTAGTCATTCACATAAACATTCCCAATCACTCGAGAACCTCAGTTCTGATACCACCAAATGTAACCCCCTTAACCCGGCCTAGACGGTCGACCCGAATTAAGAAGATCACACGGGGAAAACCAAAGTCAACCCAAAAGTCAACCTTGATTAACGACCCTTTTTTTCTTTTTAAACTTGTCTAGATGCACGTTAACCCTAGATATGTTCACAAGATAATCATATTCAGACGTCATAACAATTAGAGAACATTCAGGGACCCAATTGCACAAATTACAACTTAAGGGACCAAATTGTAAATTCTGATAATTATAAGGACTTAACCCAAATTAAAGTTACCAACTTGAAATTAATCATCTTTCATGCTTCTTTGCCAAATTTCAGCTCAAACGGACATCTCAAACTCATACAATTGCAATAACAAGTTTCAGGACCAAAGCGCAAACATTTCAGAACATTTAACCAACAATTTCAGTGCCCAACGGTCGAGTGTTTCGGAACAGGGAAGGCCCGTTCCGAAACACGGGACCGTTCCGAAACTGGTACCGAAACATGGCCTGGCAGAGGCCAAACCGTTCCGGAACAGTGCCTCCCGTTTCGGAACGCCCAGGCCATTTCAGGCCCCCGTTCCGATACGGTAGCACCTATTCCGGAACAGGCTGCCCAGATTGCAGAAAATTTGCTGGTTTATCATGCAATTGACTTAACAAACATGCTCCAAAAGCAACCAAATTATACCAGCAAGTCATTCAGCATACAAGGAACATAATTGTATCAACCAAACATCAACATGGCAACAATTATGAAAATCCCCAAATCTATAGGCATGCTTCCTACTTAGCAAACCATTCAAGCATCAAAATACCAAAACCGTCTCATAAAGGCCAATTACAAGCTCCAACATTATTAACATCATCAAACCAACTTAGGGAGTCCAAAACATCTCCCAAAACAACAACATAGGTTCCCATTGCCAAATGCCAAAAGCTAATAGTGTTTAAGAAACCTTCACCATACTTGAGCTTAGTTCACCACTTGGATTCTTCACCACCTTGCTGCCCTCAATGCACTTTAATGCTCTGCATTATTGGTTTAAGAAAAGATAGAGAGCGTAAGCAAAAGCTTAGTGAGGAATGCTCGTTTAAAACCACACAATAATGCATTTACAAAACACATTTATAGCCCTTAAATCAAATCATCATTTGTACATGCTCATAAGCATTTAAAACAAGCAATACATGCTTCAAGTTCATAACATGTCATATTGGCAACAAGTGATACATTCAACATAAGATCCACACATGGACTTTTAAACACCATTGTGATCTTACACTTTCCAAGGACCACACATGGACTTTTAAACACCATTGAGTCCTTAACCCCATGGACTTTTAAACACCATGGCAAGGACCACACAAGGACTTTTAAACACCTTTGTGTCCTTAACAAGAATCTCCCAAGGACTTTTAAACACCTTAGAGTTCTTAGATAACAAGGCTTACACAAGGAATTTTAACCACCTTGAACCTTAACCAAGAACCAACCATGGACTTTTAAACACCATGTTGTTCTTAAATAAACAAGGCTTACACAAGGAATTTTAACCACCTTGAACCTTAACCAAGAACCAACCATGGACTTTTAAACACCATGTTGTTCTTAAATAAACAAGGCTCACACAAGGACTTTTAACCACCTTTGTGACCTTAACCATCACTTGCCAATGTACATCATTACAACAATATTCCACTGTTTTAAAGCATTTAACAAAGCCATAAACATCATGCATCATTATGCATCAAAACCACATTTAACAATGTCAAAAACAAGAATCTCTTACCTTGAGCATTCTTCAATACATGGCTTATAAAATCAGCAACTAACATGCTAAAATATGCTTTCAAAACAGAATTTAAAACATGCAAACAACCACATTGCATACAACCAATCCATGGTTCATCATCAAGAGAGTTTTTCCGAAAACTTACTCTTGAGCTTAGCTAAGTTGCTTAGACTTAAACTAAGCTCCCAAACCTTCAAAACATTGGTTTCAAAGCTGAAATCCAAAATCCACTCACCGATTCCGTTTCGCCTCTTGCCGAAACACCAATCAAGCTTCCGGATCAACACCACTAGGATCCAAAGATGACTCCCCTGTTTTAAACACATCAAAACAGTAGATTAATGCATCATCATGCATTAATATCCTCAATAAAAGCACCTAAACCCGCTGCTCTCAACCACACTCCATTTTCGGCTACCAAACACAACCGAAAATGCCTCCAAACAACTCCACAACACTACCCAGCCAAGATCCATCAAATCTAATCATCCTTAAACATCAATTAACATCCAAAAAGGATCTAATCAAACCCTTATACCTCCAGCTATAACAGATCACCAAGATCACTCCAAAAACAACTAAGAACACAAGCTAAACTTAGGAAATTCAACTTATCCGGGATTGCATTAATTAAACCTCAATTTCACATCAATTGAACATTCATTTAACATCAAATTGACAACTCAAAACACTGCCCAATCAGATCATACGAAATTTCATCAAAATCAATCCAATCTTGCATTTAAAAGCCAAAATCAAGAATACATCTATAAAACCTTTTATAAAACATAAATCAAGGATTGAGAACTTAGGAATTTCAGTAAAGAACTGAGAGTTCAGAGGAGAAGGACGTTCTTACCTCCAAACTTGAGTTTCTCCCTTTTTAGAACCAAAATCTTGAAAATCCAATTAGCAAATGGTGAGGTTTTGTTGAAGAGATGATTAGAGATCAAAAGAGGATTATAATCTCATGTTTGGACATCAAAATCAGAAGGAAAAGCTCTGGAGAAAAGTGTTTGGTTTGAGAGAAAAGATGAGAGAAAATGGGAATGAAATTTTAGGAAGTTAGTTGGAAAATGCCAAAATATCTTCCCTCCTTTTTAGTTTTATTTAAAAACCTTTAATTAATCATTTAATATCTTAGAAAAATCTGGAGAAACTCCCATTGGGTAAATAGATCCTTAAAGATTCAAAGTTTCAATCCTTTTTAAAACAGTCCCACAGTTTTCGAAATTTACATTTTGGTCACTAACCAAAATGTCACACTTCCAAACCTCATTTTGTAAAATTGATTTCACCAAACTCTTATATATAATAAAATAGGATTTTAAGACATTTTTCCATATTTTTAATGCAACCCGAACTAGGTTTTCCTAAATTCACTCTTATATATTCGAACCGCGATTCGACCGAACCGGTCCGAATCCCAAAACTCCTAAGCCCAAAAACGGGGCGTTACAACTATTTCTACGACATTTGAGAAGGCATCAACAAATGTTTGAAGATCTAAATGTAATGATCTTTGTATATCTATGGATATTGCTTGACCAACTAATATATGGTGCTTCAAAACCAAGAAAAGATATAATTATCTTTATTCACATCCAACAATCTTACAACTATTGAGATACTCAATAGATATGCTTTATTTATATTGAATCTTCTTTAAGATTCTTTCAGCTTATGTCTATTCATAGACAAAAGAAATATATAAAAATGCTCGATCTTTAGGTTGAGATAAACTTGATGTCAAGATTCAAGTGCTTGTATTGAAAGTACTTCACGAGTTTCCAATTTGAAGCTCTTTAGGAGTTTTAAAATTATCATAATGGATCTTGATCCAAACTCCTTTATAAAATACATAAGGAAATCTAATCATTCTTATAGTATTTTCTCAATTAGTATTCACTAAGGCGATTATACCAAATGCGCCAAAATATTCATGAGACATGTATAACTAAATTTCCTCAGAAATTTCCAAATGCTTATAGCATTTTAGATCCTTCAAGGATAAATATGGATCCACAAATAATTAGACGCATGTAAAATTTTCAAAACTGCCAAAGTAATTGCATCCACCATGAAGTAATTAAAACTTTTCATAAATCATAGTTCAAGTCGTATTTACGACTACTTATTTGTGCCTCACTTGCATTACACCTTTAGGTGTTTGGACTGCTGGTCCAAATACTTCTATTTTAGAATTTCAAAGCGTCTTTCAACATAGACCAATTCAATATATATACTTCTGGATAGATTTTATACAAGATCCTCGATTTCTTTCTTTACTTCTATAGACGTATTTTATGTAAAATTGTTTGTAAAATCGTTGTCGACAACTTTCCAATTTTCTGGTTCCATTCTCGTAATGACATAACTCATCGAGATCTCTTCAAGATTTCAATCTTTATTTCAGGTACCTGAAACTCTTCTAGAGTTTTATTATTTGTTATGTCTTGGGTCTCTTCAAGAGCACCCACCTCCAATATATGACCATCTCATATTAGTTTCTATTTACGAGAATTTTGATCATTGGAACCATTTCAACTATCATGCTTCAGGCATGATTTACATTCTCTCGCTCAAACATGTAATTTAAACTTAGAGCGTTTCAGCTGGTATATGAGACTTAATTACTCTCATTGGGTCAGTAAATATGTCTAGCAGTTGACATGTAATAACATGAATTATCTTATGAACTTCTAGTTCATATACGAGGATCTAGATAATGATAATTCATTTTCCTCTATCCAGCTGATTATTATCTCCCCCTGATGTTGAGAAAAATCATGTCATAAATGATTCTCCAATTAATGTTTAAGAATTTAAACATAAAAGGAGACTCGTACTCAATATATATTCTCAACCCTTTTTATTTACCCATTTTGTGCGTTGTGGTGGAGCAATTCATATCGCACATTCAAAAATCATAAAATGGGAAATGTATGGTTTCTGACCAAAAACCAATCATAACGGGGAGTTTATTATAACTCGTTAGCTTGATGCGTATAAGTGTTGCTATATGGAAACACCATATAAATAATAACTCTTTTGTTCTCATAGTTTAGCTATTAAATAGGAGGCATCCAATTGAAATTTTGCTAAACTATATTTTTCATAATCAATAGGCTTTGTAACAACTGATATAGCCTAAAATATAAACCCACTAGCTTTTCAAGACGAATAGTCTAACTGCATAATCTGAATCTTTTTAGAATCAATCTCACAAACTTCTGGTTGTAAGTCGATAAAACAATGTAGATGCATCTACTAAAATCATATAAAACTTTCCACATTTGTGGATATATGGGCCCATATTTCGTTCAGATATGCAAGACATACAGTCTTAACTTCAGTACAAGAACTTTAAGTTCTAATTCTTTTGGTAAGTGGGATCATCTATATCATTTGAGAACAAACAACACAAGAACTTCATGTTCTTTTAGTAAGTGGAATTTAATCAATTCTTTTAAGCAACACAAGAACTTCACGTTATTTAATAAGTGGAATTTAATCCATTCCTTTGAGAATAAGCACCACAAGAACTACAGGTTCTTTTAATACATGTGCATGTAAATCTCAATAATTTCTGCATCATTATTGATGAGGATGGTCTAACCGATCATGCCAACTATATATGTGTGTGTATATATCTCTGAATTTGTAAACTTCTTGTTTACCATAACATGTAATTCAATCTTACTCGTACATGTCTAGTATGACCATCAAAATTGTTCCTTTAAATAGGAATATATTTAGCTCTTTCGGAGCTTTCAATTGAAATGATCTTTTGGTAGCAATATATAGCTCTCCTAGAGCTTTCAACTGACTTTTTGGCTACCAGAACTTATATCCATATTGACTTATTTCAAATGCCAACTGATAACATATGTTATCTATAATTCCCAAAGGGATAGTTTGCGAACTCATATTGCTCTCTTTATGACTTTGACGAGTATAACGCAATGTGAATATGGAATAAAGTTCCATTTGACAATAACATATTTGCTCAACCAGAGCCTTTTGTGATATTAGTACTTTCGGATATAGTACTCACATTATTCCCTTGCATTTTAATCGAGAAATGCATAATTGTGCACCTTTCAAAATGTGTTTTTTTTCATTTACTTCAGGTAATGAAAATATGTACTTTGTATCATTCACTTCGAGGAATGAAAAATATAAAATATAGCACATCATATCAAGTCGATTATCTATCAGAGATAAACTTTCAAGTGCTCTTCCGAAGTATTGATATTTTAGTACTTTGAGAAATACTACTCATATTTTCCCTTGCATTTAAATGGGAAAAATATTTCTTATGCTTAAGTACAATATGAGTACTCGCATTATCTGCTAGGCATAAATAGCCACAATTCTAGGCATAAATAGGCACAATTCATTGTATATTTTATTCCGGAAGTAATCATATTCTTCAAATAATAAATTAACATAAAATGTAAATAAATAATATGTGAAATAAATAAACATTGATGAACACTATTAACGATATAGCTATCATGATAAGGACTTTATCAAAGGAATATTTATCTATGTGGATGTCTATCATGATAAGGACTTTATCAAAGGAGATTTGAATTATTTTATCATTAGGATTATTATCTACATTAATTAGAGTTTAATGTATTATGTACTTCTTATGCCTATAAATAGATGATTTACTCAAGGCATTGTAGACAAGTCGATATTCAGAATAATACAAATCTCTTTCTTTTCTCTCATCTTATTTTGTTCCTATTCCTTCTTGTTCTTGTTTTCATATTATTCACAACACGTTATCAGCACGAGTTTGCTCAGAAGATTTTAGTTACATATCAAGCTTCTCCAAAGATTTATCTGGTATATTCTTTTTCCATCTTATATATTTTAATTTATAAAATAATATATATACAATAATAAATTAAAACAATATATAATTAATTTCTTGCTTATGTTATCATCCACGTGTTGTTATTTATTTTGTTATTAATCAATCTAATTAATATAAGCTAACAAAGTCATACCTATAATGATAAAATTGTTGTTCGCTAGTATTAAAGGAGAGTAATCAGTTTTGTTTAATATTTACTTAATTATCCGTCTGTTATCATCCGTATGTTATCATCCGTCTGTTGGTATTTATGACTTCTATTATATAACAAATAATAATATTTTTCTTAATTAATCCAACTTGTTGTTATTTATTTTGTTTAATATTTTGTTTTAATTTGCCATGTTTGGTTATTATAAATTATATGTTGGTTTGTTTTAATTCATACCATGCGTATATACAATGAATTTATATGTTATTTGTTTTAATGGTTTAATCCGAGTATAATTGGCTGGACATCCCGTTCTGCGAGGCTACTGGTCTCAAAGGAGGTTTTTAAATGACCTTGTGGACAGGTATAACAATGCCACGTATGAGGATTAAATCTTCTTTCTGTTGTTTTTTTGATTATATATATTAATTTATAATTAATCTAATTTGATTGTTTATCTTTTATAGTACATCAATGGCAAATCTTGCAAAGATTGAGTTTGTGGCTCTTGATATTTCCGGAAAGAATTATTTATCCTGGATCTTAGATGCCGAAATACACCTAGATGCTAATGGTCTGGGAAATACCATTAAAGAGGGGAATGCAGAATCTGCCCAAAATAAGGCCAAAGCCATGATACTCCTTCGCCGTCACCTCCATGAGGGGTTGAAATCAAAATATTTAACGGTGAAAGATCCTCTTATTCTTTGGAATAATCTAAAGGAACGATATGACCACCGGAAAACTGTTATTCTGCCTAAAGCTCGATATGACTGGTTGCATCTGAGATTGCAAGATTTTAAATCAGTAAGCGAGTATAACTCTGCTATGTTTCGTATTACTTCACAATTGAAGTTATGTGGTCAAATTATTACTGATGAGGATATGTTAGAGAAAACATACTCCACTTTTCATGCAAACAATGTTGTCCTTCAGACACAATATCGAGAAAAGGGCTTTAAGAAATATTCTGAGTTAATTTCTTGCCTTCTTGTGGCTGAGCAAAACAATGAGCTATTGATGAAGAATCATGAATATCGCCCAACTGGCTCCGCTCCATTCCCTGAAGCGAATGTGACATTTTATAGCGGAAGAAATAAAGGTTACACCAATCATCGTGGTCATAACTATGAGCGTGGTCGTGGTCGTAGTTACGGTCGAGGACATAGGCGAGGTGGTCGTTTTAAAAATAACTATACCCACCGTAAGTGGAACAATAAAGATGACAATAGTGCAAAAGATCAATCCAAGAAAGAGGAATCTATGTGTCATCGATGTGGCAACTTAAATCATTGGGCCCGTGCTTGTCGTGTGCCAAAGCATCTTGTGGATCTTTACCAACAGTCAATCAATGGCAAAGGAAAGAAAGCTGAAACAAATTTTGTTTATATCAATGACAAAGATGAGTATGGCCTTGGCAAAGATGATTATGACATTACTGGCACTAGCAATGACGATTATGGCTTTACAGATATATTTTATACAAGATCACTTGAAATATTTTTCTCAAAGTACTAAAATATCAATACTTCGGAAGAGCACTTGAAAGTTTATCTCTGATAGATAATCGACTTGATATGATGTGCTATATTTTATATTTTTCATTCCTCGAAGTGAATGATACAAAGTACATATTTTCATTACCTGAAGTAAATGAAACAAAACACATTTTGAAAGGTGCACAATTATGCATTTCTCGATTAAAATGCAAGGGAATAATGTGAGTACTATATCCGAAAGTACTAATATCACAAAAGGCTCTGGTTGAGCAAATATGTTATTGTCAAATGGAACTTTATTCCATATTCACATTGCGTTATACTCGACAAAGTCATAAAGAGAGCAATATGAGTTCGCAAACTATCCCTTTGGGAATTATAGATAACATATGTTATCAATTGGCATTTGAAATAAGTCAATATGGATATAAGTTCTGGTAGCCAAAAAGTCAGTTGAAAGCTCTAGGAGAGCTATATATTGCTACCAAAAGATCATTTCAATTGAAAGCTCCGAAAGAGCTAAATATATTCCTATTTAAAGGAACAATTTTGATGGTCATACTAGACATGTACGAATAAGATTGAATTACATGTTATGGTAAACAAGAAGTTTACAAATTCAGAGATATATACACACACATATATAGTTGGCATGATCGGTTAGACCATCCTGATCAATAATGATGTAGAAATTATTGAGATTTACATGCACATGTATTAAAAGAACCTGTAGTTCTTGTGGTGCTTATTCTCAAAGGAATGGATTAAATTCCACTTATTAAAGAACGTGAAGTTCTTGTGTTGCTTAAAGGAATTGATTAAATTCCACTTACTAAAAGAACATGAAGTTCTTGTGTTGTTTGTTCTCAAATGATATAGATGATCCCACTTACCAAAAGAATTAGAACTTAAAGTTCTTGTACTGAAGTTAAGACTGTATGTCTTGCATATCTGAACGAAATATGGGCCCATATATCCACAAATGTGGAAAGTTTTATATGATTTTAGTAGATGCATCTACATTGTTTTATCGACTTACAACCAGAAGTTTGTGAGATTGATTCTAAAAAGATTCAGATTATGCAGTTAGACTATTCGTCTTGAAAAGCTAGTGGGTTTATATTTTAGGCTATATCAGTTGTTACAAAGCCTATTGATTATGAAAAATATAGTTTAGCAAAATTTCAATTGGATGCCTCCTATTTAATAGCTAAACTATGAGAACAAAAGAGTTATTATTTATATGGTGTTTCCATATAGCAACACTTATACGCATCAAGCCAACGAGTTATAATAAACTCCCCGTTATGATTGGTTTTTGGTCAGAAACCATACATTTCCCATTTTATGATTTTTGAATGTGCGATATGAATTGCTCCACCACAACGCACAAAATGGGTAAATAAAAAGGGTTGAGAATATATATTGAGTACGAGTCTCCTTTTATGTTTAAATTCTTAAACATTAATTGGAGAATCATTTATGACATGATTTTTCTCAACATCAGGGGGAGATAATAATCAGCTGGATAGAGGAAAATGAATTATCATTATCTAGATCCTCGTATATGAACTAGAAGTTCATAAGATAATTCATGTTATTACATGTCAACTGCTAGACATATTTACTGACCCAATGAGAGTAATTAAGTCTCATATACCAGCTGAAACGCTCTAAGTTTAAATTACATGTTTGAGCGAGAGAATGTAAATCATGCCTGAAGCATGATAGTTGAAATGGTTCCAATGATCAAAATTCTCGTAAATAGAAACTAATATGAGATGGTCATATATTGGAGGTGGGTGCTCTTGAAGAGACCCAAGACATAACAAATAATAAAACTCTAGAAGAGTTTCAGGTACTTGAAATAAAGATTGAAATCTTGAAGAGATCTCGATGAGTTATGTCATTACGAGAATGGAACCATAAAATTGGAAAGTTGTCGACAACGATTTTACAAACAATTTTACATAAAATACTTCTATAGAAGTAAAGAAAGAAATCGAGGATCTTGTATAAAATCTATCCAGAAGTATATATATTGAATTGGTCTATGTTGAAAGACGCTTTGAAATTCTAAAATAGAAGTATTTGGACCAGCAGTCCAAACACCTAAAGGTGTAATGCAAGTGAGGCACAAATAAGTAGTCGTAAATACGACTTGAACTATGATTTATGAAAAGTTTTAATTACTTCATGGTGGATGCAATTACTTTGGCAGTTTTGAAAATTTTACATGCGTCTAATTATTTGTGGATCCATATTTATCCTTGAAGGATCTAAAATGCTATAAGCATTTGGAAATTTCTGAGGAAATTTAGTTATACATGTCTCATGAATATTTTGGCGCATTTGGTATAATCGCCTTAGTGAATACTAATTGAGAAAATACTATAAGAATGATTAGATTTCCTTATGTATTTTATAAAGGAGTTTGGATCAAGATCCATTATGATAATTTTAAAACTCCTAAAGAGCTTCAAATTGGAAACTCGTGAAGTACTTTCAATACAAGCACTTGAATCTTGACATCAAGTTTATCTCGACCTAAAGATCGAGCATTTTTATATATTTCTTTTGTCTATGAATAGACATAAGCTGAAAGAATCTTAAAGAAGATTCAATATAAATAAAGCATATCTATTGAGTATCCCAATAGTTGTAAGATTGTTGGATGTGAATAAAGATAATTATATCTTTTCTTGGTTTTGAAGCATCATATATTAGTTGGTCAAGCAATATCCATAGATATACAAAGATCATTACATTTAGATCTTCAAACATTTGTTGATGCCTTCTCAAATGTCGTAGAAATAATTATTATGCACGAGGCAAGCCAAAAATATGTTTGGCTAAGATCATTGACCTAACATATCCAAAAGATATGTGGATTTACTTTTACAAGATATGGTAAAAGCTACATTATGTGAAGATAATGTAAGATGTATATCTCAGTTTGAAAGTGGATACATCATGGAACATATTACTCCAAAGTTTCATCCCTCACGATCTTTAGAAAAATAATATTCAAGATTGAATTATGAAGATTCAAAGATCTTCTGTGATGTTTTCATGAGGGGGAGTAAATACGCATTGCACTCTTTTCCCCTTAACCAAGGTTTTGTCCCAACAATGGGTTTTCCTAGTAAGGTTTTTAATGAGGCAACATGTTATGCGTATTAAAGATGTGTGTACTCTTTTTCCTTCACTAATGAATTTTTTTCCCACTGGGTTTTTATCTTAGTAAGGTTTTAACGAGGCACATTATCCTACGCAAGCAAGGTATCCCCAGATGCTGATTCAAGTGGAAAATTAAAACATAGTTGGGTTGAACAAGAAATAGTGATTCGGGATGAGGATGCTCGGATTGACAAGGATGTGGTTTACCCTAAAATTCAATTCTCTGACCGGGTGCACGACCAAGTTGACTTTAACATGCGGAATGTACTTATTCTCCGTTTGCTTGGTTGTATGATTGGTTTTAAAGTTTTGATGAATCGGATACATGCACTGTGGCATCCGGTAGGGGAAATTCAGTTGATAGATTTTAAGAACAATTATTTTTTGGTGAAATTTGCTGATGAGACTGACTATACAAAGGTGTTTACTCAGGGGCCGTGGATGATCTACGGAAGCTATTTAACGGTACAACCATGAAGTCGTTCTTTATCCACTACTGAAAAATACCCTTCTCATGTCATAGTGTGGGTTCGCCTCCAATGTCTTCCATGGTTAAGATCGATTATAATACATATCTTGGTGAGCGGGGAAAGTTCGCAAGGCTTGCTATCCTGGTGGATCTCAATAAGCCTTTGTTACCGTGTCTTGAAATTGATGGATTTTTACAACAGATAGAATATATGGGGCTTCAAAATATTTGTTTTGAGTGTGGTACCTATGGCCATGCGAAGGATGTTTGTCCGAGGAATCCAGCGCAAGTGATGTCCGGGGCAAATAATGAGAATGTTATGACCGGGCAACAAGTTCAATTAGAGGAGGAAAATGTACATGTGGATAAGTTTGGGCCTTGGATGATGGTTGACACACGTAGGCGTTATCCTAGCTCGAGTAGCCAGGGTCGGAGTGGTGGTGAAACAACTCGCAAGGAGACGAGGGGTTTACGGTTTTCTGTTCTGGAGGACCAACATATTGAGGGAACTGATACTGTAACTGGGAATGTGGCTGATGCGATTAAGAGGGATAATGGTACGAGACATGTAGTGAGGGAGTTAGCTGCTTCATCAGTCCGTAGTGTGGAAGAGACGGGGTTGCGGAAGAATGCTGCGTATCTAACGTCGAACCCGGATAAGAAGAAGAAAGGGTTAGCGCAGGTGGCGCCCAAGGCGGTGGTTGTTCCCATGGTGGAAGGTCAAACTAAGAGGCCTTTGGTGATTCAATTGGTGAACAATTCGGGGTCGAAGTAGGGCCAGCATGGAGCAGTTTATATTTAGGAACAAGGGATGAACGGTAAAAGTGTTGCGACTGCTAAAGCGGGAAGGATGGCGGCCGACTCTACTAAGGCTAATAAGGAAAATATTAGTCGTGGACTAAAAGTGCGGAAATCTCCTAGGAATAAACCCTCCTCTCGGCATGTGCTTGGTGAGTGGATTCGGAATATTGATACTCAGTTGCTTAATATTACTGCGGATAGTGGACCATGTTTAAGTGAACCGACTGATGCTGGCAAAGACAGGACAGTGTTGGTTTCGGATGATGAGGATTGGGTTGGTTCATCGGATGCGGAGGATGTGAAGGAGATGGATTCAGGTGTCGCGGTTTGAGGATGCGTTTGTTGTACCAGGTTTACGTTTATTATTTTGTGAATTTTTATAATGATTAAACAAATGTTTTGGAATTGTCAATGCACTGCTAGCCTACCTTTTCATAGAATTTTCAGGGATTTTATACGTGCTTATCAGCCGAGTGTTGTTGCTTTATTTGAGCCCCAGACGGGTGGCAGAGTTGCAGATCGTATTGTTGCTCGTTTGGGTTTCTCCTCCTCTTTCCGAGTAGAAGCCCATGGTTTTAGTGGTGGTATATGGGTGTTATGGTCGGATGATGTGCAAGTGGAAATTTTACAAATATTGAACCAGTTTGTGAATGAAAGAGTTCGCTATAGTGATGGTGGCATGTGGTTTCAGTTTATGGCGGTGTATGTGAGTCTGATGAGTTCGCGTCGGAAACATTTGTGGGGTAAATTATACGCTCTGAATCCGGGATTGTCTGTGCCGTGGGTGGTGATTTTAATTGTTTACTGGATGGGTCAGAGTGAGTTGGAGGTTGTGGTGCAACTGGGCGTGGTAGTAGGCATATGGCAAATTTTATGTTTGATTGTGGGTTATGTGATCTTGGCTTTCAAGGTCCGCCGTTTACATAGAGGCGTGGGGATTTGCATCAAAGACTCGATAGATGCTTGGGGAATGTCTGTTGGTTATCGACCTTTGCAAATTCTGTGGTGCAACATTTAGACCAATTAGGTTCGGATCATCGACCGCTGCTCCTAAAGCTGATTGGTGCTTCATCGACTGTTCCAAATCGACCTTTCCGTTATATAGCTGCATGGCAGACTCATCCGGAGTTTTAGGAGTTCTTGAAATCTGTTTGGCAAGACTCGTCTTTGATTGTGGATAACATTGAGTCTTTTTAGAAGGGAGTTTTGGTGTGGAATGCTGACGTCTTTGGTCATATTGGGAAGCGAAAGAAACAGGTTTTAGCTTGCCTGAGGGGGATTGACAAAGCCCTATTACACATGCACTCATAGTTTCTTATGAATTTGGCCAGGGATTTACGGTTAGAACTTGATGAGGTCCTTGCGCAAGAGAAGAGTCTCTGGCGACAAAAAACATGTTCTGATTGGATCGTAGATGGGGATTGGAATACCAAGATCTTCCATGCCTCTGTTCAGGCACTACGGCGGGCCAATACGGTGGCGGCGTTGAGACGAGAGGATGACTCGTGGTGCACTGACCAGTCCGAGTTAGCTTTGTTGGCATGATCCTGTTTTGTTTCATTATTTTTGAGCTCATGTAGTGACGGCTATGGTTGGGAATTTCGTGGTTTGTTTCCACAAGTTGAGCCGGGGGAGTTACTATGTCTTGAGGCTCTGGTATCTAATGATGAAATTCAGACTGCAATCTTTAACATGGGCCCTTCCAAAGCTCCGGGAATTGACGGGTTACATGCTAGCTTCTATCGGAAGAATTGGAGTATTGTGGGGGAATTAGTCTGTCATTTTGTTCGCCAATTTTTTTAAGTGGTGAGGTGCAGGAGTTTTTGAACATGACCTTGCTTGTTCTTTTGCCTAAAGTGCCAACGCCTGAAAGAATTTCACAATTCCGACCAATTAGCGTTTGCAATGTTCTTTACAAAGCCGTGACAAAAATTATTGTAGAGCGGTTGAAGCCTTTTCTTCCGTGGTGGGTTTCAGAAAATCAAATGAGCTTTGTACCTGGGAGATCGATTACGGATAATATTGTCATCGTCCAGGATTTGATTCATTCGATGCACCGAAAGGTAGGTAGGAAAGGGTGGATGGCGCTGAAAATTGATTTAGAAAAAACGCATGATCGCCTTGAGTGGAGCTTTATTGATGATACACTTCAGGATCTGAATATCCCTAACTCTTTACGATTATTAATTATGAAATGTATATCTATTGTTTCGACTCAGGTGATGTGGAATGGGGTGCCTGTTGAAGCTTTTTCACCGTCACGAGGGATAAGCCAAGGTGATCCGCTTTTGCTTTATATTTTTGTTTTGTGCATAGAGCGCTTAGCGCAACTGATTCAGGCGTTGGTGCACAGTGGCCATTGGTCTCCCTTTTGTACTTCTCAAAATAGCCCCAAGATATCGCACCTCTTCTTTGCAGAGGCATCAATGGAGCAGGTTAGTGTCATTCGGTATGCTCTAGATAACTTTTGTAATTTTTCTGGGCATAGATTTAGCCGCTACAAGACGAATATCTTCTTCTACATGAATGTTTGTTGAGTGGATCAATGGATTGATCAAAGCCAAGAGGGGATGAATTGGGCTTTTAAAAATTTGTTGGAGTAAAAAGATAGCTAAAAATGAAGAACAAGGGATTTTAGAGTGGTTCAAGTTCCAAATGAACTCTACATCCACTACCTTAGCTACCACTAAGGATTTCTAACAATTCACTAAGTTGTTCTTCCCCTTTTCAAGGCTTAGGAGGTAACCTTTACACAACCGGTCAAATTTTCTACCCAAAATTTGACCAAACCCTCACAAGTGAACAAAGAAGAATTTAGGCAAGAAATATATCTCTCAAATACAAGATTGCCCCTTTAAGTACAAACACTCAACCCAAATTTGATGATAAGATAAAAATTGAACACTACACAATTTTGGGGTTTACAAGAAATTGGAAAATAAGCACTTTGAGCTTGGATTTTTGCTTGGATGTTTATCTTTGATGCAATAGTTGTTGCTGGTCTTCAATAAGCTTCAATTTATACCTTCTCTATCAATTCTAGCCGTTTGGGTGGTTGGGTATTGATTATAGCTGTTGGGACCCTCTCTTTCCACCATAAACTCACTTCTGCAGCTTACCGTATCGGTACACGAAGACCCGTATCGATACCTGTCTCAAAACAGAAAGAGTCGTTGCACAATAATAAAGAGGGCGTATCGATACGCGTGTAAGCGTATCGGTACGAGACATGGACCGTTTCGATACGGATAAGACCGTATCGATACCTTTTTCTCAACTTAGCTCACTGGAAGTTTCTGTTTCGATACGGGGAACACCGTACCGATACGGGACAACTACCACTTTAAATGTTAGTTGCCTAACCAATTGACACCAACGGTCAAAAGATTTAAATGCTCTCGAATTAAAATTTTCGTTAAGACCGTATCGATACGGGTTGGACCGTATCGGTACACTATTCAAACTCCTTTAGTTTTTACAGAGGGGCATATCGATACAGATTCAATCTGTTTCGATACGGTGAGGAGTGTATCGAAACGCGTCTTTCTAGTATCCAACTTTGTAAAAAAATGTATCGATACGGTTGGAAGCGTATCGATACACCTGGACGTTTTTCAATACTTTGGCCTTGGAACACTTAGAAAATATTTGGAGTTTGAGTTTTTCAAATCAGATTAAAGTGTTGGTGATTTATAAATCATTTGAGGGACATAGAAATCTATTTCAAGTTTTCAATTTAATCTTTAACATACTTAGTTATATCAAAATCAAACATAGGTTTTACAATGTTCCGTTGGATATTCGTGGTATTATTTGTATGTGTTGAGTGGATCGATTGAATGATCAAGACCAAGAGGGGGGTGAATTGGGATTTAAAAACTTTGTGGGAGTGAATGGGCAATTAAAAATGAAGAACAAAGGATTTTAGAGCGGTTCAAGTTCCAAATGAACTCTACATCAACTACCTTAGCTACCACTAATGATTTCAACAATTCACTATTTGTTTTCCCCCTTTTCAAGGCTTGGGAGGTAACCTTTGCACAACCGGTCAAATTTTCTACCCAAAATTTGACCAAACCCTCACAAATGAACAAAGAAGAAATTGGACAAGAAGTATATCTCTCAAATACAATTTTTTCCATTGAAGTACAACACTCAACCCAAATTTGAAGATAGAATAAGAATTGGATACAACTCAAATTGGGGATTACAAGAAATTGGAAAATAAGCACACTTGAGGTTAGATTTTTGCTTGGATGTTTGTCTTTAATAGAATAGTTGTTGCTGGTCTTCAAAGAGCTTCAATTTATACCTCCTCTATCAATTCTAGCCGTTTGGGTGGTTAGGGAATTGAATAGAGCCGTTGGGACCCTCTCTTTCCACCATAAATGCACTTCTGCAGCTATCCGTATCAGTACACAGGGATCCGTATCGATACCTGTCTCAAAAAAGAAAGAGCCGTTGTACATAATAAAAAGGGGGTATCGAAACGCACGTAAGCGTATCGGTACGAGATATGGAGCGTATCAAACGGATAAGACCTTATCGATACCTTTTTCTCAACTTAGCTCACTGGAAGTTTCCGTTTCGATACGAGGGTTTACCGTATCGATACGGGTCAACTTCCATTTTAAATGTTGGTTACCTAACAACTGACACCAACGGTCGAAAATATTTAAAACACTTCGAATTAAAAATTCAATTAAAACCGTATCGATACGAATGAAGCCGTATCGGTACACCATTCAAACTCCTTCAGTTTTTTGCAGAGAGGCGTATCGATACAGATGGAATCTGTTTCGATACGGTTAAGAGCGTATCGAAATGCGTCCTTCTAGTAGCCAACTTTGTAAAAAAAGGTATCGATACGGTTGGAAGCGTATCGATACACTTGGACGGTTTTCAGTCCTTTGGCCTTGGAACACTTAGAAAATATTTGAGTTTGAGTTTTTCAAATCAGTTTTAAAGTGTTGGTGATTTAGAACTTATTAAAGGGATTTAGAAATCAATTTCAAGTTTTTAATTTAGTCCTTAACAATTTAATTATATCAAAATCAAATATAGGTTTTACAATCTCCCCTTTTTGATATAACAAAACCAAAACTTGAAATTTTTGACACTTTGAAAAACTTTGCTAAAATAACCCCCTTAATATTAGCTAGGTAACTTTTAAGTTGAAAAATAAAATTTTTAAGTGTTGTGAGCTTCCCTCTCCCCCTTTTTGTTAGATCAAAAATAATTGAGACAATGTAAAGTGCATAACTTAGGCAAAAGGTATAAATAGATAAGCAACATAATTATCATTAAGTTCAAATAAAGCATAACATCAACTTAAAAATCCAAAACAACAGAAAATCAAAGCATATGTTTAAAATAAAGTAAACGTAATCCTAAAAACATGAAGCAAAGGTGCATAAATAAAATATCCTAGATGATATGCATGGGATGCAAAGAGAGGCCACTATGCATCACCATCGCTTTCTTCATCATCTTCATCTTCATCCTCAATTGGATTGCCACTCCTCATGCTATTACGCCACTCATCATGGAAAGCGGTGAGAGGGATATTCATAGAATTGTGACCGCCTTCAAGAGAGGTGAGTCGAGTCTCCACGTTTTTCATGCATTCTTCAAGGCTTGTGAAACGAGTATCAATCGTGGTAAAGCCCGAAGCCATATCCGTACGCAATACCGTGAATTGCTCATTGAGGAAAGTCATTAGAGCATCCATGGAAGGTGGAGGGGGAGGAGAAGGAGCTTGAGGAACTTGTTCACCTTGAGGATTTGCAAATTGTTCCGCAGCCTCGGTAGGAAGCTCGGATAGACGTAACCAACTACCATTAAAATAATGGAACTTACCCCTTGCAAGAGAGCGTTCATCGATGGGATCGGTGAGGGGAGTTGGGAAGTCATGCGAGCAATCAATCTCCTTTTGTACGAAGAAGTAGCTTAGGGCCGTGTCATAGGTGAAAGAAGTGACAAGAGTGGTGTGGCGATGTTGCACAAGATAAACGATCTCCGCAAACATGATACGAGCAAGGTTCAGACGTTTTCTCTCACGGAAGCATCGAATCCAAAAGTCATCCACTTGACAGATGGTAGAGTACTTCCCTCCCGAGGGCCTAAACCACCAAGAGACCATCAAATGGAGGATCCGATCCTGAGCATTTAGGGCGGTGACGGAACCACTAAGAACATGGCCAAGAGCATTCTCATCGTCAAGGCCTTCATCCTCCAACTTAAAGACCTCACAAATAGATTTGACATCTATAGTGACTTTCTTACCCATAAGATATAAATTAACCGCGGTAACAACCCCATCACGATTAGCACAACATTTGGCATTAGCATAAAAGATTAAAACCAAAATACGAAAATAAAACCCGGGAATAGAGAGAAAATCCATGAACTTCCATAGTTGGAGCAAAGGTAGATATTCAAACTTGAATCACTCCGAGTCAAGAAAAGGAATAGAGATTACCCTTTCCGGACGGATCTTGTAGTTTTGGAATTGACGAAAATAGGTGAGAGCTCCGGGTGATTGAAACGAGTGTTGATAGATTTGAGTGAGATTCGGACGAGCACCCTCTCTAGGATTGGATGATTCACCGGATTCATTAAGACGTGATCTCTTCCTAGAAGGTGCCATGAACTAGAAAACAAATGTATGCATTAAGATCTCTTCATTCATCACATTGAAAAACCAAAAATCAAGGTAAATTTTTTTATAAAAAACAAGTTTTGTTAAGAAGACAAACATAAAAACAAAACAAAAAAATTTGAAAACGAAAATAAAAAGAAAAATAAAAGAAAAAGAAAGGGTTTTACCTTGATAGTGATTATAGAGGAATGGAAGAAAAGCCTATCACCAAATTGATGAAAAAGCCTTAGAGCTTTGCTTGATTTGATACCCTCTTGATGTTTTTGAGTTGTGGTGTGAAAATATGAGGGAGGAAGAGGCTATTTATAGGCTGAAAACGGCTAGGGTTTTGAGGAATTTTAATTTTGGTAAAAGTTGAACTCTTAAATGCCAAATTAAAAGCTGTCTGCGCAATCGCGTATCGATACGCCTGAGGGTGTATCGATACGGGGGTAAAAAAGTAATTCCAATAAAATGCCCGTTGAAGGATCGTATCGAAACGAATGCAATCCGTATCGAAACGATTGTAGCTCGTATCGAAATGGGTTTAACCGTATCGATACCCGTGTAAGGCAAAATGAAGTATGGGAAGCTAATGAAGAACTCGTATCGATACGAGTAGGACCGTATCGATACCATAAGCCCAGAAATACATTTTAGGCCTAAAGAACAACCATAAGCTCGATTTTAACATCTCCTAAAGGAATGCAAATGATGAATGAGCAGTTCTAAGCATATTTTAATAGAATCATACTCCTCCTAGCTATAGGCATGGATATTTTCAAGAGTTACAACACACAAACATGCAATTTCACAAGATCAAGCAATTTTAAGCACAAAAGAGGTCCTAAGAGGTCAAGATAGGCTAGTTAGACCTAACTCTCTCCTAAGGGACCAAAAACGCTATTTGTCTAAAGGTTTTGTAAAGATGTCCGCTAATTGATTCAAGGTGTCAACATACTCTATAACAACATCTTCTTTAAGGACATGATCTCTAATGAAATGATGCATTATTTCTATATGTTTGGTTCTAGAGTGTTGGATGGGATTTTTTGTCAAACATATGGCACTAGTGTTGTCACACTTAAGGGGTATGGTTTCAACTTTAATACCATAATATAAGAGTTGTTGCTTCATCCAAAGGACTTGAGCATAACAACTCCTTAAGGATATGTACTCGGATTCGGTGGTAGATAAGGCTACACTATTTTGTTTCTTAGAGAACCAAGATATGAGCATACTACCTAGGATTGAAAAGTTCCCGAAGTACTCTTCCTATCGATTTTACACCCCCCATAATCCACATCCGAATAAGCATGAAGGTTGAAGGTGGAGTCTCTAGGGTACCAAAGACCTAAACAAGGAGTATCTCTAAGGTACCTAAAGATTCTCTTAACGGCTATAAGGTGTGACTCTCTAGGACTAGCTTGAAACCTAGCACACAAGCAAACACTAAACAAATATCCGGTCTACTTGCGGTAAGGTAAAGCAATGATCCAATCATAGAACGGTAAAGCTTAGAGTCAACACACTTACCCCCTTCATCCTTGTCAAGCTTTGTAGATGAGCTCATAGGTGTGGCTTGAGGCTTTGCATTCTCCAAGCCAAACTTCTTGAGCATATCCTTGATGTATTTTGCTTGATTGATGAAGGTGCCATCCTTCTTTTGCTTGATTTGGAGTCCCAAAAAGAATGAGATCTCCCCCATCATGCTCATCTCGAATTCACCTTGCATTAGCTTAGCAAACTCTTTGCAATGACATTCGTTAGTAGAACCAAAAATAATATCATCAACATAAATTTGTACTACTAAGATGTCATTTTTATACCTTTTTATAAAAAGTGTAGTGTCCACCTTACCTTTTTCAAAGCCTTGTTCAATTAAAAAGTTTGAAAGTCTTTCATACCAAGCTCTAGGAGCTTGTTTTAAACCATAAAGAGCTTTAGTGAGTTTGAAAACATGATTTGGAAATTTTGAGTCTTCAAAACCCGGTGGTTGTTCCACATACACTTCTTCATTTATAAAACCATTTAAAAATGCGCTTTTAACATCCATTTGAAAAAGCTTGAAATCATGATAACATGCATATGCAAGCAACATCCTAATGGATTCCATTCTAGCTATGGGTGCATAGGTTTCATCAAAATCTATTCCCTCTTCTTGAGTGTAACCTTGTGCTACTAGTCTAGCTTTGTTTCTCACAATGTTACCACTCTCATCTATTTTGTTCCTAAAGACCCATTTAGTTCCTATAGTAGATTGATTATTAGGCCTATCAACTAATGTCCAAACATTACTTCTCTCAAATTGATTTAACTCTTCTTGCATAGCCATAATCCAAAAATCATCTTTCAATGCTTCTTTTATATTCGCAGGCTCTATGCATGAGATAAATGCAACATGATTCATAAGTTTAAGAGAAGATCTAGTGGTTACCCCCTTGGATGGATCACCCAAGATTTCACCATCTTTGACATAGTTGAACTCCCTTGGGTAGCTCACTTCCTTTTCCTCAAGAGCAAGTCCTTCAAGGCTTCAAGAGGTGGATCTTGTGTGTCCTCTTCTTTTGTTGGAATCTCATCCTCCTTTGAAGTTTGTCCTCCATCAAGGGCATTTATGATTCCTACACCATCATCATCACAAGAATCCTTTCTTGAAAGGAGGTTATCATCGAATACAACATGTATAGATTCTTCTACTACTAAAGTTCTCTTGTTAAATACACGATATGCTTTAGAGGTCAAAGAATATCCTATGAAAATAGCTTCATCACTTTTTGCATCAAATTTACCTAAGTTGTCTTTTCCATTATTTAAAACAAAACACTTGCAACCAAATGGATGAAAATAGCTAATGTTAGGCTTTTTAGATTTTAAAATCTCATAAGGTGTTTTTTTTAATATTGGCCTAATCATTACTCGGTTAACAATGTAGCAAGCGGTGCTTGTGGCTTCTGCCCAAAAATATTTAGGTAAATTGTTTTCACAAAGCATGGTTCTAGCCATTTCTTGTAAAGTTCTATTTTTCCTCTCAACTACCCCATTTTGTTGAGGAGTTCGAGGAGCCGAAAAATTGTGGCTAATACCATTTTCATTTAAAAACTCTTCAAACCCTAAATTTTGAAATTCGGTTCCATGATCACTTCTAATATGAGAAAATTTAAGTTCAAGATCATTTTGGGTTAGTTTTGAAAATGTGATGAATTTTTCTAAAGCCTCATCCTTAGTACTTAAAAATAGAACCCAAGTAAATCTAGAAAAATCATCTATAAGAAAAAATGCATAAGATTTACCACCCAAGCTCATAGTCCTAATTGACCCAAATAAATCCATATGGATAAGTTGTAAACACCTACTTGTAGAAACATCATTAATGTTTTTAAAGGAAGACTTATGTTGTTTACCCTTAGAGCATGCATCACAAATTTTATCGTTTGAGAACTTAATCTTGGGTAAACCTCTAACTAGATCAAGGGAAACTAATTTTTCTAAAACACTAATGCTAGCATGTCCTAGTTTCCTATGCCACAACCATGCATCATTTTCATTTTGAGCTACTAAACATGCATGGGATGTATGTATGTCATCTAGATGCACCATGTAAATGTTACCTATGCGATGACCTATGAGCATAATGTTATTAGATTTAATGTTAACCATTTTGCACCCATTTTTATCAAATAAAATATTAAATCCTTTATCATATAATTGGCTTATGCTCAACAAATTATGTTTAAGACCATCGACATACAAGAAATTTTCAATAAGAATAGTAGAGTGATTACCTATGGAGCCAATACCTTTAATGTGGCCTTTGGAGTTGTCACCAAATGTCACCACTCCTCCACTTTTTGGCTTTAGATCCATGAATCTACTCTTGTCTCCGGTCATATGCCTCGAGCATCCACTATCAAGGTACCATAAGTTTTGACTTTGTGCTTTGGCCTTGTAGCAATGCTCCCCCTACAAACAAAGATATTAAACTTTTGTTTTTGGTACCCAAATCATTTTGGGTCCACGAGTGTTAGCTCCCAATAACTCGGTTCCCTTAGGAATCCAAGGTGACATAGCAACAATATTATTAGATTTTACAAGTTCCTTAGGAACCCATACACTTCTAATCTTTTTAGTTCTACTATGTCTAGGAAAGCTACTTTGTTTGTAGTTATTAGTCTTTTTCCTAGGTTGGTTTGTTTTAGAAGATTCACCTATTTCATGCTTCATACTACCAACACTTTTAAAAGACTCTTTGAGCTTGTTAAGCTTATCTAACACCTTTTGGTGTTCACTATTACATTGAGAAAGAAGATTATTAAGGTCAACATTTTCATCTTGGAAGAATTTAAGTTCATCATTCAAACCTAAAATCTTTTTCTCAAATTTTAAATTAGCTTGAGAAAGTGAGTCATTTTTATCATTTAGTTCCGAAATAATTTTCTTATTCCTAATGACCGACTCCTTGTATTTCTCAACTAATTCATCATAGACCTCTTACAACTCATCATATGCATCATTTAATTCATCATATGTAAAGTCTAAAGATGATGAGTTAGAGGTTACCATGGAGGAATCTTCCTCAAGTGCCATGAGGCAAAGGTTGGCCACTTCTTGTTCGTCATCCTCGGATGACTCCTCATCACTCCAAGTAGCAAGCTTGGCTTTGAGCTTCTTCTTCTTCTTCTCAAAGCCATTCTTCTTGAGTTGAGGGCACTCCGAATGAATGTGGTCGGGTTTATTGCACTCGAAGCAAATGATTTGATCCCTCGCTTCTTCTTTGTTTTTACCTTTGAAGTCCATCTTTCTCTGAATTTTTCTTCTACGGTTGGACCTCATGAATCGTGAGAACTTTTTGGCAATCATAGCCAATTCTTCAAGGTCATCCTCCTCACTAGAAGAGCTCTCCTCAAGTAATGAAGCTTTGAGAGCTATTCCCATTTTCTTCTTCTTTTCCACCTCTAGCTTCTCTACTCTCTTCTCTTCCTTCTTCTTTTCTTCTTCCCTTCCTTGCTTCATAATCTCAGGAGTAAGGAGAAAACACACTAGCTCATCAAGTTTTAGAGTCTTCAAGTTTTTGGCCTCTATGATGGCGGTTCTCTTCCCATCCCAAGATTCAGGACGTGAGTAAAGTAGCTTCCGGACAAGCTTGTCTTCCGAAATAGTCTCTCCAAATCCTTTGAGCCCGTTGACTATGGTTGAGAAGCGATCAAACATCTTGGACACCGTTTCATCGGACTTCATCTTGAAATTCTCATAGCTAAGATTGAGAATTCCAATCTTGGTTTCCTTCATATTATTGGTTCCTTCATAGGTGCTCTCAAGAGTATCCCACACTTCCTTGGCACTCTCAATGGATGAGACTTTAGAATAGATGTCGGGTCCAAAGGAGCAAAAGAGCATGTGAAGAGCTTTGTCATTTATTTGAATCTCCTTTCTTTCATCTTCACTCATCTCTATCTTTTTCTTCAAAACCATTTTTCCTTCATTGTCTTGCTTCAATGGAATGTAAGGACCATCTTCAATGACATCCCACACCAAGTAATCATTGGACTTGATGAAGAGGCGCATCTTATTCTTCCAAAAAGGATAGTTGTCACCATTGAAGAATGGTGGCTTTGTGGTGGATTGTGACTCATACATACTTGATCCGGAGGTAGAAGCCATGGCTTGATTTTTTAGTTGATCACACTCTTCCTAGGAACTCCTCTTGTGGTTGTGAATCCTTCAAAGAGGTAAGCTCTGATACCAATTGTTGAGTGGATCGATTGAATGATCAAGACCAAGAGGGGGTGAATTGGGATTTAAAAAATTTGTGGGAGTGAATGGGCAATTAAAAATGAAGAACAAAAGATTTTAGAGTGGTTCAAGTTCCAAATGAACTCTACATCCACTACCTTAGCTACCACTAAGGATTTCAACAATTCACTATTTGCTCTTCCACTTTTCAAGGCTTAGGAGGTAACCTTTACACAACCGGTCAAATTTTCTGCCCAAAATTTGACCAAACCCTCACAAATGAACAAAGAAGAAATTGGACAAGAAGTATATCTCTCAAATACAATTTTGTCCCTTGAAGTACAACACTCAAACCAAGTTTGAAGATAGAATAAGAATTGGATATAACTCAAATTGGGGATTACAAGAAATTGGAAAATAAGCACCCTTGAGGTTAGATTTTTGCTTGGATGTTTGTCTTAAATGCAATAGTTGTTGCTGGTCTTCAAAGAGCTTCAATTTATACCTCCTCTATCATTTCTAGCCGTTTGGGTGGTTAGGGAATTGAATAGAGCCGTTGGGACCCTCTCTTTCCACCATAAATGCACTTCTGCAGCTATCTGTATTGGTACACGGGGAGCCGTATCGATATCTGTCTCAAAAAAGAAAGAGCCGTTGTACATAATAAAGAGGGGGTATCGAAATGCATGTAAGCGTATCGATACGGGACATGGAGCGTATCGAAACGGATAAGATCATATCGATACCTTTTTTTCAACTTAGCTCACTGGAAGTTTCCGTTTCGATACGATGGTTTACCGTATCGATACGGGTCAACTTCCATTTTAAATGTTGGTTACCTAACAATTGACACCAACGGTCGAAAATATTTAAGACACTTCGAATTAAAAATTCAATTAAAATCGTATCGATACGGATGAAGCCGTATCGGTACACCATTCAAACTCCTTTAGTTTTTTGCAGAGGGGCGTATCGATACAGATGAAATCTGTTTCGATACGCTGTTTCGATACGGTTAAGAGCGTATCGAAACGCACCCTTCCAGTAGCCAACTTTGTAAAAAAGGTATCGCTACGGTTGGAAGCGTATCGATACACCTGGACGGTTTTCAGTCCTTTGGCCTTGGAACACTTAGAAAATATTTGAGTTTGAGTTTTTCAAATCAGTCTTAAAGTGTTGGTGATTTAGAACTTATTAAAGGGACTTAGAAATCAATTTCAAGTTTTCAATTTAGTCCTTAACAATTTAATTATATCAAAATCAAACATAGGGTTTACAGTATGGAGTTGGGTTATAGTGAGGTCTCAGATCTTGGGCGCTATTTAGGTGTCCCGATTATCCATCAGCGTGTTACTGCAGCGTCCTATAGCTATCTTGTTCAGATGGTACAACGAAAGTTGAGTGGATGAAAGGCGAGGACTCTTTCACTGACTGGGCGTATTACGCTTGCTTGCGCTATTCTAGCAGCAATACCTTCATATACTGTAGAACTAATGTTTTGATATAATAATTGAAAAATGTTTTTGGACAAAGTTAAAAAGAATTCAAAACCATTTCTAAGTCCAAACAATTTGAAACTATGTTTATGAGATATTTCAAAAAGGTTTTAAGTGTTTTCAAAGCCAAATTCAACAAAACCATCCAGGTGTTTCGAAACACCCCTAGGTGTTTCAATACGGGTCTTTACAGTGTTAAAACATTTCAAAACGGGTTTCGAAACAGGCTTTAATCTGGGTGAGATTTTGCATATCGTTTCGATACGGCCTCTACCGTTTCGATACGCCTATGTAGCATCGACCTCAACGATCATAAACCCCCAACGGCTATTTTCCAACTACCTTTTAAATGCAGAGCGTTTTGATACAGGGACAAGCGTTTCGATACGTCCAATGGCGTTTCGATACGGGTGCTGCATCAGACTGTAACAGCTCTTTCTATTTGAAGAGTGTTTCGAAACGGGGTCGAGCGTTTCGAAACGGGGAGCTGCAGAACTGCATTTATGGTGGGAAATTAAGTCTCCAACGACTCCAAAACATCCCCAACGGCTAGTAACGGCCACAAACTCAATTGGGACTATAAATTGAAGGCTGGAACACTTGAAGATGGTTAGAGACTACATTCAAGCAACATGATCAAGAGAATTAGAGTTTAAGTCTTTATTTTACTTTTCTCTTGTACATAGTCTTTAGAGAGAGTGCTTAATTGTAAATCCTTGCACTCTTGTGAGCTTAAATTGTGTAAACACCAACCTTGTGAGGTATTTAGTTTACCCAAACAAATCCCTTGTAAAAGGAGAGGTTCTAGTTTAGCCTTGAGAGAAAAACTAGAGTTGGTTCTATCTTAGCCAAGTCTAAAAGATAGGGTTGTAACGGTTTCCTCCTAAACCGGGAAAAAGGGGACAAATTCATTGTTGAGTGAATTGGGAAATCCTTAGTGGTGTGCTAAGGTAGTGGATGTAGGTGCTTGTTAGAAGGCCGAACCACTCTAAAATCATTGTGTCACTTGTCTACCTTTATTTCGATTTTAGCCAATTCAACCACTAAACAAAAACAACACTCCTTGACGGTTTCGGTGATCAATTCGAGTGTGTTTCAATCCCAACATATACTATGCAAACTGCTGTCTTACCGAAGCGTACATGTATGAAGATTGAGCAGTTAATTAGGCGCTTTATTTGGGGAATAACGTTAGAACGATGGGGGTACATCTTGTTCCATGGGAAAAGGTTTGCAAACCAACTTCATAGGGTGGTCTTGGGCTGCGGAAAATGACGCATCAAAATGAGGCATTCATTATGAAATTAGCGTTTCAATTGCTTACGAACACTGTTTTTTTGTGGGTTCGCTTTCTCCGAGCCAAAAACAAGTGTACCGAGGGGATTCCTAGTTTGTTTCGTAGCCAGAATGTGTCACGATTGTGGAAAGGGATTAATTTGGTTTGGGATGATGTGCGATGTAATATTGTATGGGGTGTTGGTAATGGTTTGAATGTTAGATTTTTGTTTGATAGGTGGTTGGGTGGAGTGGGAATTTTGGCGTCACATGTAGCTCTGAATCATGCATCGGCTTTGTATCCGATCTCTGTTGCGGCTATGGTGGATCCCGCGCAGGGTTGTTGGCGTTGGGATGTGCTGGAAGAGTTGTTACCGACCCCGATTTTGTTGCGGATTGCTGCCGTGAAATGCCCCTCCTCTCATCTTAAAATAGATCGTGTGGCATAGGGCTTGAGCAAGGATCGTCGGTTCTTGGTGCGAACTGCCTATGCTGTCCGTGCTCAAATATCGCTTGCCCAGTCGAATGTAGTTAGGAAAGTGGTTCATAAGTTTCGTGGCTTGCAAAAGATCTGTATCTTTATGTGGTTGGTTTGTTGTGAGAGGTTGATGACAAATACGGAACGTGTCCGTAAACATTTGATCGTGGAGAGTAGCTGCGGATTTTGTGGTGCTTTTGTGGAGGATGTCAATCATATTTTGCGCTTATGTCCTATTGCTGTGACAGTGTGGCAAGGATTGGTGAAACCGGATAAATGGAATGAGTTTATGTCTTTGGACTTAAAACGTTGGATTAGCGCTAACTTAGTACAGGGTGATCAATTTGCTATTTGTGTGGAAAACTGTGACCTTTTGTTTGGAGCAATCTTATGGAATTTGTGGCTTCAGCGTAACGCGCGTGTCTTTGAGAGTCCGATTAATGACCAAAGAGGTGTGTTAGACCGAATTCGATGCTTGGTGACCCGCACGGTTGATGCGTTGGCGAGGCTGATGTTTGGTGTTGTCCCGACGAGCCAGTGTGATCCTAGATCCTCACATTGGGTTTGCCTGGATATAGGGTGGTATAAGCTTAATACGGATGGAGCTCGTAATAGTTTGAACGGTGCAGCTGCCTGTGGTGGAGTGATTTGAGATAATGGATGCAATTTGTGTTGGAAAAATTCGATAATTTTGGAGCTTTGAATAAGAAATTGATTCAAATGTTGTTGAGGAAAATGTGGAACCAATCGTTGGTTCGTAAATGTGCAGACGTGCACGACGTGGGTAACGCAAATGTCTGAACCGGCTTGGTCTTTCGTGGGCTTGCAGATATTTTGACCCAAATTTAAAATGAATTTTCCTCAAATAAAAGCATAAATTTGCCAAATTTTATCTTGGAATTAAAAGGGTAAATATTGGAAGTTACATTTAATTCAGATAATAATTTTGGAAATTGCTTTATAAGAAGAATCAATTGATTCTCAATATTAAATGCTCCATTAGGTCAAATTTCCACTTATACCCTTATGAACTTCTATAAATAGGGAGTAAACCTTCTAGGTTTTACATAACTCAAAACCACAGAAATTTTTTATTGTTTTACTCTGTGGATTTTACAAGTGGTTTTCGGTGATAGGTGAAGGCAAGGGTCAGTTCATGATCTCCATAGTAGTGCAACTGTGGCTGATCTTATGTTGTTATATCATGGGAGACAGACGACCAATGAACTCGAGCACCATAGGAGTGGCCGAAAATCTGTCTTAAGGAAACTGCGTTCGTGCAGGCCTCAACACGTTTCTTTTGATTTCAAATCGGTTTGGTTTATATATATTGGCGTACCGTTCTTATTTTTGTACTATTCGTTTAAATAATAATATTTTATCTTATTATTTATTCTTATATTAACGACTGTTTTCTAACAATCTTAAGACAGACTTTCAGTTTTAGTCAAAGACGAACAGATTATTGTATCTAAAGCATTGATTCACACGATGAGGAAATTTTCACGCATAGAAAAAGAAAAGCCTAATGTTGTTATTTGTGATTTACATGCGTGCTTTTTCCATAACCTTTATATGGCTTCAAACCAAAGTGGCCAATTATTTTCATATTTGGCATTTGACTTTTTTTGTCTTTCAAAGCTTTTGGTGCCCGTAAATGCCCAAAGATGTCTCAACGATTTTCATGGCAGTGAATGCCCAAAGACAAGAAACGTTGAGATCACCAATACCACGGATTCAACACGATGCAAGCGGTTTTCTTGAGATAGAACATTTGAATATTCGATTGGTAAGGTAATTTAAATATTCCTTAATAAATTTTCTTGGAAATATGACACTTTTAAAACTATAAATTATGGTATTATTAAGGTAATATTTCATATTATTTTTTACTTTTAATATGGTATGATTTATGTCATAATTAAACTTTTTTATGACACTGTTAAGGTAATAATAAAATATTCCTTAAACAATTTTGGCATTAATATTAAATAATAAATATGGCATTCAATATGAAAATATGGTAATTTTATAACCTTATATGCCAACATTTCTTACTCTGTGGATTTTACAAGTGGTTTTCGGTGATAAGCGAAGACAAGGGTCAGTTCGTGATCTCCATAGTAGTGCAACTGTGGCTGATCTTATGTTGTTGTATCCTGGGAGACAGACGACCAATGAACTCGAGCACCATAGGAGTGGCCGAAAATTTGTCTTAAGGAAACTGCGTTCGTGCAGGCCTCAACACGTTTCTTTTAATTTCAAATCGGTTTGATTTATATATATTGGCGTACCGTTCTTAGTTTTGTACTGTTCGTTTAAATAATAATATTTTATTTTATTATTTATTCTTATATTAACGACTGTTTTCTAACAATTTGTTTGGTGTTTGATGCCAAGCTTTGGGGTGTGTATTTGGGACTTGTTCATGCTTGGAGAGCTGGTCTAAGGGCTCTTGTTATCAAGACGGATAGCTTGGAGGTTTTCCGGCTGGTGTCGCGGTTGGGCAAGATAGAATGGGGTGGTTGTGGTTTGTTGCCTTATGTCCGCGAAATTCTGGAACGTGATTGGGACGTTCGGTTCAAACATATTCCTCGACAAGCAAATATCGTCGCAGATCAGCTAGCTAAAATGGGGCCTTAGTCGGACCTTGAGGTGGTGACAATGGACTCTCTGCTGGTGTTGGTACTTTTGGTGCTGCAGCAGGATAAGCTTGCAGCTGTGCATGCTGGGCAAGGTGGTAGTTAGTAGTTTTGTTTTATTTCTTATTTGTTTCGCTTCTTTATGTTTGGATTCGTTAGATGCGTTGATAGCAGCAGTGTACATGAACAATTAAGTACGCTCTGAGGCAGGGACGGACCCAGGACTTTAGGTTAGGGGGGGCGAACCTATAAATTTCTAGGGGGGCGAACTTATAGAAGTTTAGGGGGGGACGAAAATAGATTTTTAATAGAAAATACATAGAAAAATTCTAAATTTTTTCTAAATCATATATGATTTTCAAAATTTTAGGGGGTGCGGTTGCCCCCCAGCACCCCCTCGGTCCGTCCCTGCTCTGAGGTACTCTTTTCCTCCATTTAGGGTTAGGGAGGTTTTTAACGAGACCTCGGACGTACTGTTATTTCTCCTTTCATCTAAAAAAATAGGAAAAATACTATTATCTATATAATTAGGCTCGTTTTCACTTCTGGTATAAAAATTAAAGATCTAATAACACTTAATATACAAGATCATAAATAAATTACGATAATTATTCAAACCTAACAAAATTATACAACTACTCCCAAATCAAATTAAATTACACTTTTTCAACGCACACTTGAACAAATCAAGTAAACAAATAAATAAAGATAAATGAAACAAACATCTACAATTGATGGTGATATCCATCCATCCATGTATCAAACTAGTTAATTAACGCGACTGCAAACCCTCCTTATTATCCCGGCTGAGCCTGTTAGAGGTTCGATATCTCCCATTCTGACCATGGCGGTCGCAAAATCAGACTTGAAGAGGGAAGGGTTCCTGCTGTATTCTGAGACTATGCCGTCAGTGGAACCACCGCTGAACAGGACTTGATCCGACGCTAAAAGACCCTTCTTCTGCATCAGGTTCTTGAAGTAGTTGTTGTCAAATGAATTTGGGGTAACCAGATCCATTGCTGCCAGGTTCCCGTCCCCATTGCCGAGATTCGCCGGACAACGACGTCTTTGAGTGCTGGCGAATCCGGCATCGATGTCACTTGCATTGCTGTATATCCTGTCCCGAAATGTAACACATTGAGCTTGTCCTATGGTATGGGAACCTGATAGAGCAACCATGTCTCTTGCGCTAAGGCCCTTGCTTCCGAACAGACCGATGAGGCTTTCGAGGCTGGCGGTGAAACGAGGAAGCTGACTTGAAGCTAGACTTATGCTCGCGGTGGTGGAATCTCTTCTTCCGAGTTTTGCTGTCCAAGACGGGCCGCCAACCTGAGTTGTTTCAAGACTTGTTAATTATAAGGATTAAGGGTGATAACATGAGTACGATACTATATTTTCCACATGCGATATACTTACGTATTCGGAAGCATCCTTAGCTGCAACAGCGAGAATGTCGGCACACGATACAACTCCGGGGCATATCTTCTCCACATCGGATTTCGCCTTGTCAATCACTTCATAGCCTCTAGCGGAGTCTTTGTTTTGCAGTGCATTCTGTTCGCTTGTGATTGAAGGGGCATCAACTAGCAAGATCGAAGCATCACATCCCTGATATACAAAGGCAAGATCAATCCCATTAAGATATATAGTGCATATAATTTGTCATACTATATAGTATAAACACACTAACACAACAAGTACCTGAACAAAGCAATCATGGAAATGAAGGCGGATTAGAGACGCGGCCATTCTCCGCTCTCGAGCGATGGCGGTTCTAACGGCGGAGCGAATAGTGCTAAGTGCATTCGGGCATGTTCTGTCGTAAAAAGTAGAGGAAAGTTGAGCTTGGCAGGCGCTACTCAAAAGCAAAACAGCCAACACCACAATACAAGCTCTACTTATTACCAATGACATCTCTCTATTCGATCTTGAAACCAGGGCTGAAGTTTAGATTTGTTGAAGACAAGAGACAAAGTTAACAGTTAAGACAGAAGCTGTAGGTAGACAAGAGAGGGAAGGGTGATGACAGATGAAGCTTGAGCATTGTTCAATTTATAGGGGCATCAAGTAATGCAGAGAGGACATTGCTTTACGTTTGTCACTATTTTTCCGCGATGTTGCCTTAGGCCTCAGCAATGTTCAATATTGGTGACGCTGACATTATTATTCTCTTTACATGATAAAAAATGATTTGACTTTGAAATTCTATTCAAAAAGAAAACCGTGTTTGGCGTTTTCTATATTATTTGGGACGAAAAGTTCGTCACTGATAATAAAATAGTTCGTACTAAACCATTCTAGGAGGCATTTTTTCCAGAAAGGCTAAATTATAAAATAAGTGCTCAAATTATGTTTTTTTAATGGGTGCCTAAAGTATTTTTTAGTTTAAATAAGTGTCTAAATTTTCATTTTGGCTGAAATAGCTTAAAGTATTTTTTAGTTGAAATATGTGCTTAAACTTTTATTTTTGGCTTATTTTAAAGTCAATTTTTGCAACTACTTGAGTACCTATTTTAACAAAAAAAAAGTTTAGACAACTATTTCAACAAAAAAATAGTTTACACGCATATTTTAACTAAAAACAAAACTTTAACACTTATTTCAACTAAAAAATATTTTAAATACCTATTAAAAAAGACATAATTTAAACATTGAATGTTTTTAAGTCTTTCACAAAACTAGCAACCAGGCTGGCGTCCTCAAAAAGTTCAGTTGCCTCTTGCTTTTGATGGCCACCGCGTCCCGCATTTTGAAGTAAACATATATTTTCGTTTATGAAAAAAAACAATAAATAAAAGGTGAGATGCTTTGCGAAAAAAAAATGAGTTAAAAAATCGTCAATATGGTATCATTTTGTTATCCGTTTGAATTAATTAATTAATGAGTTAAATATAGGGATGGTCATGTGTTGAGTTAGGTTAGGTTTTTGACCAATCCGTATCCGACCTGAAAATTTAACGTCTCTATCCAAATCCAACTCGATAATTTATGATGTTCCACCCGACCCGAACCTGAATTCTAGAATAGAAACTCGAACTCAACTCGACCCGACTAAATAAAAAATATTATTTTTATTATTATTCGATAAAATAGAGAGCTAATTGAAAAATATAAATAAAGAGGGAGCATTATAATAATTATTGTATTTTTATTAGACAAAATAGGGAGATAATTGAAATATATATATATATATATATATATATATATATATATATATATATATATATATATATTGTAGCAATTATATACCAAAATATTTATAGCAAAATTAAACTATTATTTCGGGTCAGGTAAATAACATAGAAGTAAAATATAAACAATGATTTTTTTTGACAAATCTTAAATCTAATCTTAATCCTACCAGGGCCGGTCCTGGGCAGGGGCAGCAAGGGCGCCCGCCCATGACCCATTGCTCAGGAAAATTAAATATTGTATACTTTCGAATTATATTTAAAGGTTTAGTTTGTTTTAATATTTGTTATTAGGGCCTATTTTTTTAATATTTGTTAATAGGGGTTAAGACTTTTCCAACCTTTATATTTATTTTTTTCTAAAACTTGTTATTAGTGGCCTATTTTTTATATTTGTTATTATAGACCGAGTAGTTTTCAATATTTATTAGTAGGGGTCTACTCTTAATATTTTTTTTCTAATACTTGTTATTAAGGGCCCATTTTTTAATACTTGTTATTAGGGGCTGAGTTTTTTCCGATATTTATTATTAGGGATCTACTCTTAATATTCAATTTTTTTTCTAGTACTTGTTACTAGGGCTCCAGTTTTTTTCAATATTTGTTATTATGGGCATAGTTTTAAGGTAAAATGTTGATATACATGCTGGTAAAACTAATTTTACACAAGACTGCATATTTACATTATAAAACTCAAATCCTAAATTCTAACCCTAACCTTAAAAAACTAAACCATAAACCTTAAACCCTATACCCTAAATTCTCAACACTAATATTAAATTATAAACCCCACAACATAAACCCCTACACTTTAAACCCTAAACTAAAACTCTAACCCCTAAAACTAAAAGGCACATGTAAACTAAAGTTTACACGTCATGTGTATCAAAGTTTTTTTAATAGTTTTAAAATTTAATTTTTTCAATACTTGTTATTAGGGGACAAATTTTTTCAATACTTGTTACGATGGACCAACTCTTAAAATATAATTTCTTTTATTACTTGCTATTAGAGACAAAGATTTAAATTGCGGCATGCAACCACAACAACGATCATTATATGACGGCAGTGGCATCATCTAAAACCGCGATATATGGAACCATTATGTCCACAATAGCATATGTTACTAAAAAATTTCATAACTGCGATACTCGCAATAAACAAAATAACATCTATTATATCCACAATCATGATAAACACAACACAACCGAAAATACGACTGTAACTGTAATTACAATTTAAATCCTCAATTTAAGGTCCATTTTTTAAGTTCGCCCCGGGCCTCCAAAAACTCAGGACCGGCCTCCATAAACACAACACATTGAGCAATGACTTCAGGGATTACGTAAATTAACCACAACAAATCAATTTCACTTGTAGGTCCTCCTCATTTTTGCTTCTTTAGATTAAGTTTTTATTACAACAACATTTGATTAATTATTTGTTTTGTATCCGAGTGAAGTTGAGTTAGGTAAACAAAGTTCATGCACAATAGAATTAACTAACCACACCAATCACCACGTAGCCTTTCAGGTATCTTTCTTCTCACTTTAATTTCTGTTTTTTAACATATTTGAATTCAATTCTAAGATTTAGATTCAACTATGATGAATTTAGTCTTAATAAAATGATTTTCAGGTGAAGATCACTAATCCTAATGTTAAAGCCCAGCCCACCAACTTCTCTCTCTTCCTTTCTCTAATTTTTTAGAGAGCTCTAAAGTACCATATTATAATAATAATAATGTAAAAAAATCTTGAAGTTAACCGACATTGGTGGCCTATAAATAGGCATGTGTGGTGAAAGTGTTTTGGTATAAGATAGTGAGTGACGTGTGTGCAAGGTGAGAGTGACGTGAGAGTGTGAAGAGTGTAAGTGGTGCAAAAGTGAAATTTGAGTGTGAAAAGGGGAGTGGGTGCAAGTGTGAGTGACGTGAGGTTAGAGTGAGAGTGTTGTATGTAATATTTCTGAGTATTAATAAAAGTGTAGTTTTCGTTTGTAATTAGAAGTTTCCCGGTTAAGCCTTGATTTATGTATTTTTTAGTGCACTTGTATTGGTTACTAATGGTCGGTTATGCCGCCTAAGTTATATGGTCGGCTCTGCCGCCTGAATAGTATATGATCGGTTCTACCGCCTGAATAGTATATGGTCGGTTCTACCGCCTAATTGGTATATGGTCGGCACTGCCGCCTAAGTTGTGCACTAAGAAATAAAAAGATAAAAAGGCTAACCGACTCAGGAAGTTGGTGTAGTGTTAGTTGTCAGTCTTAGGTCCTCCATAGTGGGTGTGTTGGGTTCATCGGGTTTCCAACAATTGGTATCAGAGCGGGCGGTCCGGGACTGTTACTAGTGGAGAAAGCTTCGATAAGCGTTGGACGCTTACATTGGTCGGTGCATCAGTTCTTTAAGGGAAGGCTCCGTCGAAACACAGTCAGGGACTGTAAAGTTTTGGTAAGCGTTGGACACTTACATTGGTCGGCGTTGCATCAAAGTGCTAAGGGGAGACTCTGCCAGAATACAGTTGGGGATTGTAAAACTTTTGGTTTGGAACCAAGCTTAGTGGACGCCGGGCGTCAGTCAGCATGGCAGACTTTGAAAGCACAAGCAACGTGATTAGGAAACTCAATAACCACAACTACGGTTATTGAAAGACATGCATAGAATCTTACCTACAAGGCCAGGACTTGTGGGAAATAGTCACAGGCACTGACACAACTCCTCCACCGAGGGAGAATGCCGAAGCCTTGAGAAAATGGAAGATCAAGGCTGGGAAGGCGTTATATATATTGAAGACCACAATCGAGGAGGACCTATTGGAGCATATTCGTGATGAGAAGACACCAAAGGCAGCCTGGGAAACTTTGGCAAAATTATTTTCAAAGAAGAATGAAGCACGCCTCCAACTCTTGGAAAATGAGCAAGCGGGCATCTCACAAGGAAGCTTATCTATTGCTCAGTATTTCACCAAGGTGAAATCTATCTGCCGAGAGATATCTCAACTTGCACCAGAGGAGAAGGTTAGCGAGGCAATGATGAAAAGAATAATCATCCATGGCCTAAGACTTGTGAATTTTTAATACTTGAAAATTTTGAGGACTTGTTTTGGCAATTCAAACATATATTTACGGTTTATGGTTCTGCTTCATATAAGGAGACAATTATGTGTTATTATTGCCACAGGAAATCCCGAAGAATCCGAGTGTGTAAGGGAAATTATTGTACCGGGAGATAATTATGTGTTATTATTGCCACAGGAAATCCCGAAGAATCCGGGTGTGTAAGGGAAATTATTGTACCAGGAGACAGCTTTGAGAAAATCGCGTTCTACACAACGCGATAAGCAGGACCTCACGTTCTGTACAACGGGAGTTCTTTTAAATATCGTGTTCTATAGAACGCGAGGTCCCTTTTATTTCTTTGTCGCAAATATTCCGTCAGAAGTAATAATAATCGTACTGTGTACTCCTTGTCTATTTGTATAATTGAGTACATGTTTGAATAATTGAGACAATTGTAGTCTAGTAATGTAATTGAATACTACAAGTGCTACATAACGCGAGGTCCCTTTATATATATTGAGACAGAGATTCCGTCAGAATTAATAAAACTCGTACTCTGTACTCATTTTCTGTTTGAATAACTGAGACAATTGTAGTCTAGCAATCTAATTGAATACTAGAAGTTCTACATAACGCGAGGTCCATTGAACATTAATAAAGGATGAAAAAAGACGTCATATAACATAATTGGACGATGATTTCAGAAGTTTATGGTTAATCTGAATCATCGTAGTCAGTGGAAACGTCTGAACTTAGGTTTAGTTCTTTGATCAGCTGTTGTTTTCTTTGTCTATGCCTGTACATAAAAAGCTGCAGCTCGTCGGTAGCCGCATCAACATCCGGTGAAGACGGTGCATGTTCATTGTTCGGAGCAGGTTGTCCGGGTGCAGACGTACTACCTTCGTCGGCGTTGACCTCATCAAACTTAACATTTAAATCGACGTATTTAGCTCTAACGGAATTGAGCTGGTCATACATGTTACGAACGTTTGTTTCGTTCGTAAGCTTCATAACGTAGTGCGTTTCGTTTGCTGACGGTGTTGGGATTCGACATTCCAAGGAAGAAATTTGTTTGTCGGTGTGTTTACTAACCTCGCTTGCTGTCAACTGTATTAAATCTTTGAGTGACATTTTGCTGGTGATTGTTGATTCAAAATAAGTATCGAGAAAATAAAATGTTGCCTGAAATTTTGCCATAAGGGGAGTAAAGATTGGGTGTTTAGGGAGAAATTGGAATGAGTAAATGATGGTGGAATTCGTGGGTAAAATGAACATTTTATTCCTTGGAATGTCGAATCCCAACACCATCAGCAAACGAAACGCATGCAAATAAGTAAATTTAACTCGAATTCCACCAATTCCTTGATTGGAGACTTTAAAGATTGGGTGTTTAGGGAGAAATTGGAATGAGTAAATGAACCTTAAAGATTGGTGTCAAGGAAAAACACCACATAAGTAAATTTAACTCGAATGAAAACTTTAATTCGCATTTCATTTAACAAAACTTTCAACTTTCAAAAAGTATTCTTTAATAAGTAAATTGAGACAACTCGATACAATATCTACAAAAAGTCGAAAAAAATATATGCAAAAAGTCCGGTGGAGAAATATATTCGGCACCGGCTTCTTTCACTCTGGTCAATCTGAATCCGCCCTTGCTTCTTTCACTCTGGACTTCAGAAAAGAGTCCTCAAGAGTCTCCTAGATGGTTAGGGGAAGCGGCGAATTTCACAAAATATTCCCCAAGAGGCTCTAGAAAAATTTTACTGGAAACTCTCTAAGCACTTCTTGGCGAAAAATGACAGACGACCACACGCTCCCCAATATTGCGATATGTCGGTAAGTATTCTTCAATCAACGTATCATGCGGGGGTCTCAACCCAACTGAACACAAAATCATGACTGAACTCCAACTATCATGAACGAACAGAAAATACATAAAAATTACAACTTCAAAATCCCAGCAAAACACGAAATCATGAAAAACTTTCACTGGTACAAAAATCCATCCGCATGCAAATATATAGATCAAACTCGCGTTCTAAATGAAGTGAGATCCACAGAACCACAATGAACTCGCTTTCTGTATAACGCGAGTTCCTTGAGACCTCGCGTTATATAGAACGCGAGGTCCCTTTTTCTCAGAGTTAATAACACTCCTACTGTATACACGTGTTATGTTTGAATAATTGAAAACATGTTTGAATATTTCAGACAATTGGAGACTACTAAGTCATTTAACGCTATCTCCCAACATTAGTTCCGTTCGAGTCATTTAACGCATTTACTAACCTAGCTTGATCTCAACTTTAACAAATATTTAAGTGACATTTTCTATGTTATCGTTGATTCGAAATAAGTACCGAGCCATTTTCTATTTTCTATGTTATCGTTGATTCGAAATGATGGTGGAATTGTTCGATATTTATAGTAAATGATGGTGGAATTCGTGGGTATTTATAATAAAGGAAAAACACCACATAAGTAAATTTAACTCGAATGAAAACTTTAATTCGCATTTCATTTAACAAAACTTTCAACTTTCAACATGTAATCTTTAATAGGTAAATTGAGACAAGTCGATACAATATCTACAAAAGTCGAAACAATATATGCAAAAAGTCTGGTGGGCAAATGTAATCTGAGGTCTTCTTGGAGAAGAAAGCAAATGTCTGGTCTTTGTCATCACTTCTTTAACTTCAGACTTTTTGCAGATTGTGCGGGCAAGCTGCGAACTTGAGAGAAGAGTCCCCAAGAAGTGCCTCGAAAGTTTTACTGGAAACTCTCAAGGCACTACTTGGAGGTAAATGGCAGCCGCCCACAAGCTCCCGAATATTGCGATATGTCGGTAAGTATTCTTCAATCAACGTATCATGCGAGGGTTTGAACCCATCGGAACACAAAATCATGACAGAACTTCAACTATCATGAACGAACAGAAAATACATAAGAACTCCAACTTTAAAAACTCAGCATAACACGAACTCATGAAACAACTTCGTTGGTTACGAAAATCCATCGGCGAGCAATTATATAAATCAACCTCGCTTTCTAAATAAAGCAATTTTGATAGAAATACGACGTCATAGTGAACTCGCGTTCTGTATAGCGCGAGTTTCTTCAGACTACACGTTCTATAGAACGCGAGGTCACTTTACAAAGGCTGAAATTCCGCCAGAGTTAATAATACTCATGATGTATACACATGTTATGTTTGAATAATTGAAAACATGTTTGAATATTTCAGACAATTGGAGACAAGTAATGTAATTTGTTCGAGCCATGTAACGCGAGCTCCCAACATTCGTTCCGGTCGAGTCATTTAACGCATTTACTAACCTAGCTTGATGTCAACTTTAACAAATCTTTAAGTGACATTTTCCATTTAATTGTTGATTCGAAATAAGTACCGAAAAAATTAAATGTTGCGTGAAATTTTAATTCGAATGAAACATTTAATTCGCATTTCATTTAACAAAATTTTCAACAAGTCTTCCTATAGGTAATTCGAAGGACAAACTTTCATTTAACAAAACTTTCAACAAGTCTTTCTTAGAAAAAAGTCCCGAGTGAAAGAAGCAGAGCGCGATAATCAGATTTCTTCTGAATTGGTAGCAGCTTTGATCCACATTAGCAAATGTAATCGGCACTGGCCGCATTTGCAAAATAGGGCTGCATCGGCAGTATGGTCGATCTAAATCCGCCCTCGCTTCTTTAACTGTGGACTTTTTGCAGATTGTGCGGGCAAGCTGCGAACTTAAGAAAAGAGTCCCCAAGAAGTGCCTCGAAAGTTTTACTGGAAACTTTCCAGGCACTTTCTAAAAGTCTTTTTGTTTCAAAACTGTAGCCGAGGATCCTCTCAACGGCGGCTACAAAAGCTTCTATTGAAGGGGACGCAGCCGCCCACAAGCTCCCGAATATTGCGATAAGTCGGTAAATATTCTTTAATCAATGTATCATGCGGGGGTTTGTACCCAGCGGAACACAAATCTTTAAGTGAACTCCAACTATCATAAAGGAACAAAAAATACATAAAAACTTCAACTGCAAAAAGCACAGCATAACACGAAATCATATTCAACTGCAAAAAACTTCACTGGTTACGAAAATCCATCGGCGTGCAAATATATAGACCAACCTCGCTTTATGAATAAATCGATTTAAGTGACCCCGCGTTCTGTACAACGCGAGGCTTAAAAGACCTCGCGTCATACTGAACGCGATTTTGCCACGTCAGCAGATTCACCTCCATCTATAAATAGCAAACTCTTGGGGAGGCAAGGACCACCCACCGATCAATTCTAAAAATTTTCAATCGCAGCTACTAATTGCAACATATCGCGTATTTGGGAAGTTTTTTTCAAACTAATTTCCCGAATATTGCGATATGTCGTTATTTGTAGTTGCGTATGTACGTCATCATATCCACGTCAGCAATTTTCGATTGCAGCTACTAATGGCAATATATCGTGTATTTGGGAAGTTTTTTTTTTCAAACTAATTTCCTAAATATTACGATATATTGTTATTTGTAGTTGCTTATATACGTCACCATATCCACGTCAGCAACTTTCGATTGCAGCTACTAATGACAATATATCGTATATTTGGGAAGTTTTTTTTCAAACTAATTTCCCGAATATTACGATATGTTGTCATTTGTAGTTGCGTATATACGTCACCATATCCATGTCAGCAACTTTCGATTGCAGCTACTAATGGCAACATCTCACGTATTTGAGAATTTTTTTTCAAACGAATTTTCCGAATATTGCGATATGTTGATATTTGTAGTTGCATATATACGTTCCCTTGAGTAGTAGTAGTAGTAATAATAATAATAATAATAATATCATAATAATAATTATAATTATAATAATAATAATAATAATAATAATAGTAAATATATAATAATAATAATCATAATAATAATAATAGTAAATATATATATAATAATAATAATAATAATACTAATTAAATATATAATAATAATAATAATAATAATAATAATAATAATAATAATAATAATAATAATAATAATAATAATAATAATAATAATAAGTATATATTTAATATGGTTATTAAATGACTTTCCCGCATTGGAAGTTATCTTTTAAAAAACCCCACGACCTCGCGTCCTGTAGAAAGCGAGGTCTTTGGAATCTCGTGTTCTACAGAACGCGATGTCACTTCTGCCCGTTCAGTTCACGCGTCTGTTTCGTGACACGCCTTTTCAATGAACCTCGCGTCCCCTGGAACGTGAGGTATAGGGATATCGCGTTTTACAGAACGCGAGGTTCATTTACATCGCTTCCCAAAGGACGCGAGCTCTTTTATAAATTGGTGGCCCTACCCCCATATCAAGCACAGAACGCGAGTTCTTTAGTTTTTTTACAACAAATTATCCTTATTTTACATTCGATATAATGGAGAGCTTACTACGCAACGAGGCGAATCACTGCAATCATTATTGGAGAACAACTGAAGATGTATTACTTTTTCCTTTTAATTTTTTTTAATTTTTTTAATTTTACATGCATTTTGCTAACTATTTTATTTTTTATTTTTTTATTTTTGAAGGGATACGAACGTCGGTTAACATGTTACCTTAACCGTATCTACAACGAACCAGTTCTTGCTGTTATGATGTGGATTGATCGCGCTGGTTTTGGCCACGTAGCAAGGATCATAGGGGGTGAAGTGTAACCCATCGTTGATTAGCGCGCTAATAGAACGGTGGAGGCCAGAGACGCACATGTTTCATCTCCCGATAGGCGAGGCAACAATAACGCTGGAGGATGTTGCCTACCATCTAGGGTTGCGTACAGACGGCAACGTTATTACGGGTGTCGCGTTGGGGCATTGGCCAACTGTATTTGCTGAAGAAATGGGAGTGATGCCCCCAGAGGAGGTGTGGGACGGTGGGAAAATAGAATTATCTTATTTGGAGGCTGAATTTGGAAACCCTCCCCCCAATGCGGATGAAGTTACACTTCAGGTATTTTTCGATTTTTCCACTATTTTATATTTTTTTAGTATATTTCATTTATTTAAAAATTAGGATGCCTTCATTAAATATTTAGGATGCTTTTATTAAATTTAGGATGAAATTAGAAATATTTATTTGAAAATTAGGATGCCTTTATGAAATATTTAGGATGCCTTTATTAAATATTTAGGATGCTTTTATTAAATTTAGGATGAAGTTACAAATATTTATTTGAAAATTAGGATGCCTTTATTAAATATTTAGGATGCCTTTATTAAATTTAGGATGAAGTTACAAATATTTTTTTTGAAAATTAGGATGTCTTTATTAAATATTTATTTTCACAGCGGTTTGCGCGTGCCCACATCTTGCGCATTATCGACGGGATATTAATGCCAGACAAATCCCGTACCAAGGTGCACGTGATGTGGCTTCTTCATCTTACAAATTTCGATGAATCTAGAGGAAAATCTTGGGGAGCAGCTGTCTTAGCGTTTCTTTATAGAGAGCTCTGCAGAAACGTGGACGAATCTAGATCAACGATTAGAGGATGTTGTTTACTCCTTCAGTCTTGGGCTTGGTTTCAGATGCCTTTTTTAAGCCCGCAACTATTTTATTTCCGCTTCTACAGAGGTACTACGTAATCTATTATATTTTTTCTATTTTTAAATTATTTTATTTAATGAATTGTTTTTTATCATTATTGACAGGTGGAGCGGAACACTGACCCACCACGGCCTGCCGAAGAAGCAAAAAGAATACAGGCTTGTTTTGGATAAGTTGAGGCAGGACCAGGTAATTCGAAAAATAATTTGAATTTTTTCATACTATTTTTTCCAATAATATTTCATATAACCGTTAGAAACGTTTTCATTTCTTTTAGTTCTCGTGGAGGCCCTACGCTTCAGAGGATATTCAGCAGATTACTCCACCTGAGATTATGCGTGAGCAGCAAGTATGGATTTCCTTAGTGTCGCTGATCAACTACGAAATTGTCGCGTGGCATGCTACAGATAGGGTTCTCCAACAGTTCGGGTACGTCCAAAATATTCCACTCCTGGCTCCACAAAATATAGACCAATTCCACCATCTGACGCGCCAGGGAAAGACGGAGGTTGACTGGTCCAGTTACCACGCTGACTGGATAGCGTTTTGGGTTAATCGATTTGCCCGCCGCCCACCCCTTCTCCGACCCATTATCGAAGGGGGCGATTCGGTCGATTTCAATTACTTTTAGTGGTGTGGGCTCAATGGGAAGCAGCATATCCTTACTCAGAAGGAGCGCGAGGAAGAGCTTCCCCAAAACCGCCCACGCGGCACCCGTCGAGCGAGCTAGAGCCAGAGCCAGTCGAGGCAGCGCGGTCCGAGACCACGACATGACACTGCAGGGGCCTCACCTTCTGGCACAACATTTCATACTTTTAGCGGTCCTTCGAGTTTCCAGCAGATGAGGCCTCCACATGTGTTCGGCTTCTCCGATGCCTACCGTCCCCATATGCCGACGAGTGACCTTCCGCTTATCGATATTCCACCGTTGGCATCTCAGTATGACTTTAGCATTGTAGAGCAAACGCCGCCGGGTAGCTTGTTTTACTCCCCGCTTGGGCCCAACAGAGATCCGCGTATCGCAGACGATGGTGACGATGATGGGGACCAGGGCCCATCACATGATGTTCGGAGGTGTACATATCGTGATCGCCGTCCACCCGACTGCGGAACGGGTGGACATAGGCATCATTAGTCTTTTTTTAATTGATATGTACTTATGTTTCTAATATTTTTATTCCAGACATTTGTTTTTTATAATGTCGTATTTTAATTTTGTTTATCTATTATAATTAAACTTTAAAATGTTTATTTAATTTCAGTTTTTAATTAATTTTATGCGATTACTAAACCGAAAATCGACATTTGTTCAAAGGCAACTTCATTCAAAAAAGGATGATAGCATAGGGTTTTGGAAGCCATTTTAAACCAGTGTAGAATGGACGAAAATTTACCGTGTTGGTGTCATACGATAGAGAATTTCCAGTACTACGACCCCAAACTCGATGTTCGCTAAAAATATACGATTTACACGCCCGAAATTGGGCTCGAACATGCCTACCCACACTTGTTTTTCCTAGTTCTTCAGCCTAATTTTGCACAGAACTCGCGTCATGCAGAACGCGAGGTCTGCGCGATATATTCAGTCGCCCTTTCAAATTCTCAGGGACCGCGCGTTTTGCAGAACGCGATATTCTGTAAAATTGTTACCCCAAACAACGAGGCCACGTAGACTGAACTCGCGTTATGCAGAACGCGATGTCAAACCTCACATCCTACATAACGCGAGGTTATCCGACATGGCAAGTTTGGGGGTCATTTTCCCAAATAATAGTTGGAGGGAGCCAAAACCCTATATATTTATTTAAAAGGGGTTTTTGCCCAAAATTGCCCGTTATAAAAGTGCAAAACATGTTAAATTTTTTTTGGGGAAAAAGTGTTGAATAGTCTGACCCTTGAAACGGACTACAACTAATGATAAGAAATTGAAATGAAAAAGAAAAAAAACTGATTAATTTTATATTAACACATATACTTTAATGCTCTAATATATAAAGTTTAATTTAATATAATTATACATATAAAGCTTTTATCGATTAAAAATATGAATGCGATTAGAAAAACTGATAGGGGTAAACGCCTTATATTTTCATAATATGAATATTATTTATATATAATTAGGGTAAACTACATTGGATATATTATTTAATTATTATTAAAATTGTGATTGAGTCACTCAATTATTAAAAGTTATAATTGGGTCACTCAATTAAAGTTTTAGTTAGGATTAGTTCACTCCTCCATTAAAATACAAATGGGCATTCAAAAAGGTTTGGTATAAGGAAAGTTTTAGTCCTCAAAATTTGTATATTCTACCAATTACTCCTTATTCAAAATAATTTAAGGCTTAAGGGTCACTTTTGCCCCTATAATTGTACCAATTTATCGATTTCTCCTCTAGGTATTTTCACATCAATAATTGATTTTATGACCTAGTTTGAGGGTAAAATTGATTTTTTGGTTGAGTACGAGGGAAAAAATGATTTTTAGGTAGAAAACAAATTTAAGAAAATATTAAAATACTAAAATGAAGTAAAACATTTAAAAATGTTTTATTAATATATGGATAAAAAATAACAAAAATCTAGAAAAAGTAAAAATCATAAAATCTACACTCTAATCCTAATTTTTAAATTTCAAACCCTAAAAATCTCAAACTTTATTTTAGGTTCGGTTGAGGATTTTACCCTAAAAATCTCAAATTAGATTTAGAGTGTAGAGTCTAATTATTTAGTATTGAGAGATAGGGGCACCAAAAAGGGTTGAGGATTTTTGTTCGGTTGAGAGAATCACATTAACTTTATTTTAGGATTCTTTCTTCCTTGCATTTTTCGAAGAGAAAGAAAACCAAAATCGTCCAAAAAAATTATGAAATTATTTATATACTTTTAATATTTTATAAATATTTCAAATTTTAATTATTGAATAATTTATAATTTATTAGCTTATGATATTTTAATTTTATAAATTTTACTTATTTTTAGATATTTTATTTTATGTTTAGTCATATATTAATAAAATATTTTTGAAATATTTTTATGTTATTTTAGTATTTTACTATTTTTTTCCCAAAAATCAATTTTGCCATCATACTCAACCAGAACATCAATGTTGCCCTCAAACTCGCTTGAGAATTCAATTTTTGCCCATGTGCCATGTCATCTTCACATGTGGACTGCCACATCATCACCATAGCGGTCAACGTTGACTTCCGTTAGTCATGGGGCAAACGGTGATACAATTCGACTACTTCATGGGCTAAATTGATGCGAAAATATCATAAGGGCGAAATTGATAAATTGGGAAAACTACATGGGCAAAAGTGACCCTTAAGCCATAATCTATTAATTTTAACCCTTAATATTTAGAAAATAAATCAATTTAGTCATTTTCTTCTCCCAATTTGTTTGATATTCATCATATATGGATATAGAAAGCCATTTAAACTGGAATCAGTCTTACTGTAAAAAATATAAATAATTACAATTAAATTTTTACATAAACTCGAAAAATTGACTCGAATTAAAAAATCTTAAATTAAATTTAAGTCGTAAAATATAACTCGTAAACTCGACTTTCTTAATTTGATCGACTCAATTTGATCGAACTCTTAATCTTAATCGTATTTAATCTTAATCGTAGTTGAACTCAACAACTCAAAACTTTAACAAAATAATTTCTCATTCCCGATTCTTCTTCCCCTTTCTGCATCCTCATCTTCCTCCCTTAATTATTTTCTATTTTGCATGCACCACCCTTACAGGCCAATACATTGGCTTTATAAAGCATTGATGGGGATGGGTGTTGACTGCCAACCCTTCCCCCACACGCCACTTCTTCTTTATTTTTTTTAATTTATATAATTCATTTATCACACAAGTATAAAATAAAAATAATTAATGTCGTTATCAAAGTTTTTATTTCTAATATAAATTTATATACATATAAATTAACTAATTTCACCCATAACCATGTAACCTTTAAGGTATCTTTCTTCCGACTTTAATTTCTGTTTTTTATCTTATTTGAACTCAATTTTATAATTTAGATTCAACTATGATGAATTTAAATGGATTCCAAGAGTTTCTCGATCCAAGTTTCCATAACTATTATGAACTCAAAATTTCGTAACACACGAGAATCAAGAGAAGAAGTTTTCTCACCTAATTCATCGAGAGCCTTTCTAACTTCGTTCATCGTCAATGTCTTCTTCTTTGGTGTCATCTCGATCAATCTTTACCACGAACTAGTTAGGTTCGTTTGACTAACTCAAACAAAAATCACTATCACGCTTGACTGCACCTGGAAGCTCGAATCTACCACACTTGACTCTACCTGCAAGCTGGCTCGAGCCCAAGTCACTCTGTCGACTCGCTTTGATGCCACTTCTCTGAACAACACTCGCTCTGATACCACTTCCCTGGACAGAACTCACTATGATCACTTCCTTGGATAGAACTCGCTCTGATACCATTTTTCACGGGGCTAAACTTCTGCCAGCCAAACCGCGTGGCCTTAATTGCCTTCTTAGCTGAATGTTACGACTAAGTCACCTTTAATCCCTCATTACAGTGCTAGACTCCTGCTAGCTGGACTGTACGGCCTTAGGCAAAGCTCTCCTGGCAAACGCCTAACTTAGCTCTGAGTCACGCTCCGGAAGATCAAACACTTCTATGTCAACTTGTTAGAGGTTTGTGTAGGTGTTTAGAATTTAAGGTTCATTGTTAAAATGTAGGGTTTAAGGTTTAGGTTTTAAGGTTATATGGGTAGGCAGGGACGGAGCCATTAAGGCTTCGGGAGGGGCAATCGCCCCCTCGCCCACCCCCGAAGAATTTTTTTCACCTTTGTCCCCATATTTAAAATTTTTTAAAAATTGGTTTATTTATAAATTTACCCCCCCCCAAATTTTAAATATTTATAATTTGCCCCTAAATTCTGGCTCTGTCCCTATGGGTAGGTTTAGGGTTTAGCTTTTTAAACCCTAAATCTTAACCTTGAACCTAAAATGCTATCAACAACCTCTAAATTCAAAGTACTACAATTAAACCCATATACTTTAAATCCTAAATAAAATCCCTAATCCATAAAACTCGGACACTTATATAAAAAAAGGTCCACAAACATTTATATATAACATAATTACCCTTATACAATTATATCATCTTTATAATTGATAAAGATAAATTTCTTTACAACTTATATCTAACAATAGCAAGGGAAATCACATGCTAAAACACAACATGCATAGAAAACCCACGTGGCCCTAATTTAAAGGAACCAAATGCTTTTTTATTTTTTATTCCAGAAATCTCCACTTTTTTGCTATTTATGGCCGTGTCTTCTATGGGAAATAATTAGGGAGCGCAATGAGTTTCGACTAATTTCGATTTTATATGATTAGGGATTAAAGAAAATTTCGTCTTATAGTTAGATTCGGGTTAAATTTTTCGAGAATGACGTTGGGTCAGGTCATTTTCGATTTTTAGAGTGAAAATATCCGACTGAAATAATAGTTTAGTATTATTCTAAATATTTAGTTATAATTATTATAATGACTTCAATTATATTCCTATTTTATTTAATAAAAATAGAATAATTATTATAAATCTCCTTCTATGTTTGTATTTTTTAATTAATTCTCTATTTTATTTAATAAAAATGAAAAAATATTTATGTCGGGCTAGATTCGAATTTTTACTCTAAAATTTGAGTCATATTCAAATTAACAAAAACATCATAAAATATCGGGTCAAATTCGAGTAGAGGTCTTAAATTTTTAGTTAGGTGTAGATCAACCAAAAATCTGACCCAACCTGACCCATAGTCATCCGTAGAAATAACACGCTTTTTGTATTCTTTGAGCATTTAAAGCCTTTGTCCTTTCTTATTCATTCACATGTTATGCAAAATCACAATTGACCATCATTTATTTTCAAATCATTTTCGAGTTCAATATTTTTGTTTTTTAAACTAAAATAATAATAATAATAATAATAATAATAATAATAATAATAATAATAATAATAATAATAATAATAATAATAATCCTCTTTTCAACATATAACACAACTCAATTAAAACCCATATCCTTTCACCTTCTTCCCAACATATATATAATCCTCTTTTTTTGTTTCTTTTGTCGGGGGCTGCAAGGGGCACAGCTGCTGCGATTTACAGCAGATGAGGACTATTTGTTTTGTCTGTGGGATGAGTTATAAAACCCATATCTTTCACCTTCTTCCCTCCCACCCCCAACCTTTGATTTCCTCAAACTTTTCCATCAAAATTTCCTCGCTTCCCCTCACCTCCCTTGAAATTTGTAGGCATAGGCGTTGTTTTACTTTTCATTTCAAGCATGGAGTGCAACTGGTAGAATAATGGACAGGAATGGTGGGATACCGAATTTCGCTACGTGGACCGGAATAGCATTGCTTACATATATTATCGCAGTAATCTTTATTTTTCGTTCAAAACTATATAAGGAATTGGGAATAGTGGTTGCAATGGTTGGTTTTATAGTAATACATGTAATTGCAACCATTGTTACGGTTGTTTCAGGGTAACATAACAAAAGCACTTGGTCAATGAGGGTTTGTCTTAAAATCTTCTATAAAGGCAGCTGAAAGTTTGTTTGGGGCTTTTTTGCTGTTTAAACTGAGTCAATGGGAAGCGATAGATGCATATCTTATTATCGCATCTTGTTTAGCTGTGGCGTCAGTCGTTTCTTTAAACAGGTTGATGATTGGTCCAAATCCTATGTCGTTCGTCGATTAACTTCATCAATCCTAAAAAGATAACGTGGAGGCTGGTTGGTACCACTACGTTTTGTTTTGGAGCTAGCACTGTTGGTTAATAACTATTTCAAATATCGAGAGAGCTAGGAGACGTGATATTGAGATGGGAGACTTAGACAGCGACGCACAGAGAGCTAAGACTAGAACGAAAGTGATTGATATCCCACCACGGCAGCGATAACGACAATATTTTACACCTCCTAAACTCCTTTCGTGCCTCCTCATAGTCTTGTGGAGGAGAGAAGGCTACCACGATGACGAAAATATTTTACACCTTCCTGGACTCCTTTCATGCCTCCTCATAGTCCTGTGGAAGAGAGAAGGCCATGGTAATATTCTATGCCTCGTATTTTTCCAATAGAGCTACAGTTATGTCCATGTTAAAGCCGCTGCAAGAAATATTTTGAAAGTCGTGGAAGAAATATTAATTAGTTTAAATTATTGATATGTGTGGAAACCATTTGTATTGAAATTAGCTCGATGATGGTATCTTAGTTTGCTAAAAAATGCTGATCTTTGAGAAACATGAGTTTTTTGTCATCAATCAATTTAGTTCATTTATGCATGCGAAATGTTATAGTATGATCTTTGAAAGTTGCAAATTCAGTTTATCATCATTAACAACTTCTTCTCCTTCAATCTGATATCACTATGAGAACAATTGACAAAAGAAAGCAAAACAGACTTGTTATTGACAAACAATTGTCAAGAGGAAGAACCCTATGTAGAAAACAACTTAGCCCATTGGGCATTTAAAACCTGTTTTTTTGATAAACAAACATATGTTTTGTGTCACGGGGCTAGACTTCTGCCAGCCAAATCGCGCGGCCTTATTCGCCTTCTCGGTTGAATGCTACGACCAAGTCACCTCAGATCCCTCGTTACGGTGCTAGACTCCTGCTAGCTGGCCTTAGGCAAAGCTCTCCTAGCAAACGCCTAAGTCAACTCGGATTCACGCTTCGGAAGATCAAACACTTCCAAAGCCCTCGAACATAATATCGTTCTAAGCATAAACGATTTAAAGATCTCAGAAAGCGATTGGCAACACGAACAAAGAAGAACACTGTGAGAGTTTAGAGTAAATGCTTCTTGTATTACCTAAAAAGAGAATGGAATGAGTGAAGTGATTACAACTGAGCTGGGGAGGCTCTATTTATAGTTGAACTCCCCTAGATCCAACAGTACAGTTTAAATTACATCGACGGACGAGATCTACTCTATCTCTTAGTTTAAATCTCTAATTATCACAAACATTATCTCAATGATAATTATAAATAATATAAGTGATAACTACGATGGCTTATCACATTTACCATCCAAATTACCCTAGTGAATCTTCCATGGATTTTACTAAGTCTGGTGGGCTTGCGGGCTTTCTAGCATTCTCCAAGTGCCAGGCCAAGTCTGATGGTCTTGGCGAGCCCGTTACTCCGCGCACAACCACTATGCTCGATGTTTGCGCCAATGCCTCGACCCCAAGAATTTGGTCCGTGACATTCTCCCCCACTGAACTTAGCGACGCCCTCGTCGCTGCTCTAGAACGATCTTGGGCAGGGTCAAGTTGTTTACTCGTCGATGCCTCAGTTTCTGGAAATTCTCCCATACGAACTGCTTGCCTCGGTTCAAACTGCCTTGGACAATCGCGCTCTACTATGCCACTTGGTACATCACCATCATAGGAGCCCTCTCCTACAAACTCTGATTTGCCTTGACTCGGATCCTCTTGATCCCGCGGAAAAGACTTGGAAGTCGTCACAACATTGAACACCTGTCGAGCTCCCAGAACCCTGAAAGGTCCTTTCCAATCTTTTCCCCCGCACCGAAGGCTAAGTCTCACCCGACCTACGCTCATCAAAAATGGCAAATCAAACTCAAAAACACTAGGAATGTGTTTGAGATGTACCTTCCTTTCGGTCGTCACCGCATTTACTCTAAAACGTGTCAACCCTACTTCCTCTGCGAAGTCTGACACCCCTTGCATCAAAATTTGTACAGTCAAGTCCATTGCGTTACTCTGATTGCCACACTGCATCGACCCTTTTTCCTTGAAGATCGTTGCCTCGACTTGCGTTGGCACTTCTTCCTTGAAGTCCTTCGCTTCTTTCTCACCTTGCCCACAGGTGATGTCAGTACGGTTGTGTCCCTAAATAGCTCAGCCCCCTTTGACCCTTTCCTAGATATGGTACTCTATGATGTTTTTCCGTCAACACCATCAACAAACTCTTCCTTCGGCTCTATCGTGGCCTCAAAAGCTATGTCCTTATCCCCGGGCACATCCTCGGATAGCGCTGCCTTAGACCCTCTCCCCAGTGTGGTCTCTAAAGCAATGTTCTTCACCCGAACATCCTCGGCAAGCTCTCTCGTAACCTTCTTGGACATTTTAAACCCATTATGCTCGGTACCCTTGGCAGCACTAGGCAACTATGAACCAAGCTTGATCGGCACGGTACTCTTGGCCTTGCCCGACCCCTTGGCTCGAACTGGGCATCTTCGCAACTTGTGAGGCCCTTTACATCGGTAGCACTCCATTTGCTTTCTCATCACCCTCGGCTTGAGTTGGTTTTACACTACTTTTAATTTAATTTTTACTAAGTTTTTTAAATTTTATACTTTTTAAAATAATTTTTTGGGATGTTTTGCCCCATAAAACTTTAAATCGCGACTTCAAATGTCCCATGTCGTTTACTCCCATTTAAAAAGAATTCATGAATCAATCATGATGCGTCAAATGTCATTTCATTAACAAAATCAACTAACCTTAATAAAAGGGGTAAATTGCATGTTAAGTTTATCGATTTTTTTTGTTTAATTTAGTCCTAAAAACATTATTTAACCCAAAATGTACCCCAATTTCTTTCTAATTGCTATACTTTAGTCTAATATTTTTCATGTGATGATATTTTAATTTAATTAGTCCTAAAAATAATTATTTAACCTGAAATTGACCCTATTTCTTTATAATTTTTATAATTTAGTCCAATATTTTAAATATCATTATAATATTGTTCAATTTAGCCCTAAAAATCAATACTTATCCTAAAATTGACCTCTATTTCTTCATAATTTTTATAATCTAGTCCAATATTTTAAATATAATAATATATTTGTTCTATTTAGTCCTAAAAAACTTTATTTAACCCGAAATTAATCCCATTTTCTTTCTAATATTCATAGTTTAATCCAATATTTTCAATATAATATTATATATATATTCATTTTAGTACTAAAAATATTTGTTTAACCCAAAATTAACTCTAATTTATTTCTAATCTTTATAAGTTAGTATAGTATTTTAAATATAATTATATTTTTGTGCAATTTAGTCCTAAAAATCTTTACTTGACCCAGCATTTATAAACAACGGATTGCTGAACACAACAACATTCTTCTGAAGCCATAAGTTCCAAATGACAGTCCCAATCCGATTGGTTACATGGGAAGTTGCTGGGATTAGAAAGGTTAATGCCAATCCATTCTTTGATATCCATGAAGATGAACTCATATAGCTTATCAAGCTTAATCAGGGCATGCCAAATTGCCAAAGACGAGGGGCATATTCTCAATATGTGGTGAACATCTTCCAAGTCTGTTTGACAAACACTACACCGACTATCCACAACATAATGACCACGAACAAGCTCTACATTGGTCATAAGCTTACAACAACACACAAGTCACATGAATATTCGAAGTTTTTGGGGACCTTGAATGTATGAATAACTTTTTGGGGCCGTGACTCGGATATTCAGATAGTCCATATGCTACGTTATGAGAACAAAATCACGGATACATTGGCGATAGTGGGTTCGCACCAAGATTTGGAGGTCCATTTTCATCTGCATCAGCCTGTCGAGGTGCTTGGTTTGCTTCAAGAGGATGAAGACCGGTTTGTTTTGCAGCATCCACATGGTAGTTGAGTTCTCTCGTGGCTTTGTGGGATTTACGACTTCTTAGTACTACAGGTCGTTTCTGATGTATTGATTGATATTATCAAATGTATTTTTTTTCTTCCAGCTAAATTTAATGGGTTTTTTTATGAGACATTGATAATATTATTTATATATGATTTTTGGTCCATATATTCATACCACATTCACCTAAAAAAATTCAAACATGAATTTTTAATTTATTTTCAAAATAATTTATAGTTTGAGTTTAATTTAATTGTCATGTCAATGGTATACAATATATGTATAAGGACGTGTGATCCTTTTTTGATAGTGCCGTACTGTAGAACTAATATTTTGATATAATAATTGAAAAATGTTTTGGACTGATTTAAAAAGTATTTAAAACTATTTCCAAAGTCCAAATATTCTGAAACTATGTTTAGGGATGTTTTTAAATGGGTTTTTAATGTGTTTTAAAGCCAAACTTCTCAAACCTGTCCAGGTGTTTCAAAACACCTTAGGGCGTTTCGAAACAGGGTGCTCCAGTAGCAAAAACGTTTCGAAACGTGTTTCGAAACGGGCTTACCCTGGACTGAATTTTTGCCCAGCGTTTCGAAACGGGCTAGGCCGTTTCGATACGCCCACGTGGCATTGACCATAACGGTCATAAAACCCAACGGCTCTTTCCCAACCAACTTTTAAATGCAGGCGTTTCGATATGGGCCTATAGCGTTTCGATACGGGTTTCAAAACGGCCAGGAGGCGTTCCGAAACGGACATGAGGCGTTCCGAAACGGCCAGGAGGCGTTCCGAAACGGATGCCCTGACAGACTGCAACGACTCTTTCTACATTGAGAGTGTTTCGAAACGGCATCGAGAGTTTCGAAACGGGGAGCTGTAGAATGCATTTATGGTGGGAATTAAAGTCCTCAACGGCTCCAATTTGATCCCAACGGCTAGTAACGGCTACAAACTCAATTGGGAGTATAAAAGGGACCTCCAAGCATCAAGAGAAGGCTAATGCTCATATTGTCAAACATCAAATGATCAAGAAATTGTCTTAGCACTTAAATTGTCAATTCTTGTATAGACAAACACTAGTGAGCCAAAATTGTCAAATTTGCTCAAGTGTTTTAGGTTTGGGTGAGTGCTTAATTGTGCAAACAAACTCCTATTAGAGGATTACAAGTTTGCTTTGTTTATCTCTTGTAAAGAGGGTTTCAATCAAGGCTTTGGGTAGAAAGCTTGATTGGTTGTAAGGGTTTCCTCCTAAGCCTAGAAAAGGGGACGAATCAATTAGTGGATTGATTGTGAAATCCTTAGTGGGGAGCTAAGGTAGTGGATGTAGGTGCTTGTTAGAAGACCGAACCACTCTAAAATCATTGTGTCTATTTCCTTTCTAGCTTCCTAAACCCTAACACTCAAATATCCACCTCTCCACCACTTGGTGAGCATAATCGGTTGAACGAATCGAGCCCCACACAACCCAACAATTGGTATCAGAGCTTGGCTCAATCGAAGAGGATTAACATCCTATTGAGGAGATCCGGCAAGCTCGATCACTAGTTCATCAACCGGCTCAAAATGGCGCAATCCATAGACAAACCACCTTTCTTCGACGGAACATTCTATGCCCATTGGAAGATAAAGATGAAGTTCTTCATCAAGTCTAGAGATTACAAGCTATGGGACATAGTTGAAGATGGTTCGTTCGTGCCTCAACGAAGCAAAGCGGAGTGGAGTGCCGACGATCGCAAGATGATGGAGCTTAATTGCAAAGCCTTGCACATCTTGTTTTGTGCTTTTGGCCCATCCATCTACGAAAAGATGTCTTCTTGTGAGAGTGCCAAGGAGGTATGGGACAAGCTTGAAGTCACATACGAGGGGACCGATGAAGTCAAGGAGACCAAGATTGGGCTCCTAACCTTGGAGTATGAGAACTTCAAAATGGATCCGGAAAAGAACATTGAGAAAATGTTCGATAGATTCTCCACCATCACCAATGGTCTCAAAGGGTATGGAGAACCCATTCCGGAAGAAAAGCTTTTCCGAAAGCTCATCTACTCACTTCCCGAGTCTTGGGACTCAAAGAGGACCGCCATCATCGAAGCCAAAAATTTGAAGACCTTGAAGCTTGATGAACTCATGGGGTCCCTCCTTACTCATCAAATTTTGAAGAAGAACAAAGAGGATGAGAAGAAAAGGGAAGAAATTAGAGCTATGGGAGAGAAGAAAATCAAAGGGCTTGGCATCAATGCTAGTGCCATGGCTCTCAAATCCTCCACTTGCAATCATGTCTACTCAAGTGAAGAGGAGGATGAAGAAGAAGAGATAATTCATCTCTTCAAGAAGTGTGCCCCGTTCATGAAGAAAGCCTTGAGAGAACTTGAACGAGAACCTAAAAGAAAGGAGAGGGCAAGCACTTCAAGCCATAAGAAGAAGGCACATGTGGCTACTTGGAGTGATGAAGACTCCACCGACGATGAACAAGCCAACCTTTGCCTTATGGCCATCGAAGAAGATTCAAGGGTAACTTCTAATTCATCTACTTCATGTTCTTACTCTTTTGATGAATTACAAGATGCCTATGACGATTTGGTTTTAGATTTTAAAAGCCACATTTTGAAAAACAAAAAATTGATTTCAAAGTTAAAAATTCAAAATAATTTGCTTTCTAAAACCAAACTTGAACTTGAAGCAAAACTTGAAGAGTTTGAATTAAAATGTTTTGATTTACAAAAATTGCTTCAAAATGTTCAAGAAGAAAAAGATTTGATTTCCAAAGAGCTTGAAAAGAAAAACAATTTTGGAAAATCAAATTTTTATGTTAGACAATCTAGTGCCCCTAGATTTAAAAATGGTAAATGTTTTAGAAGTGTTTGGGTCCCAAAAGGACTAACCACTTCAATTAAAAAGGATGACATTGAAAAATGGATTCCTAAGGGGTCAAAAATGTGTGCTACTAACGTTCATGGATCCAAAGCAATTTGGATACCAAAAGTTACTTGATTGTCATTTGCTAGGTGTGATGGAGATGTTCAACAAGTCAAACATTGAGGGGGAGCTCCATGCACACAAGGAAGAACACTTGAAAAAGGAAGGCTTCACATCCTACCTTGAGTTCAAGTGTGGTAAAATTCTAGTTGTTTTGATTTTATTTGTTTATCTTTGTTTAAATTCAACTAGATGATCATATATGTTGTGACTAACATTTGGATGATGCTTTGAGTAAGGGGGAGCCATTTTAAAACCAAATTCTTACTTTTGTCAAACTTTTACCTCTATTGTTATTTTTGAACTTAATGTTTTAAATTCTTTTTGATATAACAAAAAGGGGGATAAATGGTTTGAAAAATTGAATTTTCAAATGAATAAGGGGGAGCTTTATTTGATTTCATATCTTTAGTCTCTTATTCACATTTTTAAAGTTAAAGGGGGAGAATCCCAAACAATTTTTCAAGAGAGTTTTATTATATCAAAAAGGGGGAGATTGTAGAACTAATGTTTTGATATAATAATTGAAAAATGTTTTGGACTGATTTAAAAAGTATTTAAAACTATTTCCAAAGTCCAAATATTCTGAAACTATGTTTAGGGATGTTTTTAAATGGGTTTTTAATGTGTTTTAAAGCCAAACTTCTCAAACCTGTCCAGGTGTTTCAAAACACCTTAGGGCGTTTCGAAACAGGGTGCTCCAGTAGCAAAAACGTTTCGAAACGTGTTTCGAAACGGGCTTACCCTGGACTGAATTTTTGCCCAGCGTTTCGAAACGGGCTAGGCCGTTTCGATACGCCCACGTGGCATTGACCATAACGGTCATAAAACCCAACGGCTCTTTCCCAACCAACTTTTAAATCCAGGCGTTTCGATACGGGCCTATAGCGTTTCGATACGGGTTTCGAAACGGCCAGGAGGCGTTCCGAAACGGACATGAGGCGTTCCGAAACGGCCAGGAGGCGTTCCGAAACGGATGCCCTGACAGACTGCAACGGCTCTTTCTACATTGAGAGTGTTTCGAAACGGCATCGAGCGTTTCAAAACGGGGAGCTGCAAAATGCATTTATGGTAGGAATTAAAGTCCTCAACGGCTCCAATTTGATCCCAACGGCTAGTAACGGCTACAAACTCAATTGGGAGTATAAAAGGGACCTCCAAGCATCAAGAGAAGGCTAATGCTCATATTGTCAAACATCAAATGATCAAGAAATTGTCTTAGCACTTAAATTGTCAATTCTTGTATAGACAAACACTAGTGAGCCAAAATTGTCAAATTTGCTCAAGTGTTTTAGGTTTGGGTGAGTGCTTAATTGTGCAAACAAACTCCTATTAGAGGATTACAAGTTTGCTTTGTTTATCTCTTGTAAAGAGGGTTTCAATCAAGGCTTTGGGTAGAAAGCTTGATTGGTTGTAAGGGTTTCCTCCTAAGCCTAGAAAAGGGGACGAATCAATTAGTGGATTGATTGTGAAATCCTTAGTGGGGAGCTAAGGTAGTGGATGTAGGTACTTGTTAGAAGACCGAACCACTCTAAAATCATTGTGTCTATTTCCTTTCTAGCTTCCTAAACCCTAACACTCAAATATCCACCACTTGGTGAGCATAATCGGTTGAACGAATCGAGCCCCACACAACCCAACACGTACACATCTCCCTTAGCCTCAATTTCATTTATCATTTCTAGCTTATTTTCTTCACTCTCTTTGATAACGACATTTAATTGGTGTTCTTGCTTTCTCTCTATGTTTTTTAGTCCCGTGGACGTATCAGGATCATAAATTAAGATAGATTAGTGATTAATTAAATATTTAAATTTTAAAAAAATTAAAAGATTCTTTTTTGGAGGGTTCTTAATGATAGTGTTGAATTATTTACCAGTGTTCTGATTGACAAGTACAAGGGGGCATTTGAGGGTATGTTGGAGGTGGCACAAGAGCATTGGGCAAGGTCGATCCATTTCTACACCGTGTTTGATCTTCCCTTATCCTTTAGAACCAACTTTTGTCCTTTCTTATACATTCTCTTGCTCTGCCACCAAAACTTGTGCCCTTTCTTAAAGTCCTCTTCTACTAGGGATGACAATGAATCGAACTTGAATTAAACTGTATAAAGTTTAACTTTAAGTTAAAGTTTCAGTACAAGTTTTCATAAAAATCGAGTTTTACATACATTTTTAAATAACAAAAATAACCCAACAAGTGTTCTAGTGGAAAAACGAATAGTGTTCATCCTAGGAGTAGGGCCGGCCCTGGGCAGGGGCAGCAAGGGCGCCCGCCTAGGACCCATTGCTCAGGAAAATTAAATATTGTATATTTTCGAATTATATTTAAAGGTTTAGTTTGTTTTAATATTTGTTATTAGGGCCTATTTTTTTAATATTTGTTAATAGGGGTTAAGACTTTTCCAACCTTTATTATTAAAGATCTATTCTTAATATTTATTTTTTTCTAATACTTGTTATTAGGGGCCTATTTTTTATATTTGTTATTAGAGGCCGAGTATTTTTTAATATTTATTAGTAGGGGTCTACTCTTAATATTCAATTTTTTTCTTCTAATACTTGTTATTAAGGGCCCATTTTTTAATACTTGTTATTAGGGGCCGAGTTTTTTCCGATATTTATTATTAGGGATCTACTCTTAATATTCAATTTTTTTTCTAGTACTTGTTACTAGTGCTCCAGTTTTTTTTCAATATTTGTTATTATAGGCATAGTTTTAAGGTAAAATGTTGATATACATGCTGGTAAAACTAATTTTACACAAGACTGCATATTTACATTATAAAACTCAAATCCTAAATTCTAACCCTAACCCTAAAAAACTAAATCATAAACCTTAAACCCTATACCCTAAATTCTCAACACTAATCTTAAATTCTAAACCCCGCAACATAAACCCATACACTTTAAACCCTAAACTAAAACCCTAACCCCTAAAACTAAAAGGCACATGTAAACTAAAGTTTACACGGCATGTGTATCAAAGTTTTTTAATAGTTTTAAAATTTAATTTTTTTCAATACTTGTTATTAGGGGACAAATTTTTCAATACTTGTTACGATGGACCAACTATTAAAATTTAATTTCTTTCATTACTTGCTATTAGGGACAAAGATTTAAATAGCGGCATGCAACCACAACAACGATCATTATATGACGGTAGTGACATCATCTAAAACCGCGATATATGGAACCGTTATGTCCACAATAGCAAATGTTACTAAAAAATTTCATAACCGCAATACTCGCAATAAACAAAATAACATCTATTATATCCACAATCATGATAAACACAACACAACCGAAAATACGACTGCAACTATAATTACAATTTAAATCCTCAATTTAAGGCCCATTTTTTAAGTTCGCCCCGGGCCTCCAAAAACTCAGGACCAGCCCTAAATCCTACCAAGAGGGGAGGAGAAGGAGACTCCAGGAGAAGAAAAGAGAGTATTTCCCATAGCTCTAGAACTTATAATCTAAAAAAAAGAACAAAGATGAACAGTTTGACCAATCAACCAAATATATTTGCTCTGTCTACAGTAAAATTTTAAATTCTCATAAATTCCATCAATACCTTTAAGCTAAAGTTTGATTAGGAATGAGGATCTTAAATCAAAAGTTATGCTAACAATGGTTTTAAATCAACTTAGATTATTCTCGTTCCGATAAATTAATATTATTATAAGAGTGTTTTTATAAATTTAATTTTTTAAATAAAATAATTAAAACTTACAATTTAAAGATCAAACATATAATTGATTAATAATTTTGATAGGAACTGTGTAATTTTTTTCACAATATTTCGTATTTAAACTATAAATTTAAAATTTAATTATCTAACTTTAAAATCTTTAATTTTAAGTCTAAATTCTAAATCATAAACCTTAAACTAAATCTCTTAATTATGAAATTATCACTCTTATTTAAACATAATGTGTATCAAAATAGTTTCTCAATATTATATGAAAACTCTTCACTACTCCACTCCACTTGTAATTATTTATTAAATTATTTTTATAAATATATTTATTTACATAAAATATTTTTTTCACTCACATTTTCATTCGCCCTTTAAAAGTTTTTATCTACTTCATTAGTAATTTTAAAAGGTTATTGTGTAAAAAATTAGGGTAAACTACACAGATGACCACTGAACTATGAGTTTGGTGTCAAAATGACCACTATATTATTTTTTTGCCGCAAATGCACCACACAACTATTTAAATGGTTCCATTTTATCCACACGCTGTTAAAAAAACGAAAAAGTTGACAGAACTGTTAAAAAATTGGTATAATTACATATTTGGTTCTATATATTTATACAATATATCAATTTAGTCCTAATTTTAATATAATAAAATAAATTAATTATTCAATAAGATGGTGACACGTGTCACCACCTTATTGGAAGTCTTTAATTATTTTTATTTAATTAATTTTCCACCTCCAATCAGGTGGTGACACGTGTCACCCAATTGGAGGTGGAAAAATGATAGCAGAAAAAGGAAGGAAATGTGTTATAGGGTACAACAATTAATATATGTCTTTAATGATTGTTAATGCCCGGAAAAATTAAAGAGAAGAAAATACAATTGGACGAATTCGAACCAAGGACCTTGTGGTCCAAAGCACATGTGTTTGCCACTGAACCAAGTGTATGCCTTGTGATATAAAGTACAACATTTAATATATGTCTTATATAGATTTTAACGCTTGGAAAAAGAAGGAAATGTGGTTTTAGAAAATTCGAATATAATATTTTTATGATGCATAAAAACATCTAACCTAATTAAATATCTAATAACTAAATTAAAGTTAAGAATATTTTGTATATATTTTAAACTATAGTTAGTGCACGATTTAAAATAAAAAAATTAATATTATTTTTTTAATTTTTTTAATATAAAAAAATCATTTCAAAATTTTTATATTTTAAACTAAATTTAATATATTTTCAATTCAAGATTTATTTTTATAATTTCACGTATATAATCATTGAATTGAATTTTTTAACTTAATTAATAATTTTAATATTTATTAAAAATTAAAAATTATATTAAATTCATTTAGCGAATTCAAACTCACAAACATAATTTAATATTGTTAACTTTAATTTAATTATTAGATTTATTTAATTAGTTTAGATGTTTTTATGCATCATAAAAATATTATATTCGAGTTTCCTAAAACCACATTTCCTTCCTTTTTCCAAGCATTAAAATCTATATAAGACATATATTAAATGTTGTACTTTATATCACAAGGCATACACTTGGTGCAGTGGCAAGCACATGTGCTTTGGACCACAAGGTCCTTGGTTTGAATCCGTCTAATTGCATTTTCTTCTCTTTAATTTTCCTGGGCATTAACAATCATTAAAACATATATTAATTGTTGTACCCTATAACACAAAAGTGTGCTTGGTTTAGTGGCAAGCACACACCTTGGGTACTCCAAGGTCCTGGGTTTGATTCTTGATGGGGGGTGCTAAAGACTTCCAATAAGGTGGTGACACGTGTCACTATCTTATTGAATAATTAATTTATTTTATTAGATTAAAATTAGGACTAAATTGATATATTGTATAAATATAGAGGACCAAATGTGTAATTATACCAATTTTTTTAACAGTTCCGTCAACTTTTTCATTTTTTTAACGGCGTGTGGCTAAAATGGAACCATTTAAATAGTTGTGTGGTGCATTTGCGGCAAAAAATAATATAGTGGTCATTTTGACACCAAACCCATAGCTCAGTGGTCATCTATGTAGTTTACCCAAAAAAATATACGCAATCATTTGTATTTAAATTATAAAAATTAAATTTTTAACTCTAACACCCTAAACCCTAAGCCATAAACCCTAAACTATAAATTTTAATCATAAATCCTAAATTTTATACCCTACAACTTAAACCCCTAAACTCTAAACCCTAACCTAAGTCCATAAACCCAAAAAATGAAAGAATTGTGTAAACTTTTTTTGAAAGGGAAATGTTGTATGATTTTATTAATGATCATACAAAACAGATATAGATATGAGTCTCATTAAAAAAATTCCATAAACTTAGACAAAAGAAAGAGTGTAACATGCTAATACCAAGTACATAACTTACGTAAACTTTATTTTACATAAACTTGTATATCAAAGTGTTTTCCTTTTAAAAAATTTAACTTCTTTTAAAAAAAACTTATATGGTAAATAAGTTCGTTGATTTTTATTGTTTTGAATAAAGGTTCAACTATTTTTATTTTTAAATGTTTATTTAAAAATTAATATTTTTCTATTAAAAATTAATGTTTTTAATATTTTCAACTATTTTTATTTTTAATAATTTTTAGTTTAAGAATTAAATAGGACCCAAGCTTTCTAAAAAATAAATAAAGTCCTCAAAATTTTCATAAAAAATCAATTAAGACTCTTTGACACGTTATCATTCACATATTAACTGTTATATTAGTAATTTTAACGGCCACATCAGTACAGTAACGATCAACGGAAAAAATTATTGATCAAAAGAGCTCAACTGATAAAATTTGTTAGTTTAAGGACTCAACTAAGTACATGAAAAAGTATATAATTTTATGTATTATCAATAAATTAGCGAAAACTACATATTTAGTACCTAAACTATTCTCGCGTTACTATTTTGATACCCCAACTATTATTTTTGGTAAATAGTACCTAACGTTATTTTTTTATTATGTTTTAGTATCTCCGCCGTTTAAATTAACGGAAACAATGACATGGTTTGGGTTAATAACATTTTTAGTCTAAAAACTAATATAATCTGTCAATTTAGTCTAAAATTCTATCAATTTAAAAATTATTTTAATTTTTGGATTAAAATTATAAATTCCTTACTTTTCTTCTTCTTCTAGTCGAACATTTTTTTTGGGTTTTGGGGTTTAAAAAATACATTAGGGACAATTAAAACTTTAGGATTTGAGGATCAATGGGGGCTAATGCTAGGTCCATTGGAGGGCCCAAACTCCACGATCGGGATACCGACGAGAATAAGATGGGGTGGGAAAGGGATGAGACAAAATGGGATCGAAGCTTTGCAAAATTAAGATGATGTTTTAAATTGATAGATTTTGAACTAAATTGTTAATATATATATATATATATATATATATATATATATATATATATATATATAAGTGCTTTGGACTAAAAGTGTGACTATACCAAGCCACATCATCATCTTCATTAGTTTTTAACGGTTGGGATACCAAAACAGAACAAAAACGTAATGTTAAGTATCATTTTACCAAAAATAATAGTTGGGGTACTAAAACAGTAATACGGACATAATCAAGGTACTAAATATATAGTTTTCCCTAAATTAAATAATGATATAGTATAATTTAATTGATTTCTATTAACATAATCCCATTTAATTCATTGAAAGTACTACACAGCATCCAATATATGGTCTAGTGACGCGCCATGCAAGCCAAATACGAACGAGTCATCATCCTCGTAAAGTCAGCGGCTCCAAAAAAAAACTGGAAAATTGGTTAATTACAGCCTGGACAAGGCAGAAAACAGTGACCAACACAAAGTCTAAAAATACTCTACATGTAGAACTTTAGCAGAAAGCTCTTTTATCATCAGCCTTTTTTCTCATTATCTCTAAAATACTTGTACAATTATAACAAAAATTGATTTAGAACAAAATCTAAATTAATAGAACTTTCCGTCAATATCATGCCACGTTTGATAAGAATATTATTCTTCATCATGTTTTAGTACATGAGATTACAGTAGATTATTATTATTTTGGGTAGAGTACACCATTGGTCACCGAACTTTTAGGACACGTTTATTTTAATCATCAAACTTTTAAAAATTTTATTGGAATTATTTAACTTTTAGTCGCTTTCATTTTAGTCCCTCCCGTTAACTTCCGTTAAAAACACTGACGTGGCAGGTTACCTTCATCTTCAACCTCTTTCTTCATCTCCTCTATTTTTTCCTCCATAGAATAATTACTGAATATCATTTCTGCTCCATCTCTTCCAAGGGCAATAAATACTTAAACTTTCTTCTTTTTCTTTATACGCCTGTGTTTTCAGTTTGCACATTGTTTTCGGAATCACCATCTCTTTAGCTTTGAAGCATGAACTTAATAATTGTTCAATCCAAAATGAAAACTTTGTTGCTACTGATTTTGTGGTTAGATTTGAGTAAACTAGATATTAAAGATTAGAGGTGGCAAACGGGTCAATCAGTTCGGGTTCGGTTCGGGTTATTTTGGTTTCAGTTATTTCGGATATGATATCATTCGGTTCGGTTCGGCTCCAGTTCGATTCTATTGTTCGGTTGATTTTCGGTTCTATTCGGTTCGGATCGGTTTGGGTCAATTTCTGGTTGATGGGAGATCGGTCGGTTTTAATCAAGTTTTTAGGTTGGTTAGTTTTTTTACACCCTTTATATGGCTTTATAAAGCCAATATATTTGACTTTTTTGGTGAGTTGTGCGATTGTTCATATCTCATCTTTTTTATTTCTATTAATATCTTTTATTTATTTCGGGTTGTCTTCGGTTCGGGTCCATTTCGGTTCAACTAAAAAACAGTTCATTTTCGGGTCAAATTTCAGGTAAGCATGTTCGGTTCGGTTTCGGGATCGGGATCGGTTCGAGTAAATCGGTTCGGTTTTCGAGTCTCGAATCAAGTTTGCCAGGTCTATTAAAGATGGGTTTGCTAAGAGCTCGTTAAAGTTAGTTGATATACTATTTACTCATAACATTGTATTGGATGTAGTCGTTGATAACTTGCCATTTCCGATCCGTTAAAGATTTTCGTTACACGGTTCATTTCTTAAGCATGTTCATTGTTGTTTCTGTTCTACTTGTATTTTTTCGGTTTTTTGTTCAACCGATAATGAAGAGTAGACAAACTGATTGTTGTTTTTCTTAAGCATGTGTTGCTTCTCATTGCTTATGCATTTCGTTTTTCAGCTGCACAGTTTTTCTTTATTTGTTTAAAGGTTCCAGCGGTTTAAAATAAAACCAGGACTCCTGAACTAGTTTTCATTGTTGATCCGATGAAGCATGTTCTTAAGCTTCTCTCGCTGCTGGTGGTCATCTCTGCGCTTTGGATCGGCCTCTTGTAGGCATCTATAATACCACAAGCCATACTTGGTTGGTGAGTTTCTTTCCTTGCTTTGGTGTTCTATTATTTGTGTTCACTTATTCTTGCTTTGGTTGTAGAGGAAAAACAGAGGAAAAAGAAAGAGGTTAAAGAAGGAGATAACATGCCACGTCAGCATTTTTAACAGAAGTTAACGTGAGGGACTAAAATGAAAGTAGACTAAAAGTTGAATGACCCCAATGAAATTTTTAAAAGTTCAGTGACCAAAATGAACCCGCCCTAAAAATTCGGTGACCATTGGTGTACTTTACCCTATTTATTTTGTATTTTTAGCCGCTCGCATGACTTGGTTCGAATATAGAGAAGAAATACAATTAATTATTTTAAAAAACAGGTTTAGGGGATAACCTTATTCATGTAGTAATCCTAAATCAACAATGTTGACACTCCCTTTTAATTGCATCAATTTAGCCCTCGTAGTGTTTCAAATTCATCAACGCTTACACTCTTTTTTTAATTTCATCAATTTAACCATTGAACTCTTGGATTGTATTAATCTCGCCCCTTTAATTGTCGTTGACCGACAGAGCTATTAAATTCTATGCATGTAACCGAATATAGAGAAGAATTAATTATTTGTTTTAAAATTATATTAAAAAACATGTCAATTGTACCATCACATCATCAAAAATTGATATGTCGTCATTTTATTGGAAGGCATTAATTTATTAATAAAATGACACATGTACATGCTAACCCAAAAAATATTAATTATTTAATAACATGATATCATACATGACAAAAGTCGACTAGTAATAACGATTTTATTAGTTTTTAATAAGGTGCTCGTTAACGTGGTGCTCTATGATTAATTTCTTTAATAAATTATATGGCGTTGCTGATAAAAGAAATTTATATATCTCCAATACAAGATATAGTAACACGCGCCAGGCAAGCCAAATACGAATGAGTCATCATATTTATAAAGTCAGCGGCTACAAACTTGAAAAATTCGTTAATCACAGCCAGGATTTATGGACGTGTTAACTAGCTTAATTAATTATATGTTTCTCTTGTAATGCTTCTTTCCAATACGTTCATTGTTTCAAGCTTCAAGTATAATACAAAAGAAACACTCCTTTTATCTTATGGAAACTGTTATGGTTGGATTTTTTTATAATTCATCAATTTTCTAATCGTTTAGAATCAATTATTAAGGATGTCAATAGGGCGGAGTGGGAGCGAAGGTTACTTTTCTCACACCAATCGTCATCAAGAATATTTATTTTCGTTCTCGTCCCACGGCCCGCTGCGAATATAAAATTTAAAATCATCCATTCCCCGCAACTCGCAAGACTAAAACTATACACACCTCATCATCCACGTGGGTCCTCAAACCCACCTAATCCCCTCTTTACCCACCTCATGATCCATTTATATGATATATTTATAAATATTAGTTATATAAATATAAATAAAATTTGTTGTAAAAAATTATGAAATATTTGTCATTCAAACTCTCGCCACATGACATTATTCCAAATGTCATTATTTTTTAAAAATTATTATATACGAAATTAAATTTTGTACAACACAAAAGTTTAGACTAAAAAGATATTAAAGTCTATTATAAAGGACAAAAAAAAAACACAAATAACATGTAAAATAATATTTCAATTGTTGTAACAAATAAACAATATAGAAAGAACTAAAAAAAGAAAATAACAATGAAAAAATAACATTTTAAAAAGTAAGAACAAGTAACATACAACATTAGGAAAATATAATACTTATGGTGAGGATTAAGGAGAAGAAAACAAATATTAGAAACAAGGCTCAACGTTAAGAAACCAATATACGTATTTTTTTCATAAATATTCTAAGACAAGTCAATATAAATTATTTAAACTTACCTCTGATTTGAACTAATATTTTAAAAAATATTTATATATTTGATTTGATCAATCTCAATTATATATATTGAACTTTTTAATAATATCCCAAAATAAGTCAATATGAATTACCCTAAATTTGACTATGATCTATGTTGATATTATATTTTTAATAATATTTATAATAACTTATTATAAGATCTGTTGGGAGTGGGGATGATGCGGGGCGGAAGGGGATGATACAAGGTGGGTGGGGATGAGGCGGGTACAAAGTCATATTCACGCCTTCCCCATCACCCACGGCGAATCTAATTTTTATGTTCATCCCCGTCTCACAACCCGCAAAATTTTATAAGTATCCTTACCTAATTGAATGTGAAATGGAGTGAATTCTGCTAAACCTGCCTCACTAACGTCCCTATCAACTACGATTAATCGCTTTCAAAATTACGACCTTTAAATGTTGTTATAACAACGATGCCTATTGAGCTGATGTTCAATCGACTACATTTTAATTTTTATACTATGGGAAGTGCTACACTCGTATGAGTGTAAAACCAAAGTAATTATATATATAATTCTTCGTCCTGATTATATTATTATTTTGTTTTTACTTCAAATGGGGGGTGGCTATCAAAAGCAAGACGCAACCGAGCTTTTTTTGGAGATGCCAGCTTGGTTGCTACTTGCTAGTCGATTGTTTGAAAGAATAGCCACTTTTGAATATTATAGTATATGCCACTATTTCATTATTTTCAGTGACAATTTCTCCGTCGCCAATAATATAGAACAGTCCAAAGTCGGTGAAAAAGATGATAGCTGAATCGCACGTGTATATTTTATTCATTGTTTACAAGTTTGACAATTCAAAGTCAAAAGACATTATTATTCCGTGAAACGTTAACCAGTTACGAACGGGTCTGATAATCATGCATGCAGAAATAACTATGTCAGCGTCACCAAAGTTGAACGTTGCTGAGCCAACTAGGCACAAATGGTACTGCCTTAGACAAACTCAAACCAATGCCCTTATAAATTGAGCAAACCTCAAGCTTCATCTGTCATCGCCCTTCCCTCTCTTGTCTACCTACAGCTTCTGTCTTAACTGTTTACTCTTTCTCTTGTCTTCAACAAATCTAAACTTCAGCCCTGGTTTTGAGATCGAATAGAGATATGCCATTGGTAATAAGTAGAGCTTGTATTGTGGTGTTGGCTGTTTTGCTTTTGAGTAGCGCTTGCCAAGCTCAACTTTCCTCTACATTTTACGACAGAACATGCCCGAATGCACTTAGCACTATTCGCTCCGCTGTTAGGACCGCCATCGCTCGAGAGCGGAGAATGGCCGCGTCTCTAATCCGCCTTCATTTCCATGATTGCTTTGTTCAGGTACTTGTCGCGTTAGTGTGTTTATACTATATAGTATGACAAATTATATGCACTATATATCTTAATGGGATTGATCTTGCCTTTGTATATCAGGGATGTGATGCTTCGATCTTGCTAGTTGATGCACCTTCAATCACAAGCGAACAGAATGCACTGCAGAACAAAGACTCCGCTAGAGGCTATGAAGTGATTGACAAGGCGAAATCCGATGTGGAGAAGATATGCCCTGGAGTTGTATCGTGTGCTGACATTCTCGCTGTTGCAGCTAGGGATGCTTCCGAATACGTAAGTATATCGCATGTGGAAAATATAGTATCGTACTCATGTTATCACCCTTAATCCCTTATAATTAACAAGCCTTGAAACAACTCAGGTCGGCGGCCCGTCTTGGACAGCAAAACTCGGAAGAAGAGATTCCACCACCGCGAGCATAAGTCTAGCTTCAAGTCAGCTTCCTCGTTTCACCGCCAGCCTCGAAAGCCTCATCGATCTGTTTGGAAGCAAGGGCCTTAGCGCAAGAGACATGGTTGCTCTATCAGGTTCCCATACCATAGGACAAGCTCAATGTGTTACATTTCGGGACAGGATATACAGCAATGCAAGCGACATAGATGCTGGATTCGCCAGCACTCGAAGACGCCGTTGTCCGGCGAATTTTGGCAATGGGGACGGGAACCTGGCAGCAATGGATCTGGTTACCCCAAATTCATTTGACAACAACTACTTCAAGAACCTGATGCAGAAGAAGGGTCTTTTAGCGTCGGATCAAGTCTTGTTCAGCGGTGGTTCCACTGACGGCATAGTCTCGGAATACAGCAGGAACCCTTCCCTTTTCAAGTCTGATTTTGCGACCGCCATGGTCAGAATGGGAGATATCGAACCTCTAACAGGCTCAGCTGGGATAATAAGGAAAGTTTGCGGCCGCGTTAATTAACTTGTTTGATGGATGAGCGGGTGCTTCTGTTTAATATTTTTTGTTAATTAATTACAATCAATGCATTCAATGTTTGTATTATTTCTCAGTTCATTTACTTATTTATTTTATTCTTTTAAGTGTAAAACCATGTAATTTGGTTGAAATGTTGATTTTTAACCTCATTAAACATGTAAAACCATGTTAGGGTATCCGAACTCCGAAGTGAGTATGTTATTATCTAGTGATTTTAGAAGCAAGCAATGGGTGGAATCCATACTAAAAATATATATAAAGATATCAGTTTATACAATATAAAATATTTTAAATTTTACATCACATTATTTTTAAATGATTAAAACTAAGATATGTGAAAATTATTATTTAGAAAGAAAAAAAAATAATGAATTAACCTCAACCATTCATCTCGTCCATCAAACGATCTATCAAACGATCTAAAAAACCTTGGGTTCTCCACTTATGACTGCAAACAAAAGAGATTTCAAATACATCATATGACGCTGAAATACATGATAATCAAGCGATTCAAGTCATTTATTATAGAGAGATCAAAATCCCCCATCCAAAGTAACCTGCATATGTCAAATATTTCCCTCATTTTATTAAAGCATATGTTGATTGTTGATACAGCACATTTATGTATTTCCCTACTTTAGTCCCAAAAATTGCACCTTTAAATTCTTTCCATCACTAACAGTATTGTTCTGCCTTCATGCAGAAAAATAAAATCAACTAGCAATAGCACAAGTACGGAAAAAATGGTCAATTATTTGAATATGAGAGCATCACGACCAGGTCCGATGCCGATGTAATGGATAGGCACACCGACAAGTTCCTCTATCCTCTCCACATATTGTTGTGCAGCTTTTGGTAGATCCGAATAGTTTCTGATAGAAGAAATATCAGACTGCCATCCAGGCAAAACTTCATATTCAACCTACACACATAGAAAGGAAATGAATTATCCAGTGCTTCCATAACTGTAACATAAATAGCAAACATTCTAACACTCTTTGTTATGCATTCTGAGCATGGTTCAAGATATTATCATGTTCATTGATAGTTCAACCTCTTTCACATGTAAAACTATCAAATTTGCTTGCATTAATGGAAAGCTCAAAGCAGAAAGAGCAATCAACACGAGACAAAATCTGTTAGGGTCGCAGGTTCTTTAAAAAACTAGCAGATTAACATGGGTAACAGTGGTTCACTTGTTAGACCATCAGGCCACCCCAGTTCTGATAAGCATTTTTGTAAAAGTGAAAAGAATATAATTCATATATATATAATTAAAATATCTAACGAGTGTTACTTATGTTAGAAAAATTTACCAACCTTCAACTGCTCAAGAAGCTGAAGATCAGCTGGGAATGATTGCAACGGTGTACCATCAACTTGTTTATAAGCAACACCCAATTTGATTTCAGGAAGATCCGACAAAACATCCAATTTGGTGAGATTTAGAGAAGAAAAACCATTAATTTGACAACAGAACTTAAGAGCAACTATATCAAGCCAACCACAACGACGAGGGCGGCCAGTTGTGGTGCCAAATTCCTGCCCGGCAAACCTGAGGAGATCACCGCCTTGACCCAGGATTTCAGTTGGGAAAGGACCAGAACCTACTCTTGTGGTATATGCTTTCACCTGCACAGTGTTTAATATAGGAAAGTGGTTGAAGTTAACCTATTTTGACTTTTGAGGATTAAAACAAAAAAAATGAATCATTTGTTTTTTTCTGCCTGTACTTTGTACCACAACCACACAACAAATCAATTCTATGACAAAATAAAAACACCAAGAAAGAAAAAAAATCACTTACAACTCCAATTAGATCACCCAAAACTCTAGGAGCGATACCAAGCCCAGTGCAGATTCCACCAGCTGATGGGCTTGAGGAAGTTACAAAAGGATAAGTACCGAAGTCAATGTCGAGCATGGTAGCCTGACCACCTTCCACCAATATCTTCTTCTTCTGTGCAATCGAGTCATTCATCACGTGCACAGTATCAGCAATGAAAGGCTCCAACCTCTCAGCATATCTCTTGTAATTTTCAACCTCTTCCCTGAGCATTTCCGGGGTATAGTTAAAATCTGGGAACCTTGAATTTGCATCGGCTAATAAATTATGAAGCTTCTGGGGGAAAGTATCCATGTGCCTCAAGTCACTTACTCTAATGCCATTCCTGTTCATCTTGCTAGCGTAACAAGGTCCAATCCCTCTTTTAGTTGTGCCAATAAATGACTTGTTAAGCTCAGCTTCCCTTATCCCATCAACTTCTTGATGAAAATCAAATAGCAGATGAGCACGATCGGATACCAATATCCTTCCTTTGCAAGAAACCCCATTAGCTTCCAACCCATCGATTTCTTTAAATAGACCTGGCAAATGTACCACTACTCCATTTCCAATCACACACAGAGTCTCCTCGTTAAGGATGCCGGATGGAACAAGGTGAAGGGCAAACTTCTTTCCCTCTGAATTGTAGATTGTATGTCCAGCATTAGCTCCACCCTGAAATCAGGAAAAAAGTCCAATACTTTTAACCTCAATTTTTAAGCTGTTTTCTAAAGTATGGATTCTCAAATAACAAGTATAAATTACCTTTCTTCTTAAAGATAAATAAAATTTGATCTTTTCTAAATCCAACTAAAATATGTTAAACAAAGGCTCTGCCCTTCGTATTACTAAATCAATTCTTGAGAAATCATCGATATTTCTAAAACTGAATGTTTTGCAGTAGCATCAATAAGAAAGTAGCTTTTGAAAACGAAGCAAGAACAAAAATATAGGTATAGGAGGTGTAGTACCTGGCAGCGAGCAACGATGTCGAAGTGTCCAGCCAAGATATCGACAAGCTTGCCTTTGCCTTCGTCGCCCCACTGAGATCCCAACACGCCGGATACCTGACTCAGCGATCCAACTCGACTCAAGGACTCGCTGGCGGCTGAATCAGCCAGGCTCAAAGAAGAGGAGGAGGCGGGCTTCAAGGAGCAGACAACGAAGTTACGGCGGTGGTGTTGAAAGTGGAGATTGCGGCTCCGATAGCCCCATCTGGAGGCTGCAACTGGGCTGGGGTCGAGTGCAAGAGATGAGCAGTTCATTGTAAAAGACGGGGGGATAACGAGGGTTTCGCGGTCAAGTGAAAAGGATGGATGTTGTATTGTTGTTTGGGGGATATAAGGACGGATGTTGTTTGGGGAATATAAGGTCAAAACAATAAGAACCGCCGGATTAGAGGATTCAAAATCAGAACCGTTGAGAAACAAAAGAGAGATTGAACCTCAATTGGACTGGATAAAATTCGCCTGCCACTTTTCGGTGCCCTACATATGCCCTAACACTAAAAAATACTACAAAATTAAATTATAAGCTCTAACCTTAAATTCTAAATTTTAAACCCTACACCCTATACTCTAAAAAATACACCATACTCTAAATTCTCTAAACCCTAACCACAACCTCTAATATAAATCTTAAACTATAAACCTAATTTTGAGCGTGAGACATATATAGAGTACTGAAAAGGGTAGATAATTTCTATCCAATTGTATTGGACTATTTAGTATCTAGGCATATTTGTGTGTGAAAAGTAGAATAAAAATAAAAGGAAAGAAAGCGGCTTTTTGGGTATGTAATTTAGTAGAATACAAATGGCTAATTTGGCCATATTCCCTTTTGGGGAATTATGAAGGAAAATATTTTTTGGGAACATTTGAAAAAATAACTCTCATTTGACTTATGTTAGGGTAAATCGTGTTTTATAGAGTGCGATATTTAAAATTGTGTTGTACAAGACGCGACTTCTATCCGATGTAGATTATATTATCTAGTATTTTTTAAAAAAATAAATTGAAGTCGTGGTCTATAGGACGCGACTTCCACGAGAATTTTAAACGACTCGTCGTGATAAGATGAAGTTGTGTTGTCTGTGTCGTGATTTCCGCGTTAATAAATTGGAACGGTTGAAAATTTAATTACCGCGTTAGGGTTATGAAGAAGTCGCGCTCTGTAGGACGCGATTTTCAAAGTCGCGTCTTGTAGGACGCGATTTACTTTGAATAATCGCACACCAACCGACGAGATTTCCACTATAAATTGGTCCCCACCCCTATTTCTACCTCACACCAAAAAATTCACTATCTCTCAAATCTACTTTCTTTCAATTTCTCGGTTGATTTTTCGTGTTTGATATAATGACGAGATTGATAAGGTTGGATCACAAGCACGTGTTCGATTATCATCAGAGACATGTAAGTTTTATCCCGTTTTATTTATTTTTTATTATTTTATTATATATTTGTATTTATACGTACGTATTTTTTATATAGTTTAATTTATACATACACGTTTATTTTTTTAGAATATGGAACGACGTCTGGAGGTTTCTTACAACTGGATGACGAGATTACCAGACGTGTTGATCGAACCATACTTAAAGCGGGTCATGTTTTTGCAAGCATCCAAAATTGTTGGAGGTACAAAAATAGACGTTGATTTGGTCAACGCTCTTTAGGAGAGGTGGAGGCCGGAGACACACACATTCTACCTTCCTTGCGGTGAGATGATGATTACCTTGGAGGACGTGTCCCATATCCTGGGTTTGCTTGTTGATGGAGAGGTTATCGCTGGTCCCGATGCTGATGCTTGGGTGGATCTATGTTTGAGTGGGCTAGGGGCCGCGTCGAAGCGTTTTTACGGCGGAAAAATACAATTAGTGTGGTTGCGGAATAATTTTGGTGATGTACCCGTTGACGCGAGTGAAGAAGTGAAGAATGTAATAATAATTTTTTAGTGAATATTATTGAAATAATAATTTTTTTACATATGGTCATATATATATATATATATTCGTATTGTAGGCATATGCTCGCGCTTATATTTTACAGATGATCGGCGGGGTATTGATGCATGACAAAACTAGGGACAAGGTTCACATGATCTAGTTGCGGCATTTGCAGAATTTTGAAGATGCCGGTAAACTAAGCTGGGGATCCGTAATTTTGGCCACTCTGTTTAGGGGGCTATGTAAGAACACCGATCTAGAAAAGTATTCCATCGGAGGTTGTTTGGTGTTGCTCCAGTCCTGGGCATGGTGGAGAATATCGTTTTTACGCCATGAGCTTCTAGAGCCTACTCCATATGTTTTTTCGCTAGCCCAGAGGTAAGAAAAAAGTTGTTAATTTTTTAAATATATGTATTATTATAATTAATTAAAATTATCTTCTTATTTTGTAGGTGGACCGCTCGTTTAACTCATGTTTGTGTTGCGAAGGGCCTTGATGTTATCAGACAAGATATTGAGAATTTTTCAAAAGATCGTGTACCACTTTGGTGTATTTATATAAAATAAAATTTATATTTAACTATATGTATTTTCTTTTTCTTTTTTAATATACGCATTATATATTATACGATTTTATAGACGTCATACGCGAATATGGAGTTGCAGCACTCCATCTCGATATTTTCGACCGAGACGAAGCTTGTTTGGACAACCTCTGTACCACTCATCTGCTATGCCACAGTTGAGTGGCATCCGACCGACCGCATCCTACGGCAATTTGGTTGTTTCCAACGTATCCCAGCTGAACCTCCAAATTTAGTTGAGTTGCACAATCTCACTCGACAAGGAAACCTGAGGTAATAAATGTTTATATACTTATCGCATTCTTTTATTAATTCGAACGTAATTCATATCTAAAAATAATAATAAATTTTTTGATTGTCCGATAGGTTGATTGGTCGGTGCACCACCACTCTTATATCGCTCACTGAAGAGACAGGATGAATCAGCGATGGCAACCTCGGAGTGAGTATCGTATGTTTGATACGATGGTGAGCGATGATTACGAGGACTGGTTTAGGGCGAATGGAAAGCCGTTTATTCTTACTCGATAGGAGGCAGCGGTCGTCTATCGACGTCAGCAACACAACCGCCCACGGTCTCAGCGTTCGAGGGCGAGAGGAGCATAGAAGACCTTCGGTGGTGCATCATCGACAAGAAGTCGTGGTCCTGCCTCCGCAACACCGCCACCGCCACCGCCACCATCAGATGCTACCCCACCACCGATGCGGCCACAGCTGACCCAAAGTCCAAGTCAAGGTTATTTAACGCCTTCTATGTCAGACCCCTATGCTCAATTTTCGGCGATGATGAGTGGTGCCTCTAGCTATCCTGCATGATATATGCCCTACGTGCCATTCATGTCATTCTCCCTCGATGTCAGTCGCATTTGGAACCGAGATTGTCCAACAAACGTCGCCACAGTCGATTTTCTACCTTAATGGGCTCAGTGGAATGAGCGGTACTGCAGGAGCTGAAACCGGGGATGGTGATGGTGATGATGATGATGGTGACAACGCTCTCCCCCCGACGCAACGGCATCGTCGTGCACCGTCTTGTGGTACCGGTTGACATAAGCGCCATTAGTTTTTTTGTTTATTTTATTTGAAAATATTAAACTTTATATTTTTATGTTGTTTTTTATTAGTATATATTTTAGTTTAATCCTGACTTGTATTTTATTTTTTTAATTAGTATATGTTTTTTAATTTGCATTTTTATTCTTTAATTAGTTTATATTTATTTGAGTAAATATTTTGAGTTAATTTTTTAATTAGTATATAAATATTTTGGTGGAGAAATTCGATTATCATTTAATTTTAATTAGTATATATTTTTATGGCTTAATACAACTTTTTCCCCCTAAAGTATACTCGATTTCCCAACTTGCCCCCTAAACTTCATTTTCCCCACTTTTTCCCCTTAAACAATTCGCCGTTACCCATTTTGCCCCATTCCGTTAAAAAAAATTCGGCCAATAACATCAAGCCACGTCATCAACGGGTTGACTAAGTCAACCCGTCTGGTTTTATTTAAAGGGTAAATTACATGTCAAGTCTGTCAGGTTTGTTTTTTTGTTCAATTTAGTCACTGAAAAGTCTATTTTTACCTTAAATTGACCCCTATTTGTTTCTAATTTTTATAATTTAGTCCATTATTTGTTATTATTAGTAATATTATTTTATTAAAATGTTAATATTTAATAAAATAAATAAAAATAAATATTTTAATACTAAATTAGTAATTTTTTAGATTAGAATTCCAATTAAATTCTAATTATTAATTATAATTTCACTATATTTGAATTATAGTTTTTGAGTAAAATTCAAATTATATTAGAATCATGTTCGTATTATATTCAAATCATATTCAAATTATATTTGAATCATCTTCTAATTATATTCGAATTATTAATTCGAATTTTGTTATATTCGAAATATATATTTTTGAGCAAAATTCAAATTATATTAGAATTATATTTGAACCATGTCTATATTATATTCGAATCATATTACAATTATTTTCGAAATATAATTTGAATATGATATTTCAAATGTAATTTGAATATGATTCGAATATAGTATGAACATGATTCGAATATAATTCTAATATAATTACATGTTTTTTCAACTATTATATTCGAATCATGTTTAACAGGTAATTATATTCGTATCATGTTCGTATTATATTCAAATCATGCTCGTATTATATTCGAATCATATTTAGAATATAATTTGAATATGATTCGAATATAATATGAACATGATACGAATATAATTACCTGTTAAACATGATACCAATATAATTACCTGTTAAACATGATTCGAATATAATTACCTGTCAAACATGATTCGAATATAATTATCTGTTAAACATGATTCGAATATAATAGTTCAAAAAACATGTAATTATATTAGAATTATATTCGAATCATGTTCATATTATATTCGAATCATATTCAAATTACATTCGAGATATCATATTCAAATTATATTTCGAAAATAATTTTAATATGATTCGAATATAATATGAACATAATACGAATATAATTATCTGTTAAACATGATTCGAATATAATTACATGTTAAACATGATTCGAATATACTATGAACATGATTCGAATATAATAGTTGAAAAAATATGTAATTATATTAGAATTATATTCGAATCATGTTCATATTATATTCGAATCATATTCGAATTACATTCGAAATATCATTCAAATTATATTTCGAAAATAATTTGAATATGATTCGAATATAATATAGACATGGTTCAAATATAATTCTAATATAATTTGAATTTTGCTCAAAAAATATATTTCGAATATAGGAAAATTCTAATTAATAATTCGAATATAATTAGAAGATGATTCAAATATAATTTGAATACGATTCGAATATAATACGAACATGATTCAAATATAATTTAAATTTTACTCAAAAACTATAATTCAAATATAATGCTAATATAATTTGAATTTTGATCAAAAAAATATATTTCGAATATAGCAAAATTCGAATTAATAATTCGAATATAATTAGAAGATGATTCAAATATAATTTGAATATGATTCGAATATAATACGAACATGATTCGAATATAATTTAAATTTTACTCAAAAACTATAATTCAAATATAGTGAAATTAGAATTAATAATTAGAATTTAATTGGAATTCGAATCTAAAAAATTACTAATTTAGTATTAAAATATTTGTTTTTATTTATTTTTATTAAATATTAACATTTTAATAAAATAATATTATTAATAATAACAAATAATGGACTAAATTATAAAAATTAGAAACAAATAGGGGTCAATTTAAGGTAAAAATAGACTTTTTAGTGACTAAATTGAACAAAAAAACAAACCTGACAGACTTAACATGTAATTTACCCTTTAATTAAAACCAGACGGATTGACTTAGTCAACCCGTTGATGACGTGGCTTGATGTTATTGGCCGAAAATTTTTTTAACGGAAAAGGGTAACGGAATGGGGGAAAATGGGTAACGACGAATTGTTTAAGGGGAAAAAGTGGGCAAAATGAAGTTTAGGGGGCAAGTTGGGAAATCGGGTATACTTTAGGGGGAAAAAGTTGTATTAAGCCTATTTTTATTAGTATGTCCTTTGTTTTTTTGTAATTAGTATATATTTTTAATTAATATCTTTATTTTAATTACTATAGAAGAAAAAAACACGTACATTATTATTGTACAATTGTACCCCTAAACATGCTAATAAAGATACTTCTACAAGATGTTCAACTTGTTTTGCTCTCTTGGTCTCAAGCTCAATTTTCGCTGCCACCGGGTTACTTCCTGAGCTGAGTAGAGAACCGGTGCTTGTCTTGAATCTTGGAGGTCTATTGGAGGTCAATATTGTACCCCTAAACACGCTTTCATTGTTGGGTCTTTAACTCCGTTTACATGCGGGGGACGTAGCCTAGACCAAAACGTTAAGAACCTTGTCTGCCATTCAAAAAGACCTCCGGTTATTGTGATTTGTTGTTGTCGATCGTCGTGAGCAAAAATACCAAATAGTTAACATCTAATCAACATAGAGATGCAACTAAAAATAACAACAAATCACAATATCCAAAAAATCAGTTTGCGAATAAATTTTCCAGATGCGTGGTTTGTTGGTATTAGTAGTTACAGTTGAAAACTTCAATCATTGCAATGCATATTTTTTCCCTTCGAATGAGTGGTGTGGGATTCGGGTATTTATAGTGGCAAAGTGTAACGCCTTGGGTTTAGGGTTTTGGGAGTTCGAACCGGAACCCAGGAAAGGTTTGATATCTGAGTTTTAGGGTTCGAGTTATCTTTAAATAAAAAATGGTTTCGTAAAAGAGTTTTAAAATGTTAATTGAGTTTTTAAGGGTAAATAAAAGTTAAGTTAAGGCAAGAGGGGATTTTTGTTAAAAATGGATTTTTTAAATAAAAGTGGAATAAAATAGATTATTTCAAAAATAAAGAAAGAAAAGGAAACCCACTTTCTATCTTCTTCCCTTCTCATTTTCTCATTTCACGTTAAAACTCCCAAAGCCATAGCCACCATCCATTTTTCACCAATCTTCACCATTATGGAAGTTTCAAAGAGGTAAGCAACTTGATTTTTACTCTTCTCTTCATTTCAAGCTTACTTGTAGCATTTTTTTTTCAAAAGCATGAAGATTTTTCAAGTTCTTCTTTTTGGGAGAAAATGGATTTTTCAAGGGTTTAAGCGAAAAATGATAAAATGGTGTTTTAGGGTGAGTTGTAAACTATATTTTGGGGGTAAAATGATGTTAAGATAATGAATGTAACTTGAAATCTCGGAATTTGGGAAAATGGGTGATTTTTGAGTAATGAATATTTGGGTTTTGGGTTGAAAATGGTGGGGAAGGACTTCTAATGGTTTGATGGTGCAGGGTTGATATTTTTGGAGTGTTTGAACATGTTTTGGATATTATATTGGAGGAGTTATGGTTGATTTATGGTTAGAGTACATATGAGGATAGTTTTGGCTAGTTTTGGATAGAAATCAGAAACTTGTTGTTGTCGGATTTTGATGGGATTGATTTCAGTGGGTTTGGTTGTTGAAAAGTATAGTAATTCCTTATTTTGGTTTGGGTAGAAGCAGTGGATAACGATTTGGGTTCTTCGGACGCTACACCGGGAGTTGCGGAAGCTTGAAGGAGGACCGTTAGCTTGTTTTGGTATTGAGCTGGTGAGTGGAAATTGTTTTGAAGCTTTAAAATGTTCAAAGAAGGTTTCTTGGGGTTTGGGTGGAGCCTTAGGGGCCAACTTAAAGCCAAGTGTAAGTTTATTTGATTCTTGTCTTGTTTCGTTAAGTGTCGTTGTATATGATTATACATGTTGTTGGTTGAAATGCAATTGCTTTTACCTCATTTTTAATGTTGTCATGTTGTTGTTGTTGTCAAAGCCTCACGTGATGGTTAGTGGAAAGTGTGTTGTTGAATACGGTGATTTGTAGTCCCGCCGGAAGTGACTAGTAGATGAGTACGGTGATGTGTAGTCCCACCAGAAACATGCTAGTTGATGTGAACGGTGATGTGTAGTCCCACCAGGAATGGTTGTGCATGTGCATACCATGGTTTTGTTTATGCTTTCGGATTATCGTGTTTCCTTTCTAAATGGTTTTATCTTTAAACTAAATACATGTTTTGAAACTGCATTGTTGTTGATGTGATTTTGAGCTCCGCTCACTAAGCTTTTAAGCTTACGCTCTCTTTTCCAACAATGCAGATCATTAGTGGCTTTGGGAGGCAAACGGGGCAAAGGAGAAACCTTGGTGTTCATTTTCTAGCTCAAGTATGGTTTTCATGGTTGTAATAATACATAGGCAATGAGAATGCTAGACTTTTGCGTTGGGGAGTTGGTGCTCAAACTCCTACGTTATTGTTATTCTTGTTAACATGTTTCAAATGTTGAAGTATGCTTTAGTTTGGCTTTTGACCTCTTTGTGGATGTTAAGCATGTTTGGTTATCTATGTTGAATCTTGCTTTTTTTATTTTAGTCCCGTTGAATGTTTAACTGGTTTGAATGAGTATTCTTGGTTGCTTTGAGTTGTATGTATGTTTAGAAGTTGATCTAATGCTTGCTTAGGGTGTTTAAGTTAGTCCCCTTGTTCTTAAATCAGCTATTTTCTGTCTTTCTGTGCAGGGCATATCGATACGCTCAAGGGTCGTATCGATACGGTCCCCTGTTTTAAGCCTTTCGCACAGATACGCGGGGGCATATCGATACCCACTATACTCTCTAGAAATCTGAGATTTTGACGAGAAATTGAAGTATCGGTACGAGCCTTAGGCGTATTGATACGGTCCTACAGTTGACTATGGGAGACTTGACCGTCAAGGGCGTATCGATACCAACCTTGGAGGGTATAGGTACAGCCTCTTAAAGTTGACTTTGGGGGATTTTGACCGTTGAAGGCGTATCGATACGGGCCTTAAGTGTATCGATACTACCTAAAGTAAAATGGCTAAAAGTTGTCTTTAATTGTCTGATCTACTTGGTCTGTGTCCATGTTTGCTTTTCCGCTGATTGTTTTCTCACATAGGTTCAAAATAAAGCACTTAGACAACATTAAAAGAAAAAAATTAGGGTTGCTAATCGGAGTGAGGCCTTAGCGGGTTTCACTTTGGTTTTCCCCGTATAACTCGTTCAGTTCGTTCTGGTGGCTAGGCCGGGACGAGGCTGTTACATTTAGTGGTATCAGAGCCTCGATTACGAGGTCTCCTAGGAAGGTAAGTCAGGTAAGTTGGTTTTTTTGGTTTGTTTGCCATTGCACGGTGTGTGAAAGTATGATTTCTCGTTCTTGTTGTTGGTTGAAGTGTAGTCGAGTGTCCCCATTGCTAGGTATTGTTATTGGAAAATGGTTTTGGTTAAAAGAGCTTGAGCACTTGGATCCTTGCCTTTGCTCACCCTATGTTTCCTTGTGTGTTATGTTTGTTGTTTTGAATTTTATCTTCGTTATGGTGAGACCGAGGGGAAGGCCTAGAGCGGGTGACCATGCACCCGGGGTTGTCCCTCCTCCTCCTCCTCCCGCTCCCGATAGTAATGTGGTGAATGCCAGAGATAATGTACCTCAGGATGTGGCAAATGTTGGGGGTAATGGAGCTCAGGCTGGTCAGGTGCGGATATGACTCATTTGATTCAGACCATAGCCGGGGCTTTTCAGACAGCTTTAGCTGGTATACATGCCGCAGCACCACCTCAGGGTGCGGGGACTGGTTTACCCCTTGAGAGGCTTCATAGTTTGGGCGGAGTTGAGTTCTGTGGTTTGACTCCCGAGGGTTCAGAGGCTTGGCTCGAGAGTACTACACGAATCCTAGGCCAGATGGAGTGCTCAGACACTCGTAAGTTTGGTTGTGTTGTCTCCTTGCTTCAGGGAGATGCGTATGCTTGGTGGACTACAGTTATTTCGGGTATCCCGGAAGTGGATGTCACTTGGGATTTCTTCATAACAACCTTCAGAAAGAAGTACCTTGGAGCCTGATATCAGGATGAAAAGAAGAGGGAATTTATGGCTTTGGTTCAGGGTGGTAAGACAATGTCAGAATATGAGGTACAATTTGTGAGGTTGAGCCAATATACTCCCGAGTTGGTTCCCAATGAGAGAGAACGATGTGAGCGCTTCTGTTATGGTTTGACTAGGGATGTGAAGACTTATATGCTTGCTTCCGATTACACCGAGTTTGATGTTCTGGTCTCTAGGGCCAAAGATATTGAGCGGAGTTTAGGCTTGAACACTCGTGCTAGTGGGTCCGATTCAGGGAAAATACATGTGGATTGGGATAGAGAGCATGCTAAGAGGCACAGAGATAGGAAATATCATCCCGACTTGAGACATAGGGGCGATAACCAAGGAAGTGGCCATAAGGGCCAATGAGCTGTTGTTCACACACCCGAGTGCACTAGATGTGAGAGACATCATCCTGGCAAGTGTATGGGTACCTTTGGGGTATGTTGGAACTGTGGTTCTCGAGATCATTTGAGGCGTAACTGTCCTCACCCAGTTAGGGGCGGACAGGCTCTAGTTAGAGGTTTTGAGCACTAGAGAGGCCGTGGGCGCGGTCGAGGTAATTTTCAGCCGAGGAATAATGGTTAGAGGAACGTAGCTCATGTGATAGTAGTTCAGCCCGAGGGTGGAGGACCGGCTAGGGTGTATGCACAGCGAGAGGCTGGGAATGACATGGATTTCACAGCAGGTAATTTCTTGTTACGGTCTTTATCCTTGTTTTCGTTGATAAATTCAGGTTCGATGCATTCATATATCTTGGGTGAGCATGCAAGATCTTTAGATTTACCGTATTAATGGTTAAAGCCTTAAAGGTAGGTGTGAATGTTACTAGTTCTTTCGGTGAGACCGTGGTAGTTAGGAAAATGTATAGGAGGTGTCCTTTGACGATTTAGGGTCATGTGTTTCCAGTCGATATGATGGAATTGTCGTTCTATGGTTTTGATGTGATTTTGGGCATGGATTGGCTCATAGAGCATAGAGCTAGGGTAGACTTTGAGACCAAGAGAGTTTCCTTGAGACTTACGAATGATTTTGAGGTTGTAGTAGTTGGCGAGAACATCAAGTTCTTGTCTAATTTTGTTTCTGCTTTAGAAGCTCAAAGATTGACGGATTTGGTTTGTCAAGTGTATTTGGCCTATGTGATGAATCCGAATATGGGTGAAGTTAGACCGCAAGACATCAGAACGTTTTATGATTTTCCGAGTGTCTTTTCAGAAGAGTTGTTAGGTTTGCCTCAAGACAGGGATGTTAAGTTTGCCATTGAGACGTATTCAGATTCTGCACCCGTGTCTATTGCTCCGTATAGGATGGCACCTAAAGAGTTGAAAGAGTTGAAGACACAGCTTCAGGAACTGTCCGATAGAGGTTTCATTAGGCCTAGTATTTCCCCGTGGGGTGCTCCGGTCTTGTTTGTGAAGAAAAAGGACGGCAGTGTGAGGATGTATATAGATTTTAGGCAGTTGAACAAGGTAACGGTAAAGAACAAGTATCCCTTGCCACGGATCGGCGATTTGCTTGATCAGTTTAGAGGTTGTAGAACTAATGTTTTGATATAATAATTGAAAAATGTTTTGGACTGATTTAAAAAGTATTTAAAACATTTACAAAGTCCAAACAACTTGAAATTGTGTTTAGGAAGTTTTCAAAAGGGTTTTTAATGTGTTTCAAAGGCCAATTTATACAAACCTGTCCAGGTGTTTCGAAACACCTTAGGGCGTTTCAAAACAGGGGATTCCAGTAGCATATTCGTTTCGAAACTTGTTTCGAAACGGGCTTTCCCTGGACTTGATTTTTGCCCAGCGTTTCGAAACGGGATAGGCCGTTTCGATACGCACACGTGGCAATGACCCCAACGGTCATAAACCCCAACGGCTATTTTCCCAACCAACTTTTAAATTCAGGCGTTTCGATACGGGACTATAGCGTTTCGATACGAGTTTCGAAACGGCCAGGAGGCGTTCCGAAACGGACATGAGGCGTTCCGAAACGGCTAGGAGGCGTTCCGAAACGGATGCCCTGACAGACTGCAACGACTCTTTCTACATTGAGAGTGTTTCGAAACGGCATCGAGTGTTTCGAAACGGGGAGCTGCAGAATGCATTTATGGTGGGAATTAAAGTCCTCAACGGCTCCAATTTGATCCCAACGGCTAGTAACGGCTACAAACTCATTTGGGAGTATAAAAGGGACCTCCAAGCATCAAGAGAAGGCTAATGCTCATATTTTCAAACATCAAATGATCAAGAAATTGTCTTAGCACTTAAATTGTCATTTCTTGTATAGACAAACACTAGTGAGCCAAAATTGTCAAATTTGCTCAAGTGTTTTAGGTTTGGGTGAGTGCTTAATTGTGCAAACAAACTCCTATTAGAGGATTATAAGTTTGCTTTGTTTATCTCTTGTAAAGAGAGTTTCAATCAAGGCTTTGGGTAGAAAGCTTGATTGGTTGTAAGGGTTTCCTCCTAAGCCTAGAAAAGGGGACGAATCAATTAGTGGATTGATTGTGAAATCCTTAGTGGGGAGCTAAGGTAGTGGATGTAGGTGCTTGTTAGAAGACCGAACCACTCTAAAATCATTGTGTCTATTTCCTTTCTAGCTTCCTAAACCCTTCCACCCAAAAATCCACCTCTCCACCACTTGGTGAGCATAATCGGTTGAACGAATCGAGCCTTACACAACTCAACAATTGGTATCAGAGCTTGGCTCAATCGAAGGGGATTCACATCCTATTGAGAAGATCCGGCAAGCTCGATCACTAGTTCATCAACCGGCTCAAATGGCACAATCAATCGACAAACCGCCTTTCTTTGACGGAGACCACTATGCCCATTGGAAGACAAAGATGAAATTCTTCTTGAAGTCAAGAGATTACAAGCTATGGGACATAGTTGAAGATGGTCCGTTCGTGCCTCAAAGAAGTAAAGCGGAGTGGAGTGCCGACGATCGCAAGAAGATGGAGCTAAATTGCAAAGCCTTGCACATTCTATTTTGTGCATTTGGTCCATCCATCTATGAGAAGATGTCTTCTTGTGAGAGTGCCAAGGAGGTATGGGACAAGCTTGAAGTCACATACGAGGGGACAAATGAAGTCAAGGAGACCAAGATTGGGCTCCTAACCTTAGAGTATGAGAACTTCAAAATGGATCCGGAAGAGAACATCGAGAAGATGTTTGATAGATTCTCCACAATCACCAATGGTCTTAAAGGATATGGAGAAGCCATCCCGGAGGAGAAGCTTGTTCGAAAGCTCATCTACTCACTTCCCGAGTCTTGGGACTCAAAGAGGACCGCCATCATCGAAGCCAAAAATTTGAAGACTTTGAAGCTTGATGAACTCATGGGGTCTCTCCTTACTCATCAAATCATGAAGAAAAATAAAGAGGATGAGAAAAAGAGGGAAGAAATTAGAGCTATGGGAGAGAAGAAACTCAAAGGGCTTGGCATCAATGCAAGTGACATGGCTCTCAAATCCTCCACTTGCCATCATGTCTACTCAAGTGAAGAGGAGGATGAAGAAGAAGAGATAGTTCATCTCTTCAAGAAGTGTGCCCCGTTCATGAAGAAAGCCTTGAGAGAGCTTGAACGAGAACCTAAGAGAAAGGAGAGGGCAAGCACTTCAAGCCATAAGAAGAAGATTCAAGGGTAACTTCTAATTCATCTTTTTCATGTTCTTATTCCTTTGATGAATTACAAGATGCCTATGATGATTTGGTTTTAGATTTTAAAAGCCACATTTTGAAAAACAAAAAATTGGTTTCAAAGTTAAAAATTCAAAATGATTTGCTTTCTAAAACCAAACTTGAACTTGAAGCAAAACTTGAAGAGTTTGAATTAAAATGTTTTGATTTACAAAAATTGCTTCAAAATGTTCAAGAAGAAAAATATTTGATTTCCAAAGAGCTTGAAAAGAAAAACAATTTTGGAAAATCAAATTTTTATGTTAGACAATCTAGTGCCCCTAGATTTAAAAATGGTAAATGTTTTAGAAGTGTTTGGGTCCCAAAAGGACTAACCACTTCAATTAAAAAGGATGACATTGAAAAATGGATTCCTAAGGGGTCAAAAATTTGTGCTACTAACGTTCATGGATCCAAAGCAATTTGGATACCAAAAGTTACTTGATTGTCTTTTGATAGGTGTGATGGAGATGTTCAACAAGTCAAACATCGAGGGGGAGCTCCATGCACACAGGGAAGAACACTTGAAGAAGGAAGGCTTCACATCCTACCTTGAGTTCAAGTGTGGTAAAATTCTAGTTGTTTTTGATTTCTTTTGTTAATTTTATTTTAAATTCAACTAGATGATCATATATGTTGTGACTAACATTTTGATGATGCTTTGAGTAAGGGGAGCCATTTTAAAACCAAATTCTTACTTTTGTCAAACTTTTACCTCTATTGTTATTTTTGAACTTAATGTTTTAAATTCTTTTTGATATAACAAAAAGGGGGAGAAATGGTTTGAAAAATTGAATTTTCAAATGAATAAGGGGGAGCTTTATTTGATTTCATATCTTTAGTCTCTTATTCACATTTTTAAAGTTAAAGGGGGAGAATCCCAAACAATTTTTCAAGTGAGTTTTATTATATCAAAAAGGGGGAGATTGTAGAACTAATGTTTTGATATAATAATTGAAAAATGTTTTGGACTGATTTAAAAAGTATTTAAAACATTTACAAAGTCCAAACAACTTGAAATTGTGTTTAGGAAGTTTTCAAAAGGGTTTTTAATTTGTTTCAAAGGCCAATTTATACAAACCTGTCCAGGTGTTTCGAAACACCTTAGGGCGTTTCGAAACAGGGGATTCCAGTAGCATATTCGTTTCAAAACTTGTTTCGAAACGGGCTTTCCCTGGACTTGATTTTTGCCCAGCGTTTCGAAACGGGATAGGCCGTTTCGATACGCCCACGTGGCAATGACCCCAACGGTCATAAACCCCAACGGCTATTTTCCCAACCAACTTTTAAATGCAGGCGTTTCGATACGGGACTATAGCGTTTCGATACGAGTTTCGAAACGGCCAGGAGGCGTTCCGAAACGGACATGAGGCGTTCCGAAACGGCTAGGAGGCGTTCCGAAACGGATGCCCTGACAGACTGTAACGGCTCTTTCTACATTGAGAGTGTTTCGAAACGGCATCGAGCGTTTCGAAACGGGGAGCTGCAGAATGCATTTATGGTGGGAATTAAAGTCCTCAACGGCTCCAATTTGATCCCAACGGCTAGTAACGGCTACAAACTCATTTGGGAGTATAAAAGGGACCTCCAAGCATCAAGAGAAGGCTAATGCTCATATTGTCAAACATCAAATGATCAAGAAATTGTCTTAGCACTTAAATTGTCATTTCTTGTATAGACAAACACTAGTGAGCCAAAATTGTCAAATTTGCTCAAGTGTTTTAGGTTTGGGTGAGTGCTTAATTGTGTAAACAAAATCCTATTAGAGGATTATAAGTTTGCTTTGTTTATCTCTTGTAAAGAGGGTTTCAATCAAGGCTTTGGGTAGAAAGCTTGATTGGTTGTAAGGGTTTCCTCCTAAGCCTAGAAAAGGGGACGAATCAATTAGTGGATTGATTGTGAAATCCTTAGTGGGGAGCTAAGGTAGTGGATGTAGGTGCTTGTTAGAAGACCGAACCACTCTAAAATCATTGTGTCTATTTCCTTTCTAGCTTCCTAAACCCTTCCACCCAAAAATCCACCTCTCCACCACTTGGTGAGCATAATCGGTTGAACGAATCGAGCCCCACAAAACTCAACAGAGGTGCTACAATATTTTCGAAGATTGATTTGAGATCCGGTTATTATCAGTTGAAGGTGAAAGATGTGGACATAGCGAAGACAACTTTCTGTACACGTTATGGGCACTACGAGTTCTTGGTATTGCCTTTCGGTTTGACTAATGCTCCAGTTGCGTTTATGGACATGATGAACCGAGTGTTTCACGAGTTTTTGGATAGATTTGTAGTAGTGTTCATAGATGACATCTTAGTGTACTCCAGAACCGAGGAAGAACACGACAAGCATTTGCGATTAGTGCTACAGACTTTGCTTGAAAATCAGTTGTATGTCAAGTTAAGTAAATGTGAGTTTTGGATTAGGGAGGTATTCTTTTTAGGTCATGTGATCTCAGTCGATGGGATTAGTGTGGATCCCAAGAAAATAGAAGCGATAGTGAATTGGAAACAACCGAATTCAGTGACTGAAATCCATAGTTTCCTAGGCTTGGTGGGGTATTATCGAAGATTTGTTGAGGGAATCTCGAAGATTACGGCACCTTTGACTAAATTGCTTCAAAAGAATGTTCTGTATGAGTGGACAGATGCAAGGCAACAAGCGTTTGAAAAGTTGAAGAAAGCATTGACAAAAGCTTCTATTTTGATTCAGCCTGAACCAGGGAAAGAGTTCGTAATCTACAATGATGCGTCGTATGTAGGTTTAGGTTGTGTGCTTATGCAAGAAGGAAGAGTTGTAACTTACGCTTCGAGATGGTTGAAGGTTCACGAGAAGAATTACCCCACCCATGACATAGAGTTAGCTGATGTAGTGTTTGCTTTGAAGATATGAAGACATCACCTTTATGGTGAGAAATGCACAGTCTACACCGACTACACGATAGAGTGTCATCCGGGTAAGGCAAATGTAGTGGCCGATGCTTTGAGCATAAAAGTGGCAGTTGAGTTGCGAGCTATGTTTGCGAGATTGAGTGTGTCATGGGATGGCGGTTTGATAGCCGAGCTACAGGTTAAACCTTCGTTAGTTCAATTGCAAGACGAATCCTTGGCACCTCACGTGCAAGATATAGCCGAGGGTAAACCTACAGATTTCTGTTTTGGTGAGAACGGAATCCTATGTTTCAAGGATAGGATAGTCGTTCCAGAAGATGCCGAGTTGAGGCGTACTATCTTGAACAAAGCTCACAACAGTCCTTTTGCTATGCATCCGGGTATTACGAAGATGTACCGTGGGTTGAAAGACTAGTACTACTGGATTGGGTTAAAGAAAGATGTGGCCGAGTTTGTGAGTAAATGTATGGTTTGTTAGCAAGTTAAGGCCGAGCATCAGTTTCCTTCAGGTTTGTTACAACAGTTGAAGATTCCAGAGTGGAAGTGGGAACGTATTACCGTGGACTTTGTGTCGGGATTACCGTTGACTCCATCGAAGAAAAATTCAGTATGAGTGATAGTCGATAGATTCACTAAGTGTGCCCATTTCATACCTGTTCATACTACCTACACCTTAGACAAGTTGGTTGATTTGTACATCAGTGAGATAGTGAGATTGCACGGGGTACCGAAATAAATTGTGTCAGACCGAGATCCGAGGTTTACAACTAGATTTTGGGAGTGTTTGCACCGAGCTTTGGGAACTTGGTTGAACTTCAGTACTTCATATCACCCACGGTCAGATGGTCAGTCAGAGAGGGTTATTCAGGTGTTAGAAGATATGTTGAGGTGTTGCATCATCGATTTTCAGGGTTCGTGGGAAAAACATCTGCCGCTAGTAGAGTTTGCGTACAATAACAATTATCAGGCTAGTATTTAGATGGCACTGTATGAAGCTCTATATGGTAGGAAATGTAGAACACTTGTTTGTTGGGCCGAGGCCGGACAAAATCTTGTGCCCATGCTAGACTTGCTTAAAGGCACTACCGAGAAGGTAAAATTAATTTGTGATCGCTTGAAGGCAGCTTCAGAGAGACAGAAATCGTATGCTGCCTTGAAGAGAAAAGAGATAGAGTATGCTGTGGGCGACAAAGTATTTTTGAAAGTCTCACCTTGGAAGAAGGTGATGAGTTTTGGTAAGAAGGGTAAGTTAAGTCCGAGGTTCATTGGTCCTTACGAGGTAGTTGAGAGAATTGGTCACGTTGCTTATAGAATGATATTGCCGACCGAGTTAGAAAAGATTCATGATGTGTTCCTCGTTTCGATGCTTCGAAAGTATAGATCAGATCCGTCCCATGTGATGCCAGTGGAAGAGATCGAGTTGAACCCAAATTTGTCGTATGACGAAGAGCCGATTGATATTCTTGCCACGAATAGTAAATTGTTGCGTGGGAGGACTATCGAGTTAGTCAAGGTTTGTGGAGACACCGAGGTGTGGAAGAGGCCACTTGGGAGAGAAAGGATGACATGGAGAAACAGTTTCCGTACCTCTTCCATTAGGTAAAAATTTCGGGGACGAAATTCTTTAAGTGGGGGAGAGTTTTAACGCCCTAGGTTTAGGGTCTGAGAGTTCGAACTGGAACCTAGGAAAGGTTTGATATCTGAGTTTTAGGGTTCAAGTTATCTTTAAATAAAAAATGGTTTCGTAAAAGAGTTTTAAAATGTTAATTGAGTTTTTAAGGGTAAATAAAAGTTAAGTTAAGGCAATAGGGGATTTTTGTTAAAAGGGAGTTTTTAAATAAAAGTGGAATAAAATAGATTATTTCAAAAAGAAAGAAAGAAAATGAAACCCACTTTCTATCTTCTTCCCTTCTCATTTTATCATTTCACGTTAAAACTCCCAAAACCATAGCCACCATCCATTTTTCACCAATCTTCACCATTTTGGAAGTTTCAAAGAGGTAAGCAACTTGATTTTTACTATTCTCTTCATTTCAAACTTACTTGTAACATTTTCTTTTCAAAATCATGAAGATTTCTCAAGTTCTTCTTTTTGGAAGAAAATGGGTTTTTCAAGGGTTTAAGCGAACGATGATAAAATAATGTTTTGGGGTGAGTTGTAAACTATATTTTAGGGGTAAAATGATGTTAATATAATGGGTGTAACTTGAAATCTCGGAATTTAGGAAAATGGGTGATTTTTGGGTTGAAAATGGTGAGGAAGGACTTCTAATGGTTTGATGGTGTAGGGTTGATATTTTTGGAGTGTTTGAACATGTTTTGGATGTTATATTGGAGGAGTTATGGTTGATTTATGGTTAGAGTACATATGAGGATAGTTTTGGCTAGTTTTGGATAGAAATCGGAAACTTGTTGTTGTCGGATTTTGATGGGATTGATTTCAGTGGGTTTGGTTGTTGAAAAGTATAGTAATTCCTTATTTTGGTTTGGGTAGAAGCAGTGGATAACGATTTGGGTTCTTCGGACGCTACACAGGGAGTTGCGGAAGCTTGAAGGAGGACCGTTAGCTTGTTTTGGTATTGAGCTGGTGAGTGGAAATTGTTTTGAAGCTTTAAAATGTTCAAAGAAGGTTTCTTGGGGTTTGGGTGGAGCCTTAGGGGCCAACTTAAAGCCAAGTGTAAGTTTATTTGATTCTTGTCTTGTTTCGTTAAGTGTCGTTGTATATGATTATACATGTTGTTGGTTGAAATGCAATTGCTTTTACCTCATTTTTAATGTTGTCATGTTGTTGTTGTTGTCAAAGCCTCACGTGATGGTTAGTGGAAAGTGTGTTGTTGAATACGGTGATGTGTAGTCCCACCGGAAGTGACTAGTAGATGAGTACGGTGATGTGTAGTCCCACCAGAAACATGCTAGTTGATGTGAACGGTGTTATTGTTGATGTGATTTTGAGCTCCGCTCACTAAGATTTTAAGCTTACGCTCTCTTTTCCAACAATGCAGATCGTTAGTGGCTTCGGGAGGAAAGCGGGGCAAAGGAGAAACCTTGGAGTTCATTTGCTAGCTCAAGTATGGTTTTCATGGTTGTAATAATACATAGGCAATGGGAATGCTAGACTTTTGCGTTGGGGAGTTGGTGCTCAAACTCCTACGTTATTGTTATTCTTGTTAACATGTTTTAAATGTTGAAGTATGCTTTAGTTTGGCTTTTGACCTCTTTGTGGATGTTAAGCATGTTTGGTTATCTATGTTGAATCTTGCTTTGTTGATTTTAGTCCCGTTGAATGTTTAACTGGTTTGAATGAGTATTCTTGGTTGCTTTGAGTTGTATGTATGTTTAGAAGTTGATCTAATGCTTGCTTAGGGTGTTTAAGTTAGTCCCCTTGTGCTTAAATATGCTATTTTCTATCTTTCTGTGCAGGGCGTATCGATACACTCAAGGGTCGTATCGATACGGTCCCCTGTTTTAAGCCTTTCGTGCCGATACACGGGGGTATATCGATACCCACTCTGCTCTCTGGAAATATGAGATTTTGACGAGAAATTGAAGTATCGGTACGAGCTTTAGGCGTATCGATACGAGCATGGAGTTGACTTTGGGAGACTTGACCGTCAAGAGCATATCGATACCAGCCTTGGAGGGTATCGATGCGGCCTCTTAAAGTTGACTTTGGGGGAGTTTGACCGTTGAAGGCGTATCGATACGGGCTTTAGGTGTATCTATACGACCTGAAGTAAAATGACTAAAAGTTATCTTTAATTGTCTGATCTACTTGGTCCGTGTCTGTGTTTGCTTTTCCGCTGATTGCTTTCTCACATAGGTTCAAAATAAAGCACTTAGACAAGATTAAAAGAAAAAAAATTTAGGTTTTCTTATCGGAGTGAGGCCTTAACGGGTTTCACTTTGATTTTCCCCGTGTAACCCGTTTGGTTCGGTCTGGTGGCTTGGCCGGGATGAGAGGGTTACACAAAGTAGCGTTTTGTACGGCGCGATTTACCTGACACGTCAGGAATCCTGGCAAAGTCGCATTCTGTACGACGCGATTTACCTGACACGTCAGGAACCTTGGTAAAATCACGTTCTGTACGACGTGATTTTCCTGACACGTCAGAAATCCTGGCAAAGTCGCGTTCTGTACGACGCGATTTACCTGACTTGTTAGGAATCCTAGCAAAGTCGCGTTCTGTATGACGCGATTTTCATGCGTGGTTTATGTATGCCCTCCTTTACGAACCTTAGTGGAAAACTCACAGTTGTATTGTGAGTCGTGGATATATATAGTTGTGGTTGAATACCAGTTGTGGTGCGATGTTTGGACCGTGCGTTCGTTCAAGATGACCGAAAAATCACAATATCCGGAAGCGCGTGGTGGGGTGCCACGAAAATGATCGGTACCATGAAATCACAATAGCTGCAACTTTAGCTGTCTTATCCAGGATTACAACTTTTGGTGGGTTCCGATTACATTTGATAATGGAAGTCAAAGCTTCTACCATTTTCGGTGTTTTCGAAGCTATGTTAAGACCCCCACATATAACGTTGTTGGCAACATATGTGTCGTGGATGATGATGATTATCGCGTACTCACGAAATCCACGAAGCTTGGGGGCTCCAACAACTAGGACAAACTATTGCACCTCTCATCGGCCATTTATCTATAGCAACGACACATCTCTCGTCAGCCATAGAAATCGGACAAACTATTGCACCTCTCGTCTATATCAATTCATATGTAAATTATTTGAGTCTGTATGTTTAGGGGTACAATTGTTTTTACATACAAAAAATAAAAATATAATTTACATATGTAATTCGTATGTAATATTTTACGTGTTTCAATGCATGTCTTCTATAAAGAACAATAATTTGAAAGACCATCGATTCATTTACACCGTTTCATTTACACCCCTATAAATAGACCCCTCCGCTTCCTCAACAAGCTCACTATTTCCTTTTCTTTCATTGTAATTAGCTCAAAATTTCTCGTAGTCTATTTTTTTCATTCCAATTCTAAAATGGCTGCAAATGTAGATGATTTACCATCTATTGGGAGTCAGTCCTGTGATGCTAATGTCGATATTGACGGTGAACTACAAGATGATATGATATTCACTACGAAGAAAATGGCAGATGATGCAATTAAAAACAACAACATACACTGATCAGTTCGTTTGACAGTGAAGAAAACGACCGTGGACAACTATATCGCAGAATGTGTCCAAAAGGACAACGGTTGTAACTAGAGGATTCGTGTATCACGAACAAAGAGGCTGAACAACGTTTGGCATATAACAAGATACAATGGATCTCATACATACCAGTTGTTCCAATGTAATTGACATGTAATACGTTTGGCAGATTACATATTTTGCGATTGTTAACTATTTGAAAATTGAAGCGGTTAGATGTAGAAAATAATATTTACGAAAATTATATTAACGAAAAGTACTAAAGATTGTTAATTAACTTATTTACACAAACAGTAAATTACTAAGCCTACTTAAAATCTAGGAAAATGAATCATTTTTGATGCCCTCGTAGTCGGTATTTATGTCAGACGTTAAGTTTAGTTCCTCAATTATTTGTTTCTTCTCCTGCCATCTCCTATAATTTCGTGTAGATACCGCGTCCTCGTCTTCAATATTAAGTACTATTGATGAACTAGAGCCGTCATCAAAGTTTACAGTAAGCTCGATGGTCGTACCCCCGACACGTTTGTATGCCCAAAACATCTTGCGCATATCTTTCTGATTGAATAGTGTTAGAATGTAGTGTTATTCTTGGTCGGGCTCATTCACTAGCACTTTGACTTGCAAGGCTGAAATTTTGGAGTTGTACACTCCCTAACTCGTGTTGAAATCAACTCAAACAATTCATCACTTGTGATTATGTCACTGAAAGAAGTGTAGAAGTAGGTGTCATGTAACCCTTCGTCCTGGTCTAGCCAACAGACCGAAGCGAACGGGTTACACGGGGAAAACCGAAGCGAAACCCGCTAAGGACTCACTCCGATTAGAAACCCTATTTTTTCATTTATTTAACTTGTCTAAAGGCTATGTTTAAACCTATGTGAGATGACAAACCACAGAAGAACAAACGCGGATACAAACCAAGCAGAGGGCACGCGATAATTTAAACTTACCAAGTAGTTCATTAGTCAAGTTTCATGCACACTAGGCAAAACCATCAAAAAGGACACATCTAAACTCAACTAGGAAGCATATGAGCATTAGGGACTAAAACGAAACATTTGGAAACCCTCGAAGATGCCTTTTAACAGTTTTAACTACCTGCGTTTCGAAATAGGCCTGCCCGTTCCGAAACGCGGTCTCCATTTAAAAAGCAACATTAAGCCGTTCCGGAACGGTCCCACCTTATTCCGGAACGGGAGCCTCCAGTGGCCAAACGTACCGAAACAGCCCTACATGGTTCCGAAACAGGAACCTCCAGTGGAAAATTGTACCGAAATGGCACCACCCCCGTTCTGATACGGGTACCCCTGGAGCTCGACCGTTCTGAAACCATATCAGGCGATCCGAAACGTCTGGACACAGTTTGGCCCGAAAATGCATTTTGGCATCTCCAAACGTCCCCAAACTTTCCCTGAAACACCACAAACCACATAACAACTTATTATACAAACAATCTAGAGGCAAACACCATAAACACGACTCCAAACATGCATACACGCAACAAAATGGGTCTCTACCCAAAACTCATAAGAACACTTAGCTTTCAAAAACATCAACAAGTCAAAATGCAAGGTAATCTACCAAAAGCCATAACAAACTTCAACATATCATGTCACCAACATTTAAAACATGCTAGCAACTTAAACAAAGCCAAAATATAGGAGTTTGAACATCAAATCCCTAACATAAAAGTCTAGTAATCTCATTGTCTAAGCGTTATTACAACCACAAAACCATACTTGAGCTTAGCAAGAACTCCTCCCTTGCCCACTTGCCTCCCGGAACCTCTAACGATCTGCATTGTTGGAAAAAGAGAGCGTAAGCTTAAAGGCTTAGTGAGCGTAGCTCTAAAACACCGCAACAATGCAGTTTAAAACATACATCTCACTTTTAAAAGTAAAACCATTTAAAAGAGGGATGTAACAACACAAGCATAGAAGAAACATGGTTTGCACATGCACAACCATTCCCGGTGGGACTACACATCACCATACACAACAACTAGCATTTTTCCGATGGGACTTCACATCACCGTACTCATCTATTAGTCACTACCGGTGGGACTACACATCACCGTAAACAATGACTACCACCACGTGAGGCTTGACATCCACTACGACAACACAACAACATTAAAACGGGAATAAAAGCATTCCGAAATCAACATCACAACACGCATAAACACGTACATCAACAATCAACCAAGCAAGGCAAGTATAGGCAAACTTACACTTGGGTTTAGGTTAGCCCTTAAGGCTCCACCAAAACCCCCAAGAAACCACTTTGAATCATTTTAAACTTCAAAAATTTCCACTCACCGATTGAGCCCAAATGAAAGCCGAAACACTAATCTCAAGCCTCCGTAACACCCAGTATCGCGTCCAAAGGACCCAAACTCATTTCTTCTGTTTCTAAACAACCAAAAATTAAGTATTACTCCCCTACTCTTCCATAAATTCACTGTCAAACATCAGTTCACAAATCCACAACATTCTCTCAACGATTCAAAGCCAAAATCCATCAAAATATCATTAAATCCGTTCTTAAGCAAAGCCCAGCAATAACCCATCAAATTAAACATCCAAAACACACCAAAATCATCTAAAAACACCCATCCTAGGTCCATATACCTCCAGCCCTCGTTTTACCACAAAGCTAAGCCAAAAACACCACCTTTTCACCTTCAAAACTTATCCACTGCACATACTTTCGGGTTTTATGGGTTTAAGCTACTTATTAACATTATTTAGTAACCAAAAATAGTTAAAAAACATCCCATCAAGCACCCATTAAAAACCCATACGAAAATTTCACAAACCCTTCTCTTTTCCATCAAGACTTTGGAACCCAAAGTGAAAAATCAATATTTTGCTAGGTTTTCAAAAAGATAAGATTCAATACATAAAAGCCAAGGCAAAAGTGATGATTACCTTTGAAAATCTTCTATGGAAAAACCTTTGAGCCAAGGAAGAGGTGGTGGAGAGATTTTAGGAGAAAGTTTAGCTTTTAGGTTTTTTTTTTTTGAAATGAAGATGACTCTTCAATCTCAAAAATCCCCTTTTCAAATTACATTAATGGCGTTATTGTAATTAATGGCCCTTTTTATAAAATCAGCATTTTAATCTAAAATTTAACCCAAAACTAGTCCTAGATCAAAACCGATAACTCCCGGGCCCTAAACCGGGGCGTTACAACTCTCCCCCACTTAAGGAATTTAGTCCTCGAAATTACCTGACGGAAAGAGGTACGGAAACTATCTTTCCATGTCTTCCTTCCTCTTCCAAGTAGCCTCTTCTACACCTCGGTGTCTCCACAAAACTTTGACTAACTAGATAGATCTCCCACGCAACACTTTCCTATCCGAAGCAAGAATTTCAACTGGCTCTTCATCATACGACAAGTCTGGGTTCAACTCGATCTCTTCCACCGGCATTACATGAGGCGGATCCGATCTATACTTCCGGAGAATTGAAACATGGAACACATCATGAATCTTCTCTAACTCTGTCGGCAGACTCAATCTATAAGCAACGAGATCATTCCTCTTAACTACCTCGTAAGGAACAATGAATATCGGGCTTAACTTACCTTTCCTACCAAACCTCTCACCTTCTTCCTAGTTGAGACTTTCAAAAACACTTTTTCGCCTACGACATACTCTATCTCCTTTCTCTTCAAATCAACATACGATTTTTGTCGGTCTGAAGCTACCTTCAAGCGATCACATATCAGTTTTACCTTCTCGGTAGTGCCCTTAAGCAAGTCGGGCATCGGTACAAGCTTCTGTATAGCTTCGGCCCAACAGATAGGTGTTCTACACTTCCTACCATGCAGAGCTTCATACGGTGCCATCTGAATACTAGCCTGATAACTGTTGTTGTATCCAAACTCAACTAAAGGTAGATGATTCTTCTAGAACCCTGAAAGTCGATAATGAAACACCTCAACATGTCCTCCAACACCTGAATAATTCTCTCTAACTGACCATCTGACTACGGGTGATATGAAGTACAGAAGATCAACCAAGTACCCAAGATACGATGCAAACACTCCTAAAATCTAGCTATAAAACTCGGATCTCGGTCTGATATAATCGACTTCGGTACCCCATGCAACCTCAATATCTCACTGTTGTACAGATCGACCAACTTATCTAAGGTGTAGGTAGTGTTTACAGTATGAAATGGGCACACTTAGTGAATCTGTCGACTATCACCCACACTGAATTCTTCTTCAAATGAGTCAACGGTAAACATAACACGAAGTCCATGGTAATATGTTCCCACTTCCATTCCGGAATCTTCAACGGCTGTAGCAAGCCTGAAGGAAACTGATGCTCGACCTTAACTTGTTGACAAATCATACACTTACTCACAAACTTGGCCACATCTCTCTTCAACCCAACCCAGTAGTACTCTTCTTTTAACCCATGGTGCATCTTCGTACTACCCGGATGCATAGCAAAATGACTGTTATGAGCCTTATTCAAGATAGTACGCCTCAACTCGGAATCTTCTGGAACAACTACCTTATCCTTGAAACATAGGATCCCATTCTCACCAAAGTAGAAATCTGTAGGCCTACCCTCAGCTATATCTTGCACGTGAGGTGCCAACGACTCGTCCTGCAACTGTTTCTCTCGAATCAAATAAATCAACGAAGGTTTAACTTGTAGGTCGGCTATCAAACCACCATCCCGTGACACACTCAACCTCGCAAACATAACTCATAACTCAACTATAACACCCCTCACCCCGGGTCAGGGGCAAGGAGCGTTATGTTAACATGTGACAGAATCGTATTAGGCAGCGGCGGAAGCGGGTTAACAATTTTTCGTGTAACATTTTTTTTTTGCGAATACAATATATTTTAATTTCTTATCACATTCGATTATCCCATGGACATACTTCATCATATACATATATATATATATATATCATATCCTATAATATCATCCATAGTGTTTTAGTTTCCCTTAATTACATATCAAGATGTAAGGTAACTTCTTATAAGTTTATACAATAGTAAAGAAATAGTTCATGAACATAACCATTATGCCAAATTGATCTAATATGCTGAACACTAGGCCACCCATCATGAGTACGACAAAGACAGTGAAGATCATACTTAAGCTTCGTACGAGAAGAATACGGATAGAGGTCAACGATGCTAGAACCTGAAATTTAGGGGAAGGAAGGAAAGGTTCGAGTGGTAAGTACTTCTCGTACTTAGTGAGGAAACCCTATTCTATTCGGTTTCCAATTTAAACATTATGATCAAACAATTAAATTTCACTTTGCACATTAGCTCATTCGAATGATTCAAGCAATATAATCAATCCACAATTAATAGTGCACCATAGAAATCATTCGAATATATACACCAAGGAGTCATGTAATTCTATTCGAATACATGCAAGTGATTACATATCATTCATATCATGAATACACATACAAGCCATGAAACCTGAATTAACTTCCAATTATCAAATTATCACAATTAAAGTTTCATAGCATATCAAGAATGGCAAATCATGAAATTCAATATTTTATTCAAATGATCCAACAACCAATTTCATGAATTTACTTTCAATTTTCAGATTTCATTCCTTAAATTGTTCATTTAATTCATTTAGCAATGCCTTGGATAGTAGAGTATGATAGGTAATCAAGTCACATATAACAGAGGTTGTGAATCAAATTCACCATGTAAAGGTACCACGTACCAAATCGTATCACATATAACATATCATAATGTCCGCAGACATTAAGCAAGAAGGTACACTTACGTACCACAATATCGAGTACACTAACGTACCGATTTTCTTATTGAGCTCAGACTCTAGGCTAGCCGTACTACCTAAACAGACTGTACACACCAAGGGCTTTGCATTTAAATCTTTAATTTAATCAGATATATAATCAATCAATTTTTCAGAAATTCTTAATTAATCCCTTCGATTAATTGCTTATAATTCCAATTCCAATAACATGTTATCACACATGGTCATATAATAATTTACATGCTCAATTCACATTTTTCAGATCAACTTTCATACAAATCCAAATTCATATCATATAAATCAGAATCACATTTCATAGTTCAATACTCAATTGAACTTGTCAAACATAATTATAACATGTAAGAGCATTGCATACTCACATACTATATCACAACTTCATTGTTTCCACAAGAAATCAATATCACAATAATTTTCCAATAATCAGCATGATTAATTCATCCAAAACAGTAAGATTAACCAGAAATCAGATTCGAAATCAAACATATCAATCATCAATTTAATTTCAATCACATATGCAACAAAATCGCATAACACAAGCATAAAATCCGAATTCCATTATTCCTTCTTCCCTTACTAAAATCGAATAATTAATTAGTCCAATTTGCATGCTTATCAAACTTAAAAAAATCAAATTAAGGCAGTTGGGACTCTAATCCCAATTCTAAAATCGTTTCACTCACTGTTCACCGAGCTAATTCGGAATCCGTATGCCTTTCGCCCGATCCGTAGCCGATTCCGGAGTAACCTCTTCTTCTACCCTTTCGCTTCTAAAATCTAAGGCATTCAAGCCAAACAAATAACAAATTTTCAGAATGCAATTCATGCAATTAGAGACTGAATTTTTTTCACTTTATTCAAAACAGTCCCTGAATTATTTGGTCCAATTCGACTAGTTTCCAAATTTCCTAATTTCTTCAATTAATCACTTAAACTTTCAAATTGATCCCTAAAATTGGTGGATTTCACATCTTACAGATTGTTAATAAATTTATTAACACTTCATTTAATCCTATTTTTACATCTTTAATAATTCACAATTTCTTAATTTTTCTTCTTTTCGTTTATACACATTTCTGACCACCTAATTTAATGAATTTCTTATTTACTGTACACAACTACAAATCGAACACCGTTTGTTCCTAAATTCAATTAACATACCCAATTTTAACATATCAAAAATTCAGATCGAAAATCTTAGTATATTATTTTATACAATTTTACAAAGTTCACTGTCCAGCTAGGAACATTACTGGACAGTTTTGCATGCTGTTCGAAATGATTTTCCAGATTTTACCACAGTCATCAAAACTCCTTTTTACAATTTTTCTACCATTTTAGACATGTCAATGTAGAACATATCAAAATTTCATCACTAAACTTTTACTAGTGAATTTTATACAATTTTCTAAAGTTCACTGTCCATCTAAGAACAGTACAGGACAGTTTTACATGCTGTTCATATTAAGCTTCCAGATTTTACTAAAATGATCAAAACTCAGATTTATAATTTTTATACCACTTTATACATGTCAAAGTAGTACATATCAAAAATTCATCACGAATTTCCTATTAATTAATTTTCTATAATTTTTCAAAGTTCACTGTCCAGCTAGAAGCATTGCTGGACAGTTTTACATGTTACTCCATTTCACACTTCCAGATTTTAACACAGCCTTTAAAACCTTGTTTTATTATTTTTCTATGATTCTAGACATATTAAAGTGAAACATATCAAAAATTCAGATCCAAACTTCTATCATAACATTTTCTAAAATTTTTCAAAGGTGCATGTTATGAATCTTAACAAATCTATCAACACACTTTGTATGTATGTTATTAATGTTTTATGACTCTTAATCCTTAAGGATTCATATATATTTCCATATTTCCAGCAACCATACACAAGAACATCATATTTATGAATTTATAGACACCTTAGAACACATGAATTAATAAATCTTTTACCATAACCAAATTGAGAAGAGGATGATCTACTTACTTCCGATTTTTCCTTGATTTTTCTAAGTGTTTTTCACCACCATACATGCTCTTCTTCTTCTTCCTCAAGCTCTCAACTTTCTCTCAAGTTTTCTAGGTTGTATTATTGGTGTGAAAAAGCAAAGGAGATGAGTGATTTAGGGTGGTGTTAGCCGGCTAAGGGAAGAGAAAATGGGGGACAAAAATCAATTGTGATGACTTTATGTCAAATCACACTTATTACTCATTTTTTTATACCTATTTTTATAACACCACTTAGTATTAATAAATCATATATATTCTATAATTATACAATAATTTCATCCTATTAATAATGTAAATACATGTATTTCCATTTTAGCATGCAAATCCTCAACTTTTCCAACTTATTCAGTTTGGTCATTAATGAACCAAATTTTAAATTCGAAAGTTTGGAAAAATCAATCTAATTATTCACTTCATCATTTAATTTGACCTCTAATCTTCTAGGCTAATTTTTGGGATGTTACATCAACTGCCACTTTTCTACTCAAAGCATCAGCCACTACGTTTTCCTTACCCGGATGGTACTCTATCGTAAGGTCATAATCATTAAGAAGTTCTATCCACCTACGTTGTCTAAGGTTCAACTCTCTCTAAGTCATCAAGTACTTCAAACTCTTGTGGTCGATGTAAACTGTGCACTTCTCACCATAAAGGTGGTGTCTCCAAATCTTCAAGGCAAACACTACTGCGGCTAACTCTATATCATGAGTGGGGTAGTTCTTCTCGTGAACCTTCAACTGTCTCGAAGCGTAAGCTACAACCTTACCCTCTTACATAAGCACACAACCTAAACCTATATACGATGCATCACTGTAAATCACAAACTCTTTCCCCGGTTCAGGCTGAATCAAGATAGGAGCTTCGATCAAAGCTTTCTTCAACTTCTCAAACGCTTGCTGTCTTGCATCTGACCAATCATACAGAACATTCTTCTGAAGCAATCTGGTCAAGGGTGCCACAATCTTCGAAAATCCCTCGACAAATCTTCGATAATACCCCGCCAAGCCTAGGAAACTACGAATTTCTATCACTGACTTCGGTTGTTTCCAACTCACTATGGCTTCTATCTTCTTGGGGTCCACACTAATTCCATTGGCCGAGATCACATGACCTAGGAAGACTACCTCCTTAATCCAAAACTCGCACTTACTCAACTTGGCATACAACTGATTTTCAAGCAAATTTGAAGCACTAGCCGCAAATGCTCATCATGCTCTTCTTCGGTCCTAGAGTACACTAAGGTATCATCTATGAACACTACCACAAACCTATCCAAAAACTCGTGGAACACTCGGTTCATCATATCCATAATTGCATCTGGAGGATTAGTCAAACCGAAGGCATTACCAAGAACTCATAGTGCCCATAACGTGTACGGAAAGTTGTCTTCGGTATGTCCACATCTTTCGCCTTCAACTGATAGTAACCGGATCTCAAACCAACCTTCGAAAACACTGAAGCACCTCTCAACTGATCAAGCAAATCATCTATCCATGGCAAGGGATACTTGTTCTTCACTGTTACCTTGTTCAAGTGTCTATAGTCTATACACATCCTCATGTTGTCGTCCTTTTTCTTCACAAACAAGACCGGAGCACCCCACAGAGAAATACTAGGCCTAATGAAACCTCTATCTGACAATTCCTGAAGCTGTGTCTTCAACTCTTTCGGTGCCATTCTATACGGAGCAATAGACACGGGTGCAGATTCGAATACATCTCAATAGCAAACTCAACTTCCCTATCTGGAGGCAAACCCGGCAACTCTTCTGGAAAAACACTCAAAAAATCACAAAATGTTCTGATGTCTTGTGGTCTAACTTCACTCATATCCGGATTCATCACATAAGCCAAATACGCCTGACAACCCGAACCTATCAATCTCTGAGCTTCTAAAGCAGAAACAACATTGGATAAGAACTTAATGTTCTCGCGCACCACTACAACTTCAAAATCATCCGTAAGCCTCAAGGAGACTCTCTTGGTCTCAAAGTCTACTATAGCTCTACGCTCTACGAGCCAATCCATGCTCAAAATCACATCAAAACTATAGAACGACAATTCTATCACGTCAACCGGAAACACATAGCCCTGAATCATCAAAGGACACCTCCTATACATCTTGCTAACTACCACGGTCTCACCGAAAGAACTAGTAACATTTACACCTACTTCTAACCACTCATACGGTAAACTTAGAGATCTTGCATGTTCACCCAAAATGTACGAATGTGTCAAACCCGAATCTATCAAAGAAAGCAAAGTCAAAGACTGTAACGAGAAATTATCTGCGATGACATCCGTGTCATTCCTAGCCTCTCGCTGTGCATACACCCTAGTCGGTCCTCCACCCTCGGGCTGAACTGCCACCACATGAGCTAAGTTCCTCTGAACATCGTTCCTCGTTTGAAAATTACCTCGATCGCGCCCACAGCCTCTTTGATACTCAAACCCCCTAGCTGGAGCCGGTCCGCCCCCAGCCGGGTGTGGACAATTACGCCTAAAATGATCTCGGGAACCACAGTTCCAACATACTCCAAAGGTACCCATACACTCGCCCGGATGGCGTCTCCCGCACCTAGTGCACTCATGAGTGTGAACAACAGCTCCTTAGCCCTGATGGCCCCGTTCATGATTACCGCCCCTATGTCTCGAATCGGGCTGATACCTTCTATCTCTGTGTCTCTTAACATGATATATATCCCAATCTGCGTGTCTCTTTCCGGAATCAGACCCACTAGCACGAGTACTCGAGCCCAAGTTCTACTCAATATCCTTGGCCCTAGAGACCAAAACATCAAACTCGGTGTAATCAGAAGCGAGCATATACGTCTTCACATCCCTAGTCAAACCATATCGGAAACGCTCAGACCGTTCCCTCTCACTAGGAACCAACTTAGGAGCATACTGGCTCAACCTCACAAACTGAACCTCGTACTCTGACACCGTCTTACTTCCCTGAACCAAGGCTATAAATTCTCTCTTCTTCTCATCCTGATATCGGACTCCAAGGTATTTCTTTCTAAAAGCTGTTCGGAAGAATTTCTAAGTGACATCCGCTTCTGCTATACCCGAAGTAACGGTAGTCCACCAAGCATACACATCTCCCTGAAGCAAGGAGACAACACAACCCAACTTACGAGTGTCTGAGCACTCCATCTGGCCTAAGATGCATGTAGTGCTCTCGAGCCAAGCCTCTGAACCCTCGGGAGTCAAACCACAGAACTCAACTCCACCCAAACTACGAAGTCTCTCAAGGGGTAATCCAGTCCCCGCACCCTGAGGTGGTGCTGCAGCATTCATACCGGCCAAAGCTGTCTGAAAAGCCCCGGCTATAGTCTGAATCAAAAGAGTCATGTCCGCACCTGCCGGACCCTAACCCTCCTGAGCTCCATTACCCCCAACATTTGCACCGACCTGAGGTCTATTACCATCACCTCCAGCATTCGCACCGGTCTGAGGTAGATTACCTTCGCCACCCACCCCATTACCATCGGGAACAGGAGGCACATCCCTGGGTGCCTGGTCACCCGTTCTAGGCCGTCCTCTCGGTCTCACAATAACGAGATAAAATCAAAACAATAAACACATCACACACAAGAAAACATTGGGTTAGCAAGGGCAAGGATCCAAGTTCTCAAGCTCTTTAAACCAAAACCATTTCCAATAACAACACCTAGCAATGGGAACACTCGACTAAACCTCAACCAACAACAAGAACAATAAAACATGCTTTCATACACCGTGCAATGGCAGACAAAACAAACAAACCAACTTACCTGACTTACCTTCTCTGGAGACCTCGTAACCAAGACTCTGATACCACCAAATGTAACCCTCTTGTCCTGTCCTAGCCAACAGACCGAAGCGAACGGGTTACACGGGGAAAACCGAAGCGAAACCCGCTAAGGCCTCACTCCGATTAGTAACCCTATTTTTTCATTTATTTATCTTTTCTAAAGGCTATGTTTAAACCTATGTGAGATGGCAAACTACGGAAGAACAAACACGGATACGAACCAAGCAGAGGGCACACGATAATTTAAACTTACCAAGTAGTTCATTAGTCAAGTTTCATGCACACAAGGCAAAACCATAAAAAGGACACATCTAAACTCAACTAGGAAGCATACGAGCATTAGAGACTAAAACGAAACATTTGGAAACCCTCGAAGATGCCTTTTAACAGTTTTAACTACATGCATTTCGAAATAGGCCTGCCTGTTCTGAAACGCGGGCTCCATTTAGAAAGCAACATCAAGCCGTTCCAGAACGGTCCCACCTTGTTCCGGAACGAGAGCCTCCAGTGGCCAAACATACCGGAACGGCCCTACATGGTTGAGAAACAGGAACCTCCAGTGGCAAATCGTACCGGAACGTTCTGAAACGCCTGAACACAGTTTGGCCCGAAAATGCATTTCGGCATCTCCAAACGTCCCCAAACTTGCCCCGAAACACCACAAACCACATAGAAATTTATTATACAAACAATCTAGAGGCTAACACCATAAACACGACTCCAAACATGCATACACGCAACAAAATGGGTCTCTACCCAAAAATCATAAGAACACTTAGCTTTCAAAAACATCAACAATTCAAAATGCAAGGTAATCTACCAAAAGTCATAACAAACTTCAACATATCATGGCACCAACATTTAAAACATGCTAGCAACTTAAACAAAGCCAAAATATAGGAGTTTGAACACCAACTCCCTAACATAAAAGTCTAGTAATCCCATTGTCTAAGCGTTATTACAACCACAAAACCATACTTGAGCTTAGCAAGAACTCCAAGAACTCCTCCCTTTCCCACTTGCCTCCCGGAACCTCTAACGATCTACATTGTTGGATAAAGAGAGCGTAAGCTTAAAGGCTTAGTGAGTGGAGCTCTAAAACACCGCAACAATGCAGTTTAAAACATACATCTCACTATTAAAAGTAAAACCATTTAAAAGAGGGATGTAACAACGCAAGCATAGACGAAACATGGTTTGCACATGCACAACCATTCCCGGTGGGACTACACATCACCATACACAACAACTAGCATTTTTCCGATGGGACTTCACATCACCGTACTCATCTATTAGTCACTACCGGGTGGACTACACATCACCGTAAACAATGACTACCATCACGTGAGGCTTGACATCCACTACGACAACACAACAACATTAAAACGAGAATAAAAGCATTCCGAAATCAACATCACAACACGCATAAACACGTACATCAACAATCAACCAAGCAAGGCAAGTATAGGCAAACTTACACTTGGGTTTAGGTTAGCCCTCAAGGCTCCACCCAAACCCCCAAGAAACCACTTTAAATCATTTTAAACTTCAAAACATTTCCACTCACCGATTGAGCCCAAACGAAAGCCGAAACACCGATCTCAAGCCTTCGTAACACCCGGTATCGCGTCCAAAGGACCCAAACTCGTTCCCCCTATTTCTAAAAAACCATAAACAAAGTATTACTCCCCTACTCTTCCATAAATTCACTGTCAAACATCAGTTCAAAAATCCACAACATTATCTCAATGATTCAAAGCCGAAATCCATCAAAATATCATCAAATTCGTTCTTAAGCAAAGCCCAGCAATAACCCATCAAACTAAACATCCAAAACACACCAAAATCATCTAAAAACACTCATCCTAGATCGGTATACCTCCAGCCCTCGTTTTACCACAAAACTAAGCAAAAATCACCACTTTTTCACATTCAAAACTTACCCGCTGCACCTAGTTTCGGGTTTTATGGGTTTAAGCTACTTGTTAAAATTATTTAGCAACAAAAAATAGTTCAAAAACATCCCAAAAAGCACCCATTAAAACTCCATACGAAAATTTCACAAACCCCTCTCTTTTCCATCAAGACTTTGGAACCTAAAGTGAAAAATTAATACTTTGCTAGGTTTTCAAAAAGATAAGATTCAATACATAAAAGCCAAGGTAAAAGTGATGATTACCTTTGAAAATCTTCGATGGAAAAACCTTTGAGCCAAGGAAGAGGTGGTGGAGAGCTTTTAGGAGAAAGTTTAGCTTTTAGGTTTTTTTTTTGTTGAAATGAAGATGACTCTTAAATCTCAAAATCTCCTTTTTCAAATTTCATTAATGGCGTTATTGTAATTAATGTCACTTTTTATAAAATCAGCATTTTAATCTAAAATTTAACCCGAAACTAGTCCTAGATCAAAACCGATAACTCCCGGGCCCTAAACCAGGGCGTTACATGTCACGAAAGAAAACAATAGTAGAAAAATGCGCCATATTTTTTTATTTGTATTTTCGCAACAGAATGTAATTGTTTGAGTTGTGTAAAAAGTTTTGTGACTCGTGCATAATTTATAGGGTAAGAAATTCCGGTTTTACATGATGCGGTTTATGTAACCCCCTAAACCCGACCTAGAAGAAATAGGCCGAATCTAGAAAGTCATGTTTAAAACTTGTCCCTCAAGAAACCTCATTAGGTTTAAAAATTTAACATTCATATTATTTATTAAAAATCAAATTAAACACAAAATATTCCAATCATGTAAAATGTAGCCGTATCATAATATTCATAAAAGTTAATGAAATATTCGAAAATAATATCATATGCAAGCTAAAAATAGTAAATCCCCAAATAAAAGCGTCTGAGTCCGAAATTACATATAAATGCCAATATAAGACAAACTTCATAAATTTGAAATAGTCCACACTGATAAAATGTAATAAGTCTGAATACGAGGTCATCCAAGTACCGTAGCCTAAGTCTGAGTATTTGAAATAGAAACTAAGGGGGATTCAGCTATAAAGCTCATTGTGTCTCTAAGTGCCTAAGCAAACAATCATAAGAATGATCCAACAACATGCTCAAACTCATACAGACATTCCGATACACAATATATAGAAAATGATACAATGTAGTGCACCCCAACTACATCACTGTCCGAAGAGTAAGGTTCCTTTGAACCACTCTCTACATCATCACCAAGTCCGAAGTGGAATTCAGCCCGAAGGGTGAAACTATTGATCTTCCCCGTACATTTCCGAACCCATATGATATGACATGATGATCCAATTTCTATATCCGATTGCATACTTGTTTATTTCTGAATAAGCATGTAATAATATTCCGATATTAATTCATTATTCCGATTCTGATGTATGATGCATGGCATGTCATCATACAAGCATGTCACAAATAATAAGTCAGATAGATCATGGCATATATCACAAGTCATAGCCATCACATCAAAAATCATAACATGTAACGATCACATACAAACACAAGGAATAGAATATGTAGCACCAGAAGAGAACACACATCAGACAACTAAAAGATCAATGTTGGTGATGACGTCTTCCACGTTCAGATCTAGTAACGGGCTGAATAGAATCGACACCAACAAGGGTAATACTAAATCAGATTTAACTATTATGCCACAAATCTAATGTACATAAGCTAAACAATTACACAATACGCGCGGAACTCGCAGGCTGAGCTGCAAGAGGTCGACGAGGTGGAGGAGGAGGTAAGATCTTAGTGTCCGAATCAACGTCGCTTGAACACAAGAATAACAAGAATCAGATTCTAATATACACAATTATCAAAATACCAAATAAAATTAAATGTAAACAGCTAAACGGTCTTTTGGGTTCGAATTTGAGAAAACAGACAACAGATTTGGAATCCAGACATCGAAAAACATAAAGTTAACTTTAACCGAAAAAGTTAACAGTCAACGCTAACGTCATTGCTAACGTCAACGTAGACGTCATTCGATTTGGTTCGATAGATCTGATCGGTCTAATGGGTTCAGTTCGGTTCAGTTCTCTGGCTGGCTCGGTTCTTGCACACTAAACCGGTTCAGTTCTAGCTCACCGACTTGGGCTTGGCTCACTCCTCTCTCACACTCAGCCCACCCCACTGATTTGGGTTTAACCCAAACCCACACACACAACCCACTCTCACCATCCTCTTAGCTAAAACCAACATTAGGGTTTGGTAAACCTTGACAGCGCGGCTCGCCAGCAGCCACGCTCTGGCGACCAAAATTGGCCTATTTTGACCGATCTAAAACAAACTTGAAGCAATACACACACAACCACATCAAAATACCCATTTTCGAAGCTTACCTAACTCACAAAGACAAACGGCGACGGCGAATGAAGTTTTTGAATAGTTTTTGAACCGTTTCTAAGAAAACGGACGGTCGGTGAGGAAGATAGAAGGGTGGGTCTTGATCGGAACTGAAAGGGAAAGTGAATGGCGGTCACGAATTGACAAACAACCAACGTTAAGAGCCTCGTCGGAGCACGATCGGAAAACGGGGTGAGGGTGTTTATCGACGGAAAACGAGAGAGAGATAGGAGAAGAGATAATACGGCTGAAGAAGAAGTGGGGGAAAGAAAGCCCTAGGGCTAAATAGTATAAATTTATACCCTAACTATTTGGTAAATTAAGCAATAAGGGTCTAATTTTTTACTCACTTTACAAAAAGGCCACCGAAGTCTGATTCTTTCCAATTTAGCCCCTAAATTAACTTAGGTTTCCAAAACAAAATTCCCAAATTACTAGGGTTCCGAATTAGGGATTAAATCAATTTAGGGTTTTTAATTTGGGGGAATTTTAGGGTGTTACAACTCTCCCTCCGATAAAAAAAAATTCGGCCTCAAAATTTACCTTGATAAAAAAGATGCGGATACTGAGCTCTGACGATGGACTTGGGCTCCCATGTAGCCTCATCATGACTACGACCACGCCACAAGACTTTGACCATGAATAATATGAGACGGATCAGCATGATAACGTCTCAACACAAAGCCATCGAAGACATCATAAATACGCTGAAGCTCTGGTGGTAACTCAAGTTGATAGGCTACTGGCCCAACTCGACGAATAATCTGATAAGGGCCAATGAAATGCGGGCTCAGCTTGCCTTTCCGACCAAAACGAAGTACCTTCCTCCACGGAGATACTTTCAAGAAAACCTCATCTCCCACATCATACTCAATATCCCGACGTCTCAAATCAGCATAAGACTTCTGTCCATCAAAATCATCCTTAAGCCGATCCTGAATCAATTTGACAGTCTACTCAACCTCAAGAACAATATCGGGTCCCAACAATCTGTACTCATTAAGCTCAGTCCAGCCAATAGGTGTACAACACTTACGCCCATATAGAGCCTCATACGGTGCCATCTTGATACTGGCTTGATAGCTATTATTGTAGGAAAACTCTGCAAGCGGTAAGAAATCCTCCCAACTGCCTCTGTAATCAAGAACACAACCCCTCAACATATCCTCAAGAATCTGAATCATGTGCTCGGACTGACCATCAGTATGCGGATGATAAGATGTACTAAAGTTCAATCGAGTACCTAGAGCGGTATGAAGAGAATCCCAAAATTTTGTTGTAAACCTTGGATCTCTATAAGAAATAATAGACAACGGTACCCCATGAATTCTAACAATTTTTGAAAAGTAGAGCTGAGCCAACTTGCTCAAAGAATAGTCAACTCGGACATGAATGAAGTACGCGGACTTAGTCAGACGATCAACAATAACCCAGATGGAATCCTTCTTTGATGGAGTCAAAGGAAGTCCACTAACAAAATCCATAGTCACACGCTCCCACTTCTACTGAGAAATCTCAATATGCTAAAGCAACCCAAATGGACGCTGATGCTCTACCTTGACTTTCTGACAAGTCAAACACTTCTATACAAATCCAACGACATCACGCTTGAGACCTTTCCACCAGTACCTCTCACGAAGATTCTTATACATCTTGTCCCCACCAGGATGCATAAAATAAGAAATGCCATGGGCCTCACAAAGAATAACCTATTTCAACCCAGAATTTCTTGGAATGCAATACCGACCTCGAAAACATCAAACATCATCCTGATCAATAGAAAAATCCTGAGATGTACCATCTTCAACCTCTCTCATACGGTGCATCAAAAACGGATCACTAGGTTGTTCAGATCGAATATCAAAAATCGGAGTAGGAATAACCCGAAGTTCTGCCAAAAGACTGCCATCATCATACAAACTCAGCTGGCCAAACAAAGCTCTCAAATCTGAAATGGCATTACGACTCAAGGCGTCGGCAACAACATTAGCCTTGCCTGGATGATACTCAATCTTGTAGTCATAATCCTTGAGAAGTTCTAACCAACGACGATGTCTCAGATTAAGCTCCTTCTAGGTGAGGAGATTAATTTTGTGCTAAGGGCAGTTTTACTAGTTAGGTTGCATTGCTTGAGGACAAGCAATAGTTTGAGTTTGGGGGTGTGTAGAGTGTCCATAATTTCTATATTTCGTACACATTCCTGCCCTTATTATTGCTATTCTTAAGCTCATTTAGGCATATTTAGATGCATTGCATGCATTATAGCAGTATCGTCTCTTACATCATGCTTTTATTGAATATTTCATATTTGGTTGAGAAAAGTTACTGTTTTAGTTTAGTTTATATTTTCAGGTGCTATAGCTAGGAGAAGAGAGGAAAGGACAGGACAGGACAAGAAAGCTGGAACCAAAGGAGCTGTACTGAAGCAGCTCAAGATGCCACCAAGGACGCTGCCGAAGCAGCATTATCGCCAAGCGCCGCCCAGGCAAGAGTTACACCGACTTAGCCAAGTAGGGTCGCGATTTCAATAGGGCAATTTCCTAAGCCCAATGAGCCCAGTCTTGCAATTTCCTGAAGCCTGTAGCGGCCGGTAGAGCTGATTGAAGATCGATAAGTAGGATTACTTATCCTTACTTGCGGAAGAAGGCAACGTCCAAAGAGTCTGTATTTAAAGTATAAAGGAGTCTGTATTTAATGCAATTTACTTTTAGAACTCCTACTTCAATGAGGACTCAACTTAGGTCATGAGCCCTATATATACCCAATGTATGTAAGGGTATAGGGGCATGTCGTGAGGGAATCAACGGCATCTGCCGAAGAGAGTGTAGATGGGGGGATAGCTAGATAAGTTGGAGTGTTGGGGGTCGCAGCCCAACTCTCCTAGGGTTTAGGCGCGTGTATGTAAAGTAATTTGTGAGAAAAAGTTGTATAGTTTTGATTTGTTTTCAATAAAGTTCTGAGTTTGCTTAATCTATGCTCCTTGTTCGTTCAATTAGTCTACACCAGTCAGTTGAAGAGAAAATCCATTTGCCGGGCACGAAAGTGCAAGACTCACGAAAGGGTTAAGCACGGTCACAACTCACAAAGGCGTGACTAACTTGGTTCCACACTAGTCCACAAGTTAAACAATCTCGAGCATCCTAACCTAGAAATAGGAGGGATCACTGTCGACTATCCTGCCAAACTTGGAATGTCTGCAAGACTTGCCGCCATGACTTCTTTCTGTTCCACCTGCCGAGACAGTACACACCCCTTCAGTAGAAGTGACCTGCTGCGGCCGCATGACAGGGTCGTAGTTTGCCACCTGCCGTACCCGTCGAGGCAAAAATTTGTGGCAGCGCAAAACATACTCAAGCTTTACAATGCAATCCACAAGCTACTAAGATGCACTTGTCTTACCCAACTTATCGCCCAATATCTCCCTATCATTCCTCTCATTACTATCTTTATCTTTACTTGTGTTTTTATATTTCCACATCATGAGATTTAATGGCGCATTTACTAAACCTTTGTGCAGGAAACCATTCATAGGAGCTATTCCAATCCCTGTGGGAGACGATATCTTTTATACTATAACTTGACAGAGTGTGCACTTGCGCTCATTCATAGAGAACACCCTAACGCTCTACAAGTTTTTGGCACCATTGTCAGGGATTGGCAACAGCAACTACGTTTGAATTTATGCACTTCCATTTAGTTTTTGCACATTAAATCTCTTTTTATTTATTGTTCAAAAAAAGAAGCCTCTTTGTTTTCTTGGTGTATGTCCCGCCAGGACAGCAAGGTTGGAAGCAACATCCACCTGAGGAGGGGAAGGACATGCCCAGACAAATAGCCAAACACAAAAACCCTCAGGAAGTGGTTATGCTTGGGAAAAGCGCAACCCAACTAACCTAATTATTATTTTTATTTTAATTTCAATTTTTAATTTATTTTTCAACATTAGGATTAGATTTAATTTTTACTCGATTTTTGTATTTATTTTATTTTAGGTTTGGTATGAAGGAAAGACCAAGAAAGATGAAAGAATAAAGGAGAGGCCCAACTAGCGGCCAAGGCAGCCCAAGGCAGACGAGCATAACGGCTAGTGGCTTCATAACGGCTAGCCACAACGGCTAGTTTGCCGCGACGAGCGGAACATATATCTGTGTAACGACTAGAACCCCGTTATTCACGCTGCAATAATTGTCGCCCGTTGACAGCGTTCCCGCCAAGGCAGTGGAGAGAAACGGCTATATAAGGCCAACTATTCTACCACCCCGTTCTTCACTTTGCTCTCTCTTTTCTCTGAATTCTTTCTATAGTCTTTGCTTCCAAGATTTCTTTGCTTTATTTTTCTTTCACGTTCTTTACTTTCTTTAGGAAAACAACCGTTCCAAAAACTATGGCCTCATCACAGAAACCCGCCGCCACCTCCAAAACTTCATACAAAAGGTTCTTGAAACCTGCTGTCGAGGAGACCTACAACCAGTTTTACAGAGAAAGGCAACTATGCGAAGAGATGGGCTTCCAATACACCTAGTCTGATGGTGATTTTGGGTTGGAACCTTCCCTGTTCAAGAGGATCCATAATATGGGCTGGAACCGATTCGCACAGCAGCCAGAAGGGATCAACAGCAACCATGTGCGAGAGTTTTATACCCACCGGCCAAACCCATAGAGTCCTTTCGTCTACGTCCGGGGAGAATATGTTAAGCTGACTGTCGACATGATTAACAGCTTTTACAGCATAGAAGTCAGCGGCGACCCGCACGGAGAATGGGAATCATATCTTACAGTGGCTGACTACAACAAGATCAAGAAGGAACTCTTTAAGCCAAACACCAAATGGCTAACAGGCAAAAATAATGGGTCAATCAACCGCAGAGACTTGCTGCCAGAGGCAGCCCTTTGGTGTTACTTTGTCCAGCGCTGCCTAATGCCAACCTCGCACGGATCGACAGTAAACAGGCCGCGGCTCGCCCTTATTTGCCGTATTATGAAGGGGCGGCAGATCAACATTGGCGAAGTAATAATAAAGAAGATCTACGCCCATGCAGAAAAGCCAACCGTCAAAGGTCCACTCTTCTTTCATGCACTCATCACTGGTCTGTGTGCCAATTTTGGCGTGCCGCCGCACCCAAAAGATAAAATTCTTCCTGCCAAGGAAGGATGGACAAGAAGGGTACGCCAACAAATGATGCATAGTGCGGAGCCTGACACACCTTCCACCCAGCCATCGTCCCAAGCTGCCGCCACCCCAGCCGCAGCAGGCAGTACTGATGCTGCCCTCACGTCTGCCACAATCCCCTTACTGTGAAGCCTAGTGGAAAGCTGCCAGAGTATCGAGCACAAGCGGGTGATCTTCACCAAATACATAACAGACGTACAAGAGGACTTTGTGGCGTACCTGCTGGACAAATACCAGGATGCCGGCCCACAGTTTCCCGCCTTTCCAACGGAGCTAGCAGCATCCAAACCAGTCCACATCACTCCAAGACCCGCTGCTGCTCCTGCCGCCGACGGCAGCGAGGGGCCGCACCGCCGCCCCAAGAGAAGAACCTCCCCAAACCCCATCCAGCCATATGACCTCACCTCCTCCTCAGAATCAGAGAAGGAAGAGGAGACAATTGCTACCTCCCCAATAGCCAAAATGACCGCTGCCAAGGATACCAGCTACTCAAACATGGAGATTTCCGACTCCCTTGACGACGAGCCGGTAGAGGCAGCCAAAAAAAGAAAGCGGCCAGCAGCAAATCCTCAGGGTGGAGAAGCTGAACGACAAACCAAGAAAACCTCCCCCAGCCGCCGCGTAGCTCGAAGAAGAGCCCAACAGAAAAACCATTCGCTACGCGCCGCCTTGTCTTGTCTGCCTCCTCAGAATCTTCCTCTGACGCGGCAACAACATAGGGGAACTCCCCCAGTTTATAGCACCATTTTTTTCCTTTTCATTTTCTTTTTAATTTTTATGTTTTATTTTTCTTTTTTTACTTTATCTTTTTAATTTCTTTTTTTTATGTTTTGTTTTTAATTTTTGTCTTGCAGAGACATTGAGGACAATGCCAACCTTGAGTTTGGGGGGAATTAGTCCTCTTTGTTTTAGGTTCATAACATTTAGATGCATATGTAAATTCTTCCCCTGGCACTTAATGAAATATAATCTTTAGTTCAAAACTTGTGCCTATGATAGCTTAGCCGATTACTTATATTCGCACCATTCTAAAAAAAATTAATCTAACTTTGGGAAGAAGCATGAAAAATACTTAGAAAATTTTCCTTTTTGCCAATTATCTTTACACTTGTCTGTTAAATGCTGAATTTTTGCTTAAGTTCTAAGTCTAACACTGCCTGCCTTACTTAATAAAATTTTCTCGATTGAATACAGGTTTGCCGCCACGACAGCACAACAATGCTAACCCTAGAGGTGCCCAAAACAGGTTCTAGGCAGAAAGATTAAATACCCTAGAGGTGCCCGAAACAGGCTCTAGGAAGAATCATGAGCAAGGACACTTCGCTGCTATCAAAGTCCATGAAACTAAACCAAGTGACGTACAAATTAGCAAGAGTGAATGAAAGTCTTCACGAGATGACTCTATTCAAAGGGTTTAGAGTGTCGTAGAGTGCACCTACCTTAGCTTCAAACCCAGAGAATAGTTGTGATGAGCTGAATCTCTTAAAGCCCTGATCAGAAAAAGAAAAAAAAAGTGCCCAACTGTGCTGTCAAGGAAGCGACTCGTATCCTCTTAAGTGATTAAATTATTTTGGGCATACATTGTTAACATGGTAATTTCAACATGTTTAGCATGAACACAGGCCTGCACACACTACACTGGCATTAAGAAAAATTAATCTAAGTTATTTCATGTCATTCACTGTCACTAACATTATATAGGTGCCACAACCTTGAGGCAAGAAATCAAGTTAAAGGCTAACGTTCTATTAATTTTGTTCTAAGGAAAGTTTTACTAGTTAGGTTGCATTGCTTGAGGACAAGCAATAGTTCGAGTTTGGGGGTGTGTAGAGTGTCCTTAAGTTCTATATTTCGTACACATCTCTGCCTTTATTATTGCTATTCTTAAGCCCATTTAGGCATATTTAGATGCATTGCATGCATTATAGCAGTATCGTCTCTTACACCATGCTTTTATTGAATATTTCATATTTGGTTGAGAAAAGTTACTGTTTTAGTTTAGTTTATATTTTCAGGTGCTATAGCTAGGAGAGGAGAGGAAAGGGAAGGACATGACAGGACAAGAAAGCTAGAACCAAAGGAGCTGTACTGAAGCAGCTCAAGATGTCTCCAAGGACGCTGCCAAAGCAGCATTGTCGCCAAGCGCTGCCCGGGCAGGAGTTACACTGACTTAGCCAAGATGGGTCGCGATTTCAAGAGGGCAATTTCCTAAGCCCAATGAGCCCACTCTTGCAATTTCCTGAAGCATGTAGCGGCCGGTAGAGCTGATTGAAGATCGATAAGTAGGAGTACTTATCCTTACTTGGGGAAGAAGGCAACGTCCAAAGACTCTGTATTTAAAGTATAAAGGAGTCTGTATTTAATGCAATTTACTTTTAGAACTCCTACTTCAATGAGGACTCAACTTAGGTCATGAGCCCTATATATACCCAATGTATGTAAGGGTATAGGGGCATGTCGTGAGGGAATCAACGACATCTGCCGAAGAGAGTGTAGATGTGGGGATAGCTAGATAAGTTGGAGTGTTGAGTGTCGCGGCCCAACTCTCCTAGGGTTTAGGCGCGTGTATGTAATGTAATTTGTGGGAAACGGTTGTATAGTTTTGAGTTGTTTTCAATAAAGTTATGAGTTTGCTTAATCTATGCTCCTTGTTCATTCAATTAGTCTACATTAGTCAGTTGAAAAGAAAATCCATTTGTCGGGCACGAAAGTGCAAGACTCACGAAAGGGTTAAGCACAGTCACAACTCACAAAGGCGTGACTAACTTGGTTCCACACTAGTCCACAAGTTTCAGCGACTAAAAGGGATTACCAACCGAGTTGTCTAATTTGGTTCCACACTAGTCCACAAGTTAAACAATCTCGAGCATCCTAACCTAGAAATAGGAGGGATCACTATTGACTATCCTGTCGAACTTGGAATGTCTGCAAGACTTGCCGCCAGGACTTCTTTCCGTTCCACCTGCCGAGACAGTACACACCCCTGTAGTGGCAGTGACCTGCTGCGGCCGCGTGACAAGGTCGTAGTTTGTCGCTCGCCGTACTCGCCGAGGCAGCAATTCGTGGTAGCGCAAAACATACTCAAGCTTTACAATGCAGTCCACAAGCTACTAAGCTGCACTTGTCTTACCCAGCTTATCGCCCAATCCCTCCCTATCATTCCTTTCATTAATATCTTTATCTTTACTTTTGTTTTTATATTTCCACATCGTGAGATTTAATGGCGCATTTACTAAACTTTTGTGCAGGAAACCATTCATAGGAGCTATTCCAATCCCTATGGGAGACGATATCTTTTATACTATAACTTGACAGAGTGTGCACTTGCGCTCATTAATTGAGAACACCCTAACACTCTACAACAAACAACCTTTGAAGCTTCTTCAACCAGTACTCTGCATCAGCCGAATTCGTACCCGTCTTCCCGTCTAACATAGTCATCCCGGCAGCTAAAAACTCGGTAGATATGGGTCTCCTGACACCCTCAGACTGATGAAAATATCGTAATAACTCTCTATGCACTGTAACAAAATCCATGCCCACGGTCTCATTATCCCCTGAATCATGTAGATCACTACTCTGAGCATGCTGGACATGTGGATCCCCACTGCCATTCTGATGAGCTCTAGTTTTCTGAGCTCATGTTTGATCTACATGTTGTTCCTTCACATTAGCATCATGAATATCATCTTGATTCTGTATCGAACCCTCAGGAGCCGAAACATCACTCTCTACAACCACGGTATGACCTCGACCTCGACTGGCCGCTAATCTAGAACTTTTATGAGGTGGCATAGCAGTATATCTACAAAAGGAAAGAATGCTAAGATTAGAGTCGGTACTTGGAGTCCCTACTTATATATATATATATATATATATATATATATATATATATATATATATATATATATATTATTCACTAAAGATAACCAATTTTCTAAAATTCTTGTTTTACCCGAAAACATTTAATAATGCATGCAAAATTCATTTTCGGTTTAAAATTGATTTGAGCCACCCAGTATGAGGTTTGAACCTAGCTATGATACCACTAAATGTAACCCTCTAAACCCGACCTAGAAGAAATAGGTTGAATCTAGGAAGTCATGTTTAAAACTTGTCCCTCAAGAAATCTCAGAAGGTTTAAAACTTGTCCCTCAAGAAACCTCATTATATTAACGAAAAGTACTACAAGATTGTTAATTGACTTAAGTACACAAACATTAAATTACTAAGCCTACTTAAAATCTACGAAAACGAATCATTTTTACTGCCCTCATAGTCGGTACTTATGTCAGACGTTAAGTTTAGTTCCTCAATTATTTGTTCCTTCTCTGCCATCTCCTATAATTTCGTGTAGATATCGTGTCCTTGTCTTCAAGCTTAAGTATTGTTGATGAACTGGAGCCGTCATCAAAGTTTACAGTAAGCTCGATGTTCGTACCCCCGGCATGTTTGTATGCCCAAAACTTCTTGCGCATATCTTTCTGATTGAATAGTGTTAGAATGTAGTGTTATTCTTGGCCGGGCTTATTCACTAGAACTTTGACTTGCAAGGCTGAAATTTTGGAGCTTGTACACTCCCTAACCCGTGTTGAAATCAACTCAAACAATTCATCTCTTGTGATTATGTCACTGAAAGAAGTGTAGAAGTAGGTTCCACGAAAGAAAACAGTAGCAGAAAAATGCGCCATATTTTTTATTTGTGGTTTCGCTGCGGAATGTAATTGTTTGAGTGGTGTAAAAAATTTTGTGACTCGTGCAGAATTTAAAGGGTAAGAAAATCGGGTTTTACAGGATGCGGTTTATGTAACCCCCTAAACCCGGTCTAGAAGAAATAGGCCGAATATAGGAAGTCATGTTTAAAACTTGTCCCTCAAGAAACCTCATTAGGTTTAAAAATTTAACATTCATATTATTTATTAAAAATCAAATTAAACACAAATATTCCAATCATGTAAAACGTAGTCGTATCATAATATTCATAAAAGTTAATGAAATATTCGAATATAATATCATATGTAAGCTAAAAATAATAAATCCCCAAATAAAAGCGTTTGAGTCTGAAAATACATATAAATGCAAATATAAGACAAAGTTCATAAATTTGAAATAGTCCATACTGATAAAATGTAATAAGTCTGAATACGAGGTCCTCCAAGTACCGTAGCCTAAGTCTGAGTATCTGAAATAGAAACTAAGGGGGAGTCAGCTCAGTGTGTCTCCAAGTGCCTAAGCAAACAATCACAAGAATGATCCAACAACATGCTCAAACTCATACAGACATTCCGTTACACAATATATAGAACATGATACAATGTAGTGCACCCCAACTACATCATCGTCCGAAGAGTAAGGTTCCCCTGAACCACTCTTTACATCATCACCAAGTCCGAAGTGGAATTCAGCCCGAAGGGTGAAATCACTGATCTTCCATGTACATTTCCCAACCCATATGATATAACATTATGATCTGTTTTCTATATCCAATTGTATACTTGTTTATTTCCGAATATGCATGTATAATATTCCAATATTAATTCATTATTTCGATTCTGATGTATGATGTATGGCATGTCATCATACATGCATGTCACAAATAATAAGTCAAATAGATCATGGCTTATATCACAAGTCATAGTCATCACATCAAAAATCATAACACATAATGATCACATACAAAATAAGGCACATAATATGTAGCACCAGAAGAGAACACACCTCAGACAACTAAAAGATCAACGTCGGTGATGACGTCTCCCACGTTCAGGTCTAGTAACGGGCTGAATAGAATTGACACTTACAAGGGTAACACTAAATCAGATTTCACTACTATGCCACAAATCTAATGTACATAAGCTAAAAAATTACACAATACGCGCGGAACTCGCAGGCTGAGCTGCAAGAGGTCGACGAGGTGGAGGAGGAGGTAAGATCTCAGTGTCCGAATCAATGTCGCTTGAACACAAGAATAACTAGAATCAGATTCTGATATACACAATTCTCAAAATACCAAATACAATTAAATGTAAACATCAAAACGGTCTTTCGGGTTCGAATATGAGAAATCAGACAATCGATTTGGAATCAAGAGGTTGAAAAACATAGGGTTGACTTTGACCGAAAAATTCAACTGGCAACGGTTAAGTCAACAATGACGTCAATGTTGATGTCAACACAGATGTCATTCGATTTGGTTCGATAGATCCAATTCGGTCTAATGGGTTCAGTTCGGTTCAGTTCTCTGATTGGCTCGATTTTTGCACACTAAACCGGTTCAGTTTGGGCTCACCAATTTGGGCTCAGCTCACTCCTCTCTCACACTCAGCCCACCCCACTGGTTTGGGTTTATCCCAACCCCACCCCACCCCCCCACACACAACCCTCTCCCATCATCCTCTTAGCCAAAACCAACATTAGGGTTTGGTAACCCTTGACGGCGTGGCTCGCCGGCGGCCACGCTCTGCCAACCAAAATTAGCCTATTTCGACCGATCTACAATAAACTCGAAGCACTACACACACAACAGCATCAAAATACCCATTACCAAAGCTTACCCTACTCGCAAAGACAAATGACGACGGAGAATGAAGTTTTCGAATGGTTTTTGAACCGTTTCTGAGCAAATGGGCGGTCGGTGAGAAAGATAGAAGCGTGGGTCTTGATCGGAATTGAAAGGGGAAGCGAATGAAGGTCACAGATCGATGAACGACCAACGTTAAGAGCCTCGTCAGACCACGATTGGAAAACGGGGTGAGGGTGTTTGTCGACGAAAAATGAGAGAGAGAGGGGGGAGAAAAGATAATGCGGCTGAAGCAGAAATGGGGGAAAGAAAGCCCTAGGGCTGAAAAGTATAAATTTATACCCTAACTATTGGATAAATTACGCAATAAGGGTCTAAGTTTTTACCCACTTTATAAAAAGGCCACTGAAGTCTGATTATTTCCAATTTAGTCCCTAAATTAACTTAGGTTTCCAAAACAAAATTGCCAAATTACTAGAATTCCAAATTGGGGATTAAATTAATTTAGGGTTTTTAATTTAGGGGAATTTTGGGGTGTTATATTTTAAGCCATTATTTAAAAAAAAATCGCGTTTTATAGGATGCGATTTCGCCTGTCATGTTAGAAATCGTGTTTTACAAGATGTAATTTTGCTTGCCACTGTGTACCCTAAACTCGCATTTTACATGCCTGTCTGTACATGTCAACTGAAATTTTTGTACTTTTTGGTGTAAAATAAATTCTAGTGTATATATATACTACCAAAAAGTCGCGTTCTATAAAATGTGACTCCTCTGAGGAAGAAAGCTGGCGAAACTCTCGTTCTATAAAACACGAGTTATGTGAGGAATCAGAAAGTTGTCTAAAATGGCGTTCTACAAAACGCGATTTCCCATGACTCTGTACGTATACTGCAAAGATGGAAAAATTTGCGTTCTATAAACGCAATTTCTCCTGACACATCAAGAATCTGCAAAGCTGGTGAAACTCGCGTTCTATAAAACATGACTTCTCTAAGAAAGAAAGCTGGCGAAACTCGCGTTCTATAAAACACGAGTTCCGTGAAGAATCAGAAAGCTATCTAAACTTGCATTCTACAGAACGCGATTTTCCCTGACACTGTACGTATACTGCAAAGCTGGTACAACTTGCGTTCTATAAAACATGACTTCTCTTGACACGTTAGAAATCTGCAAAGCTGGCACAACTCGTGTTTTATATGGCGCGAGTTACGCTTTGTCTCTGCTCACACGTCACGTCACCTCCCATTTTCTTAAATATGAGGATAAATTTTTTTACAACCAACAAACTTTATTCTGCCAAACCTTCAAAGCATTTCGTGTGCGAAGAAGAAACACTGCTTCGTTTTTTTTCAAAAATTCTAGAAAAAGTTGATGCTCTGGTTCACTATGATGGTGAGATGATCCCTGATACCGAAATCGATGTCATATTCTAGTCCCCCAACAATGTTACGCTACAGATTCCAATCAGAGTAACGTATGAAAGGTTGAAGTGAGTGCTAAAGAGGAAGATTCCACATACTTCTGGGCGAGAGTTACACTCAGTGAGGTATCGACTACCTTCGTCGATAGATCCGCTTTATTTCACAATATTTGATGCGAAATACGAAGAAGATGTGCAAATGATGATCACACCCATACGCGGTATTCAATGGGATGGCTTCTAGAGCTCTTTGTTATATTTTCTGAACAAAACGTCGGATTCCAAACCGTTGTTCCAAATTGGATCCAAGAAAATCTTGACTTCGACCCAAATGTTAATAGTCCAACATTAAGTTTGCGACAAGGCTTCAACTTACTAAGTACAAGCAATGACCAGGCTTCATCATCTTCTGGCTCGAGTCCAAGGTATTCTTTCGTAGCCAGGTTCGACATTGACCTGAATATGTCGTCAACCTAGCACTCAATGTACAATCCATACAATGAGGGTGTAGGGCCGTCATCATCTACTGGGTCGTCCCACCATGATGAGTTTAACCCATTAGATGACTTCTCTTCTGGACCTCACTCAACATATATCCACAGTGACACAAACGTAGATGATTTCTCATACGGATGACACTCAAATTATATCCCCAGTTAGACAAACGTAGATGATTTCTCATACGAACGACACTCAAATTATATCCCAGGTGTAGGTCGTCATCATCTATGGGATCGTCCTACCATGAAGAGTTTTACCAGTTTGACGACTTCTCTTTCGAACGTCACTCAACTTATATCCCCAGTGAGACAAACACAATTGATTTCTCATCGATGGGGAGATAGTCATGAACTGTTGATGTCGACTAAGATATTGGACATAGGCCTCGTGATCGGGTTTCGGTTGTAGAACCTAACAGGGTACATGTTACTGATGAATCAGAACTATACAGTTTTGAAGGGGATAATTCTGATGAGGAACCACTGAGGGAGCCCAGCCCAGATGGTGACGAGATGGGTTTATTTCCAGAAGAACCATCAAACCTTGACGAGCTTGTGAATGCCAATGATGATGCACCTGATGTTACGGAGGATATTGCGGAGGAAGAACATGTGGACGTTGTTGCCCCTAGAGGTGGCAAACGGGTCAATCGGTTTGGGTTCGGTTCGGGTCATTTCGGTTTCTGTTATTTCGGGTCTGATACTTTCGGTTCAGATTCGGTTTCAGTTCGGTTTTAGTTCGGGTCTATTATGTTTCGGGTCATTTCGGGTCGGTTGATTTTCGGTTTGGTTATTTTCGGTTCGGTTAATTTCGGTTCAGTTGATTTCGGTTCGGTTATTTTCGGTTCAATGAGAGATCAGTCGATTTTAATCAAATTTTTAGGTTGGTCAGATTTTTACACCCTATATATGACTTTATAAAGTCAATATATTTGACATTTTAGTGACTTGTGCGGCTGTTCATATTTTATCTTTCTTTATTTCTATTAATCGGGTCCATTCGGTTCGGGTCTATTCGGTTTGGGTCCATTCGGTTTGGGTCCATTCGGTTCAACTAAATTCGGTTCAGTTTCGGTTCGGTTTATTTCAGTTTTCGGATCAAATTTCGGGTTAATTTTCGGTTTTGGTTCGGGTCTGGGTTCGGGTAATTCGGTTCGGGTTTCGGGTCTCGGGTCAAGTTTGTCAGGTCTAGTTGCCCCGTGCAGTTTTACTAGAATTCACAGTGCCTTAGCGTATTACGATCCACCATCCCACTTCATAACAGTGGATATGGAAGGATTCTAAACTACAGAATTTTCAGAATACCCACAATTGGATTGGTTGAATGAACGTAATAATGGTGAACTGCATGTTGGGATGGTTTTTAAGACTAAAAAACTTGCAGAGGCTGCCATCAAGCATTACAACATACACAACTTAGATACGTCCACCGTGCGAAAAACTGAAGCGGACAAATATATTGTTGAATGCCCCCATAAGAATTCTGGATGTAAGTAGAGGGTATGTGCATCACGTTTGAAGAGGCTGAACAACCTCTAGCAGATAATGAGATATGAAGGATCCCATACATGCTCTGTGTGAAGCCTGAATCAAGACCATTCTAACTTGGATGTTCACGTACTCTCTGATCATATCATTCCACTTATGAAAGCAAATCCACGTGTATCTGTGTCGGTATGTATAGCATTGATCCATTCTAAATACAAGTACACTGTTAATTACGATAAGGCGTGGTATGCAAGATATTGTGTCATCCAACAATTGTATGGGCAGTGGGAGGAATCCTACAACGAGTTGCGAACGTGGCTCAACTGTATGTAGAAATAAAACCTATGAACTATTGTTGAACTTGAGATAGTGCCAAGATACGAAATGGATCGTGTCGTACCTTAGGAGCGTGAATTTTTCCGCTTATTTTGGAAATTTCCGCAATACGTTAAAGCATTCTGCCACTGCAAGTTGATGCTGCAGATCGATAGCACATTCTTGTACAGCAGATACACTCAGATCTTACTAGTGGCAGTTGCACAAGACGACAACAGAAAATACATTTCGGTAGCGTTCGCCATTGTTAAAAAGGAAGATATCCCTTCGTGGACGTTTTTTCTTACCAACTTGCAGACTTATGTCTTACGTCAGGTCCTACGAGAAAGACTAGACGGCATATGTATTATTTTAGATAGAGGCGCAGGGATCTTGGGATCAATCCAATGTTTGGGATAGTCTTGGGAACTGACACGCGTTGTTTTCGCGTCAAAATAATTCCTTATTATCAATTAATAAATAAATGAAGTTTAATGTAGTAAAAGAAAAGTAAGGGTCGATCCCACAGGGATTTAGGAAAGTTCCTGATTATGATTGTTGACCTATGAGCCTTGAAGTAGACTGAGTTTTTAGGTAGGGGTGGTTGATTAAAGAAAGGTAATAAATAAAAATTGTGTTGAAGTAGTTGAAGGTAAATAAATTTGATATCTAAAAACTAGCCGTAGGCTTTCGCTTTGACTCAATTTCTTTGGATCATTGGAGAAATATTTTCACTTTAGGATTTATGTCGGTTACTTGTCCACAAGGTTCAATCCTTGAGACTTCACTTTGTATACCGAATACCCAAGTTCTATCTTTGATATCGATATCCGAACTTGATCTTAATCAACAACAATGTTGAAGACCAAGGTCGTTTTAATCCCAATAAAAACTAACTCGAATGGTGTTATTTCAATAATAACGGTTTCGATCTCAAATTTTCCCTTAGTAATCAATTTACTAAGTGTGTTCCCAAGAAGACGAATGTGCTTCAATAGCCGATCCTTCCTCCCACATATTAACCGAAAATCATATTTCGATAAAAGTCAATATTTTGTTTCGAAAATCGTTTTGGTTTAAAGTTTAGCTTTTGAATATAGAGACAAGTAAAACCTGAAGTTATTTAAGCGCTTTTCATTCCTCACGTTGAAATCGAGTCATCGCTATCGCTTTTGGCTATGGAAAATTTAGCTTTGCATGATTATTGAATTAACCATGCTTAGCATAATTTCTAGAAAAAAATAAAGTGAAAAAATAAGAGAATAAAAACTGAAGGGCGAAGAGAATTTTATAAACTCAAGTAGAAATAAAGTGAAGAACAAAATGATGAGGTGTTCTGAGGCTTACCCCAATAGGGTATTTATAGTCCTCAAAAACCCTAAAAAAACCTAAGAGATAAAATTTTAAAAATACAAAAGATAATTCTCAAAATTTAAATCCTAAAGATAAAAGATAAAAGGATAATATCCAAAATAAATCCTAAAAAGAAAATACATAAGATAAATCCCCAAATTTAAAATTCAAATGCTTGTTTGATAAGCTATCATAATGAACTTGATAAGCTATCAAAATATTTAGATAAGATCTTTTGTCCGCTGCTGACATCATCACCCAACTTCGATGTTGCTGTCGTCATTCTCTCGTACTGCTGACGTCATCTTCTGACGTGTCGCGCTCAGTCAGCATTTATGCCCCAGTTCATGCCCACTAATCCAGCCATGAATCCAGAAAAACTGCGAAATCTAGCCTTTTTTAGTCAATTTTCCATCCACAAAGTCCTACACCAAAATCATATAATAAATCATAAACCAACACCACAATTCATCCATTTAAATGAAATTAGCACTAAAATATCGACCAAACTAGCCACTCGTCAGGAACCTCCCTATATTCATCACCAGTACTGTCTGCGGCACATTTCTGCAAATTACTACCGAAGGTATAAGAACAATGATGAGCGTATAATGGTTCTTCGCATGGGTACGCCTTTCGCTCTCAAAATTATAAATTAAATTGCCAATTATTATTAATTCTCGTTAATTATTCCGTATTTTTTAATAGGCAACACACATCGAGTTAAGGTGGTTGAAGAGCTGCTAGAAGAGTTAAAAGTTAGAAATAAATTTGGATATGACTATCTTTTTGATATCCCGAGGGAGAAATGGCTGCGATGTTATGATGGGGGTCGTCGATATGGTCACATGACGACGAACTTGGCCGAGGCAATCAATTCGTCTCTGAATTTAACACGTCATTTACCTATCACATCAGTTGTGAAGGCAACATATTACCGACTGGCTACCCTTTTTGCAACCCTCGGAAAACAAGAAATGAACTGGATGGCAGGTGGCCACAGGTTCCATCCAGATCTCCAACAAAAATTTTAGATATACCGTGCGCAAGCAAATGCGATGGGTGCCACATGCTTCTCTCGTCACCAACATAGGTTTATGGTTACTGAATTTTCACGACCACTTGAAGGAATTATGCACCACAACTACGTTGTTAATCTACAAGAGTGAACATGTGATTGCAGAGTCTTTCAGACATTCAAGTACATGTGTGCTCACGTCTTCGCTGCATGTGCATCTGTTCATCTCGACGCAATGACACTCGTTGATCATGTATACAAACTTGAAAACGTTTTCAAGGTATATCGATCCGAGTTTCCTCCGATCAGAAATGAATGTCATCCTGATGTGGTTGAAAATGAACCTAAGATTCGGCCAAATGAATCCTTGCAACGCAACAAAAAAAGGTCGCCCAAAGTCAAGTAGGATTCATTGTGCCGAGGATATGGTTCCTCGTGAACGGACCGACCAACCTAAGTTGTGTGGAAATTGCAGGAACCCTGGACAAGACATCAGAAAATGTCCTTTTAGTACCCGCCCTCGAATCAACTAATTGTAATTGTAACTTTAATGTTTTAATCTTAAATAACATGTGTTCTCGTACTATTGTAAACATGTGTTCTCGTACTACCACGTGGAAGTTATATAACAAAAAAACCCCCACGAACATGCACTAAAACAACAAAATCGACTAAGACATGAATATTGACTCATGTTTCCATTTTCTTAATGCAAAGGAATATACCAAGATAGCATTTTCAACACAATTTCTACCCTCTTTAGGATGCCTTTTACGCGTCAATTTTTGCACCATTGTAAACATGTGTTCCCGTACTACGACGTGAAAGTTAAATAACAAAAAAACCCTGAAATTACCATGCAAATCAACCATAAACAACCCTACCGGCCCATGTTCCAATTTTCCTCAATCAAAGAAACATGGCAATGTAGCGTTTTGACGCGATTTACTATGACGTGGGACAAGTGAGGGGTATTTTTCCAAATGTTCCCCAAATAGGGGGGATTTTTCCAGATAATTCCCCAAAGGGGAATATCTGGCCAAATTAGCCGATTACAAATAGTAGGAATTTTTATTCACAATATATATATATATATATATATATTAACCTCGATCTTGATTTTTTCTCTTTGAATTTTATATTAATAAATTAATACAACTTTTTAAAAAAATTAAAAATTACATAATACAAATATAGAAATAATTTAGAGATTCAAATTTAGTTTTAAGGTAAAAATATTAAAAACCTAAAATAAAAATTTAATTTAAAATTATATATATTAAAAGTACCGGGTCGGGTCGGGTACCCAGGTAAAAAATTGGGTCGGATAATTTTTTTTAATAAAATACACGATTTTTTCCTTTTGAGTCATCAAATAGTCGGACCAAATTAATCGAGTCGAATAGTTTTAAACACCCTTAAATACCGCGTACTCTAAATTAATTTAGTGGTTGCAAAGCCATCTTGAAAGCTATGAAATCAATGCCACCAAAGGTACGGAGCTCACTCTTGGTGCCTTGTTTTTTTTATCAAGAAGAAAAATGTTCGATTAAAACAGGAAAAGAACTCGGAACATACAACGAAAATACAAGCCCCATGCGAGGGCAACGACCAAGACAGAACATAAGAAAGCAAACGCACCAGCCGTAGGCATCGGTGGTAACCAACAAACAACAAAGGAAAACCAGTATTCATAAAATGCTGAAGCTGAGACAGCGTCCACTGGTACATCCATGGATAGCTTTAAACAACCAACAGGTGTCGGTAAACACAAGAACGATCCAACAACGGTAAGCCGAAGCTTGAGACAACAAAGAAACGCTCGAAACTCGCCTGAGAGCTCCCTCCGGGGGCAGGCTCCCACTCCAATCGAGATGGGCCTTGTCAAGGCAAGCGAAACGTAACCCCTACGTTGTGGCCACGACAGGTTGATAAGGAATGCAGCAGCATGAGAGGACCAGTCCTGAACCAAAGTCACGAACAAAATGAACCCGTGTTCTTTCGATAAGCGGAACCACGTCAATCGGAACTCAACTGGAAGGGTAGAACCGCCTAGATCCCATCCAAAATTTAGAATAATTAATTTCCGGATCCTATTGAAAAACCAAATCCCTTCAGATTTCCAAATCCCTTGAAAGATGGGGTTGTTTGACTTTTTAAGGAAACTTCTGGATTTAGCAGCTGGAAGTGGATATTTATAGTAATAAAACTTTTGGAGGACGAAAAAGCCTTCATCCCTAACCTCAGCCAAGATCGATCCAGCCTTCATGGCTTTTTTAGTAGATCAGGAACCCTGCTAGAAGACAACACGAGACCGGAGAAGAAATGGCAACGGAGGAGAAACAGAGAGCTGAACCAAACACTTATCAGAAACCTCAAGAGAACTGAACCAAACCCCACCGAGATCAATCCAACCCGGGCTTGCTATGAAACAGAGAACTGAGAACTGAAAACCGTCACCGTCGAGAAACAGAGAATTGAACCGTCGTTGTCGAGAAAAAACCAGGCGAACGCACCAAACCACCTACCAGCACGGCTTCAGAACGCCCCCAACGTTAACCGCGGTTCTGATCGCGAGCGCAGCAACCGCTCCAGCTCCGGCAAAAGAGTTTCCGGCGGAGAAGAGACTGCCCACACGGACACTTACCTTATGTTCCAAACCAGCCATGACAAATAAAAAACCACAAGGAAATCACGATCTAGGGGAGTGCTCTCGGAATCGTCACCGCCAGAAAGGGAGTACCGACGTAGACGACCCTACTCGATGTTCTTCCGATCACCCGCCGGTCGGATGGCAGCTAAAAACCTAGATTGAGCCTGGGGAGTTATCGGGATGGAACTTGGGAAAGGCGCGTGGGGCGCGTTGATTTCAGCTAAGGAGTTGAAGTTTAACTATGTTCTCTTTCAGGGGTCGGCTAATTTAGAGCGATTCATTTCCCATTCCTTTTTTTCCTAAATCTCTTGGTGCCTTGTTACTACTTATTATGCCTTATTTTTTTAATACTTGTTTTTAAGAGCTTGATTTTTATTTTATATTTTTATATTTTTATTGGGCAAATTTACCAAAATATTATTCTTCAATTTTTTCCAACAATGTTGCACTTTCCATTTTATTCCCAACAATATGGTGATTTATTGTAGTAAATCAGAAGTCGGATTGTGTTCAATATGTCTTTAAACAGTGAATTTCATATTAATATTAAAACCATGAAGTCATATAGATTATAATCCGTCCTCAAACAGTGAATTTCACATGTGGCGTGCATGGATCAATACATTTTAATGGAGAACGACTTCAACCTCAAAATTTTAATATTTTCTGGAAAATATTGTCCAAAAATAGGTTGAGAGCAGTCCGACTTCTGGTTGCTACAAAAAACTACCATATTGTTGGAAATAAAGTGGGGAGTGTCATATTGTTGGGGGAAAATTAGACAACAATATTTGGATAATTTCACCATTTTTATTGTGCACACACATATATATGGGTTAGGATCCCACTTACACAGTGTAATTTTTTTTTAAGTTTTAAACGTTTTTTGGATCGTTGGATGGGGAAATGGATGATTGAGATTAACTCCTTACTTTTTTCCAAGTGAAAATCTTCACATATTCTACTGTTAATCTCATACATTCGTTTCACCCATCGAACAATCCAAAAACCGTGTAAAAGTTAAAAACTCTTGCACTGTGTAACTGGATCATATATATATATATATATATATATATATATATATATATATATATATATATATAGGGTTAGGATCCACTTACACAGTGTAAAATTCTTTAAGTTTTACACGTTTTTGGATCATTGGATGAGAGAAATGGATGACTGAGATTATCTTTTTACTTTTTTTCCCAAGTGATAATCTTCACATATTCTACTGTTAATCTCAGTCATCCGTTTCACCCATTAAATGATTCAAAAAACATGTAAAACTTAAAGAGTTTTACACCGTATAACTAGATCTTATCATATATATATAAAGACCGACATATACAAATTAGAAAAACTAAAGAAAGCCGAATTAATTGTATATTGCATTGAGGATGGAGAATTTTATATTTTAAAATATGATTAATTGTATGTTGAGTATTTAAGAATTTTAATATTTATTTAAAATTCGTTAAAAAATTAACGGTGTATAGCGTTAATGGTGTGTAGCGATGTGTGTCGTCTGTTCTACAATTTTTATTAAAAACGCAATTATAAAACCTAAATGCAGTGCTCGCATTGGGCTAGGGCAATAAATACGTCCATCCAGGACCCACCTGTAACCCCCTCGTCCCGGTCTGGCCGGATGACCGGTCCGAGTGGGCCACACGGGGAAAACCGAAGTGAAACCCGTTAAGGCTCCCCTTCGGTTAGCAACCCTATTTTTTTCCTTTATCTTTTCTAGATGCCTTTATTAAATCCTATGTGATAGGTCACGCAGCGAACAAACACGGATACAAAACCCACAAGACATGCAATTAAACAGCCCAAACTTTCCTTATTAAACAGGCCGTATCGATACACCTACAGAGGGTATCGATACGCCTTGACCAAAGTCAACCCTCTCAGTCAACTCAGGGAAGACCGTATCGATACAGCCCTTGAGCGTATCGATACGCCCCTCTCGGTCAACATTTCGAGGTCAACGAGATGGAACCGTACTGATACGCTAAGACACCGTATCGATACGTAATTAACTCACCAAAATCTCAGAATTCCAGTGAGCAAAAACCGTATCGATACACCCCCGCGTATCGATACGCCCAGCCAAAAATGAGTCCTGTAGGCAAGACCGTATCGATACGGCCCTTAGGCGTACCGATACGCCCTGCTCTGCAATTCTCCATTTTCAGCACAATCACACAAGATTTACACTCTAGATGCATAATAAGACCTCCCTAGCCACATACGAACATACATACAACATTTACAACCCAAGATCTCGGTATACGAGGCATCCAACATGAACAAACATCATTCAACCAAGGAATTCATGTAATCATTCAAAGAAGGCATACAAAGCATACATGAGTTTCATGCCTTAGCAAACAAACATAAAACATTCATATAAGGCAATCTAAACATGGTTTTACAAGCCAAGCATGACATCCAAATAACAAAGCAACACAAGCATCCAAGGACAAGGCTATAAGCCTCCCAAACAAACACTTAGGCATCAACATAAACATGGTTTACAAATCCATCAACATGAGACATTAACAACATAAAGCCCACACAAAGGAGTCTAGATACACGCTCCTAAAACACGTAGCATTTCCCATTGCTAAACTACTACATTATTTAATAAACCATACTTGAGCAATTACCACACGCTTGGACGCCCTTTTCTTGCTCCTTGCTAACTCCAAGCTAAAGATCTGCATTGTCGGAAAAAGGAGAGCGTAAGCATAAAGCTTAGTGAGCGGAGCTCAAGAAAAACATAACAACGACAATGCAGGGTTCAAAGCTTTCTTTAAAAGTAAAGGCCAACACAAACAAGTTTAACCACAAGTCAACGATATAGGCATTTATCATGGCATTACACTTCATGGTATGCATAAAGGCATGATCCTAAATTAAAGCAAAACCATAAAAAGGAATGATATAGTGAGATACAACATGAGCACACATGGTATGCACAAGCATAACCATAACACACACGGTGGGACTACACATCACCGTCTCGACTAATAGTTTTCCAATGGGACTACACATCAAAGTACTCTTCTACTAGTCACTACCGGCGGGACTACACATCACCGGAGTCTTATACCACTCCCTATCGGCGGGACTACACATCACCGGAGCAACGACAACCATCACGTGAGGTTCGACACCAACCATGCAACACGATATACAATCACTATCATGCAACATGTACTCACTATATCATGCACAACCAAAACAAGATGTAACAATATCCACAATTAGGCATCACTTACTACTTACAATCTTACCAATCACAAATGGTCTTACTCACCATTTTCGTGCACAACCTGCACCAACTTACACACACCTTACAAGGTATAACAACGTCACCATTATTACCATCATACATCATTAACGATATAGTAATAAGCAACATGCTTCTACTCAAAGTATTTAAATTTCATGCTTAACAAACCATCATCACAAGTAATGAAAACAAACGGAAAAAGGGGAAATTAAAGAGGCGATTCTCATCAACTTGCTCTTGAATTTAAAATTGACTTTTCAAGCCCAACTAAACTCTTTCAAAACCAACTTTGAACCAAAACGATTCTTGAAAACATTTCCACATTCATATGCTTGAACCAATTGATCAAAGCCATTTAAAACATTTTATCCACTCACCTTACTTCCTTAAGCAAGCCAAGCAAGCAACCACTCTCACAAATCCCGAATTTCTTCCCGAAGCTTCTCCAACACAAATTCCCGCTTCTAAACAACCTCAAACACATTTCGAACAATTCCAAATCAGCCCAACATCAAAATACCAACCCGGAATACAATTCACATACAATTTACAATGTTGCAAGCTATGAACAAATCCCATTTTTAGCAAACTGGGGCAGCCCCTAAACCATGTCCAAAAACCATGTTTCCAACACCCATTGCACCCACAAATGATCCCAAATCAACCCCCAACCATAGTACTACCAATAGCCTATCAATTCTCACCTAAAACAACCCCCAAAACTCACCCAAAACCTTCCAAAAACCCCATGTTTACCCAAATCCGAAAATTGCTCAAAATCATTCAAAATTCACATATGTGTTACCATTTAACTTCTATACATCATAACTAACCATATTAAATCAAAACATTAAGCTTAACAACATAAAGTTTCTATTTTTAATCAAAATCTTTCAAAACTCTATTTTCCAAAACTTCCATGAAAATGAAAATAAATGGTACTTTTAAAGAGTGGGAGTTGAGGGGAAGTCAAAAACGTTATTACCTTTCAAAATGGAGTTGAAATGGATGAGAAATGAGATGGAATAGTAACTTCAAGAGGGGAGCTCCTATTTCACGTTGGGTTCTCTTTGAAGAAGAGAATGAATAGTAAGAGAGGGGTGTTTTATTTGTATAAAGGGGATTTAAATTGAAAGATGGGTAAATTACCAAAAGGCCATTAATGAATGGCTATTCCCTTGTTCTTTAAAAAGCTCTTCAACTTGCAATTAAATCAATTTGGTCCCATTTCAAATATTTATTTTTGAAACCCGAACCGTAAAGGATTATTTTAATTATAAACCCGAGCCCAAATAATATTAAAATATTATTTTCACCCGACCCCTAAACCCAGGTGTTACAACTCTCCCCTACTTAAAGAAATTTCATCCACGAAATTTATCAAACAGGAAGAGTCACTGAAACATGCTCCTCCACACCTTCTTTCTCGCCACAACATACTCACCAACTCGGTAGACTCACCACACAACATTGGCTATATGATGCTAAGATCTCAACGGTTCCTTCAAGGCATGACCATTTTAAACTCAACTCAATCTCTTCTACAAACATAGCACAGAACAGGTCTGACTCACACTCCCGAATTATAGATACACAGACACATCACAAATCTCTTTCTAACTCTGGTGGTGACCGCAACAGGTAAACAACAGGACTAGCCCGATTCACAATCTCATACAACACTGTTTGATTACCTAACCCATAACTTTCTCTAACTGATCATCAGACCTCAACAGTCAACATACAACCAAACACTATGCAGACGTCTTCAAAAATTTAGTTGAAATCTCGAATCTCTACTGACCACTATCGCATACAAGGCACTGTACAACTCACACTCTTGCTAAGGCACAACTCCGCCATCTTACACAAGGTACAAGTAACGTGAACATGTATAAAGGACCACATACAGTGCAACTAACATTGATTACTCAACTAAGTTCTCACTGAGGAAAATCGAAGGCGAATCAGAAACAAGACCTCTCGAATCTATTACCCACTTTCAATACGGATCTCCCACAGATGTAACAAACTAGAAGAAAACTGAAGCTCGGTCTTGACACGCTGGCAAATTACACACTTACCTTCATACCGTACCACGTCATCCATCAACTCAATCCAGAAGTACTCATCTTCAACCCACAATATGTCTTCATACTACTCTGATGCAATACAAATGAACTGTCGTGTGCTTCGGCCAAACAATACATCTCAAAACACTATGTCAATCGGTACCACTATTCTGTCTCTAAAAATACAAACTCTATCATCTCTGAACTGTATTCTGAAGGTTTTCTTTCTGCTATGTCTTGCACATGAGGTGCCAAGAACCTGTCTTGCAACTGTTTCTCTTTAAGCATTCTGACTCAATGTAGGTTTGACATGGAACTCGGCCACAAAACTAATACCATTAGTTAAACTGAATCTGGCAAATACAACTCGCATCTCAACTACTAATCTAGCAACAATATAACTCGAAGCATCGGTTACTACGTAGACTCTCCTCGGATGGTATTCAATCTTGAGATCTCAGTCTTCATGCAATTCTAACAACTCATGTTGATCAAGTTTCAACCCTTCCTAAGTCTTCAAATATTTCAAGTTCTGATGATATGTGTACATATACCATGCATTCTTTACTACACATGATTTGTCTCTAAGTCTTCGAAGCAGATACAACTGTAATTAACTCTATGTCTCATATCGGATAACTCTTCTCTCGGTCTTTCAACTATCTCGATGGATAAGCTACAATCCTCTGTCTTGCATAAGCACATAACCTAACTCTACATGTAACGCATCACTATGGTTCACAAACTCTTTCTCTGACATGATTGGATCAAGGTCGAAGCGTTCGTCAGAGTTTCTTTAAGTTTCTCAAGGGCTCATTGTCTCGCATCTAACCACACAAGCTGAACATTCTTCTGTAACAATCTGCCAAGGAGCAGCTATCTTCAAAGGATCATTTACAACCTTCGATAGTAACAATGCTAGACCTAGGAACTATGGATACCTGTCACAGTCTTCAATTTCTTCCAACTCACATCTTCTTCTGACTACTTGGGATTTACTCTAATACGCTCGGCTAATCTACATGTCCTAGGAGGACATCTTCATTAACCTAGAGTTCACGCTTGCTCAACTTGGCATACAACTGATTCTCTAAAAGGATCTACAACCCTAACTTCAAGGCTTGTCATGGTCTTCTTCGGTACGTGAATATACCCACGTATCATCTAAGAGAGCTACTACAAACTGATCAAGGACTTAGGTAAACATTCTGCTCAACATCTCTATAAAAGTAACTAACACACTAGTCAATCAAAACGGCATAACTCATAACCCAAAGTGATCACATCTGCCCCGAAAGCTGTCTTTGGTACATCAACCTCTCTCACTTTCAACTGATAGTAATCGGATCTCAAATTAATCTTAAAAAGACTGAAGCACCCCTCGACTAATCAACAAACCACTGATGCTCGGAAAAAGGGCACTAATTGTTCACTGTCAACTGTTTCGACTTCCTGAAATCTAAACACATCCTCGTATTGTCATCACTCTTCTTCACAAATTGCACTGTCATACTCTAAGATGATGCACTAGGCCTAATGAGTCTAAGGCCCAACAAACTCGTAGTTGATTCTTCAACACTCTCAAGTCGGTCGAGAATCATAAGGTACAGAGCAACCAAAACACAAGCAAACTCGGAGACGGTCTCACAATCAAACTCTACTTCCCTATCAAGAGACAAATCGGGTAATTCTTGCCAACACTTTTAGGAAAACACAACATATTCTAACAGTCTGCGGTCTAATCCTCATTCAAAAATCAAATCCATCATATTTGCTAGGCAAGCCTGTCAACTAACTCAATCAATCTTTGACCTCTAAGGTTGGATCAACATTCGATACGAAATCCACATTCCCACCTACCACTACGATCTCATAGCCGTCCGTAAGCTTTAAGAAAACTCTCATTGTCTCAAAGTCTACCCTAACTCTATGTTCTACAAGTCAATCCATGCACAGCTTCACATCAAAACCGTAAAAAGGCAATTCCGTTGCATCAACTGAAAACACGTGCCACTGAACCATCAACGGACACCCCTTGTACATCTTTCTGACCACGACTGCATCCCCGAAGGAGTTAGCAACACCAACACCTACCTCTAGTACCTCACAAGGTAGATTCAACAACTTCGCATGCTCACTCCAAATACACGGACACGTAGATCCAGAATTAATCGGAAAAACAAGCCCAAAGACTGTATCGAGGAATTACTTGCTACAACATCGACATCATTTCGAAGCCAACTCTTAGTTCATAACTTCTCTTACCATCTCATGTCAAGATCGGTCACATTGTTCTCCCTCAAAAGAAACCAACTCATGTGCCAGTTGACCCAAACAAACAAACTGCACTCCAAACTCTGGTACGGTCATACTGCCCTGAACTAAAGCGATGAACTCTCTCATCGTTCACATCCTCTAAAACCTCAGATTCACGATTACCAGCTCTAGGCCCACGCCTCGGCCTCAAACTTACCAAAGATAACAATACAATAATAAACAAAACACACAAACAAGAATATTCAGGGTTAGCAAGAGCAAGGGTCCAAGGTGCTCAAGTATATTCCTTTACAAAAATCTTTTCAAATAAGTAATAGTAGCAATGGGAACTCGACACTACGCCTCAACACACCCATCAAGCTTACACATGCTTTCAAACACCGTACTAACAAGCAAACATCAAGCATACATGGCAAAACATTCACTGAGACATAACAACAACATAACACATCAAACTTACCTCACTTACCTACCCGAGGTCTCGAAAACCTCAGGCTCTGATACCACTAAATGTAACCCCCTCGTCCCGGTCTGGCCGGATGACCGGTCCGAGTGGGCCACACGGGGAAAACCGAAGTGAAACCCGTTAAGGCTCCCCTTCGGTTAGCAACCCTATTTTTTTTTCCTTTATCTTTTCTAGATGCCTTTATTAAATCCTATGTGATAGGTCACGCAGCGAACAAACACGGATACAAAACCCACAAGACATGCAATTAAACAACCCAAACTTTCCTTATTAAACAGGACGTATCGATACACCTACAGAGGGTATCGATACGCCTTGACCAAAGTCAACCCTCTCAGTCAACTCAGGGAAGACCGTATCGATACAGCCCTTGAGCGTATCGATACGCCCCTCTCGGTCAACATTTCGAGGTCAACGAGATGGAACCGTACCGATACGCTAAGACACCGTATCGATACGCTATTAACTCACCAAAATCTCAGAATTCCAGTGAGCAAAAACCGTATCGATACACCCCCGCGTATCGATACGCCCAGCCAAAAATGAGTCTTATAGGCAAGACCATATCGATACGGCCCTTAGGCGTACCGATACGCCCTGCTCTGCAATTCTCCATTTTCAGCACAAACACACAAGATTTACACTCTAGATGCATAATAAGACCTCCCTAGCCACATACGAACATACATACAACATTTACAACCCAATATCTCGGTATACGAGGCATCCAACATGAACAAACATCATTCAACCAAGGAATTCATGTAATCATTCAAAGAAGGCATACAAAGCATACATGAGTTTTATGCCTTAGCAAACAAACATAAAACATTCATATAAGGCAATCTAAACATGGTTTTACAAGCCAAGCATGACATCCAAATAACAAAGCAACACAAGCATCCAAGGACAAGGCTATAAGCCTCCCAAACAAACACTTAGGCATCAACATAAACATGGTTTACAAATCCATCAACATGAGACATTAACAACATAAAGCCCACACAAAGGAGTCTAGATACACGCTCCTAAAACACGTAGCATTTCCCATTGCTAAACTAGTACATTATTTAATAAACCATACTTGAGCAATTACCACACGCTTGGACGCCCTTTTCTTGCTCCTTGCTAACTCCAAGCTAAAGATTTGCATTGTCGGAAAAAGGAGAGCGTAAGCATAAAGCTTAGTGAGCGGAGCTCAAGAAAAACATAACAACGACAATGCAGGGTTCAAAGCTTTCTTTAAAAGTAAAGGCCAACACAAACAAGTTTAACCACAAGTCAACGATATAGGCATTTATCATGGCATTACACTTCATGGTATGCATAAAGGCATGATCCTAAATTAAAGCAAAACCATAAAAAGGAATGATATAGTGAGATACAACATGAGCACACATGGTATGCACAAGCATAACCATAACACACACGGTGGGACTACACATCACCGTCTCGACTAGTAGTTTTCCAATGGGACTACACATCAAAGTACTCTTCTACTAGTCACTACCGGCGGGACTACACATCACCGGAGTCTTATACCACTCACTATCGGCGGGACTACACATCACCGGAACAACGACAACCATCACGTGAGGTTCGACACCAACCATGCAACACGATATACAATCACTATCATGCAACATGTACTCACTATATCATGCACAACCAAAACAAGATGTAACAATATCCACAATTAGGCATCACTTACTACTTACAATCTTACCAATCACAAATGGTCTTACTCACCATTTTCGTGCACAACCTGCACCAACTTACACACACCTTACAAGGTATAACAACGTCACCATTATTACCATCATACATCATTAACGATATAGTAATAAGCAACATGCTTCTACTCAAAGTATTTAAATTTCATGCTTAACAAACCATCATCACAAGTAATGAAAACAAACGGAAAAAGGGGAAATTAAAGAGGCGATTCTCATCAACTTGCTCTTGAATTTAAAATTGACTTTTCAAGCCCAACTAAACTCTTTCAAAACCAACTTTGAACCAAAACGATTCTTGAAAACATTTCCACATTCATATGCTTGAACCAATTGATCAAAGCCATTTAAAACATTTTATCCACTCACCTTACTTCCTTAAGCAAGCCAAGCAAGCAACCACTCTCACAAATCCCGAATTTCTTCCCGAAGCTTCTCCAACACAAATTACCGCTTCTAAACAACCTCAAACACATTTCAAACAATTCCAAATCAGCCCAACATCAAAATACCAACCCGGAATACAATTCACATACAATTTACAATGTTGCAAGCTATGAACAAATCCCATTTTTAGCAAACTGGGGCAGCCCCTAAACCATGTCCAAAAACCATGTTTCCAACACCCATTGCACCCACAAATGATCCCAAATCAACCCCAACCATAGTACTACCAATAGCCTATCAATTCTCACCTAAAACAACCCCCAAAACTCACCCAAAACCTTCCAAAAACTCCATGTTTACCCAAATCCGAAAATTGCTCAAAATCATTCAAAATTCACATATGTGTTACCATTTAACTTCTATACATCATAACTAACCATATTAAATCAAAACATTAAGCTTAACAACATAAAGTTTCCATTTTTAATCAAAATCTTTCAAAACTCTATTTTCCAAAACTTCCATGAAAATAAAAATAAATGGTACTTTTCAAGAGTGGGAGTTGAGGGGAATTCAAAAACGTTATTACCTTTCAAAATGGAGTTGAAATGGATGAGAAATGAGATGGAATAATAACTTGAAGAGGGGAGCTCCTATTTCACGTTGGGTTCTCTTTGAAGAAGAGAATGAATAGTAAGATAGGGGTGTTTTATTTGTATAAAGGGGATTTAAATTGAAAGATGGGTAAATTACCAAAAGGCCATTAATGAATGGCTATTCCATTGTTCTTTAAAAAGCTCTTCAACTTGCAATTAAATCAATTTGGTCCCATTTCAAATATTTATTTTTGAAACCCGAACCGTAAAGGATTATTTTAATTATAAACCCGAGCCCAAATAATATTAAAATATTATTTTCACCCGACCCCTAAGCCCGGGTGTTACAACTCTCCCCTACTTAAGGAAATTTCGTCCTCGAAATTTATCGAACAGGAAGAGTCACTGAAACATGCTCCTCCACACCTTGTTTCTCGCCACAACATACTCACCAACTCGGTAGACTCACCACACAACATTGGCTATCTGATGCTATGATCTCAACGGTTCCTTCAAGGCATGACCATTTTAAACTCAACTCAATCTCTTCTACAAACATAGCACAGAACAGGTCTGACTCACACTCCCGAATTATAGATACACAGACACATCACAAATCTCTTTCTAACTCTGGTGGTGACCGCAACAGGTAAACAACAGGACTAGCCCGATTCACAATCTCATACAACACTGTTTGATTACCTAACCCATAACTTTCTCTGACTGATCATCAGACCTCAACATACAACCAAACACTATGCAGACGTCTTCAAAAATTTAGTTGAAATCTCGAATCTCTACTGACCACTATCGCATACAAGGCACTGTACAACTCACACTCTTGCTAAGGCACAACTCCGCCATCTTACACAAGGTACAAGTAACGTGAACATGTATAAAGGACCACATACAGTGCAACTAACATTGATTACTCAACTAAGTTCTCAATGAGGAAAATCGAAGGCGAATCAGACACAAGACCTCTCGAATCTATTACCCACTTTCAATACGGATCTCCCACGGATGTAACATACTAGAAGAAAACTGAAGCTCGATCTTGACACGCTGGCAAATTACACACTTACCTTTATACCGTACCACGTCATCCATCAACTCAATCCAGAAGTACTCATCTTCAACCCACAATATGTCTTCATACTACACTGATGCAATACAAATGAACTGTCGTGTGCTTCGGCCAAACAATACATCTCAAAACACTATGTTAATCAGTACCACTATTCTGTCTCTAAAAATACAAACTCTATCATCTCTGAACTGTATTCTGAAGGTTTTCTTTCTGCTATGTCTTGCACATGAGGTGCCAAGAACCTGTCTTGCAACTGTTTCTCTTTAAGCATTCTGACTCAATGTAGGTTTGACATGAAACTCGGCCACAAAACTACTACCATTAGTTAAACTGAATCCGGCAAATAAAACTCGCATCTCAACTACTAATCTAGCAACAATATAACTCGAAGCATCGGTTACTACGTAGACTCTCCTCGAATGGTATTCAATCTTGAGATCTCAATCTTCATGCAATTCTAACAACTCATGTTGATCAAGTTTCAACCCTTCCTAAGTCTTCAAATATTTCAAGTTCTGATGATATGTTTACATATACCATGCATTCTTTACTACACATGCTTTGTCTCTAAGTCTTCGAAGCAGATACAACTGTAATTAACTCTATGTCTCATATCGGATAACTCTTCTCTCGGTCTTTCAACTATCTCGATGGATAAGCTACAATCCTCTGTCTTGCATAAGCACATAACCTAACTCTACATGTAACGCATCACTATGGTTCACAAACTCTTTCTCTGACATGATTGGATCAAGGTCGAAGCGTTCGTCAGAGTTTCTTTAAGTTTCTCAAGGGCTCATTGTCTCGCATCTAACCGCACAAGCTGAACATTCTTCTGTAACAATCTGCCAAGGAGCAGCTATCTTCAAAGGATCATTTACAACCTTCGATAGTAACAATGCTAGACCTAGGAACTATGGATACCTGTCACAGTCTTCAATTTCTTCCAACTCACATCTTCTTCTGACTACTTGGGATTTACTCTAATACGCTCGGCTAATCTACATGTCCTAGGAGGACATCTTCATTAACCTAGAGTTCACGCTTGCTCAACTTGGCATACAACTGATTCTCTAAAAGGATCTACAACCCTAACTTCAAGGCTTGTCATGGTCTTCTTCGGTACGTGAATATACCCACGTATCATCTAAGAGAGCTACTACAAACTGATCAAGGACTTAGGTAAACATTCTGCTCAACATCTCTATAAAAGTAACTAACACACTAGTCAATCAAAACGGCATAACTCATAACCCAAAGTGATCACATCTGCCCCGAAAGCTGTCTTTGGTACATCAACCTCTCTCACTTTCAACTGATAGTAATCGGATCTCAAATTAATCTTAAAAAGACTGAAGCACCCCTCGACTAATCAACAAACCACTGATGCTCGGAAAAAGGGCACTAATTGTTCATTGTCAATTGTTTCGACTTCCTGAAATCTAAACACATCCTCGTATTGTCATCACTCTTCTTCACAAATTGCACTGTCATACTCTAAGATGATGCACTAGGCCTAATGAGTCTAAGGCCCAACAAACTCGTAGTTGATTCTTCAACACTCTCAAGTCGGTCGAGAATCATAAGGTACAGAGTAACCAAAACACAAGCAAACTCGGAGACGGTCTCACAATCAAACTCTACTTCCCTATCAAGAGACAAATCGGGTAATTCTTGCCAACACTTTTAGGAAAACACAACATATTCTAACAGTCTGCGGTCTAATCCTCATTCAAAAATCAAATTCATCACATTTTCTAGGCAAGCCTGTCAACTAACTCAATCAATCTTTAACCTCTAAGGTTGGATCAACATTCGATACGAAATCCACATTCCCACCTACCACTACGATCTCATAGCCATCCGTAAGCTTTAAGAAAACTCTCATTGTCTCAAAGTCTACCATAACTCTATGTTCTACAAGTCAATCCATGCACAGCTTCACATCAAAACCGTAAAAAGGCAATTCCGTCGCATCAACTGAAAACACGTGCCACTGAACCATCAACGGACACCCCCTGTACATCTTTCTGACCACGACTGCATCCCCGAAGGAGTTAGCAACACCAACACCTACCTCTAGTACCTCACAAGGTAGATTCAACAACTTCGCATGCTCACTCCAAATACACGGACACGTAGATCCAGAATTAATCAGAAAAACAAGCCCAAAGACTGTATCGAGGAATTACTTTCTACAACATCGACATCATTCCGAAGCCAACTCTTAGTTCATCACTTCTCTTACCATCTCATGTCAAGATCGGTCACATTGTTCTCCCTCAACAGAAACCAACTCATGTGCTTGTTGACCCAAACAAACAAACTGCACTTCAAACTCTGGTACGGTCATACTGCCCTGAACTAAAGCGACGAACTCTCTCATCGTTCACATCCTCTAAAACCTCAGATTCACGATTACCAGCTCTAGGCCCACGCCTCGGCCTCAAACTTACCAAAGACAACAATACAATAATAAACAAAACACACAAACAACAACGAAATAGCATATGCAACAACATATTCAATAGCATATTCAATAGTGGTATGCAACAACAACAACGACCATTATATAGCGGTAGCGACACCATCCGAAATTACGATACCTGCAACTATTATGTCCACAATAGCATATGCTATTCAAAAATTTTATAACTGTGATACTCACAGTGACCGAAATAGCATTCACTATATCTGCAACCATAAGAAACGCAACACAACCAAAAATACAACCACGTCCGCAATTTAAATCTTTAATTTAAGATCCAATATTTAAATTCACCTTTAAGACCATCAAAATCCTAAGACCGGTCCTGGCCGAACGTGATAAATAAATGTTATATCCTAATTAATTAATCTCAGCAATCACATTTTTCTATGAAAGGAATCAAAATTCAAAAACAGGAGACGAATAAAATGAAGCCAAATATATATCATTTTCTAGAAAACTAACGTGATAAATAAATAAATAAACAAACAACTCCATTAAAAAAATAAACAAACACCTAAATAACGAGCATTGCCAAAGCCGACAAGCGAAAGTTGTGGTTGGTCTTGCATGTTGCAATCTTTCGTTGGAATAAGCTGTCTTATTCTTTGGAGTTTATTTATTTATTTTAATTGTCCTTACAGTTCTCTAAAGATTTCGTTTGAGGACCGATATATGTTGTACACTTATTTTTAGCGGAGAATTTTTTAGTGTGTTTGTTTGTATACATAAAGTTTCGAACTTAAAATTTACTTAAACGATACAAAATTAATTACCACTTGGACCAATCCTGTTAGTCAAAATTTATATATTTAAATTAATCGTCCTTATAGAGAAGATGGCTAGGGCTACTTATTATCTTTGTATATATATTTTCAAAGATATGCGTAGTCGACAAATAAATCCCAAAATATACAAATAAACCCCAAATCAAAATAGTATTCTTTTTACCTTGTAGACAAAGTGATTTGAACCAGTATCTCTTAAGATAATTATCATCCGCTTTTCTACTAGAGCACTTGTTGAGTTCAAATCAAAATAGTATTTATTTTATTTTTTATTTGATCTTATAATTTATATTTGAGATTGTATCTTTGGTTTGTTGAACGACCAAGATTTGTCGAGGTGTATTTATTAGGCACTACTTGCCTTTTTCTTTATTTTATAGAACCCCTTACCCTCGTTTAAATTTAGATGTTTTGAATAGAGAGAGGGTTAGCAAAGCCATCTTGAAAGGTATGAAACCAGAGGCACCAAAACTAGGGAGCTCACTCTTGGTGCCTTGTGTCCAAGAGTTAGCAAAGAAGCCATTGAAGCAAGTTCCGTCTCGATACGTTCGTACCGATGAAGACTCTCCCATCGTATCTCACACGAATCCGTCGCAAAAAATTCCGGTTTTCGACATGCAAAAGTTACTTTCCGGACAAGAACCGGAGCAATTGCATCATGCATGCAAAGAATGGGGTTTCTTCCAGGTACATGTTTAATTTGTTTTCTCCTAGCGTTTAGCTGTATGAGATTTTAAAGATACAACAACCGTGTTGCAGTTAATCAACCATGGGGTGAGCTCTTCACTGGTGGAAAAAATGAAGACGGTGGTCCAAGAGTTTTTCAATCTTCCAATGGAAGAGAAGGAGAAGTTTTGGCAAAAATCAGATGAAATAGAGGGATTTGGACATGCCTTTGTTGTGTCGGAAGAACAGAAGCTTAACTGGGGAGATAGGTTCTACATGATGACCCTTCCAACTTATTTGAGAAAACCTCACTTATTCCCCAATCTCCCACTCTCCTTCAGGTTCTTTTGATCTGCATCTGCCAAGTACAATTAATTCACAGTATCATTTATATTGGAGGGCTAAATTTGTTGTCTTAAAAAAACAATGATTGCAGAGAAACGTTGGAAGCTTATTGTGTAGAAATGAAACATCTTTCCATGAAACTGTTGGATCTTATGGCACAAGCTTTAGGAATGGACCCTAATGACATGAGAGTGTTGTTTGAGGAAGGGTACCAAGGGATAAGGATGAACTATTATCCCCCATGTCCACAGCCTGAGCTTGCAATCGGTCTCAACGCTCATTCTGATTCCGTTGGCCTCACCATTCTACTCCAGGTCAGGGATGGACCGAGAGGAGGCTGAAGGGGCGATCTCTCCCCTAAAAATTTAAAATTTATATATAATTTAATTTTTTTATTTTTTATGTACTTTTTATTAAAAATCTATTTTTATACTCTTAAAATTTTATAAATTTATCTCTCTAACATAAAATTCCGTGTATGTTCTGCTTTAGGTAAACGATATACAAGGTCTCCAGGTAAGGAAAAGTGGGGTTTGGGTTCCCATCAATCCACTTCCAAATGCTTTTGTCATCAACCTCGGAGACAGCATGGAGGTAATTATGAATTTCCATATGGTCACGACACAAGTTTAGGAGCTTATTGCATTTGGAAACTAAGTTTAGGGAAATAGGTGATGTTATTGTTAGGGAATACTTGAGAATCTACAGTAAATTTTATAGTGATTCGTGAAGTTGTCACTTTTAGAAGGTGATTTTGGTTAAAAAAATTATTTTTTACATTGTTTTTGTGCAATGGTGAACAGTTAAATTGAAAATATAATATAAAATATTTAAAGTCGTCTTTTGGAGGTGGCTACTTTACGGATTACTGTAAAATTTGCTGTAAATTCTCAAATATTCCCCAACACTCGTATTCCCTAAAATTAGTTTTCAAGCAATGGCGGATCCACCTATTGTTCAAGGTGGGCACATTGGGATCTAAATTTTCTCGTATTAGTTATCTATTTTATTGATTGTGCTCATCTTGAAATTTTTTCAAATTTTATTTGTGTCCACCCTGAAATTTTATTTGTCCATGCTCACATGTAAATTATAATAAAAAACTGACTAAAGATGTCCATAAGTAGTAATTTGTTTTTTCTTAGAGTCCAAAAACAATTCATTTGAGTTCAGTTCATTCATTCAACATATAGAAGTATATTTCGATTACTATTAACCATAGTGGTGGATCCACCGTATAGTCTGGACGGACAAGTTATTTACGTCGTTGTTTTCTAATTCACTAATGTTTGCATTGATAACTTATTTACACTGTTGTAAATGAGCATTGTTAACTTATTTACACGTAGTCGCTCATGTTCACGAACATGTGAATGAACATGTTCGCTAACATTAAGCAAACTTGTTCGCGAACGTTAAACAAGTTCGCAAATGCCAAACGAGCAAATTCGCGAAAACTAAAAAAATCGAGCTCGAATACACTAAATAATAAATGAACCGAATTCGAACATAATGTTAATATATGTGTGTCTACCTTCAAAAATATTTCTGGATCTGTCATTGTTTTCAAGTACAATAAAACCCTTAAATTTGCATGTTCAAGACTTAGCAGATGAATAATATTTGGTGTTTTGAGCTTGCAGATAATAACCAACGGGATTTACCGAAGTGTCGAGCATCGTGCGACCGTGAACTCGAACAAAGAAAGAGTATCAGTTGCCACATTCTACAGCCCGAGTTTGGATGGAGAAATGGGTCCAGCACCAAGCCTGATTACTCCACAAACTCCACCATTGTTCAGGAGAATAGGCGTTGCTGATTACTTCAAAGGCTTTTACTCCCGCGAGCTCCGTGGCAAATCCTATTTGGATACCCTAAGGCTGCGTTTGAACGAGTAATCAATTAACAAGCATAATTAGTTAATTAATCAACTATCCTCAAGGTTTGGATTTTCTGAATCGTTTCAGTTTGGATGTTTTAATAAGGTTTAAAAGTCAAATTGGCTCTAAATAAAAAATTAATTAAGTTCTTATGATTTTTTTCACTTAATTGAGCCCCCATAATTTAAATTACGATCAATTAGGCCCTAAAAATTTAAATTGCGATCAATTTAGTTCTTTCGTAACGTTGATCATTAACTCACAAGTAGTCATTAAGATAGTGACACATGACACACTCTGAAAGTGCCACGTCATAAAAACCGTAAAAATCATTTTAAAAAATTTTAAAAAATATATTTAAAATTTAATTTCAAAATTATTTAAAATATTCAAGAAAAATCTAAAAAATATTTAAATTTGTAAAAAAATATTAAATTAAGTACAAAATTAAAAAAATACATGTTTTTACTTAAAATCTAAAAATATAAAAAAATTGTAATAATTATTAAAAATATATATAAATATTTATAATGAAATGATATTTTAAAATGCCCAAAATTTCAGAATTTTTTAAAATGTCCAAAATTTTCAAATCTCTAACCCAAAACTCTAACCATAAATTCCCAAATCATCAAATCAGTTTAATCGACGGTGAAAGTTGTTCGTGTTGTGGCAGACGACAGTGCTATGCAAACGAAAGTGCTGGTGAGAAGAAATATTGAGAGAGAACAGGTTGGGTGATGCAAGGCGTGTCGAACGGTGAGAATGAGTGCAAGAGCGACAGTGGGCTCTGACGACGGTAGTAGGACGACGAAGATGAGAGTGCGGTTTTTGCGATGGGAAGTGGTCAGTGGTTGAATCAGTGGTAATGCTTGATTTAGGGAGTTATGTGGCTTTTTTTTGAAAGAAATAAAACTTTGGGTTTTTTAGAAAAAAAATATATTATTTTTTGTTTTTTTGTAAAAAAATGAAATTAATTTAATATATTTTTAATTTTTACTATTTTATGAATTTTTATATTTTTTATGATTTTGTATATATTTTTTAGAATTTTTAGATTTTTTATAACTTAAAATGATGTGGCATTTTCAGAGTGTGCCTATGTCCTTTCATCTTTGATCGTTAAAAGACATTGATAATCAATGCGTTCAACATAACGAAAGAGTTAAATTGAGTGCAATTTAAATTTTAAAGGTTAAATTTGATAATTTTTTTTTATCAAAATTTAATTAATTTCTTAGTTTTCCGTTAAGAGCCATTAAGCCTTTAATAAACAAGTAAGCTCTCTCCATCAAACAACGGTTGTCGTCGTTTGTCATTATATATATAAATAAAATTTGCAGAACTATATTTTTATTCAATTGTCTATTGCGCACTTTCTTTTAATATCTCAATCCGAAATAGGGGATCATCTACTGTATTTAACATGATATCTCACAAGGGGATGTTTGTACTTACATTATTCAACTTAAGAAGTAGGGTTAGGAATTGGGTGGGGAACATCCAAATATTACAGGGATTTGAATTGATGGGATGAGAAATAACCGAAATCTTCACCATAGGAACATAAAAAGTTTTATTATTGAAGCTTAATTAGGGATTGAGATGAGAATTGTTATATCTAAATTGTAACCATATAAATAACCGTGGGAATCTCAAAAAATATTTGCAAGGATCGCGATATTTTACAAAATAATTAAAAAAAATTTTGTCATTTTCGGTGCCCCTTTCTATGTTCCAACACTAAAAAAATAAATCCTAAGCCATAACCTTAAATTATAAACTATAAACCCTAAAACACACCCTAAAAATAATTTAGTGTTTTTTGTTAATTAATCTATTTATCTCCCAACTTCTGTCGTTCTTGTTATTCAAAAACTTATTCCCTTCAATCGTATTTTCAAGTGTATTGAACATTTGACTTATAAATCGAAATTGATCATAAATTTTGGTTAGTAAAGTAAAATTTAATTATAACATAAATTATAAAACATTATAAGAAAAATTATAAAAAAAACAACTTAGTTTATGATTTATAAGAATATATTTATAACATGAATTAAAATAATAATAATAATAATAATAATAATAATAATAATATATTAATTATAACCTAAATTATAAAATGTTATCAGAATATTTATAAAAATAATAATTTAGGTTATAATTAATAATAACTTATAAGAAAATATTTGTAACGTGAATTAAAATAATAATAATATATTAATTATAACATAAATTATAAAATATTAAAAGAATATTTATAAAAAATAATTTGTTCTATTCAAAAAACTTATTATAATATATTTTTTAAGTTTAGGTAAAGGGTTATATTTTGATACATAAGCTGCGTAAAAAAATTTACATAACACTTCATATTTAAACTATAAAATCTAAAACCTAAATTCCTAACTCTAACACCCTAGAATCTAAACCCTAAACTCAAAATTCTAATCCTAAATCCTAAATTCTACCTTATGCAACCTAAACCATAAACCTTAACCTAAACTCCTAAACCCTAAAATTAAAAGGCTTGTGTAAACTAAAATTTACACAAGCATGTGTGTCAAAGTATTTTCCTTAAGTAAATAAGGCCAATAAACTAATATATTATTATTTAATTTATGTTATAAATATTATTTTATAAATTATTAGTAAGTATAACATAAACTACTATTTTATAATTCAAATTACAATTGATATTATAAATATATTTTAATAATATTTTGTGATTGATGTTATATTTAATACTTTTTCTAGGCCTGAAAACGAAACAAACGAACACGAATGAGGGTGTGTTTATGTTCGTTCATTTAAGTTTAACCGAACAAATGAATGAACATGAAAAACTAAACGAACAAAATTTCTTGTTCGTGTTCGTCCTTTAAGGAAAGTAGCTTGTTCGTGTTCGTTTATGTTCGTTCGTTAAAAATGATAAATGAACGTAAATGAACACAAACGAACATTGAGTATTGTTTAATTCTTTTAAGAAGTCTGAAGTCTCGTATATTGAGTATTGTTTAATTTTTTCTTTATATTTCATATTACCCTTATGTTTTTAATTTTTTAAAATATAATATTTTTGTTATGAAAAATAATAAATATGAATGGACATATGTGAATAAATTTAAACGAACAGATTACCGAACGTTCACGAACATAAATGAACGAACGAGCCCTTTGTCCGTATTCGTTCATTTAATTAAAAAAACAGAAAATCTTGTTCTTGTTCGTTCGTTTAATAAATAAACGAACATAAACGAACTTCATGTTGAACTATTCACGAACAATTCGTTGAACGTTCTCCATTTACAACCTTATTTTTTTCTAAAATAAATGTAATTAATTTCAATAAAGTATAATCTAAATGTTATTTTCTGTAAAAGTATATCGATTTTTTAATTTGGCTTGGTGGTTGAGCATTTGGTTTAATTTTAAGAGACCCTAATGCATTTTTCAAACATATTCACTTTTATTTAACTTAAGTATTGCTTTGTCAAATTTTCATTAAGACACTATCTTGGCTCAATGGTGGGTGCAAAAGGAATAGAAATCTTCTGTCTGTTTTCGGTGTCCTTATTTATGTTCTACATTAAAAATTAGGTTTAGGGTTTAATGTTAGGATGTGTAGTTAGGGTTTAGGGAATTTAGGGTAAGGTGTATTTTTTAGGGTGTAGGGTGTAAGATTTAAAATTTAGGATTAGAGCTTAGAATTTAATTTTTTAGTGCTTTTAATGTTGAGGCATAAAATGGGCACCGAAAAGGAGCATAGGATTTTTATCCGTGCAAAAGAACTTCTTCAATGAGATCCTGGTTTAAACCTTATGAAAAGCATAAAAACATGTAAAACCTATGTTTGATTTTGATATAACAAAGTGTTTTAAGGACCAAATTGTAAAACTTGAAATGAATTTTTAAGTCCCTCAAAAGGTTTCAAATCAACAAGGCTTTGCTCTAGTTTGAAAAACTCAAACTCCAAAACATTTTCTAAGTGTTCCAAGGCCAAATTGCTCAAAAACGTCTATGAGTATCGATACGCCCTCAAGGGTATCGATACCTTTTTTAGAAACTTGGCTACTGGGGACAAACGTATCGATACGCTCCTTACCGTATTGATACGAGATATCGAAACAGATTTCATTTGTAACGATACGCTCTCTTTATAAAATCCCAAGGAGTTTGAATCGAGTACCGATACGGTTTCACCCGTATCGATACAGTTTAAAATATTTTTAAAAATTTAGAGCTTTAAATAAATCGACCGTTGCCTTGTCAGTTGGTAGGTAACGGAATTTTAAGTGGTGGTTAATGAGTATCGATACGCTATAACATGTATCGATACGATATCCTCTAGTGAGCTATGAAAGAAAAATGGCATCGATACGGTCTTACCTGTATCGATACGGTTCCTGAACGTGTATCGATACGCCTCTCTTATATTTGTGCAACGACTCTTTCTTTTTTTCAGACAGGTATCGATACGCTTCCTCGAGTACTGATACGGTAGGCTGCAAAAGTGCATTTATAGTGGTAAGAGAGGGTTCCGACGGCTATAATCAATTTCCGAACCACCCAAACGGCTAGAATTAATGGAGAAGGTATAAAAACAAGCTCATTGAAGACCAGCAACAACTATTGAATCTAAGAGAAACATCCATACACAAAATCCAAGCTCAAGTGCCAAAATTCTCATTCTTGTAAAATCCCAAATTGCCTTTGAGTGTAATTCTTATCTTTTATTTCAATTAGGGTTGAGTGCTTGTATTAAAGGAGAAAAATTGTATTGAGAGATACTTCTTATTGCCTTCAAATTCTTCTTTGTAACCAAGTGAGGGTTTAGTCAATTTTGGGTAGAAAATTAATCGATTTTGTAAAGGTTTCCTCCTAATCCTAGAAAAGGGGAAGATCAACTAGTGAAGTTGTTAGAAAATCCTTAGTGGGAGCTAAGGTAGTGGATGTAGAGTTCATTTGGAACTTGAACCGCTATAATTGCCTTTATCTTCAATTTTATTTATCCACTTCACTTCCAAAATTTTAAAAACCCAATTCACCCCATCTTGGCTTTGATCAATCCTTTGATCCACTCAACAATTGGTATCAGAGCCTACCTCTTTGAAGGATTAACAACTGAAAGAGGAGATTCTAGGAAGAGTGTGATCATCAACAAAGCAAGCCACGACATCTACCTCCGGATCGAGCATGTATGAGTCCCAATCGATCACTAAACTACCTTTCTTCAATGGTGACAACTATCCGTATTGGAAGAATCGGATGTGTCTCTTCATAAAGTCAAGCGATTTCCTCATTTGGGATGCTATAGAAGACGGTCTCATCATTCCAATGAAGAGAGACGATGAAGGAAGATTTGTGCCGAAAAGAAAAGTAGAAATGAGTGAATATGATCGAAAGAAGATTCAAATCAACGACAAGGCTCTTCACATGTTATTTTGTGCTCTTGGACCGAATATCTACTCCAAGGTTTCTTCCATCGAAAGTGCTAAAGAAGTGTGGGATACACTTGAGACAACCTATGAAGGGACAAGCGATGTGAAGGAAACAAAGATTGGAATTCTCAATCTTAGCTATGAGAATTTCAAGATGGAGCCCGACGAAACCGTATCTAAGATGTTTGATCATTTTTATACCATCGTCAATGGGCTAAAAGGTTTTGGAGAGATCATCCCGGAGGACAAGCTAGTCCGGAAGCTACTCTACTCTCTTCCAGAGTCTTGGGATGGGAAAAGAATCGCTATCATCAAGGAGAAGAATTTGAAGACGTTGAAGCTTGATGAGCTAGTTGGTTCTCTCCTAACTCATGAAATCACGAAGCAAGAAAGAGAAGATGAAAAGAAGAAAGAAGAAAGAAGAATGGATAAGCTTGAGGTAGACTAGAAGAAGAAACTAGGAGTGACTCTCAAAGCTTCTCTACATGAGGAGAGCACTTCTAGTGAGGAGGAAGATTTTGAAGAATTGGCTATGATAGCCAAGCTATTCTCACGGTTCATGAGGTCCAATCGAGGTAGAAAGTTTCAAATAAAGATGGACTTCAAGACCAAGAACAAAGAAGAAGAAAAGGATCTGATCATATGCTTTGAGTGCAAGAAATCGGGTCACATCCGTTTCGAGTGTCCTCAACTCAAGAAGAAGGATTTTGAGAAGAAGAAGAAGCTCAAAGCCAAGCTTGCTACTTGGAGTGATGAGGAATCATCCGAGGATGAGGAACAAGAAGTGGTCAACCTTTGCCTCATGGCTTTTGAGGAGGATTCTATGGTAACCTCTAACTCATCTACTTTTAAATTTACTTATGATGAACTTCAAGATGCTTATGATGAGTTGCAAGAGGTATATGATGAGTTGGTTGAGAAATACAAGGAGTCGGTTTTAAAAAATAAGAAAATAATTTTGGTTTTAAGGACCCAAAATGACTCCCTTTCTAAAACCAACTCAGAATTAGAAAAGAAGGTCTTGGTTTTACAAAATTCCTCAAATGAGTTTGAAAAGAAATCAAATGATTTAAACGACCTTCTTGAAAAATATCATGTTTACCACCAAGAGGAGGTGAGTAAACTCAAAGCTTCTCTAACCAATGTTGTGAAAAACGGTTTTGAAAAAGCATATTCTTCAAAATCCCAACATGTGAAGAGAAACTTTGTTGACCACAAACAAAGAGGCTCCCATAAGTATCACAAGAACAAGCAAGTTAAAAGTGTATGAGTTCCTAAGGAACTTGTATTTTCTAACAATATTGTAGCTATTTAATCTTGGATTCCTAAGGGAACCAAGTATTTGGGAACTAACACTCATGGACCCAAAATGATTTGGGTACCAAAAATCAAAGCTTAACTCTTTGTTTGTAGGGGGGCATTGCTATAAGGCCAAAGCGCAAAGCCAAAACTCATGGTACCTTAATAGTGGATGCTCGAGGCACATGACCGGAGACAAGAGTCGATTCATGGAATTAAAGCCAAAAACTGGAGGAGTAATGACATTTGGTGACAACTCCAAAGGCTACATTGAAGTTATTGGCTCCATAGGTAACCACTCTACCATACTCATTAAAAATGTGTTGTATGTCAATGGTCTAAGACATAATTTGTTGAGCATTAGTCAATTGTGTGATAAAGGGTTTAATGTCTTATTTGATAAAAATGGGTGTAAAATTGTTGACATTAAATCTAATAAAACAATGCTCATTGGTCATTGCATAGGAAATATATTTATGGTGCATTTAGATGACGTTCATGCATCCCATGCATGTTTTGTTGCTCAAAATGAAAATGATGCATGGTTATGGCATAGGAAACTAGGACATGCTAGCATCAGTGTTTTAGAAAAATTAGTTTCCCTAAATCTAGTTAGAGGCCTACCTAAGCTCAAGTTCTCATTAGATAAAATTTGTGATGCATAAGCTAAAGGTAAACAACATAGAGCCTCATTTAAGTCCATTAATGATGTTTCTACAAGTTGGTGTTTGCAATTAATTCACATGGATCTATTTGGGCCAATTAATACTACTAGCTTGGGTGGAAAACCATATGCTTTTGTGCTTGTTGATGATTACTTTAGATATACTTGGGTTCTCTTTTTAAGCACCAAAGATGAGGCTTTAGAAAACTCCATCACATTTTCAAAAATAACCCAAAATGATCTTGAACTTAAAATTTCACACATTAGAAGTGATCATGGAACGAAATTTCAAAATATGAGTTTTGATGAGTTTTGTAATGAAAATGGGATTAGCCATAATTTCTCAGCTCCTCGAACTCCTCAACAAAACGGGGTAGTTGAAAGGAAAAATAGAACTTTAGAAGAAATTGCTAGGACTATGCTTTGTGAAAATAATTTACCTAAGTATTTTTGGGTGGAAGCCACTAACACCGCTTGCTATATTATAAACCGAGTAATGATTAGGCCTATTTTAAAGAAAACTCCTTATGATATTTTAAAATCTAAAAAGCCTAACATTAGCTATTTTCATCCTTTTGGTTGCAAGTGTTTTGTTTTAAATAATGGAAAAGACAATTTAAATAAATTTGATGCAAAAAGTGATAAAGCTATTTTTCTAGGTTACTCTTTAAACTCTAAAGCCTATCGTTTGTTTAACAAAAGAAATTTAGTTGTAGAGGAATCTATTCATGTGGTTTTCGATGATAACCTCATTCTAAGGAAGGATTCTTGTGATGATGATGATATAGGGACCATTGAAGCTAATGATGGTGGAGAATCATCAAAGGTGAATGAGATTCCAACTAAAGAGGAAGAAGCACAAGAATCACCTCTAGAAGCATTGCAAGACATGTCTCTTGAGGAAAAGGAAGTGAGCTACCCAAGGGAGTACAACTATGTCAAAGGTGGTGAAATCTTGGGTGATCCATCCAAGGGGGTAACTACTCGCTCTTCTCTTAAAATGCTTAATCATGTTGCATTTATCTCATGCATTGAGCCTAAGAATGTTAAAGAAGCATTAAAAGATGATTTTTGGATTATGGCCATGCAAGATGAGTTAAATCAATTTGAGAGAAGTAAAGTGTGGACATTAGTTGAAAGGCCTAGTAATCAATCTACTATAGGAACTAAATGTGCATTTAGGAATAAACTAGATGAGAGTGGTAACATAGTGAGAAACAAAGCTAGGCTAGTTGCTCAAGGTTACACTCAAGAAGAGGGAATAGATTTTGATGAAACCTATGCACCCATAGCTAGAATGGAAGCTATTAGGATGTTGGTTGCATATGCATGTTATCATGATTTCAAGCTTTTTCAAATGGATGTAAAAAGTGCTTTTCTAAATGGTTTTATAAATGAAGAAGTGTATGTTGAACAACCACCGGGTTTTGAAGATCTTATATTTCCAAACTATCTTTTTAAATTGTCAAAAGCTTTGTATTGTTTAAAACAAGCTCCTAGAGCTTGGTATGAAAGACTTTCAAGTTTTCTAGTTGGAAAAGGTTTTGAGAAAGGAAAGGTGGACGCAACACTTTTTATTAAAAACAATGGCAAAGATATATTAGTACTTCAAATTTATGTTGATGATATTATATTTGGTTCTACTAATGAATTGCTTTGTCAAGATTTTTCTAAGTTGATGCAAGGTGAATTTGAAATGAGCATGATGGGGGGCTCTCATTCTTTTTGGGACTCCAAATCAAACAAATTAAGGATGACATCTTCATCAATCAAGCTAAGTACATCAAGGATATGCTCAAGAAGTTTGGCTTGGAGCATGCAAAACCTCAAGCTACACCAATGAGCTCATCTACAAAGCTTGACAAAGATGAAGGAGGTAAGTGTGTTGACTCTAAGCTTTATCGCTCTATGATTAGATCATTGCTTTACCTTACCGCAAGTAGACCGGATATATTGTTTAGTGTTTGCTTGTGTGTGTTGAGTGTATAAAAGTTCTATATTTTACCTCTCATTTACCCATATTTCTGCTGCATTCAAGCATAATTCATCGCATTTAGGATAGATTTCTGCATATACATCACAATTAGATAAAATGGCACAGTTGCTACTGATTTTGGTTACTTTTGAAGGAATCTACTGCGGCAGACTCAAGGCAGCAAAGGAACAAAGGCGGATCGCAGAGCTGGAGTCGAGAAGCAAACGTTGCCGTGACTACTGCCGTGGCAGCCATGACGATAGAATGAAGAGGTGGAAAAGTGAAGTGGAGCTCAATAGATAGAGGATTTCAAGCCGGTCTGTCGTGAACCACTTCCATATTTTTCTGAGCTCTGAGGCAGAATGAAGGCCAAGCCCAAAGTTCAAGGAAGAAACTCAAGGCAAGAAAAGAGAACGAATTCAAGACAACTACTTAGAAGATTTAGTCTTAATTAGAGTTGCACTTTAATTCGATATTGAATTCTTGGAATATTAGAAAACTTGGACCCAAGGCCTATATAAAGGCATGTAATTCGACCTAGGGGAGGATATCTCATTCCTAGCCGTCTTCCCCTAAACCCTTGTCGTTTTCCCTTTTTCACCATGTTCTAAACTCCCCCTAGGGCTAAGGGTTGATTCTGTAAAGTAGTTGCAATGATTGTATTATTTTAGGAATTTTCTGTCATAAAATAAAAGCTTCAAGTTTATTTATTCTGGTTTTTCACATCTCACAAGACTATCGAGTGAGCATTGTGAGGTTATCCATTTGTTTGATATCGGGAGAGTCAAGCACACGAACGGAATAAATACGCATTTTCCAGCTTATGGTTAAACCATCTTAGCTTAGGGATAAGTTCAAGGTTAAGTGGCTAAAGAAGAATTCAACAACATTGGTGTTCACCCTTTGATTCACGCCGGGAGGTATCATCCAAGAAGTGTTCATCAACAGAACTTGGGCCTAGGGATAGACAAGTCATAACAGGGATTCTTGCCAAGCTTGAAGTACAGAGTTGTTGATCGCTGCCGCGACGTCAACAGACCTCTGCTGCGACAGGTGCTGCCGCGACAAGAACGACGATAGAATACAGAAGTTTCTCTAACAGTGCAACACCTGCACTACTGAGCAAATCAATACCGGCCTATTCTTTAAATCTGATTTCTCTATCTTTTACTTTAGTTGTTTCTCAAGATTACTTCACCAATTCAATTAAACTATTTCTCTCTCTTGTGCAACAATTCAAGGATAGAGTTATTTTCGGTCCCTATGGAGATGATATCTGATACTCTCGTATCACTTTACTACTTGCGTCGTGTACACTTGCACTATTTGCGATAGGACTCTTTTACACGCAACAAGTTTTTGGCGTCGTTGCCGGGGACTGGCAACATATCTTTACCCTTTTTATTACTGCACTTTTCTTTTTATTTTTTTTTTCCTGTTTTTAGTGGTGTTATTTACCCCGTGCTTTTCACAAGGTTTTCTATTTGCTTATGCGCAGATCTATGCGAGGTAAAGAACCTAAGTACGAATTAGATCCAAAAATTGAACACACGTACCAACTCAGGAACCAAGCCCGACTCTTGATAGCGAGAAACAACTATCTTGAGGAGATACTAGAAGCAATGGTGAACGGAAGGCAAGACGACGGGATAAATGACCCCAACAACAATAACCAGAGAGTTATCGTTGATCCTCCCCAAGATGCCCGGAACGAACGGCCTGTTGCCGCTGCCGCACGGCATACCAGTCGAGACTACATGGACAATGACCATGTTGAACTGGAAACCACCTTGCCAGACGTGGAAGCTAAAAACTTCGAGCTGAAACCTGTCATGTTCAGCATGATAAATTTTGATGGCCAGTTTAGTGGTTCTGCTACTGAGGATGCCCGAGAACATCTTAAAACGTTACAAGAAATCTGTGGATCATTCAGACTGCCAGGAATAAATTCGGAAGTACTGAGGCTCCGGTTATTCCCCCATTCATTGAGAGATAGAGCTAAAACTTGGTGTAATAAATTAACGCCGGGTTCAATAAGAACTTGGGCAGATCTCTCTCGTGAATTCCTTTCTCATTTTAATCCTTCTCATTTATCTAAAAGATTGCGTAACGAGATTGCTACTTTTCAACAGGAAGATGACGAACCAATGCACGAGGCGTGAGACAGATTTACAACTCTTTTACGGAATTGCCCGGTGCATGGATTTCCCGTGTGGAATCAGGTTGTCAAATTCTACAACGCTGCCAATGCACACACTCGACTGAGAATAGATTCAACAGCGAATGGGATATTACTGGATAAGGAACCAGACGAGGTAATGCTTGTGTTGAAAAAGTTAGCGAAAAACGATGAGCAATTCTCTACAGCCCGGGGAGGAGGCAAACGAGGAATATCTGTAAAGGATTACGAAGCTGATAACTCGATGAAATCAAAGGTTGCATACCTCACAAAGATAGTCGAAAATCTGCAGCAGAAAGATTCTAAAGCCGTATATTCTGCAGAAGAGGTATGTGAAACCTGTAGTGGGAACCACAGTTCAGAAGACTGTCCTTTACAGCTGGAAGAAGGGATGTATTTTGGGAACTATAACAAGCCAAGAAATTATGATTCCAACAATTAGAATCCCAACTGGAGGAAGGATCCAAAATTTTCCTGGAGCAATCCGAACAACGCACTGAATCCTCCAGTGCAGAACAACCAAAACCAAGGGGTACCCAGAATTCTGTCGCGACAGCAGCCGGCAGCAACACCTAGTATACTGGAACAGACCTAGGCAACTTTTATGTCACAGACGGGAGCATACATGGCGAACATGGATCACTTTGTCAAGAAAACTGAGACATTCATGGACAAGACAGAGATGAGGATGACAAACCATGAGGCTACCCTAAAATCCCTGGAGACACAAATGGGCCAAGTTTCACAGTATATCAAGCTGAGGCAGAACGGAGGATTCCCCAGTGATACTGAGGTCACTAGAAAACCCACACATGAGCAGTGTAAAGCAATTACAACTAGGAGTGGGAAACAGTTACAAGGGCCAGAGATGAAAGACATACCGAGTGAGGATCCGACCCTAGAAACACCTGTCGTGAACACTGCCCCGACAGAGGAGAGACAACCTGCTATCAACACATCTGCCACGACAGCAGAAGGGACAGAGGAGCAAGCAGAAGATGCAGAAGAACCTAAGCCTCCTCAGATCCAAATTCTATGTGAAGGACGCCTTGAAGATTATCGTCCTCCACCTTCTTTTCCACAGCGGTTACAGAAGCAGAAACAAGAGTACCATCTTAAAAAGATTTATGATATTTTTAAGCAGGTACACATTAACATACCGCTACTAGAGGCCATCAAGCAAATGCCTGGATATGCTAAGTTTCTTAAGGACGCAATGTCCAAAAGGTCCAGACTTGGGGAATTTAAGACAGTGAAGATGACAGAAGGATGCATGAAAATTTTGCACAAGCATCCACCCCAAAAGAATGACCCTGGGAGCTTTATCATACCATGCATAATTGGCGATAAATTCGCGGGTAAGGCACTTTGTGATCTTGGTGCTAGCATAAATCTAATGCCCAAATCTGTGTTTCAGAAATTAGGTATTAGACAAGCAAGGCCCACGACAGTCATGCTGCAGCTGACAGACTACTCTTACGTACAACCAGAAGGGAAGATCGAAGATATTCTGGTAAGAGTGGATAAATTTATTTTTTCTGCTGACTTCCTTGTTTTAGACTGTGAAGCAGATGAAAACGCACCGATCATCTTGGGGCGACCCTTCCTAGCCACAGGCAGAACTGTGATCGATGTCGAGAAAGGAGAACTGACCATGAGAGTGAATGATCAGCAAATCAAACTCAATGTTCTCCACGCAATAAAACAGGCTGATGCAGAAGAAGAGTGCAAGGCAATCTCTGAAGTAGTCCTTGACCAACCCTGCATCAGGTCGAACTGCCACGACAGACAGTTTGGTCACTGCCACCGCAGTCACCCAGAAGACTGTCACGGCAGCAACAACGATAGTGACTCCTCAGACACAGAAACATCCGACGCTGAAGGTTCTGAGGAGGTAAATTGGATAGGCACACGTCCAGGTAAGTTCTTTGAGCCTTTAAATTATACCTCGAATGAACATGTAATCCAAAAGCCTTCCATTGAAAAGCCACATGTTCTAGACCTTAAACTCCTGCCAGGGCAGCTTAAATATGTCTTTCTTGGTTTAAATGATATGTTGCTTGTAATCATCTCTTCCAAGTTAATGCAGGAACAGGAGCAGCGGCTAATCAAAATGCTACAGCAGCATAAGAAGGCCATTGGATGGACTATAGCTGATATCCAAGGCATCAGTTCGGCGTTATGCATGCAAAAAATCATCCTGGAGGATGATTATAAGCCGACCATTGATGCCCAAAGACGATTGAACAAGGATATGAGAGAGGTGGTGAGGAAAGAAATTATCAAGTGGCTCAATGCTGGAATCATATACGCCATCTCGGATAGTAAGTGGGTGAGCCCGGTGCAATGTGTGCCCAAAAAGGGAGGCATAACCGTAGTAACCAATGAAGAAAACGAACTAATCCCAACCAGGATTGTGACCGGTTGGATGGTTTGTATGGACTACCGGAAGCTTAACAAAGCTACCTGGAAGGACCACTTCCTCTTACCTTTTATTGATCAAATTCTTGGTAGATTAGCGGGGAAACCTTACTACTATTTTCTTGATGGTTACTCAGGTTATAACCAAATAGCAATCGCACCGGAAGACCAAGAGAAAACCACCTTCACATGCCCGTACGGAACCTATGCCTTTCGAAGAATGCCATTTGGGCTCTGCAATGCACCAATAACCTTCCAACGGTGCATGATGGGAATATTCTCCGACATGGTGGAGGATTTCCTAGAGATTTTCATGGACAACTTTTCCGTCTTTGGGAATAACTTCGAGGATTGTTTAGGCAATTTACAGAAGGTTCTTGAGAGATGCGAAGAGGCGAACTTGGTTTTAAACTAGGAAAAATGCCACTTTATGGTGGATGAAGGTATAGTACTGGGCCATAAGGTGAGCTACCGCGGCATAGAGGTGGACAGAGCCAAAATAGAGGTTATTGAAAACTTGCCGCCACCCACCACAGTCAAGGGGATTCGAAGTTTCTTAGGGAATGCAGGGTTTTATCAACGATTTATAGCTAATTTTTCAAAGATTACCAATCCCCTTTGCCACCTATTGGAACATAATCGCTCCTTTGATTTTAATGCTGAATGTACTGAGGCATTCAGAATACTGAAGGAGAAGCTGGTAACAGCCCCGATCGTACAGCCACCAGACTGGAGTTTTCCATTTGAAATAATGTGTGATGCCAGTGATTACACTGTCAGGGAAGCATTAGGGCAAAGGAAGGATAAGCTCTTCCATGTGATTTACTATGCCAGCAAAACATTGAATGATGCCCAAATCAACTACACTACGACAGAGAAGGAACTATTAGCAGTGGTGTTTTCAATCGACAAGTTCCGTCCGTATATACTTGGAACGAAGGTGGTGGTCCATACAGACCATTCAGCACTAAAGTATTTGTTCACGAAAAAGGATGCAAAACCTAGATTGATACGTTGGATTCTGCTGCTGCAAGAATTTGACATTGACATCAAGGATAAAAAAGGAACAGAGAACCAAGTAGCAGACCACTTGTCAAGGCTGGATATGGGAAGGAGTCAATCAACAGACAAGACCAATATATTGGAGACCTTCCCAGATGAGCAGTTGTTTGCTGCCACCAGCCCAGCCGCGACAGCCATGGTGGCAGGTAAGCTTTCTGAAACCCCTTGGTATGCTGACATTGTTAATTACATTGTAAGTGGGTTATTACCTCCTGAGCTTAATTACCAAGCAAGAAAGATGTTCCAAAATGATGCAAAACATTATTATTGGGACGAACCTCTTCTTTTCAAGCACTGTGCAGATCAGATTATCAGGAGATGCATACCGCAGGGTGAACAGAAAGCAATGCTTCACCACTGTCATGCTTCCCCTTATGGAGGACACCTAGGGGGAAATAAAATTGCTGCCAAGGTTCTGCAATCCGGTCTCTATTGGCCCACACTTTTCAAGGATGCACAAGCTTTTTACAAAAGCTGTGGCAAGTGCCAAAGGACTGGGAACATATCGAGAAGGCATGAGATGCCACTGCAGAACATATTGGAGGTCGAAATCTTTGATGTATGGGGAATCGACTTCATGGGGCCATTCCCAGCATCTTGTGGGAATTTGTACATCCTACTAGCAGTAGACTACGTGTCAAAGTGGGTAGAAGCGATCGCCACTCAAAAGAATGATGCCAAGACTGTACAAAGATTTCTTCACAAGAAAATCTTCTCAAGGTTTGGCATTCCAAGGGCAATAATTAGCGATGAGGGGAGACACTTCGATAATAGGGTAATTGCTGCTACATTAAGAAAATACGGAGTGAAGCACCAAATTGCAACAACGTACCACCCTCAAACCAATGGGCAGGCCGAGATATCCAACAGATAAGTAAAGAACATACTAGAGAATATGGTTAAACCCACTCGAAAGGATTGGTCTCTACATCTCAAAGATGCACTCTGGGCCTAAAGAACAATGTTCAAAACACCATTGGAGATGTCACCCTATCGACTCATGTATGGGAAAACTTGTCATTTACCTGTTGAGATAGAACACAGAGCCTACTAGGCTATCAAGGCAGTAAATATGGACTGGGATAAGGCATGATAGAAAAGGCTACTAGACTTGAATGAGATTGAGGAAATTCGAGCAATGGCCTATGACAATGCCAAGATCTATAAGGACAAAACCAAGAAGTGGCATGACAGGAAGCTGATGCCACAATAGTTTCTACCTAGGGCAGCAGGTGTTGTTGTTCAACTCTAGGTTGAAGCTTTTTCCAAGAAAGCTAAAATCTAGGTGGTCTGGTCCTTTCCAAGTTGTCCAAGTTTTCCCCCATGGTGCCATTACAATCAAATTCATGAAGGATGGGCACCAATTCAAGGTCAATGGACAGAGGCTCAAGCATTATCAGGGGACTGAAGCCCCAAGGATGCAGGAAGTGGTTACTTTAGGAGATGCCCCTCAAGGCATGAACCAGCCCAACGCATTTATAAAGGAGGAATGAACCAGCCCAACGCATTCATAACAGCCCAATAGACAAGCATGTCGTCACAGCTTGTCACCAGCTGTCGCGATAGACGCGGAGAAGACAACTTGTCACGAAGTTGTCGCTACAGACACGCAAACGCGTAACAGACGCGCAGTAGACATGGAAACGCGTGACAGACGCGTCAGAAACCGCGTAACAGCTGGCCCCATTTTTTGCGCCTGTCGTTACATTCCCAACGGGCAGAAAAACCCCGTTCTATATAAACCCCCATTCCCATTTCATTTTTCATCTCATTTCCATTCTCTCAACTTGCTTCCCAGATTTTAGATTTCAGAAAATTTCTTTTTCATTTTGCTATTGTTCATTGCAATGGTTAGCAGAACAACCCGACGCAGCGCTGCCTCCACCTCTACCACGGCAGTGTCAACACAAAGCCACATCGGCATACCCAACCGGTTCGCATCCACAGACTCAACAAAGAGGTACTACGGTTCTTTCCAGAAGAGGGAAATGTGGGAAGAACGAGGGTTTATTTATACCCAACAGACGGGAGAGCTAGGGCTAGAAAGCTTCATTGCCAAGAAGATCCTCACCCTCAAGTGGCAGAAATTTGCTGCCCAGCCCGAGGAAATGAATGTAACCCTCGTTCGTGAATTCTATGCTGCTGTCACCAATAAGGATGCCACGACAGTGACTGTCCGAGGCAAAGAAATCTCTCTTGAGCCGGCGTATATCAACACACTATATGGGTTGTACGTGAGCAAGAAGGAGGACGCCCACCGGAGGTTCGCGAATAGTCTATCGCCGGTAGACTATGACGTTGTCATGGCAGAAGTAACAGAGGAGGGCGCGGAGTGGAACGAAGACCCGAAGCATCGGTGGACCGTGAGGAGGACCCAGCTTACCCCACAAGCCAAGCTGTGGAACCATTTTGTCAAGAAGCGCCTCATGCCTACCTCCCATAACACCACTGTCGATCGGAAGAGATTAGCCCTTGTCCACTCCATTCTAAACGAGAGGAAAATCAACGTCGGCTTCTACATCCGAGACGGAATCCTCGAGTGTGCTCTCCGACCTTCAGGCCCCCTAGTCTTCCCCTATCTCATCACCACACTCTGCCGGGGCAACAATGTGCTAGAAATCAACGAGGATGTCAAGGTCCGAGGGAAAGGGTGGACGTAGCAGAATCTCTACAGTCTGATGGAGTTAAAAGCTGCCACTCCTCTGTCGTATGTAAACCCCTCTGCCGCGATAGAACCGACGGCATACCCTGGCTCCCTTGAACCTGTCGCAGCAGAACCAGAGCAGACGACAACAGCACCACCGACAGACACCTCCAGCTAGATTCTGACGATGCTGCAACAGATGGAAGCACGACAGCTCAGCTAATGGGATTTCTAAGGGACTTCACTACCGCCACGGTAAATTTTATCAAGTCTGATTTAAATTTTCCCAAAGTGCAATTCCCTGTTTTCCCAGAAAATCTGTTTGCTACACCCACACCTGCTGCTAGCCCCAGAATCCCCTCTGCTGCCTCCACACCTGCCACGACCGGAGATGGCGGCAGAAAATCTGCCACTCCCCGAGAAGAGAAAAGGAAGGACCCCCTACCAGAGATCGACCCAAAACACTTTGAAGGGTTCTCTTCCTCCTCCGTCTGGCAAGATTCTGACTCGGAGTCGTCAGTTGTCCGAAACATCTCCAAGGACTTCCCTCCGATGAAAAGGAAGAAGCTGAACGAGACTGTCGAAGGACCCTACCACGGCAGATCAGGCAGCAGCAGCGATGATGATCTCGAGGTCCTAGACCAGCCCCCACACATCTCACCGACCAGAGTCCAGCCACCTCGAGAGGCTAAGAAGAAGATGGCCTCCTCGTCTTCCAGCAACCAGCCAGTCCCTGCCCTCAAAGTCACTGCCCGCCGACAGCTCCAAGTCAGCAGCAGCAGCGACGACAACTCCTCCACTTAAGTGCTTTTACTTATATATTTGTTGTATTTGCTGTTTTTTTATCTATTTTGTGATGTAGCTTTTATGTTTTTCATTTTTATTGTGTCATGCATTGAGGGCAATGCAACCCTCGAGTTTGGGGGTGGGCATCCCTCCATTAATGAACTTGTCAGTTGTGTCTTTAATTGGTGTCTAATTTTTAAGTTTATTTTTATGTCAAAAAAATATGAAAATAAAACCAAAAATTTGGTTTAAGTCTTTGAACTGAACTTACCTGCCGCGACATACTCTGTCGTGACAGTGCCTCTAGGATGTTTTTAGGAATTATTTAGAGCCTTGCTATAGTTCTGATCTTTAGAACACCCTTTGTGACTCTTATGTTGTCTAGATTTCAGTAGTGAACTAGAATAGGGAGGTTTACCCACTTGAGTTGCCCCTAGAGGTGCCTATCACTGGCTCTAGGAAAGGAATAAAAGAAAGAAACATTTTAGACTCACTTGCCCGCAAAACTGCCTTACAATGATTTTAGAAAGATTTTTCTTTGAGCTTAAGTTAGAAAAAACTAAAGGAGCCTAAGAATTGCCTCATGAAAAGATGAAGTCTAAGGTCAGAAAAAACTAAAGGAGCCTAAGAATTGCCTCCAGAAAAAATTGGCATAAAACTCAAGTTTGTAAGCATAACTATTCTGGTAAACTAAAGGAGTCTAGGCACATATTTGTTCACAAAACCTGCACACACTGCACTAGAACTATAGCATTGTTCCAGATAAATCCAGAAACACCCAACAAGGTACTACTCTTGATAGTGAATGTGTGGTAGGTAATAAAAGTTCACTGAATTAAGCCAAGCCATAAAGTTTTTATTTTTATTTAGGTCGTATTTGCTTGAGGACAAGCAAGAACTTGAGTTTGGGGGTGTGTTGAGTGTATAAAAGTTCTATATTTTACCCCTCATTTACCCATATTTCTGCTGCATTCAAGCATAATTCATTGCATTTAGGATAGATTTTTGCATATACATCACAATTAGATAAAATGGCACAGTTGCTATTGATTTTTGGTTACTTTTGTAGGTATCTGTTGTGGCAGACTCAGGGCAGCAAAGGAACAGAGGTGAATCGCAGAGCTGGAGTCGAGAAGAAAACGCTGACGTGACTACTGTCGTGGCAGCCATGAAGACAGAATGCTGAGGTGGAAAAGTGAAGTGGAGCTCGATAGATAGAGGATTTCAAGTCGGTCTGTCGTGGACCACTTCCATATTTTTCTGAGCCCTGAGGCAGAATCAAGGCCAAGCCCAAAGTTCAAGGAAGAAACTCAAGGCAAGAAAAGAGGACGAATTCAAGACAACTACTCAGAAGATTTAGTCTTAATTAGAGTTGCACTTTAATTCGAAATTGTATTCTTGCCATATTAGAAAACTTGGACCCAAGGCCTATATAAAGGCATGTAATTCGACCTAGGTGAGGATATCTCATTCCTAGCCGTCTTCCCTTAAACCCTTGTCGTTTTCCCCTCTTCACCATGTTCTAAACTCCCCATAGGGCTAAGGGTTGATTCTGTAAAGTAGTTGCAAGGATTGTATTGTTTTAGGAATTTTCTGTCATAAAATAAAAGCTTCAAGTTTATTTATTTTGGTTTTTCATATCTCACAAGACTATCGGGAGAGCATTGTGAGGTTATCCATTTGTTTGATATCGGGAGAGTCAAGCACACGAACGGAATAAATGCGTGTTTTCCAGCTTATGGTTAAACCATCTTGGCTTAGGGATAAGTTCAAGGTTAAGTGGCTAAAGAAGAATTCAAAAACATTGGTGTTCACCCTTTGATTCACGCCGGGAGGTATCATCCAAGAAGTGTTCATCAACAGAACTTGGGCCTAGGGATAGGACAAGTCATAACAGGGATTCTTGCCAAGCTTGAAGTATAGAGTTGTTGATCGCTGCCGCGACATCAACAGACCTCTGCCGCGACAGGAACGACGACAGAAGACAGAAGTTTCTCTAAAAGTGCAACACCTACACTACTGAGCAAATCAATACCGGCCTATTCTTTAAATCTGATTTCTCTATCTTTTACTTTAGTTTTTTCTCAAGATTACTTCACCAATTCAATTAAACTATTTCTCTCTCTTGTGTAGCAATTCAAGGATATAGTTATTTCCAGTCCCTGTAGAGACGATATCTGATACTCTCGTATCACTTTACTACTTGCGTCGTGTACACTTGCACTATTTGCGATAGGACTCTTTTACACGCAACATGCTAGGTTTCAAGCTAGTCCTAGAGAGTCTCACCTTATAGTCGTTAAAAGGATCTTTAGGTACCTTATCGATACTCCTTGTTTAGGTCTTTGGTATCCTAGAGACTCAACTTTTAACCTTTATGCTTATTCGGATGCGAATTAAGGAGTTGTAAAATAGATAGGAAAAGTATTTCTGACACTTGCCAATTCCTAGGTAGTATGCTCATATCTTGGTTCTCTAAGAAACAAAATAGTGTAGCGTTATCTACCACCGAAGCCGAGTAGATATCCTAAGGGAGTTGTTGTGCTCAAGTCCTTTGGATGAAACAACAACTCTTAGACTATGGTATTAAGGTAGACATCAAACCCCTTAAGTGTGGCAACGCTAGTGCTATATGCCAAACCAAAAATCCCATCCAACACTCTAGAACCAAACACATAGAAATAAGGCATCATTTCATTAGAGATCATGTCCTTAAGGAAGATGTTGTTTTAGAGTTCGTAGACACCTTAAATCAATTAGCGGACATCTTTACCAAACCTCTAGATAAGGAGCGTTTTTGGTCCCTTAGGAGAGAGTTGGGCCTAACTAGCCTATCTTGACCCTTTAGGACTCTTTTGAGGTTAAATTTGCTTGATCTTGTGAAAATTCATGTTTATGTATTGTTAATCTTGGTAGAAACTATGCTTATAGCTAAGGGTAGTATGATTCTATTAGAACATGCTTAGATCTGCTCATATATCATTTGCATACTCTTAGGAGCATTTAAAATCGAGCCTTTGGTTATTCTTGTGACCAAATATGCATTTTTGGGCATAGGGTATCGATATGGTCTAATGCGTATCGATACACGTACTTCATTAGCTTTCCAGATTGCATTTTCTCTCTTGCGGGTATCGATACAGTTAAATATGTTTCGATACGAGTTGTGAGTGTTTCGATACGGATGCATTACGTATAGATACGGTGTCCTGATATGCATTTCCAAGAAATTACTCTTGTACCCTCGTATCGATACCGCCTTTAGGCGTATCGATACCCGATCGTGTAGAAATATTAATTGGGCATTAAAAGACTTTCACTTTTACCAAAATTCTTTTTCAAAACCCTAACCGATTTTCATCTATAAAAAGCCCCTCAATCCTTCATATTTTCACCACAAAACTTAAAGTTTCTTGAGGATTTTTCAAAATCAAGCCAAGTCTAAGGCTCTCCATCAAGTTTGGTGCAAAATCATCACCTATTCATCCCCTTTTCAATATCAAGGTATAAAATCTTCTTTTCTTTCTATTTTTCTTTGATTTTTGTTGTTCTTTTTCTATTCAAAATCTTGTTTTAAACTCTGTTTTTTCAAAAACAAATTTTTTTCTTACCTTGATTATTGATTTATCCATAAGGTTGAATGTAAAAATTAATGCATACACACGTTGTTTTGATTAATTTTTTCCAGACTATGGCACCCTAAAAGAGAGAACGTACAAGCGAAGTTGGTGAAGGATCAAATCTCGGTGATGGTACTCGTCCAAATTTAACCTTAATCTATCAAAAGTGCTTTCGCACTCCTAATGAACTCAACTATTTCCGAACCATTCAAAACTACAAGATTCGACCGGAGAGGGTAATTTCTATTCCTTTTCTCAATTCGGAGCATTTCAAGTTTGCTTATCTACCATTGCTCGAAGAATGGAAGTTTATGGATTTTCTTCAAATTCCGGGGTTTTTCTTTAGAAATTTGGTTCTAATCTTTTATGCCAATGCAAAGTGTGTCGCTAATACCGAGGGTAATATCTATGCCATTAATTCTTATCTTATGGGTAAGAAGATTACCATCGATGTCAAGGCTCTTTGTGATGGTTTTGGATTTGAGGATGAGGGTATCGACGATGAAGGTGCTCTTGGACATGTTTTGGCGGGATCTGTCACCGTTCTAAATGCTCATGACCGCATCTTACATTTGATGATCACTTGGTGGTTTAGGCCTTCCTGAGGAAAATACTCAACAATCTGCCAAGTTGATAATTTTTGGATTAGATGTTTTCGCGAGGGGAGACGTCCTAACATTGCTCGTATTATGTTTGCGGAGATAGTCCTCCTCGTTCAACATCGTCACGCCACTCTTGTTACTTCATTCACTTATGGCACGGCTTTGAGCTACTTTTTCACTAAGAAGGAGATCGATTGTTCTCATGATTATCCGACGAATCTCACCGATTCGATTGTTGCATGTAAAAGAGTTTATCGCAATAAAGTGCAAGTGTACACGACGCAAGTAGTAAAGTGATACACGAAGTATCGGATGTCAAATCCACAGGGACTGAAAATAGCTTTAACCTTAGATTGTTGCACAAAAGAGAAAGAAGAGGATTTAAATGTTTGTAGGAAATATTGAAGAATACTGAAGATAAAGGATTAAAAAGATTCAGGGTAAAGAAATAGGTCAGTATTGATTTGCTCAGTAGTGCAGGTTTTGCACTGTATAGGATTTCATGTTCTGTCGTCGCTCTTGTTGCGGCAGAACCTGCGGCGGCAGCAGTATGTTGTTTGTCGCGGCAGCGATCATACAACTTTGTACTTTAAGCTTGCCAAGAATCCATGTTGTGACTCGTCCTATCCCTAGGTCCAAGTCTGTCGATGAACACGTCTTAGATGATACCTCCCGGCATGAATCGAATGATGAACATCGATGTTTTTGAATTCTTCCTTAGCCACTTAACCTCGTCCTATCCCTAGGTCCGAGATAGTTCAACCATAAACTGGAGAACCCGTACTTATTCCTTTCGTATACTTAACTCTCCCGATATTAAGTAAATGAATAATCTCACAATGCTCTCCCGATACTCTTGCAAGATGTTGAAAACCAGAATAAGCAAACTTGAAGTCTATTTTATTGAACAGAAAAAATCCTAAAAACAGTACAATCCTTGCGACTACTTTACAGAATCAACCCTTAGCCCTAGGGGAAGTTTAGAACATGATGAGAAGGGGGAAACGACTAGGGTTTTGGGGAAGAAGGCTAGAGAATAAGATGTCCTTCCCTAGGTCGAATTACATGCCTTTATATAGGCCTAGGGTTCAAGTTTTCTAATATGGCAAGAATACAAGTTTAAACTAAAGTACAACTCTATTAAAGATTAAATCTTCAGAGTAGATGCCTTTAATTCGTCCTCTTTTCTTGCTTTGGGTTTCTTCCTTGAACTTTGGGCTTGGCCTTCATTCTGATTTAGGGCTCAGAAAAATATAGGAGTGATCCACGACAGACCGGCTTAATTTCCTCTTTCTGTCGAGCTTCACTTCACTTTTTCCCTTCACCATTGCTTTCGTCATTGGCTGCCACGGCAGCGGCGTCCTTCTCGACTTCAATCCTGTGTTCCAGCTCTACTTCTCCACTGCCCTGATTCTGCTACAGCAGCTACCTGCAAAAGTAACCAAAATCAGTAGCAAATGTGCCATTTTATATAATTGTGATGTATATATGAAATCTAACCTAAATGCAATGAATTATGCTTGAATGCGGCAGATATATGGGTTAAATAAGGGGTAAAAAGTAGAACTTTTTCACACTCAACACCGATTGATGAGAGGTCTCTATCTCGAGGCAAGTTTCATTATTTCAATGGTAATTGGCTTCGCCTTTCCGAGCTTCCTAGTGATACTATACCTGAAGAGATTGCAAATCCTCTCAGAGCTCCTCAAGCTCCTCCTCCATCCATGGATTCTCTCATGACCTACCTTAATGAACAATTCATTAGCTTACGCACGAGAATTGGTTCTATAGATCAAGTCATGAATTTCGGGTTTGCTGCCATTGATACTCGCTTCACAAGCTTGGAAGATCGCATGACCAATGTAGAGAAGCGCATCACTTCCATTGAGGCCGAGCATAATTCTATGAATATCTCTCTTACGGCCTTCCATGATGAATGGCGTCAATCAAGGAGGAACAATGATGCCAATGAAGATGAAGAAGATGGTGATGGAGACGAGTTTTAGATTAGTCTTTGCATCTCATTCATGTCATCTTAGGATTTATATTTATGCACTTTGGTTTATGTTTTTAGGACTAAGTTTATCATATTAGGATTAAGTTTATCATTTTAAAACCTATGCTTTGATTTTAGTTTGATGTTTCTTTAATTTATGAACTTTATGATTATATATTAAATGTTGCTTGGTTTATTATTATGCCTTTATAGCCTATGTCTCTTTTTTGATCTAACAAAAAGGGGAGAGGGAAATTCACAAGTTCACTTAAACTCTAATCTTAAAATTTACCTAGCTAACATTAAGGGGGAGTTGTTTCCCAAAGTTTTTCAAAAAGGGGGAGATTGTAAAACATATGTTTGATTTTGATATAACAAAGTGTTTTAATGACCAAATTGTAAAACTTGAAATGAATTTTTAAGTCCCTCAAAAGGTTTCAAATTAACAAGGCTTTGCTCTAGTTTGAAAAACTCAAACTCCAAAACATTTTCTAAGTGTTCCAAGGCCAAATTGCTTAAAAACGTCTATGAGCATCGATACGCCCTCAAGGGTATCGATACCTTTTTTAAAAACTTGGCTACTGGAGACAAACGTATCGATACGCTCCTTACCGTATTGATATGGGGTATCGAAACAGATTTCATCTGTATCGATACGCTCTCTCTATAAAATCCCAAGGAGTTTAAAATATTTAAAAAAAACTAGAGCTTTAAATAAATCGACTGTTGCCTTGTCGGTTGGTAGGTAACCAAATTTTAAGTGGTGGTTAATGAGTATCGATACGCTATAACACGTATCGATATGATATCCTCCAGTGAGCTATGAAGGAAAAATGGCATCGATACGGTCTTACCCGTATCAATACGGTTCCTTAATCCGTACTGATACGCCTGAACGCGTATCGATACGCCTCTCTTATATTTGTGCAACAGCTCTTTCTTTCTTGAGATAGGTATCGATACGCTTCCTCGAGTACCGATACGGTAGGCTGCAGAAGTGCATTTATGGTAGTAAGAGAGGGTTCCAACGGCTATAATCAATTCTCTAACCACCCAAACGGCTAGAATTAATGGAGAAGGTATAAAAACAAGCCCATTGAAGACCAGCAACAACTGTTGAATCTAAGAGAAACATCCATACACAAAATCCAAGCTCAAGTGCCAAAATTCTCATTCTTGTAAAATCCCAAATTGTCTTTGAGTGTAATTCTTATCTTTTATTTCAATTTGGGTTGAGTGCTTGTATTAAAGGGGCAAAATTGTATTGAGAGATACTTCTTATTGCCTTCAAATTCTTCTTTGTAACCAAGTGATGGTTTAGTCCATTTTGGGTAGAAAATTGACTGATTTTGTAAAGGTTTCCTCCTAAGCATAGAAAAAGGGAAGATCAATTAGTGAAGTTGTTGGAAAATCCTTAGTGGGAGCTAAGACAGTGGATGTGGAGTTCATTTGGAACTTGAACCACTATAATTGCCTTTGTCTTCAATTTTATTTATCCACTTCAGTTCCAAAATTTTAAAAACCCAATTCACCCCCTCTTGGCTTTGATCAATCCTTTGATCCACTCAACAAAACATTATATATATATATATATATATATATATATATATATATATATGAGTAACTATTTGATACACTGGCGGTAGAAACTTTTTAGTTTCCACAAGCGCCTTAGTTTTAGGGTTTAGGGACTTAGTTTAGGGTGTATGGTTTAGGGGTTTAGGTGTATGAGTTTTGAATTTAAGGATAGTGGTTGAAATTTATAGTTGAAGGTTATAATTTAAGGTTTATAGATTAAAACCTAAATCATCACCATATTACTCTAAAAACTAAACATTAACCTCTAAACTCTAAATTCTAACCCTAAACTATAAGTTCTAACCACTATCCCTAAATTCTAAATCCCTTCCTCTAAACCCTTAAACCCTACACCCTAAACTAAGCTCCTAAACCCTAAAACTAAGGCGCTTGTGGAAACTAAAAAGTTTCTACCGCCAGTGTATCAAATAATTACTCATATATATATATATATATAATGTTTTTATGCTTTTTCATAAGGTTTAAAACCAGGATCTCATTGAAGAAGTTCTTTTATACGGATAAAAATCATATGCTCATTTTCGGTGCTCCTTTTATGCCCCTTTTAGTTTCCATCGTCAGCGTATAGGATAATAATCTTATATATTTACCCTATGAAAAACATAAAAACATTTTATATATATAGTTTATAATTAGGAAAATTCTATGACGGGCGTCGAACACCGCTGCACACCATTAACGCTGAACACCATTAAATTGATTAATAAAGATTAAAAATCTCAAGGACTCAACATACAATTAATAATTATTTAAAATGAAATTCCAATTAAATTATTTTTCATATATATTATATTTTTAATCTTTTTTTCAAATAATTGGATCAAATATCAACCATAGTCAATCTATAATTCCTAAATTAAAATTCTAATTCCCAAATTATAAACCCTAATTCCTAAATTAAAACCCGAATTCTCAAATTAAAACCCTCGGTCCGTACCCGAATTGTCAATACTCTTCCCTTTTAGTAATATAATCATACGTTTAGGATTCAATTGACTATTTTTTTTTCTTTTATATTATGACTATGAGTTATACGTGAAGTAAGGAATTGCCGATCATGGAAAATATTTGCATCCATTTACTACTTACAATGACATGGAAAATATTACAACATCTGTTATTCTTTCATTACAAACCCAAAACTTCTGCCTACAAAAATTTTGGTGCTTTGTTTGGATCTATTTTTTGAGAAAAGAGTGGAATTTTATTAAGAAAAGTTGTGTTCTTTCTGTGTTTTTTGTTTGGTTGGAAAGAAAAAAATATATGCAGAGAGAGAACTGTTCCTCCCTTACATGCAGAACTTTGCTGCTCAAGATTTTCAGCAGCTTGGAGATTACTGTAAAACCCAGAAACCCAATGCTTCCATGGTATTGAATTTGTTTCTTTGATTTTTGCTTCTGTGTTTACTTTGTTGCTTTTGATGAAAGTAAAAGAGAAAATTGCAAACGATTTTGTGTTTCTGTTAAAATTTTCATTTTTTGAGTAATATTAGTATGGTTATTTGATCTAATTATTTAAAAATAAAAAATAAAAATATAATATATATGAAAATAATTTAATTGAAATTTTATTTTAAATAATTATTAATTGTATGTTAAGTCATTCAAATTTTTAATATTTATTAATTAATTTAATGATGTTCAGCGTTAATAGTATTCAGCGGTATTCGACGCACGTGGTAGACTCATCCTTATAATTAATACATTTTTATTATTGTAATTCATGTTACAAATATTTGCTTATATTTATTACTTATTATAACCAAATTATTTTTATAAATTTTATTATAACATTTTATAATTTAGGTTATAATTAATATATTATTATTTTAATTCAGGTTATAAATATATTCTTACAAATTATAATCTAAATTATTTGTTATGTGCCAAAAAAAATAAACAAGTTTACTCTTTGTTCGAGAGAAAAAAATAAAATTGAAATAAAAAGTTTATATCACAAATAAGTATCTAAATTATACTACCATTTTTTATCTAAGTACCTAAAATATATTTCCGTCAAAGTAGGTAGGAGTGTACTCGGTTCGGATTTTTAATAAAATATGAACCGAACTGCAGTATGCGGCTTTTTAAAAATAAAACCGAAACCGAAATACTAAAAACAGAATTTTACGGTTCGATTCGGTTAAAAACCGCGGTTTAACGAGTTTTTTTTTTCAAATTAAAAAAATAAGCAAAACACATAACATATTTTAATTTACCATTAGTTAGACACCCCAATATCATTTTTTTGCCATTAAGAACAAGAAAACACATGTCTTGAGCCCTTGACAAATCTAAGATTTTAAATAAAAATGAATTAAAAAATAATTATGATTGCAAAACAGACAACCTATCTAAAAAACAAATCATAGAAAATATTCATTTAAATAATATCCACTCAATGATTCCACATCACCAACTTAGAACACAAATATCTAGTCTAATATATTGTTTGACTAAAGTCAAAATCAAACATTCAACATCATAAAACAACCCATCAATAGTAAATATTATAAATACATATTTCAATTTGAAACACAATATCCAACCAACCTACTATTATAAAAACATTTCCAAATATTTCAAGAGACTATCTTAAAACCAAATCTAAATATTTCGAGAGACTATCTTCAAAATATATTTAATATGTGTCATAGTGTTTTTTTTCTTTTGTTCGGGTTGATATGAAATAAACGGGTTTCATATGAAAAACTCGAAACCGAACCGAATAGAGAAGATTGATTTTAAACCAGACCTCAACATGCAAACCCGAACCAAACTGCATAGTTCGGTTCGAGTTGAATTTTTGGTTTCGTTGCTCACCTCTAAAAGTAAGTACCTAAGGTATATTTTTTTTTCTCAAAATAAGTACTTAAATTATTTTTTAATCAATATGGCATGTCAACTCTTAAAAACTTACATGAAAAATATAATACTTTAAGTACTTATTTAGCGGAAAATTATACTTTAAGTAGCTATTTTAATAAAAAAAAATATTTACATACTTAGATATTTTTTTTACAAACATTTAAATATTTAGATAAAAAAAAGCGGTATACTTCGAATAAAAATAATAAAAAAAGGGAAAGGCAAAACCCAGTTTTCCCAACAGGCCAACACCAGTCATATGTTCACATTATTATCCTTTTATTTCCACTTGTTCTTCTCTTCATTAATTAACATTCTGCTTCCTTCTTCCTCCTTGTAGAATCCCACTTCTCCATTTCACATTTCAGTTCTACATATCCATTTAATGCTCTCACCTTTCTTAGATAACCTCCCTTTCTTTTATTTTTCCTGGGTTCTTTTTGTTTTAGCAAGGAAAAGAGAAAAGAAGCATCTTTAAGTTAACTTTTTCAATTTGAAAGAAAAAAAAAACTGTTACTTTTTTCTGGCTTGTCTTTCTCAAAAAAATATCAAATCACAACCAACCCAGGCCAACTTTGACTTGAGTGGCTCTGATTCTTGTTTTAATAAGCTCTTCTGGTTTGAAAATGGTTGCATTCTCCCGTTACTGCTCCTAAATTTGGGTCCCATTTTTGCCTAAAAGCTTCAATTTTTTTCTTAGCTCGACATGCTCACCAAAATCACTTAAAAAGAAGATTTTTTTATGGTTCATTCATGCATAAATAAATACTTTTTTTCCTAATATTCTAATGCATTGAACCACTTTCTCAAATCTTATTGCTTTGGCCAATCGGTTAGTGCTCAGCCTCGGATTCTTTTCTGGTTTATGCCCGAGGCGGTATTCTACGCCGGTTACTTGATTCTGTGGCTCTTCATCTATCCTTTTGAGGTACCAAACTCTGAAAAATACTCACTTTCCTTTCTTGAATGATTGTCATTTCGGTTCTTTTAGTCATTTTAAGCTATGGGTCTTTGCTTTTTGTTGCCAATCCTTTGAAATATACGTCTTTTTACCTAATAAACATTGAAATCTGGTTCCATAACTGTGGTTAGTTCACAATTTTTGAAGTTTGTAATTATAGTTTTTCTATGAGCTGCATAATGCTTGGTCTTGACTCTTGAATACCATGAATTTTGCCTACTTTCCTACTTTATTTTAGCTTAAATATATGTCATATGAGTCTCAATGACTTAATTACTGTCTTTGTTGTTGTTGTTGTTGTTTATTTTGCAGTGGCTGCTGTGCTGATTTTTATTTATTTTTGTTTAATTTTGAATTTCCAAGGCATATGCAAATATGCTTGAACAGCAGAGATTTCTCTATGGTTCTACACTCCTGATGTGCATCTCTCTTGGATCTTTTCTATTTGGGGTTGTGATTTCAGAAATACCTTTGGGATCAAAACTTTCTGTGGGAGAAAATAATTCATGGGTTTCTTCTAATGGTGATTTTGCAATCGGATTCTATAGCCGCCCTGATATGCCAAACCAGTTTAGTGTTGGCATTTGTTTCAATTCAAAGTCGATCCCTGTTGATAAACACACAATGGTTTGGGTTGCTGGAGGTGATGTTGCTGTTAGTAACAATTCCTATTTGGAGCTTCAGATGAATGGAGAATTGGTTCTTTTCGATGCCCTGCAGGGTCAAGAAGTGTGGTCCAGCAAAACAAGCCAGTTATCCGTTGCGGTAGCTTTTCTTCGCGATGATGGAAATCTTATCTTATTGAATGAGAAGAAAGATGGGGTTTGGCAAAGCTTCGATTATCCAACCGATACTCTTCTTCCCGGCCAGAGACTTTCTCCCTTTAGAACATTGAGAGCTGCGAGCCAAAATGATGTTTCGAGTTTATATAGTCTCTACATGAATGTTTCTGGTCAGCTACAGTTAAGGTGGGAAAGCAGCATCATCTATTGGAGCATTGGAAGGCCCTCTCAATCGAATCTAAGTGCCATTCTGACTTCTTATGGGAGCCTGCAACTTGTGGCTCCGACTTCTGAACCTGTATGGTCTGTGTATGGAGAAGATCATAATGACACCGTGAAGTTTAGGTTCCTCCGGCTGGATGTGGATGGTAATTTGCGGTTATATTCATGGATGGGTGTTTCACAAACATGGAGATCGGTTTGGCAAGCTGTTGAGAATCAGTGTAATGTCTTTGCAACTTGTGACCAGCGAGGCATCTGCACGTTTAATGCATCTGGTTCCCCTGTTTGCATATGCCCATTCTATCATGTAGGCCATTCTAATACAAAATGTCTGGTTTCATCTCAGCATGATTGCAAACCAGGGTCGATTATGGTTAAGCATGCCAATATGTTTCTTTATGGAATTTACCCTGTCAATGATTCCATATCCGTAACCAGTTTAGACAAATGCAAAAGCATGTGCCTCGGTGACTCGAGTTGTACTGCTGTAACCTTCATAAATGATGGCAGTGCAAAATGCAGGATGATGAAAACTCAGTACATTAGCGGTTATTCAGACCCGTCTCTTAGTTCAACCTCTTTTGTTAAGAGGTGTTCGGACCCCTTAGCTGCTGATCCCATCTTCCCGTTGAAGTCTCCGCCACAAGCACGTAAGGAGTTTTATAATAGTTGCATTCCTTGTCTAGTTGGAGCAGCCTCAGGCACAATTTTTGTGTTTGTTGTGATTCAGTTGGCAGTGGGATTTTACCTTTATAAAAGAAGAAACACTTATAAGAGACTTGCTTCTTTAGCTTACTCCAGCCCTGGGTCTAAATGTTTAATCATGTTATCCTTCACCGAGATCAAGGACCTTACGGAGAATTTCAAACACCAAATTGGGCCAAAGATGTTCAAAGGTACCTTACCCGACAACCAGCCAGTCGCAATCAAAGTGCTCGAAGCAACCATTGAAGCAAGAAAATTTCGAGCTGCATTGTCAAAGGTTGGAAGCATTTATCACAAAGGTCTTGTCAAGCTGGAAGGCTATTGTTGCGAGTCGGATCGAAGGTATTTAGTCTACGAATATGCCAAGAATAGCTCTGTGGAGAAATACATAGTAGATTCAACACTGGCTGAGAGACTGACTTGGAGAAAGAGAATGGAAATTTGCTTAAGTGTTGGTCGAGCCATAGTTTACTTGCACACAGGGTGTCGAGAATTTTTATGCCACGGAAATTTGAAATGTGAAAATGTAGTTCTCGATGAAAACCTCGAGGCTAAAGTGAACGAATTTGGATTGGGGATGCTTTATGGTGAGGCATCCTCCAATATGGCTTCAGCACAAAAAGATGTGGAGGATTTTGGCAAGATGGTTTTGACCCTGGTTAGTGGCGTTAAAGAAGCAAATGATGTGTTTGATTGGGCTTATAAAGAATGGTTCGAGGGCCATCCGGAGAATGTAGTAGATAAAAGACTTGAGGACGAAGTTGATCCCGAGGAACTCGAACGTCTGTTGAGGATTTCCTTTTGGTGCCTTCAAGCGGATGAACGTGTAAAACCTTCAATGGGGGAGGTAGTGAAGGTGTTGGAAGGCTCACTTCCTGTTGATCCTCCCCCACCGCCATTTAGTTGCCGGAGACCACCAAGGGAGGAGGAAGACTCATCTGAGTTAGGCTCAGTCAGGGACATAGGAATGTAATGCAAAAAGTGGCATTTTCTTTTCCAATTTTGTACAGTAGGACTAACATTCATAGGAATGACATTCTGAGGCTTTGTGGGGCATGCATATGCCATTTTTTTCCATCCACTGTTCTGTGTCAATTTGTCATGCATTTTTCTGGAACATTTTGGATTGGATTATACTTCATACAAAGATGCTCAACGGTGGAAATGCAGGCAGAAGCAAAAAATAAATAATACACTTCAATAGGATGGTACCATGTGTCACTGCCTTATTGGTCATAAAATGAAGAAAATATTGGATGTCTTTCATTTTAGTAAGTATGTTAAGGAATGCTTTCATTTCGGTCATTGTTTTTAAGGAATGCTTTTATTTTGGTCACTCAATCGTTAATGGGTAACGATGTTTGAGTCAGTGCTTCCACGCGTCATTAACTTGAATAAATAATACACTTCAATAAGATTGTACCATGTGTCACTGCTTTATTGGTAATAAAAGGAACAAACTACACCCATGGTCACCAAAATTTTAGGGTGCTTGCACTTTGACCATCCAAATCGAAAAACTTTCATTTTAGTAACTATCGTTAAGGAATGCTTTCATTTCAGTCCGTTTTAGATGTCCATTTGTATTTTAACGAATGAATGACTCGATCGTAACTAAAAATTTAATTTAGTTGTTCAATAGTAACTTTTAATAATTAAATGACTCAATCATAACTTTACTAATAAATTAGTGACCTCCAATGTGGTTTACCCTTCTTTTAATTGGGCACAGAGACGCTGCCGCACACCCAGATACTTAAATTGTTATAACAACTTTATAAAGGCAAATATACTCGTATGGACACACGTGAAACCAAAAAACATATACTTTACCGACGGGATTGGTCTAAGTGATAACAACTTGGTATCGCTAAAACAGATTTCAAGTTTGAGGCTGAATGCGGAAAATCCATACTAAAAGACTTACCCACCAAAGTCAAGTATTAGCCTCTCTCATTGCTCATGCAAGTCAGTCCGATTTAGTCAGGACAAAGCTCGGGGAACCGGGAAGCAACAAAAAAAAATCATATACTTATGATCGCCGCACAAATCACGAACTCTCTCTCATTGCTCATGTGGGAATAGAAATTGTTCAAATACTACACCATGGTTCTTAAACAAGCAAAGAATTGAGTGAAAACATAACATCCAATTCATGCAATGAACTTACAAGCCAAGTAGCGCTGTATCATACTTCCCCTTGCAGTCGTTAGCTCAGTTTCTCATTTAAGCCATCCGAAAATGAATCAATGGAGTAGACATTTAGTTCTCTCGTCCGACCAGGAGCCCCGCCTTGTAGCGACGACACATCAAGTAAAATCCTGAATAAGCCACTAATGCTTAGTCAAGGACCAAACTAAGTCATGATCTTGCATTAAAAGGGGGAAAGAGCAAAGATAAACTTACAAGTTCTTTGACGCCGTCTCAAGTTCTGGGGTCTCACAATTAATGAGGACCTGGTTATCGAATTTTGACACCGTGTGGTTCAAAGGCAGATCTATCCCTTTGGGAGCTGGATGACATTTCAAATAAATTACTTTCTATTTGCAATGGAAAGCGATAGAGAAAATAGTGATTGCAAGGTAACCTTCTTACATGGCTTATGATTAGTTGGTGCACTTCCATCTAGCCCTAGGAATTCCTATATTCAACCGTATTCATCATATCATGATATAAGAAAACTAATCCTCTGTAAAAGTATTTCGAAAGAACTTACGATGCATGAGAAGTCACCTTAAGATTCTCATAACACTCCTCAAGATTATCGTTATATAGTATGTGATCAAAGATGCCAGATGATTTCCCTTGCTCAATTTCCGCTTCCGCATTCCGGAGTCGCTTTAGGATTTGCTCCTCTGTCTCGGTCTCCCTATTTACAGCATTCTAATTATAACAAGACTAGGAAGATAGTATGGTGATAAATATCAGATGGACAAGACTGTTTCACCTTGCACGAAGCCGCTCGTCAAGCTCTGTCATCGAAGGTGGACAGATAAAAATGAAAATGGCATCAAGAGAACTTGCCCTCACAGACCTTGCTCCTTGAACATCGATGTCAAGAATGCACCTCTATATTGAAATTATATTTATAAAAAAAAAACTTCAATTGAGCAGAAAGGTAATTTAAAGAAAAAATTGCTACACTGTCAAGAACCCTTGATATGCTTCTAAAATAAACAACCAAAAATCCAAAATTCAATACTGAACCATTCAGTCCAACCTAAAGTATATACGAGTGACATAGTATACAAGGATAGACACAGGATTTTATGTTAGAGGGGACGAACCTATAAAATTCTAGGGGGCGAAAATAGATTTTCAATAGAAAAATACATAGAAAATTTCTAAATCATATACGGATTTCAAATTTCTAAGGGCGACCGCCCCCAGCCCCCTCAGTCCATCCCTGATAGTATAACTTTGCTACACAACCCTCATAACAGTATGCAAGGAGATCATTAAAAGAACCATAAAATGGACAGTTTACCTTCCCAGAGTCTGCTACTGCCTCAACTGCTTCAATACTGGTTCCATATAGATTCCCATGTACAGAAGCAAACTCGAGAAATTTCCCATCTTTTATATCTTTCTCCATTACACTTCGATCAGTAAAATGGTAATGAACGCCATTGTTCTCATTGCACCTCGGTGCACGGGTTGTGTGGCTGATAGAGAAGCCAAACATGGATGGGAATTCCTTCATAAGCATGTTTATTAATGTCCCCTTACCAACTCCAGAAGGACCACTGATAACAACTGGCTTGTCTGCATCACCCCTCACACCCTTACTCCAGGCCACAACTTCAGTCCCCAAAACCTTTTTCTGTTCCTTAACATACTTGGTGTCCACCTACCAATATTCGAATCGAACAGAACAGGCACTTTTAGGCAACAAGATACTAAGATAATTTTTATTCAACTCAGAAGCACCAGGTTATAGACTGTACAAATGCCACAAAAATGATCTATTCTAACCGTAGATTATGCGAAAAGCTCATCCTATCTTAACACTTCAAAGATCTTAAGTTTTCAAAATACTAACCTCAAGAAACCAAATGCAGTCATCTGGGGTGGAACCCCTAATAATAATCATTATTCGATCTTCATTCAAAAGAATGGCTGAATGGCCTTTACATGGCTTTGGTTTTGTTCCCAAAACTGTGGGAATCACCCTGTAAATAATACCAGAAACAGTCAACTCGTAACTCTAAACCAAAACCCGGAAGAAGGGACTGTATCAGCTTGTTCTAGCCAAAAACTAACCATTTGCCTGTAGATTTGTCATAAATCTGAACTCCAATATCCGATGTAGAATCATTATTTTCCCCACCAATCACAAACTGCAAAGATATACAAACACAAATCCACAGTGAAAAAAGTTGATTGAACATATTACTAAGAGATAACATTAACAACCGGTGACAAAGAAAAGCATCAAATTATCATACTGTTTTGTCACCGACGTCGGCAGAGGTCTCAAAGCCTTTGGATTTGAAACCGAATCCGTTTCGAAGATTGTCAAAACAGAATGCTGGGGCTTCACCCTGATGATTATAAACCAAAAACAAATCAAATCACAATAAAACTACTAGTGTTTATACATACAGCTTAACAAAAACTCAATTAGATTGACATTTAAATGAAATTATATTACAAAAACAAATCGATGTTTAATGGCTCACCATGGAGAACCAATGCCTCCAATACTAGATTCTCCTGATCAATACACATGGAAAGATAAAAGAGATCAAACCAAAATAATTTATATTTCTCAGATCTATCAAACTATGTAAACCAGTTCACTGAAAAGAAAGATATAGTCTATTACATATAATCAATATAATTACATGTCAAACAAGAACAAAAGTAAAGGGAAAAGAGAGGGGGAAAAAACCAACTTTGGAGAGGTAAAACAACATTAGAATCCCAAAATAAAAACCCAGATTCAAATCTAACATTACAATGTATAGCATAGAAGTATAAACAGTCAGGAAACCAGCAACAAGAAGTGAGAGAGAAACAAGGTTTAGTTTTTATGTCAAAATTCAAACAACCCGTGTCTTCAAACCCAAATACAATGAAAGCAAAAAGAACAATATTCCAAAAAAACACCTTAAAATATCAATGTTTTGATGCTGAACAGAGCTAGAAACAGATTGGTTAGACAACAAGTTCACACCTTCGATAAGAGCAAAACAAATCCTCAGAAGGGGAAATAATCAAAGTCTTTATATTGGTTAGGCGGATGGTAATTGCAAAGGGGATAAAAATTTGAATAGAATACGAGGGAAAAGGGTTTTGCTTAAGCAAGAAGAAGGAGTTGTAAGACACATGAACTCCCATTGTCTGTATTTTATATTTGAGAGTTGTGAAGAGAAAGATGTGGCGCTTTTGTTTGGCAGCATTCACTATTCAGTTCACGAAACAAGAAGACCCGACTGGAGACTGCCTGCCTCTAATTTTGCCGTTCACCTTTGATTCTTTTCTGGACTTTTATGATGCCATAGGCTTAATGTAAAAATAAGGGAAAACTACACCGGTAGTCCCCTAACTATTACTGTTATTTATTTTAGTCTCAAAATTATTTTTTTCGGCAAAATCATCCCTTCTGTTACATAGTTTTTCTGTTTTGATCCCCGACGTTAAATAGCTAACGATTTTGCTGACGTGGCATTTTTAAAATATTTTTAATATTTTTTGATCATTTCTCTCTCTTATTTCTCTTCTTTTTCATCTTCTTTATTTTACCCACTATTTTTAGGTTTCCCAGAGCCAGCTCAACCCGGTTCAACAATTCCCCAGATTTCAGCTCAATTCCATTTCCAAACCAACCAACAAGATAATGATAAAGAAGAGCAAGAAGAAGAATATAATCACGAAAGTGAGTAATAATACTGTTGTTAAACTAGGAATTGTAATCCCATCTGGTCCTTTTTTCTTGGTATTGTTTTCAAATTTATGTATCTTAGGCTCTTAGCTAACTTTAATGGATTTTATTTTATGGTTGGATTAGAACTCTTGTTTTTTTTTAACATACAGAAGATGAGAAATCTAAATCTAAATCTTTAAGCAAGAAAAAAAAAACAAAAACACAATAACCAAGGTTAAAATGTATGTGCTTTAATCATTAATGAGGATATAAACATGAAAGCATAATCAAATGGAATAGATTTGTTTTCTGGAAAATCATGTTGGTAACAGTTTGGTTTATAACATGAAAGCATAATCATTTTTTCTTTGATGACAGTATCCACCTGAAATAGAGCCCTGCTACTAAGTTGCAGAAAGTAAATAAAAAAGTTCATGTTCTATATGTTTACCAACTCCACAGAGAAAAATTAGATAAAATGCAAAGGCTAGATTAAGCAAGAAATGAGAACTGGAAACAAAAAAATAAGTCAAGTGATAATGCCAAACTATTAAGAAAGATGCCAACAGGTATACCTTCTGCTGATATTTGAGATCTTTTATTCTTTGAGATAAAACAATAAACTCAAGCTGCTCTGATCCAGATTCTGCCAGGGTACTGTTGCCCTAAAATATCGTTAGCTATTTAACGTCGAGGACCAAAACAAGAAAACTATGTAACAGAAGGAACGATTTTACCAAAAAAAATAGTTTTGAGACCAAAATAAAAACCGGTAATAGTTAGGGGACCACCGGTGTAATTTTTCCTAAAAATAACTGCGGAAACTATATTTATTTGAACTACATTTTTTCCCGTAAAAGATAGTAGAGTAGGTGTTTAACTAACCATGTAAAATATGACGCGTGATAATTTTTATTTTTTATTTTTTAAATTATTTTAAATTTTTAAATAATTTAATTTTTAATAAAAAACTTTAAATTTACTCTACTTTACAAAAGACCTAAATTTTTAAAATTATTTTCCAAATCTCATATCAGTCGTTATTGTTGTCGTCATCACATCATTGTCGTCGAAAGGAAGACTTCTCCCCTTGTCGCACGATGTTCGTCATTCGTCGTTTAAATGGAGTTTTTGCGTTTGACCGGGACATCATTCGTCATTTTTCGACGATAAAAGAATGTGTAAAAATTATATTTGATTTTGATATAACAAATTATTTAAAGACCAAATTATAAAAGTAAATAAATTTTGAAGTACTCAAAAGTCTCACAAAATGACAATGATTTTGAAGTAAAATTTGTTTCTAAGTCAAAAACTTAAAACCCTAAAAATTTTCTAAGTATTTTATACTCAACTAACCAAAAGCGCTCAAGCATATCGATACACCCTTAGTGTTTCGATACGAGTTTTAGCTACTGAAATTTTAATCGACATATCGTACCGATACGACTGTACTCATATCGATACGGCTTTCATCTGGGTTTGAGAGTTTGGTTAAGTGTATCCATACGGTCTTACTAGTTTTGATACGGGGTTTTAAGATTTTCAAATCTTTGCATTAAATGATATTATCGTTGCCTTGTTAGTTATTGGAATCACCAAACTTCAAAAGTTAGTTTACCCGTCCCGATATGCTCTTAGGTGTACCGATGCATTTTCACTAGACTTTACAGACAGATTTCAGTGAGCAAAATCTATATTGATACGACCTGTACCGTATCGATACACCCCTATTTTTACACTATGATCATTTCGATATGTCTCTTCGCGTATCGATACGTTATTGCACAACGACTATTTTCTTCTTTGACAGGTATCAATACGGGTGTTTGTGCACCGATACGTCTAGTCACCAAACAACATTTAGTACGGGAAAAATGGGCTCCAACGGCTCTGTTGATGACTTCAACCACTCAAACGGCTAGAAATCAATGAATGTGGTATAAAAACAAGTCTCCAATGCTACATCAACAACTATTGAACAAGTCTAAAGCAATCAAGCAAAAATTAACCACTTTGAGCTATTAGAGTCAAATCCTTTACACCCACTTGTGTACTCTTATTGTATCCATTTTTTTTCAAGTTGAGTTGAGTGATCTTGTAATTTGGGGCGATTATTCATCTTTGAGAGGTTAAATTTCATTTGCCAACTTTCTCTTGTAAAAGAGTGTTTTTAATCAAGCTTTGGGTAAAAAGCTTGATGGATTGTAACGGTTTCGTCCTAAGCCTAGAAAAGAGGATGAATTCATTAGTGAATTGTGTTAGAATCCTTAGTGGAAAGCTGGGGTAGTAGATGTAGAGCTTGTTATAAGCTTGAATCACTATAAATTCTTGTGTCCATTATTTTCTTAATTTTTCATTTGCTTCCCTTTCAAATTTGTAATTGTCAATTTACCCCCTCTTGGCCTTCTACATTGATTGATTATATCAACAGAATTGAATAAGCATCGTGTGGGTCTTTCGAAGAGAGTGATAGACGTCGGCATAGTGATCAACGACGGTAATGGTTGAATTTGGGTGTTAGGATTTTTGAATTTGGAGTTATTTTGTGAATTTTGAGAAATTTAAGTTTTTTTCTAAAATTAACAATAGTTAATGACCAAACACCTAAATTATGAAATGAAACGTTAGACACGTGTTTTTACCAAAAAAATAGTTTAGGCACATAACGTTAAAAGCATATATAATCAGTGGCGGAGTCAGGATTTTCATATTGTGGGGTCAGAGTAGACTTTGAGGTACGAGGATTCTCATACCACTAGAATATAAATATTATTGACCCCATACCCAAACAAATCAAGTGATGTCAATTCTAATATTTCTATTAAAAATTTTATACTAGCTCCTTGTAATCAAATACATGTTGAGAAAATATTTTATGCTTTGGTAATGAAAAAATTATAATTGTGTCCAATTAAGTTTTAGAGGTTCAATTTAAGATTTGATATTTAAGTGTTTAAGATTAAAATTTAGATTTTATAATTTAAGAATAGGGTTAGTAGTTATGATTTTAGGGTTAAGAATTTAAATTTTAACATTTAAAGTGAAACTAAGCATGCTTGTAGTGTATTTTTTCCAATGTCAATACATAGAATAATAACTCAAATATTTATATAATTAATTTTATTAGTTTTTTACTTTTGGCCCGTTTCCTTTTTCAATTTATGGAATTTGATTTTTTATAATATGATTTTTTTAGGGTAAAAGTGAGTTGGTTACTTCTAACGGTTAACCTTATAAGAATGAAGCGGGGACAAGGGCAAATCTATAAAGTTAAATTTATTAGTTCATCGACCGCTAATTGACAAGTCGTCGTTTAACCGGTCAAAATAAATAAATAATTAACCTCTTTCAACAATTAATAAAATAAAGAAATTAAGTAGTATATGGAAAGAGGGTCGATCCGCAGGGAGATTAGATGGAATTGTCGACTTGAATTTGTTGAATCCGAAATCCCAGGAATATCTGAAAGACAAGGAAATAAAAAAAGGGGGGGTGATCTGATATTGAGTGAAGTAATAAGATAAAATGCAAGAATTTAAAGAAAATAGTAGGAAAAACCAAATATGCAAATTAGCCTCGAGCTAGCCTTGTCAATTCCCTCGATCATTGAAATAGATTTTTACTCCGGGGATCATGTCGGTTACAGTCTGCGAGGCCCAACCCGTCGCAACTTGCTTCTCTCTCGAGTAACCAATCCTCCCAAGACTATCTTCGAAGGTTGATTCTTAAACAAATTAGCCACGTCTATCGCCGTTAAAGTGTTTAATTTTGAAAGCAGGAAAAGCCCGACTCAGAAATTGTCTTAAAAAAGAATCGCTTCTGATTTTATCTTTCCTTAGCGGACCGCCGCTAAGAGTGTTCACAGGAAGTCGAAATTGCCACAGGCTGATCCTTCCTCCCAACTATGTTTTAAACGATTCCAGATCAACGAGCTCTTTTTGATTTGAAAAACGATTAAAAACTTTAGTAAGGCCGATTGCCAAACTATCTAAACTGAAAGATAAAAATGTATTCCCGAAGGAATTTAGGCAATGTTCAATTCTCACGATTAGAATTGATTTAGCTAGCTCTTGGCTCAAGAAATTTAGCTAAGCATGATATTGATTATCATGCTTGACTTGGTTTTGAAAAAATAATTAAATAACATAAAATAAATGAAACAAGAAAATGAAGAAAAAGAACTTGAATTAAAACTAAAAATGTTTACAAAGGTAAAAACTCAAAAACAGAAGATGAATTGAAATGATCCAAGCCTTTACCAAGGGTGGTATTTATAGGCTTTAGATTTACAAAGATAAAATGATAAGATAATTTAAAATAATAAACAAAAGATAAATAATTCAAATGTTTTGAAATTTAAATGCAGGAATATAATCGGATAAGCTGATAAGATCTCTCAGAACGTTCCAGAAGCTTCTAGGAGTCGCCACGTCACTGCCACGTCAGACGCGTCGTGCCTGGTGTCGTGCCCATGATGCCAGTCATGACAGAATTATAATAAAAACTGCAGAAATGCCCCATTTTCACTGCTATTTCCAGAATTGGATTCCTGCACAAAATATAACGAAAACAACATGTATTAAGCAGCAAGAAGTCCAAACAACTAGAAAAATAATAAATGAAATATGTCATATTTGAGCACTCATCAAATTCCCCCTCACTTGTCTCATACTTGTCCTCAAGTATGTCCGAAAAAACATAAACCAAAGAATGTATTTCTCAAGCCATTACATGCATCAAACATAATCATAAGAGTTCTAGCGCAGTTGGAGTATCATGAAAGAAAACATTATCAAACCAAATGGATGCGAGCAAAGATCAGTCCTTATCTCTTCCAATTACCTATCAAGCACTAATCAAATCCTAACCTAGTCTTAATCCTCACCAAGGTACACTCAAGAGCACTCAAAGTGTTTTAAAGGTAAATTTAAAGCAGAAACACTCAAAGTCATGCATGAACAAAGGTTTCCATAAGCTTGTAACAAGTTCAATTCTCCACTACTTTATTAGAATCAAGGTGCAAAAATCATTAGGTCTTTTATTCAAGGTGTAATGAGGGTTTAGAGAAAAAAGGTAGAAAGATGGAAAGAAAAAGAGGATGATCAAAGCAAGATATTTCAAACATAAGCAGTGAAGACATTAAAAAGGAGCTAAAAATGGGCAAGCAAAACACACATTTTTTCTTTTTTTTTTCTTTTTCTTCTTTTCGAAACTGTTTTTTATTCTTTTTTTTTCTTTTCCCCTTTTTTTTCCGAAGCAATTGCTTCCTTTATTCTGTTTTTTTTCTTTTTTTCATTTCGAAGAATCATGCCCTTTATTCGAATTGCAGCTCCTTATTTGCCTAGTAATATAGTTTCTAGCATTTGATCAATCAAAAAGTGGTTAAGCCAAGGAAATGGGGTGTAAGGCTAACAAAGGCTCATTAGGCGATGAGAAAGGGTAAATTAAAATGAAAGGGAAGGAAGAGGTTTAAAGCCTAATGCCTAAATCATTTTAAAGCACCTCGTTCTTAGTGTAGTCTCAAATTGTAAGCAAGCCACAAGTTCTAGATTCCTAAGTTCAAGATGACACTCTCAAGCAAGGAAACGTGCATAATATGAATAATGCATGCTCAAGGCTCAAATTCTCACAAAATTAGGCTAATTTGATTAAGCTAGGCGAGAAATTTAATTAACACTATCAAGAGTAATTAAAAGAGATGTCAAACTGTAGATTACCCATATCATTTGATTATCAAAATGCTCCAATTCAATCATTCCTAAGCATTAGAACAAGTACAACATGCTGGACAACAAGTAATGGCAAGAAAAAATTCATCTTAAGGTTTAATCAAAATCAAAACATATTATCAAACAAGCAGACAAGTGGTAATTTACCCTCCCCCTCACTTAAGTGAATTGCCCCAATTCAGAGAAAATAATTAAAAAAAAAGTAAGGCAAAGAGGGGTAAAGAGAACTCCCCGTGATCAATGATGATTGTGATGATGGTGATGGTGACCGTCGAGAAGGCGGCCGGTGGGTGGAGCTTGGTCCAGCGGTGCTGTTGGAGAGCTGCGAATGGCGGCTGTCGGCTGGGGGAGAAGGCGGAGGTGCGGTGGAAGCCGTATGAGTGGGGTTCTCGACCGGGGCTGGGGGTTTGCCGTCATCGACCATCGCGGCGTGGAGGAGGTGCGGGGCATTGCGGCTGAGTGAGTTTACGGCTGGGTGTGTTGTGTTTTTAGGGATTTGGTGGTTTTGCGGGAAAGAAAGAAAGGGAAAAAGGGGGAGAGTTTGACGATATGCTTAAGGGGGAAGGGCTTGGGGCTATCGTGCACCGTTCATTGAGCGTGCTAAAGTGCACCACGTTTAATGAAACGGTGCACTTTGGCTGTGGGAATTTAATTGTCCTGCTGCATTCGAAATGAATCCTGCAAATGAAAAACAAAATTTACTAAGGCAAAAAAAGAAAAAAGAAAAAAATGAAGCATAAATTAAAAAAGTAAAAATTAACGAAAAATAAACCAATGGGTTGCCTCCCATTTAGCGCTTTGTTTAACGTCGTTTAGCTCGACGACCTTTGCTAAATTTTTGGTTCTTCAAAATAAAGGTCTTCAAATAATCGATAATGTCCATCGCTCGTCGTTTTAACATCTTCCTTCATCTTTCTTTTTGTGCGCAAAACAACAACTAAGCTTCTACCTCCTTCCCAAGATGACAACTTACTCAAGATGATATTTGGCAAAGTTTGGTTGTCGCCTAAAAATATATAATCAAACCATTCCAACCTTGGCTTTGGTTCCTGCAAAATTGATGGAAAATGTTTAGTTCGAATTGGAATTAATCGAAAATCAGAAAGGGAAGAAAAATTTGAAATGATTTCGCCTTTGTTTTTATCGTCGAGATCTGCGAATTCCCTACAAAATTCATAACACAAATTAGTTTCGATCAAATCATCAGCTAACGGATCTATAATATCAATGAAATTTAAACTTGCGACCGAATCAGGATATTTCATAGCTTTATACATATCAAATTTAACTACTTCCCCATCAAATTCCATAGTTAAAATGCCGCCGCGGACATCAATCTTTGTATGCGCGGTTGATAGGAAAGGTCGGCCAAGCAAGATTTCGGATCCGTTGTTACTGCGATCATTTTCCATGTCAATTATATAAAAATCAGCAGGGAAAATAAGATTTTTTACCTGTACCAACACGTTTTCTAGTACTCCCTCGGGGTAGATAACTGAACGATCAGCTAGTTGAACCGTCACTCGCGTTTCTTTCAATGGTTCAATCGAAATTTTGTTGTAAACGCTTAGCGGCATGACGTTGATAGATGCGTCTAAATCGCACATCGCCCTTTTAATCCCAACTTTCCCAATTTTACATGGAATCGCAAACATACCTTGGTCCTTGTACTTTGGCGGCAACGGCTTTTGAAAGATGGCCGAAATATTTTCACCAAGGTTAACTTTTTCATTTCCGGATAGTTGCCTTCGGTTTGTGCACAAGTCCTTCAGAAACTTTGCGTATTTAGGGACCTTCCGAATAACATCCAAAAGTGGAATGTTGATTTCCACTTTCTTGAATACATCCAAAATTTCCTTCTCTTCCTCCTTTTTATCTCGTTTCGCCAATCTACCTGGAAAAGGAGGAACAGGTTCGTAAGTAGAAACAAAAATATTGGATTTAGAGTTACCTGCAATGGGTGGAGACTTTTCGTTCTGGTCCTTCGAAGAGCTGCCTTGCTCGTCGGATTTTTGCTCGGTTTGCTTGGGTGGTTTAGGCGTTATCACAGTTCCACTACGCAAAGTTATCGCACTAACATTTTCCCTTGGATTGGTTTCGGTTTGTGATGGTAACTTCCCATGGGATTCTAGACGGTTAACGGCTTGAGCTAGTTGGCTTATTTGTTTGTCGATTTGCTGGAGATGGGATTGTGTTTGGGTTTGGAATTTTTCCTGCGAAACTGCCAATCTCTCAACAATAGACTCAAGCGAGGATTTTTGGGGTGCTTGGTTTTGGTAGGGAGGTTGTTGCCTAGGTTGGTAATTTGGGTTCTGATTACCGTAGCTCAAATTTGGGTGATCTCTCCAACCGGGATTGAAGGTATTGCTATGTGGGTTATAGGGTCTTTGGGGAGGTCCGGGAAATATGGCGTTAACCTGGGCACTAGATGTATCTTGGAGTAAGGGACATAGATCAGTTACATGATCGGACATGGTACATACTCCACAAACTTTGGCAGCTCTTACTTTCCCTGAAACAAGTGAATGCACAATATTAGTCAAATTATCAATCTTATTTTCTAATGTAATTGTGCTTACTGTCTGAACCCGACGACTGGGTTCACTTGCAGAACCAAATTGTTGCGAATTTGCAGCCATTGTGGAAATTAATGTCCTTGCCGCAGTAGGAGTCATGTTAACGAGCGTGCCACCGCTTGCTGCATCTACCATCTTTTTGTCCATCGGTAACATTCCTTCGTATAGGTATTGAAGGAGTGTTTGCTCAGATAAGCCATGTTGCGGACAGCTTGCGCACAACTTCTTGAATCTTTCCCAATAATCATATAGGGATTCGTCGTGCATTTGTTGGATGCTCAAAATGCTTCGCCTAAGTTCAGTCGCTTTTGCTGCAGGGAAATACCTGTCAAGGAAAACACGAGAAAGATCAGCCCATGTATTAATAGAATTCGGAGGTAAATAAAATAACCATTCTTTAGCCATTCCGGCTAAAGAAAAAGGAAATGCCCTTAGTTTTATCTGATCCTCTGAAACTCCTTGCGGTTTCATGCTGCTGCACACCATGTGAAATTCGGCAAGGTGTTTATGTGGGCTTTCAGTAGGGAGGCCATTAAAGGTGGGTAATAGGTGAATTAGGCCCGTTTTGAGTTGGAAATGAGTATCGCCTTGAGGAAAAGCGATGCATAGTGGTTGTTGCACGGTAGGGGCTGCGTTCAGCTCTCGAATTGTTTGATCTGCCATCGGTTCTGGTTCTTGTGTAGGTTCGTCGATTGGTGTGGTCTCGGATGTGGATTCTTGTTCAGATCGTCGTGTGCTTTGTTGTTGTTTCTTTCGTCGAAGTGTTTCGCCGTGAGTTCTACGAGCGCTTGCTTCGATTTCCGGGTTATATGGAGCAAAAGTACCCGGATTCTTCCTGGTCATAAAATAAGACAAAAATCAGTCAAAAATTGCCTTCAATAAATCTCCCCGGCAACAGCGCCAATTTTGACAAGTCGTCGTTTAACCGGTCAAAATAAATAAATAATTAACCTCTTTCAACAATTAATAAAATAAAGAAATTAAGTAGTATATGGAAAGAGGGTCGATCCGCAGGGAGATTAGATGGAACTGTCGACTTGAATTTGTTGAATCCGAAATCCCAGGAATATCTGAAAGACAAGGAAATAAAAAAGGGGGGGTGATCTGATATTGAGTGAAGTAATAAGATAAAATGCAAGAATTTAAAGAAAATAGTAGGAAAAACCAAATATGCAAATTAGCCTCGAGCTAGCCTTGTCAATACCCTCGATCATTGAAATAGATTTTTACTCCGGGGATCATGTCGGTTACAGTCTGCGAGGCCCAACCCGTCGCAACTTGCTTCTCTCTCGAGTAACCAATCCTCCCAAGACTATCTTCGAAGGTTGATTCTTAAACAAATTAGCCACGTCTATCGCCGTTAAAGTGTTTAGTTTTGAAAGCAGGAAAAGCCCGACTCAGAAATTGTCTTAAAAAAGAATCGCTTCTGATTTTATCTTTCCTTAGCGGACCGCCGCTAAGAGTGTTCACAGGAAGTCGAAATTGCCACAGGCTGATCCTTCCTCCCAACTATGTTTTAAACGATTCCAGATCAACGAACTCTTTTTGATTTGAAAAACGATTAAAAACTTTAGTAAGGCCGATTGCCAAACTATCTAAACCGAAAGATAAAAATGTATTCCCGAAGGAATTTAGGCAATGTTCAATTCTCACGATTAGAATTGATTTAGCTAGCTCTTGGCTCAAGAAATTTAGCTAAGCATGATATTGATTATCATGCTTGACTTGGTTTTGAAAAAATAATTAAATAACATAAAATAAATGAAACAAGAAAATGAAGAAAAAGAACTTGAATTAAAACTAAAAATGTTTACAAAGGTAAAAACTCAAAAACAGAAGATGAATTGAAATGATCCAAGCCTTTACCAAGGGTGGTATTTATAGGCTTTAGATTTACAAAGATAAAATGATAAGATAATTTAAAATAATAAACAAAAGATAAATAATTCAAATGTTTTGAAATTTAAATGCAGGAATATAATCGGATAAGCTGATAAGATCTCTCAGAACGTTCCAGAAGCTTCTAGGAGTCGCCACGTCATTGCCACGTCACTGCCACGTCAGACGCGTCGTGCCTGGTGTCGTGCCCATGATGCCAGTCATGACAGAATTATAATAAAAACTGCAGAAATGCCCCATTTTCACTGCTATTTCCAGAATTGGATTCCTGCACAAAATATAACGAAAACAGCATGTATTAAGCAGCAAGAAGTCCAAACAACTAGAAAAATAATAAATGAAATATGTCATATTTGAGCACTCATCACTAATAAATAAAATTGTATCTAAGTTAAGAGTGTCATCGAAAGTTATATTTAAGTCATAGATATTCAAATTACAAATTAATAGTACACAAAAATGACTATAATTATTCACTACTATATTTTATATTTTGATATCGACGTATAATAACATCCATACTAACATCCACAAACAAATATTTTCTTATAAAAGTAGTAAAACAGTCATTCAATAGTTGATTACGGTAGTTATTGCTAAAAAACTCTTTTTGTCGTTAATGTTGCCATGGTAAGAAGCAACATTAACTACAGAAGTAATCAAACAATCGTTCGATAGTTGGTTTCTCACGCTATTAAATAATTTATTTTTACGATAGTCATTGTTGAAAAAACTCTTTTTGTTCAGATGTTGTCATGAGATGAAGCAACACTAATTACAAAAGTAAGTAAACTCTTTAATGAGTTTCATGCTTCTTTGTTAAATCGAATGTTAGGTTTAGTGATCTAAAATGTAAATTATCCTTCTTTGTCTCAACAAGTTTAATAAAATAGCACATTTAGGGTTTCACATCTCAAAACTCTCATCATCATGAATTAAAATAACATTCGTGGTCGCGTTGCATTTATCTCAATTGCGGAGATAACATATGCTATTGCAGCCACCACGAGTTATCATGATTATGATGATAACGTTCGTGCACAAATTGAACCCATTGCGGGATATTGGTGCAAATGATATCAAAATTTATTTTTTAAACATGAGGGTCCATCTCAGTAGTGTCACGAGGCTAAAATTTTGACCTAGCAAACTGTGTGGTTTTAGACGATATTCTCAAGACAAATGTCTAAATAAGTCTGAATTTTCACTCTGAAATATCAAACTTAATTTAGAAGATGCCTTGATTACTCAGAAGATAGATGATACAAAATGAGGTAGGAAATGTCTCTATTTATAGTTGAGTCCCTTAAATTCGATGGTCTTTAATGATTTACGTCGACGGCTAAGATCGAAACCCACCTACGATAATGGTACAAAACCAGAATATTCTTTAGAATAAATCTTCTAACTAAGGAAAGAATAAGTCTTGAAGCCCAAAATCTTACTCAGAACTTTTTGGGCAGCTAATTGTACTTGTGACTCAGACTCAAATTGGCAGTCTGTGACATAGCTTGGCATTGGAGCCTTCATATCTAGTCTAACTTTTGGCTTGAGCTTTAATTGAGCTTGATTTTATATAAATAAAATTGATTAGAGTGATGAGAGCAAAACATACAAACAAGTAATTCTTTATTTACCTCACTAAATCGATTTTCGATTTCTTGCCATTGTAAATCAACTACACTAACAAATACCTTTTAGTCTTTTACTCTCTCATAAATGATATAACTCTTTCTGTGAGTTATATTTTTGTTACTCGACTCAAGTCTATGTATGGAGTTTAGCCTTTGCTGGCATCATCTTGGTTTCTCAGAGTGATTAAATTGAAGAAATTGGGTGTTAATTTTGCTATTGATAATCTTTTCACTCATAAGATTGCTGCCAAAGCAGTTGGACAAACTTTGATTTTATGTTGTCATACACAATTCTTTGGCTCCATTCTTTACTTCTGCATGATTTTCATCTCGAAGCAAATGGATAGCTAACCACTTTAGATTTGTAGAAGGGGGAATATCACATTTGGTACTATATTTTAACAAAATATACATATACTTTTTAAATGTGTAATACAGTATATATCTTCGACAAAATTTTCAATATGGTACATGTACTTTAAAATATCCAATGTGGTGCCTATATTTTGTTAAAATGTTTGATATGGTGCCTTTCGTTTCATATAAATTACATTTTTGGATAAAGAATGGCTTCATATCATTTTTGTTATGGATACTTCGGGTTTGAGTCATTTTCGAATACTTGTTCTATTCATTTTTGGTTCATATTATTTCGAGATGGAACAAGTTTCCGTTGATTCTCTAATCAATTTTGAATTCGAATTTATTGACGTTTATGATCAAAATCGGATTGAATTAGATTTGAATCTAAGTTAATTGAATCGGGTTTTCGCTTTCGCGTTCGTTCGAGTTAAAATTGATAGGTCTAACCATTTGAACTAAGATATAACTCTTCTGTCCTCTGCAATTTCTTCTCAAAGATCTTGTTTGCAAAGATTTTAAAAAGTTCACCATTGGCCTTAAAGAAGAAAAAAAAGGTAAAACAAGTCTCATTTGACAAATACGTGCTATGGACCAGTACATACACATTCCAAATGGTTGGAGAGTTGAATTTTTCATGTAAAGCTTAAATTAGAAAAGGATTTAAAACTCGAAAATTAACCGGATGATTCGAGAAATTTCAAGATATTGACACTTACGATGCTTGAACAAAAGAATCACAAGATCCAATTCTTGAATAAACAAAATTGTTTACAGCTAGTTCTATTTTCCTTCACCAAATCATTACTGACAAAGAAGTTTTGAGTCCCTGAGCATATACTATGTTTACAGTGAGGTACCTGAGCCTGAGGCATTTGAGATCAGTAAGGGAATCCAAGAAAAGAAGTGCAGAATCACCAATAATCCTTGCAAGAGCAAGTACCATTAACGAACTTGTGGAACCGAACTCGATCTCTAACAATTATTTCACGCTCATAAATTTTACTGATGATCTTTGTGACTTCATGGCAATCAATACAAACTCTTAGATTCTTTACTATTCTAATCGGTGCAGGTGCTTTCGTCTTTAAAAGTCCATAAGCAATAGCAAGCCTCTCACTGTGCTCACACAGGTAAATTCCTTTCTCTTCATCAGAAACATTGTGCAGCACACCAGATACATGTGGTTCATGCCCAGAATTAGTTACTCGCTCGGAAATAACCCTCAAAACCTGTCTTATCTCCTTTGCCTCGGGATGATACCAGTCCCCCATCACAAACTCATGAATAAGACCATCAATTTCAATTGAGGTACACCCAGGCACTGCCTTCATGCCCTTTTCCTTCATCATCTTTCTCACATGACGCATCTTTTCCCACTGTGAAACTGATGCATAGAAATTTGACAGCAGTATATAGTTCTCTGTATTTGATGGTTCTAATGCAAGAAGTTGCTCTCCCGCAATTTCACCTTTATGCAACATCTTATTCTTCTGGCAACCAATGAGTAATGTTCGCCAAATTACCGGATTTGGAGAGTAAGGCATAGTTTGAACAAAACTGCAAGCCTCATCAACAAGGCTGGCTCGGCAAAGAAGATCAACCATGCAACCATAATGCTCTAGTGATGGTTCGATTCCTAATTCAATCATGCTTGACCAATATCTCCTACCCTCATAAACTAGTCCACTATGGGCACAAGCAGATAAAACGCCAATAAAGGTAACATGGCTAGGTGTAACCTGGAAAAAGGAAATAGACAATGAGAGTCACCAACTTGCTTTTATGTTTCAGTCAAAACTACGTCCTAAACAGCAAGCCAGCTTGATGCAAGCATGAGCATATATTCATACCATCATAATAACAGTCTTCTAGAATGCAATGTTTTATGAGTCTAAACTCTAAGATGCTTACCCTGTACATCTATGTCCATACCTTGGATTCCGACATCCTAGAAAACGCTTCCAAAGCTTCCTCTGCTAAGCCGTGAACTGCCAATCCTACAATCATCGAACTCCAAGCTTTCTGGTCTTTTACAGGCATTCCCTTGAAAATTTCTTTTGCCTTTTCAATGCATCCACACTTTGCATACATGTTAACTAGCGCAGTACTAAGCATGATATCAGTCTCGATCATCTGCTTCTCGATATACGCATGGATCCACCTACCAATATCCAATGCCCCTGCCATAGCACATGCAGAAATCACACTCACCATCGTTACCTTATCAGGGACAACGTTCAACGTTTGCATTTCACGAAACGCACCAAACGCCTCATTGACCAATCCCATCGTAGCATAGCCACTTATCATCGAACTCCATTCTACCAAGCCTCTCTGTGGAATTTCATCGAACACTTTCTCCGCCAGTTCAATCTCCTCGCATTTCGCATAAAGATTCAGCAACCCCGTTTGAACAAACTGGTTCGAACCAAACCCAGATTGTAAAACACGGGCATGAACCTGCTGGCCCTCTTCGAAAGCCAAAATATTTGAGCAAGCCTTAAGCACGAAAGCCAGGGTAAATGTATTAGCAGAAGGATTCCCTTTTCTGACCAATTTTTTATATAAAGAGAAGGGTAGCTTGGATTGGGTTCCAATAAGAGAATAACCCCGGATAAGGGAATTCCAAGAGAAAATATTTGGGTTGGGGGTTTGAGAGAAAACTTTGCGAGCAAGATTGATATCTCCATGGCGAGAAAGAGCACAAAAACCAACTATTTTCGAGAGGAGGAAGGAGAGGGCCGGAATGGGAAGGAGACGAGTCAAAACATGGGCGTGGATTTGTCGGACGAGGCGCGTATTTGGGCATTTTTCAATTAGACGGGCAATTCTCTCTTCTTCCAGCTTTCTTCTTTGGTCGTGAATAATGTCTGTTTTTGTTTTGGTTTTCATGGAAACCCGGGAAAAGGGTTGTACTGGAAATATGGAGTATCTATGAAACCCAACGGATAGTGAAGGTAAATGGACCACATTTTCTGGTTTGGATTCACTGTGGGCTTATAAAGTAAACCTATTTCCTTATTTTTCCTAAGGCACAGTTCTCCAACGGGCGTTACAGCGTCGAACAAAAAAATAATAATAAATATGTGAAGTTTTGCACTAAAGGAGCATCGTCCTTTTAATTTTATATCTCAAACGGCCGTTTGTTCACAACTAAAAATTTAACTTTTGCTCAAACGAACATTGTCCGCTAACGAACTTTCACCCATTAATAGCAAACGGAGCCTAAATCAAATATTTTCATCTTGGGGCGGTCTATATTAGATTTGAATCATTAAAATAATCTTATTTAAAACTAATTGTACAAATACAAATATAGGTATATATTTTAATTTTTTTTATTTATCAAAAGTAAAGTGGGTCGTCAAGTTCGGCTAAATTTAAAACAAAACTTTGAAAAAAAAATTAAAATCCGATTGCGACTTAACCCTACTCATATACAAATATAATTTTACGAATTAATTGGATTAAATATGAAGGTGGTTATTTTCTTTTTCATAATATGATGGCAATTCATCGTGAAGATTTTTTGTTATAATATTTTGCTGCTAAGTGTTACTTTCTGTCCCACTAAAACTGTCACATGTTATATTTTATTGATTTTTTTTAATTTTAACTTTTTACTATTTAAAATTTATTATTGATAAAAAAATATAATATATACATATATATTAAAAACTTTTAACCGAGTAGTTTTTAATTATATAGTGTATAAATTTTAATTAATTAAAATATTTTAAAATTATAGCTAAAATTGACAAAACTTAATCAGAAAAATATTAACATGCAGAAATTTTAATAATACACATAAATGTTTTACCCTCTTTTAGATATCATTTTATCTAAACTAGCTTATGTCACACCCACACGTCAAAAGAAAACTATAAGATGATGTATAATTTTTTTAGGTAAACTACATGAATGACCATTAAACTATGGGTAAATTCTATTTTGATTATTGATCTTTTTGATATTGTCAATCATATCACTTTATTATTTAAATAAAATCAGTTAAGAAAATTAAAATAATTACATATTTGGTCATGTTGCTTACATATTTTATAAATTTAGTCTTAATTTTAATTTAATTCAAAAAATTAGTAGATAGTCCTTTTTAGTTCATTTTGAAACACACTAGGGTACGATCATACCAGCACTAATGCATATTCCATCAGAACTCTGCATCGAATCTCATCAGAACTCCGCAGTTAAGCGTACTTGGGCGAGAGTAGTACTAAGATGGGTCACCTCCTGAGAAGTCCTCGTGTTGCAACCTTGTAATACCCTAAAATTGAGCCTAGTAGAAATTGAATTATTAAATTGAATTCCAATTTAAATTAAGCTTTATCCTAATTCGATTAAGCTAATTGAGGACTTAATTGAATGAAATTTCAAAACCGATATTAGGATTTGAATGACCAAATCGGATGAAAAAAATAGAGAATTGCATGCTTAAATTTAAGATTCTTTAAGTTGCCCCTCCACTAACTTAGATTACAAGGCTAATTTGGACATTTTCTTGTCCAAATAAGATGACACTTAGTCATCTTCCTTAATCACTATGACCAGCAAAAATAGGAAATAAAGAAGAGAGAAATTTTGAGAGACGGAAGCCATTGTTATTAGCTTGGAAGCTTTGCATGGTTAGAAAATTTGACTTGGAAGTCAAAATATAGAACTTCGATAAGCTCCTCTCCCTTAACCGAGTTGAATATGTGGTTAAATTTTCATTATTGCATGTGTATATGATGTTTTGATGTTGTTGGAAATTTTGTAGAACGATATCTAAAGTATGAACATGTTAGATTACGAAGTAAATAATAAAATTAAGGATAAACCATGCTAGCCGAATAGTATAGGGACTAAATTGAAAAAATTGATAAATTAATGGAGTTATATACGTAATTAGAAAAATTCATGTAGGAGAAAGTTACTGGAAATTGAGTTTACTTTTGGATTGAAGTATTGGATTAGTGGAAATAATGTTAGAATTGGTGAATTTGAAGTTAGAACAGAAACTGGTTACCTTAGAAGCTTCATTGATGGTTATGGACTGTTTTGGAAGAAAATATAAAATATGGGATTAAATGGAACGTAAACAAGGCTGGAAATTTTAGTAAAATACAAGTGAAGTATTAGAGTAGATGCTAGATAGATTATAATGTATGAATTATAACTTAGTGAATGAATTAAATGACTATTTGATAGATTAGTTAAAAGTGAATTGGTCTGAATTATTGAATAAATTGAGGATCTAAATGAATTAATTAGGGACTAGCCATGACTTGAAATAATAGAGAAAAAACAGAGTAAACTTTGGTTATAAGGCTAAATTGAACTAGTAAGGGACATAAGTCCAAAAATGCTTATAAGTGACTAAAACATGAAATTTGGCAGTATAGTCCTTGAAAAAATGCACTATTTTAAAAATGTAAATCTGTATTAATCTAGAAATGGAAAAAATACGAGCCATACATGGATAAAAAGCTAGCTGAATAAGTTTTTTAAAAAGGTAAATTAATCGAAATTCCGATGTATAATTTAAAAGTTATGACCAGAATAGTGACAAGTATACAATCTGCCCAGAGCTGAAAATAGTTTAGGGATCAATATAAATTGTATTATTAAAAAAAATTGAATGGTTGATGGTGAAATGAACACTAATATATTTCTTATGTGTTTGTAAATGATTGAATAGAGCATAGAGTGGAAGATATCGAAGAAGATAATACAGCTGGACAACCGAAAGACAAGTGTAAAGGCATTCAAATTTAGGTTTGTGAGTGCAACTCTTCTTAGAGTTGGGACTAGTGTCCTAACTAAATTTTCTTTTAACTGTTGCTGATAAGTAATGCATGAAAATTGGACTTAATTTCTGGTTTGGTAATAAATAATAAAGGAAGAAGGAATTAAAGAAAAATTGACATATTGATCAAAGTCAATTCTTGAATGGTTAAAGTGTTAGGTCGATTGATTGTTTGTGTTAATGTGATTGATTGAAGGAATGTTATGTGGTGTTTGAATTATGTTAGTTGAGAATTTAAAATGTGTATTGTAGAATATGCTTACTTAAAAAATTGTGTGTATGTGAATCGTCTTAAGTTAATATGCTTAAAAGATTAAGAGAATCAAAATTGGTATGCTAATTGTTGATTGTCTATTATGTGAATTAAATTGGTGGAACAATTTAATAATCCCTTGGTTATATGGTTGGTTTAGGTAGTACGACATGCCTAGAGTCTAGAGCTCGATCTTTTGGTACGTTAGTGTACCCAACTGATTGGTGTGATTGACATCATACTGATAAATGTTATGAGAATTCAATTGAAATGGTACGTAATGACCCTACCGATTGATCACCCTACTGTTATATGTGACTCGAATACCTAACCTACTATTTACCAAGACAATTAAACTAATAAATTGAATTTAGATTTATTTACATGATTGATGATCAATGACTAAAGTGAGTTAGTTCATTGTGAAAGTATATGTTTCTTGTTAGAATGAATTTAAGTGTTTACATGCTACAATTTGTTGCTGCTTATAAATTGAAAGTATTCTTGATACTTCTTGCTTACATGATCCGGTCATGGTTGAGTGGTAAAATTAAAATAAATAAATTTTGAAATGACCCTAGTATTCGAAGGAGACTAGATTAGAAGAAAATTCTTTGATTGATTAAACATAGAGGACGAATGTTAATCGAATTAAAACATTAAGTTCGAGTTTAATTAAACGAATAATTTGATAGTTTAGCTGCTTCCTCACTAAGTATTATAAGTACTTAACACTCTTGTTTCTCCTTTCTTCCCAAATACAGGTCTTAGTGTAAAAATGAATAGATGACCTTGAATGATAGTATTTGTATCACTAAATAGATTCCCTATTTTCTTATGTAAGAAAGGTAAAGAAAATTGTTAGATTGTAAACTTTAACTCATAAATTAGTTAGGAAATAAAAAAAATGGCCCACTACTTGATTAAATTAACTTTCGATTGTAATTGATTAGCTTAATTATAACATTCCTTGTTCCTAATCGGGGCGAGGGGTATTATATAAAATGGTAATCAGAGCTTTAGGTTAGTTCCTAAAGTTTAATCGAGTCTGCTTGCATCATATCATATAGGTTCGAACTATGCTACATGGGAGTCGTATGTTTTAATACTTTTGATTTTGCTCTCCTAACTCCCTTTTTGTTTAAATTAATGATAGGATGTCTACTCAGAACGACGGACGTTCTCATGAATCATCTATTGAGGGTGAAAGCATAAGGTTGGATTAGAACCTCCCAAAACAAACTGAACTTTCGAGAGGGACAGAAACCCGAGAACCCGCCCAACCTTCTGAATGAGTTAAACCTCAACCGGATAATCCTACGATCCAAACTGCTCAAAGAGAATGTCTTCTCAACATGAAGGAGATGTTCGATCAGCTCCTGTCAAACCTTAAACAAGACTATCGCGTTATTGCTACTGCTACACCGAGCAGAGCACCGATAGATAAGCTCGCTCAATATCGAGCTTATACTTTCACTGGTGCGAACGAGAAGAAACCCGAGGAAGCTTAGTACTAGCTAGAACGCACTACTTAAATTCTGACTAAACAACTACAATGCTCGGATGAGCATAAGCTCGATTGTGTTGTCGCTTTGTTAGCAGATGAAGCGTTAAGTTGGTTGGAAACCACGACTTTAACGGCCCCAGCTGAATCAGTGACCTGGAAGTTCTTTGTACAGGAGTTCAACAAGAATTAAATTAGCGAGCAATATCTAGCTGATCGAAGAAGGCAGTTTTTGTATCTAAAGCAAGCTAACTGACCTATTGAACAATATGTTGCTTATTTTTGCAAGTATTGTAAATATGCTTCGAAATACATTAAGACTGAGAAAGATAAATGTCGAATGTTCATTGACGGCCTAAATGACGAGTTAAGTCTGATGTTTACCGCCCTGGGTATCACGGACTTCTAGGCTCCTATAAACTGAGCTATTGCTACTAAAGCAAAAATGAAAGCAGCAGAAAAGAGAAAGAGAGGATTTCAAAGTGATAAGAAACGGAAACAGGATGACAAATCTAGTTGGCAGTCTCAAAAGAATAAATCTCGGAAGAAAGGATCCTCAACTTTCTCCCCTGCTTCTAGGTGCAACTACACACAAAGACCTCAATCAATTAAAAGGTTAGTAGTTCTGGTTGTTTCTGTTAATAGCACGGGAAATTCAGAAAAAGCTTCTACATGTAGATATTGTTAGAAACCACATCACAGTCAGCGCCAAGTTCAATCCAATCTATGTTTTGCCTATGGTGGTGATGATCACTACATTAGGGATTGTCCGAGAAAATCGGATAAGTCCCAGCTGGTAATGTTTCCAATCCGAGTCCGGCATCTTCTGGCCGAAAGAAGAATACAAGGAAAATTCAATATGGAAACCAAGGGAGGGGAAAAAGCTCCTATTCGAATACTATCACTCATCAAGAGTCCCGAGCCCCTGCTCGTGTTTACCACATTCGTGGTAGAGAGAACGAAGAATCTCCTGACGTCATTACCAGTACTGTTGAACTAAACCTTAAACATGTTTATGTTTTGATAGATTTAGGATTAACCCATTTATTCATATGTTCTCACTTGCTTGATAAGTTAAAAATGAAACCTGAAATTGTTAAAACGAACCTTATAGTATCAAATCCTATAAGGGAAATTTTCCAATTAATTTGATCTGTAAAGGTAGTCCTATAACTATTCGAAACATATCCTTTCCTATTGATCTTTATGTCTTACGCAAGTGTGAATTTGATCTAGTGTTAGGCTTAGATTGGTTGAGTAAACATCAAGCCTGGATCGATTGTCAAAAAAGGAGATTATATATCCGGGGGTTAGGAAAAGAATCCATACTTCTTATAGATCAAAATCTTACTTCAAACTTTGCTGCAATGGTTTTACGAGATGAATATGATTTCGGCTTACCTTCTATTCCTGTTATTTCCGAATTCATTGACGTCTTTCCCGAGGAACTCCCTAGTCTCCCTCTGACTCGTAAAGTGGAGTTCAAAATTGACATTCAACCTGGAACCAATCCCGTATCCATTACACCATACCGAATGGCACAAGTGGAATTGAAGAAACTCAAGAAGTAACTCTAGGAATTAAAAGACAAAGGCTTCATTCGGCCTAACACGTTTCCCTAGGGTGCACCTGTTTTATTTGTGAAGAAAAAAGATGGTTCAATGCGGCTTTGCATCGACTGTCGCCAATTAAATCAAATCATTATCAAGAATAGGTATCCATTGTTGAGGGTAGAAGATCTCTTCGATCAACTTCGAGATGCTTAGGTCTTTTCAAAGATTGATCTTCGATCGTGTTATTACCAGATGAGGGTGAAAGATGAAGATGTGCCAAAAATATCCTTCCGTACTCGTTACGGTCATTTTGAATTCCTTGTTATGCCGTTTGGGCTAACAAACGCTCATGTTGCATTCATGGATCTGATGAATCGAGTATTCAAGCCCTATCTTGACAAGTTTGTAGTTGTCTTTATTATTGACATTCTTGTTTATTCCAGTAACAAGGAAGAACACGCTGAACATCTCCGAATTGTTTTACAAACACTCCGAGGACATCAATTGTTCGCCAAATTCACCAAATGCGAGTTTTGGCTATCGAAAGTTCCATTCCTTGGACATGTAATTTCAGCTAAAGGAATCAAAGTAGATCTGAAAAAGATTCAAGCTATTATTGAATGGTGACCTCTGAAAAATGTCAGCGAGATTTGAAGTTTTCTCGATTTAGCCAGTTACTATCGAAGGTTTGTAAGAGGCTTTTCTACTACTGCATTTCCCCTAACCAAACTTCTCTAGAAGGATCAACCATTTGAGTGGACTGAAAATCAACAACGAAGATTTGATCAACTGAAGCAAGCTTTAACTCATGCCCCAGTTCTTATTCATCCTGAATCAGGCAAAGAATTCACAGTCTATAGTGACGCTTCCCATTCGGGATTGGGATGCGTCTTGATGCAAGGTGATAATGTGGTAGCATATGCATCCCGACAATTGAAGCCTCATGAGCTTAATTACCCGACACATGATCTTGAATTAGTTGCCATAGTATTTGCGCTCAAAGCCTGGAGACATTATATGTCCGGTGAAAGGTGAAATATGTTTACTGATCACAAAAGTCTGAAGTATCTTCTTACTCAAAAGACCTTAATTTGAGACAAAGGAGATGGATGGAATTGTTGAAAGATTATGATCAAGTTATCGACTATCATCCTGGGAAAGCCAATGTGGTTGTGGATGATCTCAGTCGAAAACCAACCCTCGCTTCCTTGGCTATCAACGCTCATTTTCAATTATCTAAGGCTCAAAATTTCTTGTCTGAACTACAAGTTCAGTCTAGCCTAATCACAAGGATTAAAGAGCTTCAAAAAGTTAACCCGAAACTTCAAAAGATTGCTTCCAAGCCTGAGTCTAATCCCGACTTCTCCGTTAAGTCGGATGATCTCCTCTATTTCAAATATAGAGTGTGTATTCCTAATAATAGGGAATTACAAGAAGAGATACTACAAGAATCACATTATAGTTCTTTCTCGATCCATCCCGGATCAGTTAAGATGTAAAAGGATCTCAAACCCTTGTATTAGTGGCCCAGAATGAAAACAACTATCAACGATTTTGTGTCGAAGAGTTTGAACTATCAACGAGTGAAAGCAGAGCACCGAGTACCTACCGGATTGCTCCAACCTCTTGAATTGCCTAAATGGAAATGGGATCGAATCACTATAGATATCGTATATGGCCTTCCTTGTTCCCCGAGAAAGTGCGATGCTATCTGGGTGATTGTCGATCGATTCACCAAATCTGCTCATTTTATCCCAATTCGTATGAATTATAGCTTGGAAAATTTGGCTGACTTGTACATTCAGGAAATCATACGTTTACACGAAGTTCCTACTTCAATTGTCTCTGATCGAGATCCTCGATTCACAGCTCGATTCTAGAGAACTTTGCAACGAGCCCTCGGAACTAAACTAAATTTGAGCACGACTTTCCACCCACAAAGTGATGGTCAATCCGAACGAGTAATTCAAATTATTGAAGATATGCTTAGAGCTTGTATTATCGACTTTGGAAAGAATTGGGAAAAGTCTCTACCTCTTGTAGAATTTGCCTACAACAACAGTTATCAGTCCTCCAAATGGCTTCATTCGAGGCGTTGTATGGAAGAAAATGCCAAACACCTATTTGTTGGTCCGAACTTGGTGATAACAAGGTCTTAGGACCTCAATTGCTTCGGGAAACTGAAAAAAAAATCAGATTATCCATTCCCGACTAAAGCAAGCTTTCGACAGGCAAAAATCTTACGTCAATCTGAAACGTAGAGACATTCAATATGAAATCGATGACAAGACCTTTCTTAAAGTCTCTCCATGGAAGAAAGTATTCTGATTCGACAAAAGAGGAAAGCTGAGCCCTCGTTTCATAGGACCTTTTGAAGTGATTGAAAGAATTGGTCTGATAGCTTATCGACTTGCGTTCCCAAGCGAGTTCGATAAGATACATAACGTCTTCCACGTCTCAATGCTCCGACAATACTGATCCGATCCATCCCATATTCTTGAACCGGAAGAAGTTGAACTGAATCTCGATCTATCCTATGAAGAAGAACCAGTCCAAATCCTCGATAAAGAAATCAAATGACTTCGAAACAAGAACATATCTCTTGTAAAGGTTCTATGGAGGAATCATAAAATTGAAGAAGCGATGTGGGAACCCGAGGATACGATGCAGAAGCAATAACCTCATCTATTTAGTTCAGGTAAGAATTCGAGGACGAATTCTTCTTTTAAGGAGGGGAGAATTGTAATACCCTAAAATTGAGCATAGTAGAAATTGAATTATTAAATTGAATTCCAATTTAAATTAAGCTTTATCCTAATTCGATTAAGGTAATTGAGGACTTAATTGAATAAAATTTCAAAACCGATATTAGGATTTGAATGAACAAATCGGATGAAAAAAATAGAGAATTTGTAGAACTAATGTTTTGATATAATAATTGAAAAATATTTTGGACTGATTTAAAAAGAATTCAAAACCATTTTCCAAAGTCCAAATAACTTGAAACTATGTTAGGGATGTTTTAAAAGGGTTTAACATGTTTTTCAAAGTCAAATTTCACAAAACCTTCCATGCGTTTCGATACGGTGTATTCCAGTAGCTAAAATGTTTCGATACTGGTATCGAAACGGGCTTTCCCTGGATGAGGATTTTGCCCAGCGTTTCGAAACGGACTATGTCGTTTCGATACGCCTACGTGGCATTGACCACAACGGTCATAAACCCCAACAGCTATTTCCCAACTAACTTTTAAATGCAGGTTGTTTCGATACGAGGCTAGGCGTTTCGATACAGTGTTCCGAAACGGCTAAGAGCGTTTTGATACGAGTACCTCATCAGGATGCAACAACTCTTTCTACTTAAAGGGTGTTTCGAAACGGGCACGACTGTTTCGAAACGGTGAGCTGCAGAAGTGCATTTATGGTGGGAAATAAAGTCCTCAACGTCTCCAAATCAACCCCAACGGCTAGTAACGGCTACAAACTCATCAAGGAGTATAAAAGGGACCTCCAAGCATCAAGATATGGTTAATGCTCATATTGTCAAACAACAAATGATCAAATATTGTCTTAGCACTTAAATTGTCAATTCTTGCATAGACAAACACTAGTGAGCCAAAATTGTCAAATTTGCTCAAGTGTTTTAGGTTTTCGATGAGTGCTTTAATTGTGCAAACAAACACCTATTAGAGGGATTTGTTTTTGTTTTTCTTGTCTCTTTGTAAAAGAGGGTTTAATCAAGGCTTTGGGTAGAAAGCTTGATCGGTGTATAAGGGTTTCCTCCTAGGCCTAGAAAAGGGGATGAATCAATAGTGGATTGATTGGAAATCCTTAGTGGGAAGCTAAGGTAGTGGATGTAGACCTTGGTTAGAAGGTTGAACCACTCTAAAATCATTGTGTCATTTACATTTAAGCTTCCACACCACCTCCACCCAAAAATCCACCTCTCCACCACTTGGTGAGCAACATCGATTGAACGAATCGAGCTCCTCACAACTCAACAATTGGTATCAGAGCTTGGCTCAATCGAAGGGGATTCACATCCTATTGAGAAGATCCGGCAAGCTCGATCAACATTTCACACAATCGGCTCAATGGCACAATCCATCGACAAACCGCCCTTCTTCGACGGAACCCACTATGCCCATTGGAAGATAAAGATGAAGTTTTTCATTAAGTCAAGAGACTACAAGCTATGGGACATAGTTGAAGATGGTCCGTTCGTGCCTCAACAAAGTTGTTGAGTTGATCAAACAATTGCAAATGGCCAAGAGGGGGGTGAACTGGCAATTAAAATTTTTGTGAAGAGAATATTGGAAAATAAAATGACACAAGGGGTTATAGTGGTTCAAGTTCAACAACCGAACTCTACATCCACTACCTTAGCTTCCACTAAGGATTTTCCAAAACAATTCACTACTTGAATTCGTCCCCTTTTCTTGGATGAGGAGGAAACCTTACAATATCGATTAAGCTTTTCAACCCCAAGCTTAATCCACTCAAATACAAAGAAGATTTTTGGTAAACTCAAGTATTTCCTCTCAAAGGATGATTGTCTACCCACTTACAATTACAGCAACCCAAAAACTCTCAATAATATGACAAAATGAATACAAAGAGTTGGGCACAAGAATATAGCTTTGAATAGCTCTAGGATTTGGATTTTTTGCTTTGATGATGCTTGAATGTGTATTGTTGATCTTCCTGGTGAAATGAAGCTTGTATTTATACCCTTGAATCAGTTTCTAGCCGTTTGGATCATTTGACTTATTGAAAGAGCCGTTGGGAACATTTTTCCAGCTATTAAGGCAGCTCCCCAGCACCGCGTATCGATACACGACAAGGCTGTATCGATACGCTAGTTTAAATTCAAACTAGCCGTTGTGCGTAAAAACAGGGCGTATCGATACACTAGGCGTATCGATACGGTCCAAACTCTCTGTCAAGTTTGTTGCATCAAAGCGTATCGATACAGGGGTCGTATCGATACGGTCCAAACTCTCTGTTAAAACCATTTAATTTGTTGCATCAAAGAGTATCGATACTGTGACCAAGAGTATCGATACGTCATAACGGTCAAAACAAATTTTCAAATAATTATGCTTGGCGTATCGATACGGTTATTACGCGTATCGGTACGGTTGCCCAGATGAACACGGTATCGATACGTATGGAAGGCGTATCGATACGCTATGTTTATTCAGAATTACAGTGAGTTTCAAGTGTATCGATACGGTGTGTGTATCGATACGCAGGGCCATTTTTGCATAATTTGGCTTTGAAAAACATGAAAAAGGTTTGAGAAACTTGATGTTTTGAGATCCAATCTTCAAACAAGATTTTATACAAAACATTTTGTTAATATTTGAACCTTTAAAGAGTTCTTAAAAATTTATTTATTTTGCAATTTGGTCCTTAAATTTTTATGTTATATCAAAATCAATTTTAGTTTTACAATCTCCCCCTTTTTGATATAACAAAACCATAATAAATTTTTAAGTTTTTGAAAACTTTGAAAAAGGCTTTTCTCCCCCTTGCTTTAAGATAAATGTTTCAAAACAAATTTGTTTCTCCCCCTTACTTAAAGATAGAGAATTTTTTGAAAAATTTTGACCTTTACACAATGAGTCCTTCTCCCCCTTTTTGTTAGATCAAAAAGAAACACAAGGATTAGAATAATCAAGCATAGGAATATCAATCATAAGAATAAACATAAAGCTCCAAATTCATAAACCAAGCAAGCAAGCATAATAATCCAAACCTTTTTAAAAATCCTAAAACATAGAAAATAGGCATAATTCAAGTTCTAATAAAAATGCAATGAAATCCTAAAATGTCCTAATATGAGATGCATCTATGCGTCTCCACCATCATCATCATGGTCATCCTCATCATCTTCTTCCTCGTCGTCATCTTCTCGAGGTGGTTGGTTCCTTCGATTTTGGTTGATCCAAGCACCATGGAAAGCGGTAAGAGAAAGATCCATTGAGTCTTGGCGAGCACTCAAGGTATCTATTTTCTTGTCCATGCCTTGGAGTCTTTCTTCCATCGATGTAAACCGATTATCTATAGCGTTGAAGCGACCGTCCATAGCATTGAACTTTTCATTGAGGAAAGTCATGAGATTTGCCATGGAGGAGGAGTCATGAGAAGCACGGCTAGAGGATGCACGAGAGGCATTGACCGGGGCAGCGGGAGGATCAGCTTGAGGGTTGCGAACCCATTCATTACCGACAAAAGAGAAACCAGAGCGAGAAAGGGAATGCTCATCTATGGGTTGACTAAGGTTTTCGGGAAGGTCATGTGTGCAATCAACACCAAGGGAATGAAATAGACAACTCAAGGCCGTAGTGTAGTAAAAAGATTGAACAAGTTTGGTGTGACGATTTTGAACCAAAAACACAAGATCGGCAAACATAATTTGACAAAGATTTGGTCGTTTACCCTCCCTAAAGCATGAAAGCCAAAAATCATCAATTTGACGAATGGTAGAATATCTACCACCCGAGGGACGAATAAACCAAGAGATAATAAGATGAAGTATACGATCATGAGCATCTAAAACTTTTGCCGGACCTATGTAACCCGAACCTAAAGAGTGTTCATCATCTATCCCAACATCCTCAAAACCAAAAACAGTGCACAAGACTTTTTGATCAATTAGAATAGGAGTTCCCATAACCGAGGATTCAATGGCAATAACATGCTCATTGGCGTCATCATTGACACAACAAGCATTTGAAAAGAAGACAATGACAAGATTCCTATATAAAATAGGAGGAATATTCAAAAAGGTTAAAAGTTTCCATTGCCTAATTAAAGGAAGATATTTAAATTTGAATTTTGCAGAGTTTAAAAACGGAATAGACACGATTCGTTCTTCCCTAAGATTGATTCCCATACAAAGCTTATAGGTTTCTCTAGCTACGGGTGTGGGAAAACTAGTTTGGATAATATGAGGAAGGTTAGGAGTGGGATTACCCTCATCCTCATTAGAAACGGAAGCGGTGCGATGTCTCTTATTCCCTTTTTTAGGTGCCATAATCCTGAAAATACATCAAAAAGGATTCGAATATGTATGCAATTAACATCCAATTTAATCCAATAGATTCTAATAATTCAAGGTAATTTGTTTTTTTTTTTTTTTTTTAAAATTGTTTTAAAGAATATTTACAACAAATTTTAGTTTTCAAAAAAAATTTTATCGAATATAAAATATATTCGAACCAAAAAAAATTATTTTTGAAAAATTTTATGAACAATATGAAACCCATAGTAAGTTAATCATAATGTATATAAAAATCAGTTGAAATAATAATTGAAAATTAACGAAATTTAAAGAAATTGAAAAAGAAAAAAAAATTTACCTTGATTTCTTAGAGTGGATGAAAGAGGGTGTGTTAGTGCACAAGATTGATGCCCAATGATAGCCTTGATGTATGAAGTAAAATCCCTCAAGAAGTTTTGAAGATTTGTGTAAAATTTTGAAGAATTTAGAGGATTTTTATAGGGGTTTTCGGTTAGGGTTTTTGAAGAAGAGAAGAGGAGTTTTAAAATTTTTGGATTTTGATTAAAACAGCCCTAAATAGGCTCTCCGTCCGTCGAGTATCGATACGCTATGCATGCGTATCGATACGCTATAACCTAATATTATCTTTGTCGTTTTATGTGTATCGATACAGTTGACGTATCGATACGCACCGGTGTTGACTTTTCCCTTGACTCTTGCCGTATCGATACACTACGCTGTATCGATACGCATTCATCTGCAAAAATCCCAGATTTGAATACCGTATCGATACGCTGATATGCAGTATCGATACACGCTTGCCTGTTTCTGCAGTTTTGGTATTTTTATGTGCAAAAATCCAATTTGAAACGCCCCTAAATGCATGTATGTGTTATATGAACAAATTTTAATGACTTAATATGATACATACTTCCCTTAGCAATATGTGTAGGAGCAAAAAGAACAAAAATAACATAAACATGAATCACAAACAATCTCAAGCAAATTTTTGTCATTTTGGGACCAAAAAAAAAAAAAAAAAATTAAGAGAGACAAGTTAGACCTAACTCTCTTCTAAGTGTCCAAAAGCGCTCTTTATCTAAAGGTTTAGTAAATATGTCTGCTAATTGGTTCAAGGTGTCAACAAATTCTATAACAACATCATTTTTCGAAACATGATCTCTAATAAAATGATGTCTAATTTCTATGTGTTTAGTTCGAGAGTGTTGAATGGGATTCTTAGTGAGACAAATGGCACTAGTGTTGTCACACCTAAGGGGTATGGTTTCCATTTTAACACCATAGTCTAAGAGTTGTTGCTTCATCCAAAGGACTTGAGCACAACAACTCCCTAAGGATATATACTCCGCTTCGGTGGTAGATAAGGCTACGCTATTTTGTTTCTTAGAGAACCAAGATACGAGCATACTACCTAAGAATTGACATGTACCGGAAGTACTTTTTCTATCTATCTTACATCCCCCATAATCCGCATCCGAAAAAGCATGAAGGCTAAAAGTTGAATCCTTAGGATACCAAAGACTTAAGGTAGGTGTGTCTATTAGGTATCTAAAAATTCTTTTAATGGCAACAAGGTGTGATTCTTTAGGACTAGCTTGAAACCTTGCACACAAGCAAACACTAAACATAATATCCGGTCTACTTGCGGTAAGATAAAGCAAAGAACCTATCATGGATCTATAAAGCTTAGAATCAACACATTTACCTCCTTCATCTTTGTCAAGCTTTATGGAAGAACTCATAGGTGTGGCTTGAGGTTTTGCATTCTCTAAGCCAAACTTCTTGAGCATATCACTTACGTATTTAGCTTGATTTATGAAGGTGCCATCACTCATTTGTTTGATTTGGAGTCCCAAAAAGAATGAGAGCTCCCCCATCATGCTCATCTCGAACTCACCTTGCATTAGCTTAGAAAAATCCTTACAATAACACTCATTAGTAGAACCAAAAATAATATCATCAACATAAATTTGAACTACTAAGATGTCATTGTTATATCTTTTTATGAAGAGTGTTGTATCCACCTTTCCTTTTTCAAAACCCTTTTCAATTAAGAAAGTTGAAAGTCTCTCATACCAAGCTCTTGGAGCTTGTTTTAAACCATAGAGAGCTTTTGTAAGTTTAAACACATGGTTTGGAAATTTTGAATCCTCAAAACCTGGTGGTTGTTCAACATATACCTCTTCATTTATAAAACCATTTAAAAAGGCACTTTTTACATCCATTTGAAAAAGCTTGAAATCATGATAACATGCAAATGCAAGTAACATTCTAATAGCTTCCATTCTTGCTACGGGTGCATAAGTCTCATCAAAATCAATTCCCTCTTCTTGAGTATAGCCTTGAGCAACAAGCCTAGCCTTGTTTCTCACTATATTACCGTTTTCATCTAATTTATTCCTAAAAACCCATTTTGTACCTATAGTAGATTGATTATTAGGCCTTTCTACTAATGTCCAAACTTTACTTCTCTCAAATTGGTTTAATTCTTCTTGCATGGCCAAAATCCAAAAATCATCTTTTAAAGCTTCTTTAATGTTTTTAGGCTCAATGCATGAAAGAAACGCAACATGATTCATTAATTTGAGAGAGGATCTAGTGGTTACCCCCTTGGATGGATCACCCAAGATTTCACCATCTTTGACATAGTTTAACTCCCTTGGGTAAGATACCTCTTTTTCTTCATGAGCTAAGTCTTTTAAGCCTTCAAGAGGAGGTTCTTGTGAGTCTTCTTCTTTAGTTGGAATCTTATCCTCTTTTGATGTTTGTCCTCCATCAATAGTATCAATGATTCCTACATCATCATCATCACAAGATTCCTTTCTCGAAAGGAGGTTATCATCGAAAACAACATGTATTGACTCTTCAACAACTAGAGTTCTTTTATTAAATACACGGTAGGCTTTAGAGTTTGAAGAATACCCTAAGAAAATGGCTTCATCACTTTTAGCATCAAATTTACCTAAGTTTTCTTTACCATTATTTAAAACAAAACACTTACATCCAAAAGGATGAAAATAGCTAATGTTAGGCTTTTTGGACTTTAAAATCTCATAAGATGTCTTCTTTAAGATTGGCCTAATCATTACTCGATTTATTATATAGCAAGCGGTATTTGTAGCTTCTGCCCAAAAATATTTAGGTAAATTATTTTCGCAAAGCATGGTTCTAGCCATTTCTTCTAAAGTTCGATTTTTCCTCTCAACTACCCCATTTTGTTGAGGAGTGCGAGGTGCAGAAAAATTATGGCTAATCCCATTTTCATTTAAAAATTCATCAAAACCCAAATTTTGAAATTCACTTCCATGATCACTTCTAATATGAGAAATTTTAAGTTCAAGATCATTTTGAGTTATTTTAGAAAATGTGATGAATTTTTCTAAAGCCTCATCTTTTGTACTTAAGAATAGAACCCAAGTATATCTAGAATAGTCATCTACAAGCACAAATGCATATGATTTTCCACCCAAGCTCATTGTCCTAATTGGCCCAAAAAGATCCATATGAATCAATTGTAAACATCTACTAGTAGAGACATCATTTATGGATTTAAAAGAACTCCTATGTTGTTTACCCTTTGAACATGCATCACAAATTTTATCATTTGAAAAATTAAGTTTGGGTAAACCTCTAACTAGATTAAGGGAATTTAATTTTTCTAGAACACTCATGCTTGCATGTCCTAACTTTCTATGCCATAGCCATGAGTCATGTTCATCATGTGCAACTAAACATGCATGGGATGAATGGATGTCATCTAAATGCACCATGTAAATATTGCCTATTCTATGTCCTATGAGCATTGTTTGATTTGTTTTAATGTTTACAATTTTACAACCACTTTTATCAAATAAAACATTAAAACCTTTATCACATAACTGACTAATGCTCAACAAATTATGTTTAAGACCGTTGACATACAAAACATCTTTAATGTAGATAGAAGAGTGATTACCAATAGAGCCTATTCCTTCAATGAGTCCTTTTGAGTTATCACCGAAGGTTACTACTCCACCACTCTTAGGCTTTATTTCCACAAGTCTACTTTTGTCACCGGTCATATGTCTTGAGCATCCACTATCAAGGTACCAAGAATTTTTGCTTGAAGCTTTAGCCTTGAAGCAATGCTCCCCCTACAAACAAAGAATTTAGGCCTTGGTTTTTGGTACCCAAATCATCTTGGGTCCATGAGTGTTAGCCTTTAACAATTTGGTTCCCTTGGGAATCCATGAAGCAATAGCATTTAAGTTATTAGAAGTGATAAGTTCTTTAGGAACCCAAACATTTCTAATTTTATGACTTTTAGTTTGCTTATGAAAATTTCTTTGTTTAGGTATAAAATATTTTCTTTTTGTATATTGGGGTTTAAAATAATTTTCTTTTTCAAAATTCTTTTTCCCAATATCAAAAGATGTTTTAAGATTATCTACTTCCTTTGTGTGATAATCTTGAAAATCGGAAAGAAGTTTTTCAAGTTCAAGATTTTTAGTTTTAAGATCATTTGAAAAATTAACTAAAGATAAAACTTTCTTTTCCAATTCGGAGTTATTTTTTAAAAATGTCTCATTTTGAATTTTTAAATCAGAAATTATTTTCTTGTTTTTCAAAATGGACTCCTTGTATTTTTCTACCAACTCATCATACACTTCTTGAAGTTCATCATAAGCATCTTGAAGTTCTTCAATAGAAAAATCTAAATTGTATGAATTAGAGGTTACCTTAGATTCATCATCGATGGCCATGAGACATAGGTTGGTCACTTCTTCCTCTTCCTCGGAAGACTCATCATCACTCCAAGTTGCAATTTGTGCTTTGAGCTTGTTCTTCCTCCCAAAGCTTTTCTTTTTCAATTGAGGACACTCGGAACGAATGTGACCCGGTTTGTTGCATTCATAGCAAGTAATTGGGTCTATTTCCTCTTCCTTGTTTTTACTCTTGAAGTCCCTTCTTCTCATGAATTTTCTTCCACGATTTGACTTCATAAATTGAGTAAATCGTTTGGCCAACATAGCCATTTCCTCTTCTTCATCATCACTAGAATCGTTTTCTAATTGTGAAGCCTTTAATGCGATTCCAACTTTCTTTTTCTCAGCTTCCTTCTTTTCTAATATCTTCTTCTCTTGTTCTCTTCCCTTTCTCATAATCTCATGTGTGAGTAGAGATCCAACAAGAGCATCTAATTTAAGAGTCTTCAAATCTTTGGCTTCAATTATGGCCGTTCTCTTGCTATCCCATGATTCCGGAAGAGAGTATAACAACTTTCTCACTAGCTTGTCTTCGGGAATGATTTCTCCGAAACCCTTTAAACCGTTGACAATGACCGAGAATCGATCAAACATTTGGGAAACACTTTCATCGGGATCCATCTTGAAGTTCTCATAGTTTAGATTGAGTAGTCCAATCTTTGTCTCCTTTACATCGCTAGTCCCTTCATATGTTGTCTCGAGAGTTCCCCAAACCTCCTTGGCATTTTCGATTGAAGACACCTTAGAGTAGATATCCGGACCAAGTGCACAAAATATTACATGAAGAGCTTTGTCGTTCACTTGCATCCTTCTTCTTTCATCATCGGTCATTTCGGCTTTGATTTTTGGAACAAGCCTTTCTCCATCTCTCCTCATGGGAATGTATGGACCTTCTTCAACTACATCCCACACCATAAAATCGGTAGATTTAATGAAGAGCCTCATCCTATTCTTCCAATAAAGATAGTTATCCCCATTGAAGAATGGTGGCTTGGTGGTGGATTGAGATTCATAGTTGGAGGTGGATGCCATTGCTCGACTTGTTGTTGATCAAACTTTCAACTTTCCAAGGATCGACTCAAGAGGGTTGTAATCCTTCCAATGAGTGTAGCTCTGATGCCAATTGTTGAGTTGATCAAACAATTGCAAATGGCCAAGAGGGGGGTGAATTGGCAATTAAAATTTTTGTGAAGAGAATATTGGAAAATAAAATGACACAAGGGGTTATAGTGGTTCAAGTTCAACAACCGAACTCTACATCCACTACCTTAGCTTCCACTAAGGATTTTCCAAAACAATTCACTACTTGAATTCGTCCCCTTTTCTTGGATGAGGAGGAAACCTTACAATATCGATTAAGCTTTTCAACCCCAAGCTTAATCCACTCAAATACAAAGAAGATTTTTGGTAAACTCAAGTATTTCCTCTCAAAGGATGATTGTCTACCCACTTACAATTACAGCAACCCAAAAACTCTCAATAATATGACAAAATGAATACAAAGAGTTGGGCACAAGAATATAGCTTTGAATAGCTCTAGGATTTGGATTTTTTGCTTTGATGATGCTTGAATGTGTATTGTTGATCTTCCTGGTGAAATGAAGCTTGTATTTATACCCTTGAATCAGTTTCTAGCCGTTTGGATCATTTGACTTATTGAAAGAGCCGTTGGGAACATTTTTCCAGCTATTAAGGCAGCTCCCCAGCACCGCGTATCGATACACGACAAGGCTGTATCGATACGCTAGTTTAAATTCAAACTAGCCGTTGTGCGTAAAAACAGGGCGTATCGATACACTAGGCGTATCGATACGGTCCAAACTCTCTGTCAAGTTTGTTGCATCAAAGCGTATCGATACAGGGGTCGTATCGATACGGTCCAAACTCTCTGTTAAAACCATTTAATTTGTTGCATCAAAGAGTATCGATACTGTGACCAAGAGTATCGATACGTCATAACGGTCAAAACAAATTTTCAAATAATTATGCTTGGCGTATCGATACGGTTATTACGCGTATCGGTACGGTTGCCCAGATGAACACGGTATCGATACGTATGGAAGGCGTATCGATACGCTATGTTTATTCAGAATTACAGTGAGTTTCAAGTGTATCGATACGGTGTGTGTATCGATACGCAGGGCCATTTTTGCATAATTTGGCTTTGAAAAACATGAAAAAGGTTTGAGAAACTTGATGTTTTGAGATCCAATCTTCAAACAAGATTTTATACAAAACATTTTGTTAATATTTGAACCTTTAAAGAGTTCTTAAAAATTTATTTATTTTGCAATTTGGTCCTTAAATTTTTATGTTATATCAAAATCAATTTTAGTTTTACAAAAGTAAAGCGGAGTGGAGTACCGACGATCGCAAGAAGATGGAGTTAAATTGCAAAGCTTTGCACATTCTCTTTTGTGCATTTGGCCCATCCATCTATGAGAAGATGTCTTCTTGTGAGAGTGCCAAGGAGGTATGGGACAAGCTTGAAGTCACATACGAGGGAACCGATGAAGTCAAGGTGACGAAGATTGGGCTCCTCACTCTAGAGTATGAGAACTTCAAGATGGATCCGGAAGAAAACATCGAGAAGATGTTTGATAGGTTCTCCACTATCACAAATTGTCTCAAGGTCTATGGAGAAGCCATTCCGGAGGAGAAACTTGTCCGAAAGCTCATCTACTCACTTCCCGAGTCTTGGGACTCAAAGAGGACCGCCATCATCGAAGCAAAGAATTTGAAGACCTTGAAGCTTGATGAACTCATGGGGTCATTCCTTACTCATCAAATCATGAAGAAGAACAAGGAAGATGAGAAGAAGAGGGAAGAAATTAGAGCTATGGGAGAGAAGAAGCTCAAGGGGCTTGACATCAACACCAATGCCATGGCTCTCAAGTCCTCCACTTGCCATCATGTTTATTCAAGTGAAGATGAGGATGAAGAAGAAGAGATAGTTCATCTCTTCAAGAAGTGTGCCCCGTTCATGAAGAAAGCTTTGAGAGAGCTTGAACGAGGATCCAAGAAAAAGGAGAGGGCAAGCACTTCAAGCCATAAGAAGAAGGCACACGTGGCTACTTGGAGTGATGAGGACTCCACCGACGATGAACAAGCCAACCTTTGCCTTATGGCCATCGAAGAAGATTCAAGGGTAACTTTTAATTCATTTACTTCATGTTCTTACTCTTTTGATGGATTACAAGATGCCTACGATGATTTGGTTTTAGACTTTAAAAATCACATTTTGAAAAACAATAAAGTGATTTCAAAATTGAAAATTCAAAATGATTTGATTTCTAAAACCAAACTTGAACTTGAAGCAAAACTCAAGGAGTTTGAACTAAAATGTTTTGATTTACAAAAATTGCTTCAAAAAGTTCAAGAAGAAAAGGATTTGATTTCCAAAGAGCTTGAAAAGAAAAACAATTTTGGAAAATCAAATTTTTATGTGAGACAATCTAGTGCCCCTAGATTTGTAAAAGGAAAATGTTTTAGAAGTGTTTGGGTCCCAAAAGGACTAACCACTTCAACTAAAAAGGATGACATTGAAAAATGGATTCCAAAGGGGACTAAAATTTGTGCTACTAACGTTTATGGATCCAAAGCAATTTGGATACCAAAAATCACTTGATTGTCTTTTGCTAGGTGTGATGGAGATGTTCAACAAGTCAAACATTGAGGGGGAGCTCCATGCACACAAGGAACAACACTTGAAGAAGGAAGGCTTCACATCCTCACTTGGGTTCAAGTGTTGGTAAAAATCTAGTTGTTTTTTTATTTCACTTGATTTATTTCTTTTTATGTCAACTAGATGATCATGTTTGTTGGACTAACACTTTTAATGATGCTTTGAGTAAGGGGGAGCCATTTTAAAACCAAATTCTTATTTTTGTCAAATTTTACCTCTATTGTTATTTTGAACTTAATGTTTTAAATTCTTTTTGATATAACAAAAAGAGGGAGAAATGGTTTGAAAAATTGAATTTTCAAATGAATAAGGGGGAGCTTTATTTGATTTCAAATCTTTAATCTCTTATTCACATTTTTAAATTTAAAGGGGGAGAATCCCAAACAATTTTTCAAGATAGTTTTATTATATCAAAAAGGGAGAGATTGTAGAACTAATGTTTTGATATAATAATTGAAAAATGTTTTGGACTGATTTAAAAAGAATTCAAAACCATTTTCCAAAGTCCAAATAACTTGAAACTATGTTAGGGACGTTTTAAAAGGGTTTAAAATGTTTTTCAAAGTCAAATTTCACAAAACCTTCCAAGCGTTTCGAAACACCTTAGGGCGTTTCGATACGATGTATTCCAGTAGCTAAAACGTTTCGATACTGGTATCGAAACAGGCTTTACCTGGATGAGGATTTTGCCCAGCGTTTCGAAACGGGATATGCCGTTTCGATACGCCTATGTGGCATTGACCACAATGGTCATAAACCCTAACGGCTATTTCTCAACTAACTTTTAAATGCAGGTCGTTTCGATACGGGGCTAGGCGTTTCGATACGGTGTTCCGAAACGGCCAAGAGCGTTTCGATACAGGTACCTCATCAGGCTGCAACGACTCTTTCTACTTAAAGGGTGTTTCGAAACGGGCACGAATGTTTCGAAACGGTGAGCTGCAGAAGTGTATTTATGGTGGGAAATAAAGTCCTCAACGGCTCCAAATCAACCCCAACGGCTAGTAACGGCTACAAACTCATCAAGGAGTATAAAAGGGACCTCCAAGCATCAAGATATGGTTAATTCTCATTATTTTCAAACAACAAATGATCAAATATTGTCTTAGCACTTAAATTGTTAATTCTTGTATAGAAAAATACTAGTGAGCCAAAATTGTTAAATTTGCTCAAGTGTTTTAGGTTTTCGATGAGTGCTTTAATTGTGCAAACAAACACCTATTAGAGGGATTTGTGTTTGCTTTTCTTGTCTCTTTGTAAAAGAGGGTTTGATCAAGGCTTTGGGTAGAAGGCTTGATCGGTGTATAAGAGTTTCCTCCTAAGCCTAGAAAAGGGGACGAATCAATAGTGGATTGATTGGAAATCTTTAGTGGGAAGCTAAGGTAGTGGATGTAGACCTTGGTTAGAAGGTTGAACCACTCTAAAATCATTGTGTCATTTACATTTAAGCTTCCACACCACCTCCACCCAAAAATCCACCTCTCCACCATTTGGTGAGCAACATCGGTTGAACGAATCGAGCTCCTCATAAGTCAACAGAATTGCATGCTTAAATTTAAGATTCTTTAAGCTGCCCCTCCACTAACTTAGATTACAAGGCTAATTTGGACATTTCTTTGTCCAAATAAGATGACACTTAGTCATCTTCTTTAATCACTATAACCGACAAGACTAGGAAAAAAATAAGAGAGAGATTTTAAGAGAAGGAAGCCATTGTTATTAGCTTGGAAGCTTTGCATGGTTAGGAAATTTAACTTGGAAGTCAAAATAGAGAAGCTCGGTAAGCTCCTCTCCCTTAACCGAGTTGAATATGTGGTTAAATTTTCATTATTGCATGTATATATGATGTTTTGATGTTGCTGGAAATTTTGTAGAACGATATCTAAATTATGAACATGTTAGATTATGAAGTAAATAATGAATTAAGGATAAACCATGCTAGCCGAATAGTATAAAGACTAAATTGAGGAAATTGACAAATTGATGGAGTTATATACGTAATTAGAAAAATTCATGTAGGAGAAAGTTACTGGAAATTGAGTTTACTTTTGGATTAAAGTATTGGATTAGTGGAAATAATGTTAGAATTGGTGAATTTGAAGTTAGAACTGAAACTGATTACCTTAGAAGCTTCATTGATGGTTATGGACTGTTTTGGAAGAAAATATAAAATCTGAGATTAAATGGAACATAAATAAAGGCTGAAAATTTTAGTAAAATACCAGGGAAGTATTAGAGTAGATCCTAGATAGATTATAATGTATGAATTATAACTTAGTGAATGAATTAAATGACTAATTGATAGATTAGTTAAAACTGGACTGTTCTGGATTATTGAATAAATTGAGAATCTATATGAATTAATTAGGGACTAGACATGACTTGAAATAACATAGAAAAAAACATGGTAAACTTTGGTTATAAGGCTAAATTGAACTAGTAAGGTACCTAAGTCCAAAAAAATTTATAAGTGACTAAAAATGAAATTTGTCAGTTTAGTCCATGAAATAATGCACTGTCTTAAAATGCAAATATGTATTAATCTAGAAATGAGAAAAATCCAAGCCATACAAGGATAAAAAGCTAGTCGAATAAGCTTTCTAACAAGGTAAATTAATTGAAATTTCGACCTATAATTTAAATGTTATGACCAGATTAGTGACAAGTATACAATTTGCCTAGAGCTAAAAATAGTTTAGGGATCAATATAAATTGTATTATTAAAAAAATTGAATGGTTGATGGTGAAATGAACACTAATCCGTTTCTTATGTGTTTGTAAATGATTGGATAGAGCATATAGTGGAAGATATCGAAGGGGATAATATAGTTGGACAACCGAAAGACAAGGGGAAAGGCATTTGAATTCAAGACTAAGTTAAGTGTCTGTGAGTGTAGCTCTTCTTAGAGTTGGGACTAGTGTCCTAACTAAATTTTCTTTTAATTGTTGCTGATAAGTAATGCATGAAAATTGGACTTAATTTCTGGTTTGGTAATAAATAATAAGGGAAGAAGGAATTAAAGGAAAATTGGTATATTGATCAAAGCCAATTCTTGAATTGTTAAAATGTTAGTTCGATTGATTGTTTGTGTTAATATGATTGATTGAAGGACTGTTATGTGGTGTTTGAATTATGTTAGTTGAGAATTTGAAATGTGTATTGTAGAATATGCTTACTTGAAAAATTGTCTGTATGTGAATCGATTTAAGTTAATATGCTTAGAAAATTAAGAGAATCGAAATTGGTATGCTAATTGTCGATGTTCTATTATGTGAACTAAATTGGTGGAACAATTTAATAATCCCTTGGTTATATGGTTGGTTTAGGTTGTAAGGCATGCCTAGAGTCTAGAGCTCGATCTTTTGGTACGTTAGTGTACCCTACTGATTGGTGTGATTGAAACCCTACTGATAAATGCTATGAGAATTCAATTGAATTGGTACGTATGTACCCTATTGATTGGTGATTTGATCACCCTACTGTTATATGTAACTCGAATACCTAACCTATTATTTACCAAGGCAATTAAACTAATAAATTGAATTTGGATTTGTTTACTTGATTGATGATCAATGACTTGATTCTTGGTAAAGTGAGTTGGTTCATTATGAAAGTATATGTTTCTTGTTAGAATGAATTTAAGTGTTTACATGCTACAGTTTGCTAATACTTATAAATTAAAAGTATGCTTGATATTTTTTGCTTACATGATCCGGTCATGGTTGAGTGGTAAAATTGAAATAAATAAATTTTGAAATGACCTTAATATTCGAAGGAGACTAGACTAGAAGGAAATTCTTTGATTGATTAAACATAGAGGACGAATGTTAATCGAATTAAAACATTAAGTTCGAATTTAATTAAACGATTAATTTAATAGTTTAGGTGCTTCCTCACTAAGTACTATAAGTACTTAACACTCTTGTTTCTCCTTTCTTCCCAAATACAAGTCTAAGTGTTTCAAAGTCTCTCAAACCCGAGCTTGCTTGGATCGATTGAAGTCGAAAGTATGCCTTACCTTGTTTCTTTTGTTCTTCTGTTGGGTGGTTTAGTTACATGCATCATTGTTAAGTGTGTAAAAGTACTATCATTTCACCCTTTTTGTATGACAATTATTTCTAAATCTACACCCATTCAAATCACATTGTAGCCCTACATGCATCAATCACATTTATCTCATCTTTACTATGCTTGATCCTTACATTTAGTTTATTTAATGAAAAAGATGCTACTTATGTGCGTGTTTGGTGCATATGAAGATTCGCTACTCACTGCCCGGGCAAGCACCGCCGCGGCAAGGAAGGGAAGAAAGGAGCGGTGCAGAATCATCTCTTGATGATCCAGATCAAGCTAGCTGTGGATGACAGTTTCTACTGAAGGAAGCTGAACCATGAGACAGAACTCTGCTGAGCGGAAAAGACAAACAGACCATTGCCGAGGCAATAGCCAAGCCACTGTCGCGGCAATGACCTGACACACTCGACAATAGAGAAAATATGCAAAGTGGAGCGCGTTTTAAATAGCATGAAAAGCTAAACTTTTCTACATACTTTACATGAAGATCGGACTGCGAGAAGGTCGTGAAAACGACGATGGAAGGTCAAGAGAAGATTCCACGCAAAAAGGGAGAATTTTAAGGAAGAAAAATACAATACTTTAAAAGAAGACCTTTTCTTTTAATGTGTTTAATACTAACTTAACTTCCTCCTTAAGAAGGACTTGACCTAAACCTCCTCTACAAATATGAATCAAAGCCGGCGATTGAGAACAACTTCGAGCTTTGAGAGAATTTGTAGCGAGCTTTCATCAACATTATGTTCTAATTTCTTCTTAGGGTTTATATTGCATTGTGTAGTAGTTGTGAGAAAACGATTGGATTTTGTTTAAGTTTTTGTTAATGCAATTTTAGTTCAAGGTTTGCTTATTCTTGGTCCTTTATCTTGTTTTCGAGTGAATTGGGAGAGGATCTCGTTAACTATCTATTTGTCTAATATCGGGTGAGTTAGACTCACAAAACGGGTAAGCATGGTTTTCATCCCAATCGGTGAAAACTAACTTAGCTTAGGGATAAGTTCGAGTTCAACGGCTAAAAGAAGCGTAAGATTGGTTGGTGTTCATCCTTGGTTCACACTGGGAGGTATTATCAAGGCCTGCACATCAGCACGGTTTCGACTTAGGGATAAGGAGGAGCCACTGAAGGACGCTTTGCCGAACCTTGACGTTGTTCGTTGCTGCCCAAGCAAGGGATTACCAAGGCAGTTACTTAACTCGTTGCCGCGACAGTGACTTTGGTCTTTGCCGAGGCAACCCGGTGTTCGTTGCATTCAAAAACCGAGACAATTCCAATTGGTTTCCACACTACGATGCAATATAATCTGGCCCATTCTCTCATCTTGATTACTCTACTTTTTAGTTTACTGGCTTATTTTATTTTCTGTCTATTAGATTACTTTAAAAACCAAATCAATCACTTGTGTTCTTTATTTTTATTTCCTTTTCAGTGTGAGACGATAACATTGAAGGTTTCACCGATCCCTATATAGACGATACTCAATACTCATCACTTTATTACTTGAGACTTGTATACTTGCACAATCGCGGGACACTTTACACACACAACAATCATCATTCAGTTTGCATGTCTATGTCTGATTTTGAAGTTTTATATGTGGTGCATGTACGATACTGATCAAATGGTTCCCCGATTATTTTGTGTGTACATAATGGGGTGAAATATGGGGTATAGTATTAACTCCTCATATTATTTTGATTAGAGGCTTATCATTATTTTGTTGTAGATAAATGGTATGTAAATGTTGATCATAAGTCATATTGCATCTTTTGTTTTAATCACTAAATGTAAATATAAATGAAATCTATTAGATATTTTGTATATGATTCCACTTGATTTATCTCTAAAAAAATGTAAACTAGCATAATGTATATGACCTATTTTAGAATCTAACGGTTGAATTTCAATTGGAGAATTATATGGTAGTGTAAAAATGAATAAATGACCTTGAATGATAGTATTTGTATCATTAAATAAATTCCCTATTTTCTTATGTAAGAAATGTAAAGAAAATTGTTAGGTTGTAAACTTTAACTCATAAATTAGTTAGGAAATAAAAAAACGGCCCGCTACTTGATTAAATTAACTTTCAACGTAATTGATTAGTTTAATTATAATATTTTTTGTTCCTGATCGGGGAGAGAGGCGTTATAACCCTCTTTTATAAATAGATATTATAATCACCTTTAAAATATTAAATAAATAAAAAAAACACACCAAAAAATACATCAACTTTCTTTGAGTATTTTCCTCTCCCCTTTTCATATTATTCCGAGAAGAGCAGTACCATTGGTTTACACTTCAGATTTTGGGTGCACTTTTCGGTGGCCACTGCTTTAAAGAAAATAAAGTGGACTACAACTGATCACTACTTTAAAAATATATAATGGACTGGAAACGAAAATCACGACATTTCTAAAAATAGGGTGAACTCTTATTTATGTAAAAACAAGAAAAATAAAAACCAGCTGACGACTTTAAGGCTGCCGCAGGTGTCAAAGAGAAATGAGAAGAAACTGTTGCAGAACAGTGATATTTAACCTCTAAAATAATGAGAGTATTGGACGAGTAATTAAAAAAATAAAAATAAAAAAATTATAAAAAAATATAAAAATATTTAATTTTTTTTATTTATTTCACTCATCCAATGATCATAAATTTAAATAACATAATAATCCTTATATATAACTATTTCATTTATTATATATATTTATATTTTGTAAAATTTGTTATTTAGTTGTACCGCCTCTTAGCATCTCATAATAAAGACGGCGAGACACTCTAGAATAAGTTTGTGATTGTTTTTTTTTTAAGGTTATTAGATTCTTATTATTAATACTTATTTTATTTTAATGAATCTATTAGAATGTAATTAATTGTATTCTTAAAAAATTAAAAGGAAAATTACACCGGTGGTCCCCTAATTATTATCGTTTTCTTATTTTAGTTCCAAAACTATTTTTTCGACAAAATCGTCCTTTCTGTTACATAGTTTTCTTATTTTGGTCTCCCGACGTTAAATAGCTAACGATTTTGCTGATGTGACATTTTTTAAATATTTTTAATATTTTTTAATCATTTCTCTCTATTCTTTCCCTCCTTCTTCATCTTCTTTATTTTACCCACCAATTTCAAGCTGCAGACAGTCGGTGCTAGTGTTAAAATGTTCTACTCAGATGTGATGCAAGACATGGTGCAGGAGTTGCTTCTTCCATCTTCATTGGAGCCCAAGGAAGCACTCGCTGCATCTGATATGCCAGTTGAGAAAATTTTCGTGACATTAAAAAAGCTTAATATAGATTTAAAGGAGGCAGCTATAAAGAGTAAGGGTGAGCGGTTAACTCAATATCCAGAAGTAATTGCTGATGTTAATGAAAGTCCTGCAAATGTGCCTTTGTCCAGCCGGCTTCACATGGATGATAACATGTTTAAACCATGCCATGGAAGATTTGTGGAAAGAGCATCCTCTGACTTGCTTTCTGGGGAGCATAGCAACAATGCACTTGATAAGCCAAATGTTGAGAATTTACCTCTACCTAAGACCTCTGAATCCAATTCTGCGGAGAATGAGTTCAGCAGAATGCCATTATTTTTTGGAAATGCTAATGCAAATCATGAAGTTTCATGTCATCAGTTACCCACACCATTATCCCAAATTTTGGTTAAAGAAGATAGTTGTGATTCTGTAGAAGAATGTTGCAATAAAATTGAAAGCGCAAGTGAATCTACACCTGAAATTTTAAATGATGATTTACAGTTGATTGAGTCCGTTGTGGATAAACAAATGGAGATAAGATTTTCATCCCTTGTTATTGGATCAGCAGAATCAAATGGTGAGATTTCCTAGACTATGTTGTCTTAAGTTTTCCTTACTTATTTTAAAGTAGCTATTGTTGATTTAGATTTAGATGCTGCAGACAATTGTTCAAGTGATGGAATGGTTTCTTTAATTAGATGATCCATGATCGGTGACATTCAACATAATGAATTTCTGTTAAAATAGCTTTTGCATCCTGTCCTCCTGGTATCAATATATCATTTAGATGTAGTTTACTAACTTTCTTTTGAATAAGATTGGGAAAGACTTTTTATTGGCAATGGAAATTAGGATTTGGTGAAGTTCTGAAAGATGGTTTAGATCTGTGAATAATTGAAAAGTTATCTTTGTTTGATTTGATGTTACGTGGATTTCTTTTTTCAAATCTGTTCTTTTAGGAAAAAGATTCAGTTTTGACGAGCTTCCACCTCCTTTCTCTATGATTAAATTTAGCTTTATTGAGATGTTCAAAATCTGCGTGTGCCTTTTAAAGTTTTGATGCATAAGATTGCTTTTTGAAAGAATTAAAGAAATAGCCTATCGTGCCTACATTATCTTCAGAAAATCTGGATGTGAAGTTAAAGCAGTTGCCTTTGAGCTTATACACAAAGATTGTAGAACAATTATCAGTAGGTTTATATGATCAGGGTTTTCAGCTTTTAAAACCCAGTTTCTGGTTTATACACAGATTGTAGAACAATTATCAGTAGGTTTTATTTCAATAGAACCCTTCTTTCTCCACAAGTGATAGATCTTATTACTTTCCATCCTGAGCTCTAACACAGATTTTGTAAGCAATGTATTGCGAATATTTGATTTTTCATGAATTTTGCTTTACGAATAGAAGAACTTATGTTATTCGTGAATTCTTTCTTTTTGGATTTTGTGGGGGAGGGGGAAGGGGGGAAGAGGTGTTGGTTAAGATTGTTCTTGAATGAGGTTAATATACCAGTTTTAAGTCTCGCTTGTTCTCAAATGGTGGGCAAAATAAAGGGAAAGAAAGAGAGATAAATGATTAAAAAAATATTAAAAAATATTCTAAAAATGACACGTCAGCAAAATTGTTAGCTATTTAACTTCGAGAGACCAAAACAGAAAAACTATGTAACAGAAGGGACGGTTTTGCCGAAAAAATAGTTTTGGGACAAAAATAGAAAAACGATAATAGTTAGGGGACTACCAGTGTAGTTTTCCCAAAATTAAACATAAGAAAAATATGATGAACCTTAAAACTCAAACCCTAAACCATAACACTCTTAACCCTAAACCACAAAATAAATCCTAAAACTTGAACAACAAACCCTTAACCGTAAAACCATAAAATAAACCCTAAATCTTAGAAACCATAAAATACTACAGCACTAAAACCCTAAACCCTTTTACATGATTATTAATTACATTAAACACCCTAAATCAATTATATTTTTTTAAGAATGTAACTAATTACATGCTAATAGATTCTATTTAAAAGTAAAATAATAAACATTAATGATAGGAATCTAGTAGTTCTTATACACAGTATAGCAAAACCCTTTCTTTAATAGTCTCAAAGTGATTACAAGGTTGTATATGTTCATACTTTTTTAACCTTTTGATAAGACACATACATTGTAGATAAATCTGCTTGAACTCGTATCTCTTAAGATGAGCATCTTCTTTTCTACATATACTACTTCAGGGACGAAATCATGTAGGGTGTGGAAGGGGTTGTTGCCCCTCCTAATTTTTTTGGTATAATTGTATTTTTAGTTATTTTCATTTAAATATTAGTTAAATAAGGCTTTAAGCCCCTCCTAATTTTTAGATTTAAAGGCATAATAAACTCTTGCCCCTCCCAAGGTTGAATCCTAGTTCCGTCCCTGGACTACTTATTGGGTTCGTAAGTTTGTGATTGTTATATATATATTATTATCTTATACACCGGCGGTGGAAACTAAAAATTTCCACAAGCGACTTAGTTTTAGGGTTTAGGGCTTAGTTTAGGGTGTAGTGTTTAGGGGTTTAAGTGTAGGGATTTAAAATTTTAGATAGTTGTTAGAATCTAAGGTTTAAAGGTTAGGGTTTAGTTTTTAGGGTAATATGGTGAGGATTTATGTTTTAATCTATAAACCCTAAATTATAAACCTAAACTATAAATTTCAACCACTATTCCTAAATTTAAAACTTATACACCTAAACCTCTAAACCATACACCCTAAACTAAGTTTCTAAACCCTAAAATAAGGCATTTGTAAAAACTTTTAGTTTCTACCATCATTATATCAAATAATTAGCATATATATATATATATATATATATGAGGATGGCATTAAATCATTCATGGAGTAGGCCAGTACGGCTATTTCAGATGAAGTTCATTGTCTTAAAAGCAAACCGTTTGATATAAATGGATTATAATAATTATGGTATTGGATAAGACTTGAAGCAGGGACGTTATGTTGGGGTGGGGTTGGGCAACCGCTCCTTTCACTTTTGAAGAATTTTTTTTATTTTTTGTATTTTTATTTAAATTTTTTAAAAATTTATTTATTTATAAATTTATCCCCTTCAAATATTTATAATTTGTCCTCAACCTCAAATCTTAGCTCCGTCCTGATTTGAACCCTCGATTAATCTGTTTCATTCGGCTGAATGTGTTAATTATTGCCAACTTTTGAAGCTATTTCTAGTTAATGGTGCAACTATAGAGGCCCCATAAACTAATTGAAGACATTAAAATATTTAGTCAAAACCCCACTGAACTTGATCTGCTTAATCAAATTTCTCAGTTGTCACCCCATCCCAATGTGTAATCTAGGTGCCATGCATTTGCTTAAGGGCAAAGCTCTTGGAGAAAATACTTTTATTCTTGAAAACAACTTTATTTTAATAAAAGAATGGGATGTATATGCATTATAAAATCATACGTTTTTGCCATAGTTATTCTTTAAAAAAAAATATTAGGACTTGAAGAAAACTAAAATCACTGACGAATTCATGTCTATTTGAAGGGGATTGGAGGGTAGAATTCGAACATTGGTGCAAATTTACCCTGGTAAGATCTAAGGGAGCACGTTCTGCTTCAATGGCGGATGCATGCTGCTCCCTAGGAAAACAATTACATCCTTATTTAAAAAAAAATAAACAAATTAATATGGATTTCTTCCTTTAAAAATTTTAATTTAATGTATAAAGGTGAAAAAAATTTGAATGTCAATTTTGGAAAAAAAAATTCTACCTCATTCTTACATATCTATATCCTCCACTAATCTGCTTTTATCATTTTCCTCTCAAATCCAGAATATGAATTAGATGCATGCATAGAATTTCACCAGGGCATAATGTGTTTTGATTCACCTTCCATATGCATATGTTGATAGAAAACTACATTTAGAATTGATAGAGGAGATAGGAAAGAGAGAACGGTACTCTCTGTATTTTGTTGAAAAAACCCATAATATCTCAAACGAGATTGGGTTGAATTTATACAAGGATTAGGTAGTCAAGAGAATCAGCTGAAACAATTACTAACAACAACAATCTAACTACCTGCTGACTCAGCTTAACTAACATGAGTACAACTGACTTCCTACCTATACTATAGACCTAGCATTCTCCATGCTTCCTCATATTCTAACCTTCAACATGCAGCTTCTTGAGCAGCAAACTTTCTTGTACTGGAGTTATAAGATTCTCCTTGTTACCTCATATTCGAGCCCTCTAACCTGCAATCAAAACACAGACACAAAATGCAAAACAAACAGGAAAGAATAACTTAAAACATCGTTACTAGGATACAGGAATCGGGAGAACAACAAGCTTGTGACGAAACTTCGTAAAGAGAAGTGCAGACAAAGGCTTTGTCATGATATCAGCAATCTGCTCACAGGCAGGAACTTCATTCACCACCAACATTCTAGTCGCAACCCTTTCACGAACAAAATACAAATCAAGCTCCACATGCTTGAATTTCGAATGCAGCACTGGGTTTGCTGAAACCGCAACAGCACTCGAATTATCACACCATAAAACAGGATGTCCAGCAGGGTCGATGTGGAGTTCACGAAGAAGAGACTGAAATGACAAAACTTATGTCGTGGCACAAGCAACCGCACGATACTCTGCCTCTGCCGTAGACCTCGACACAACAGACTGCTTCTTGCAACCCCAAGAAACAGGGTTACCCTTAAAAAATAAACAGAAACCTATGGTAGACCGCCGGTCATCCACATCAGAGCCCCAGTTCGCGTCAACAAAGGCTGTTATATCAAGCCGTGATGCAGCCGTAATATGTAACCCATAGTCAATAGTAGCTTGAAGATACCGTAGCATACGTTTAACAGCCTGAAAATGAGTATCCAAAGGCTTCTACATAAATTGAGAGACTCGATAAACAGCAAAGGGAATATCCGGCCTTTTGATCACAATATACTGCAAGGCCCCTACTATACTCCTATACTCTGTTACATTGTCAACGGGAGTGCCAATCGCACCAGACAAAGAGCAATTAGACACCATAGGAGTAGGCAATCCTTTAGAATCATCTAAGCCACTTTTCACCAGTAGTTCAGTAATATATTTTCGTTGGCTCAACCACAAGCCATCACCCTCATGATGGACTTCAATACCCAGGAAGTAAGCCAGAACCCCTAAATCTTTAAGAGAAAAAGAGTTATTCAAAGCATCAATCACACTCTGAACCACATGATTATCATTCTTTGTGATGATTATATCATCAACGTATACTAATAGATAGACAATCTTATTACTATAGTTGCGAACAAATAAAGAGGAATCCGATTTAGAAAGGCGAAAACCAGCCGACTGGAGATAATTCTGTAGTTTATCAAACCACGCCTGAGGGGCTTGCTTCAAACCATAAATGGCCTTATTCAATTTACAAACGAACCTCTTATTATCTTGTTCAAAACCCGGAGGCTGCACCATGTACACTTCCTCAGTCTAATTGCTATTTAGGAACGCGTTGTTAATGTCAACCTGCCGGAGAACCCACCCCTTCGAAATGTCCAGAGACAGAATGGTTCGCACAATCGTGGGTTTGACAACTGGACTGAAAGTCTCATGAAAATCAAAGTTGGCTTGTTGTAAGTACCCCTTCGCAACAAGTCGCGCCTTGTACCTTGATATCGAGCCATCGGCATTCTGCTTGACCTTGAAAATCCACTTACAACTGACGGTCATTCTATTGGGAGGTAATTCCACAAGCAACCACGTATTGTTCCGGATCAACGCATCATACTTTTCTTGAGCTGCACGCGTCCACTGTTCACTTCGGAAACCCTCACAAATGTTTTGAGGCTCAGAGAATTTTTCCAGGGTCGTGGAAAAAGCCTTGGGTTTCCTGATTCCGTTCTTCCATCGTGTGACCATAGGATGACTGTTCTCAACGGGCAAGGACCTGGGCACGACACCAGACGTCTCAATTGGCGGAGGCACAGGTTCCCGGAAGATAGAAGACGAGTCAGTCGATCCCATCTCCAAATCAGGCACAGACGAATGAACCACATCATTCGCAGACACACCAGGAGAAGGAAGATCCGCTGAAAGGACACCAGCCTCAGTACCCTCACCGGATCGTGCCAAAAACTCACCGCCATCATTCTGTCGTAAAGAAGAGGGAGAAAATTGATGCCTAGTCAGTACCCTCACCGGATCGTGCCAAAAAATCACCGCCACCATTCTGTCGCAAAGAAGAGGGAGAAAATTGATGCCTAACAAGAAGCCCTACATGAGGTGTTGAGGAATCAAGACCCAGGCCAGAAAAAGAACTATGAGCCGTATCTTCGAGCAAACCAGATGGACTGTTATCACCCTGAGGCCCGGTATCCACTGGCATAGGTGTTAAACCCGGAGAAACATTTGCAATGGATTGAGTGTGTATAATGGGCTAAGTCGAGACCCCATTCGGATCAGAATTTCGGGCTATACGAATACCAGTGTCGGGGCGGACAGATCCAGACACATGAACAGAACCCAAAATATTATCATCGGGCTATGCCAAGACTTCAGAAATATCTTTATTGGGCTGCACAAACAAAGTGGATCTGTCATTAGCAGGCTCAACAACCAGACCAGAGGCAACAGAAGTGGGCTGAACCCACAGAGCGGACGTAGCTGGAGTGGACTGGACCAACTGATCAGTCAACAAATGAATGGGCTGAACCAACGGATTTAAACAAAGTAAAGGAAAGGCTGAAGATTGGGTATCATTTGACAAGGGAGACTGGGATGAGTCAGAACTCACACGAGAGGCAGGCTACAAACCCATAGGAAACTTATTTTCATCAAAAATAACATGCCTCGACACTAGAATTTTCCCATCATCATCAAGGAACTTATAGCCCTTATGTTTAGGACTATAACCAACAAATATACATTGTTTAGAGCGAAACTCTAATTTATGATGGTTGAACGACCTAGTTAAAGGGAAACATACACATCCAAAAGCTCGGAGAAACTCATAGTTGGGCTTTTGTTTATGAAGAATTTCATACGGAGAACACCCTTGTAAAACAGTAGTGGGTAATCGATTAATCAAAAACACCGATGTTATGAAAGCATGACTCCAATATCGCAATGAAATACCAGTAAGGGCCAATGTTGCGTGTAAAATAGTCTATCGCAATTGTAGTGCAAGTATACACAACGCAAGTAGTAAAGTGATACGAAGTATCGGATATCGTCTCCACAGGGACTGGGCTAATAACTTTACCTTGAATCACTGCACCAAAGTAAAGAGAATAATTGAGAAAGTTGTCACGAGAATAATAAAGAGAACTTAAATAAAAGAGTAGAAAAATCAAGATAGAGAGAACGGGCTGGTATTGAATTGCTCAGTAGTGCAGGTATTGCTAAGTCTAGGAAATCCAGTTCTGCTGTCGTCCCCGTCGCGGCAGCAGTCCGTTGCTTGTCGCGGCAGCGAACACTCAACTTTGTACTTCAAGTTTGGCAAGAATCCATGTTGTGCCTTGGCCTATCCCTAGGTCCAAGTCTGTCGATGATCACGTCTTTGATGATACCTCTCTGGTTCAGTGTTTGGCTGCTATGTCGTGTCGGCTGTGGTGGCAGCTGGGTCAAATGACGACAGAGGGGTGGCAGCTGTCAGCTCCATGAGGCTGAGGATGTTCTTTTCCGTCCAGCCTTTCCCTTGGACTCGTAAGTTAGTGTGGACTTCGGGTACGCCATGGCCACGGCAGAGTGAGGTGATGAGATACGGGAGGAAAAGGGGACCCGTCGGTCTATGCGCATACTCCAAAATGCTCTCTCGAATATAACTGCCCACATTAATGGGCCGTTCATGTAGAATAGAGTGTATTAACGCTAACCTTGGCTGGTCAACGGTGGTGTTGTGGGATGACGGCATGATCCTCTTTTTTATGAAGGCATTCCATAACTTCGCCTCCGGCAGCAGCTGGGTCCGCTTTACTATCCGTGGATTCTTCCGGCTGGTATTCCATTAGGTTCCCTCATCTGTCAGTTCTGCCATGACAGCGTCATAGGCAGCAGTGACTAATGTGTTGAGGAACTGCTGGTAAGCGTCGTCATTGTTACCGATGTAGAAGCCATATAAGGTATTAATGTACTCTGCTTCAAACGGCACTTCTTTCCCTCAAACCATCACCGCTGTCGCTGTCCTGCTGCTAATGGCAGCATAAAATTCTTGAACCAACGTTACATTAATTTCCTCCGGCTGCTCCGCAAAAATCTGCCACTGTAAAGCTCTAACCTTCCGGGCTATGAATGGCTTGAGGCCCAGATTGTCCTCCGTCGATGTATAGATAAAGCCTCGCTCTTCCCACATATCTCTGCTGGCAAAGGAACGTGGGGGAGTTGTTGTCGGTGTGGAACTGGAGGCAGCATTTCGTCGGGTTTTCCTAGAAGACATTTTTGTGCAAGGGTTGTGAAAATAAAATGAAAACAAATAAAAACTAAAGAGAGAGCAAGTAAGAAAAGCAGAGGTGAGTGAAAATGAAAAATGAAACGGGGTTATATAGAGAAGGATTTGCTGCCCGTTGAAGCTGTAACGGCAGGCGCGAATCACGGGGCCAGCTGTTATGCGTTAGCGTGTCTGACGCGTCTGTCACGCGTTTCTGCGTCTGTTACGCGTCTATGGCGTGTTTCCGCATCTGTTATGACAGCGTGATGACAGCCTGTAGTTTCTGCGTCTGTCGCGGCAGCTGTAACGACAGGCTTCAAAATTTGGGCTTTCTTGGGCTGGTGGATGGATGGTGGGCTGAGTTCACTTCTCTTGTTCTTCTTGACTCCTTTATTTCCTAAAAACAATTAAAATAAAAACATTATTCGAATAAAATAAATATTATTTCCTAATAAATAATACTTAATAATAAAACTAAAAAATAAAAATAAAAATTAGGTTAGATCAGGGATGCCAGGTGGGGCATCGCCTAAGGTAACCACTTCCTGCATTCATGGGGCTTCAGTCCCCTGATAATGCTTTAAGCGCTGTCCGTTGACTTTGAATTGGTGTTCGTCTTTTAATGATCGGATTGTGATGGCACCATGGGGAAAAACCTGTACGACTTGGAACGGGCCAGGCCATCTAGATTTTAGCTTCCCTGGGAAGAGTTTCAGTCTAGAATTGAATAGCAATACAAGCTGCCCTGGGCAGAACTGTCGTGGCAGCAACTTCTTGTCATGCCACTTCTTAGTTTTATCCTTGTAGATTCTTGAATTGTCATATGCCATTGTCCGGATTTCTTCAATTTCGTTCAGATCTAACAGCCTTTTCTGCCCTGCCTTGTCCAAGTCCATATTCACTGCCTTGATTGCCCAGCATGCTCTGTGCTCTATCTCGACAGGTAGATGACATGTTTTTCCATAAATCAATTGGTACGGAGACATTCCCAATGGAGTTTTAAAAGCTGTCCTATAAGCCCATAACGCGTCATTGAGGAGTAAAGACCAATCTTTCCTAGTTGGTTTAACCATCTTCTCAAGAATGTTCTTGACTTCCATATTAGATATTTCAGCTTGTCCATTGGTCTGCGGGTGATATGCTGTAGCGATCCGATGCTTGACACCATATTTCTTCAAGGCAGCAGCAATAACCCTGTTGTCGAAATGTCTCCATTCATCACTGATAATTGCCTTAGGGATGCCAAACCTAGAGAAAATATTTTTGTGTAAAAACCTTTGGATTGTCTTGGCATCATTCTTTTGAGTGGCGATGGCTTCAACCCACTTAGAGACATAATCTACTTCCAGGAGGATGTATAGATTTCCACATGAAGATGGGAATGCTCCCATAAAATCAATCCCCCAAACGTTGAAAATCTCGACTTCTAGAATGTTCTGCAGTGGCATCTCGTTTCTCCTTAAGATGTTTCCTGTCCTTTGGCACATGTCACAACTCTTGTAGAATATTTGCGCATCTTTATACAGTGACGGCCAATAAAACCCTGACTGCAGCATCTTGGCAGCAGTTTTGTTGCCTCCTAAGTGACCTCCATACTGTGAAGCATGGCAGTGATGAAGTATGTCTTCTTGCTCTTCTTGTGGTACACATCTCCTTATAACCTGATATGCACAGATTTTAAAAAGAAGAGGTTCGTCCCAATAATAATGCTTAACATCATTTTGGAACCTCTTCCTGGCTTGATAATTAAGATCAGAAGGAATTATTCCGCTAACTAAGAAATTAACGAAATCAGCATACTAGGGGAGTTCAGAAGACTTACCTGCCGCCATGGCTGTCGCGGCAGTGATTGCGGCAGCAAAGAGCTGCTCGTCTGGGAAGGTCTCCAGTATGTTTGTCTCATTTGTTGGTAGACTCTGTCCCTTCTCCAACCTTGACAAGTGATCTGCTACTTGATTTTTTGTCCCTTTTTTGTCCTTGATTTCAAGGTCGAATTCTTGCAATAGCAGGATCCACTGTATCAATCGAGGCTTTGCATCCTTTTTCGCGAACAGATATTTCAGGGCAGAATGGTATGTGTGCACTATTACCTTCGTTCCAAGTATGTACGAACGAAACTTGTCAATGGAGAACACCACAGCTAATAACTCCTTCTCTGTGGTGGTATAGTTCACTTGGGCATCGTTCAGTGTCTTGCTGGCATAATATATGACATGAAAAAGTTTGTCTCTTCGTTGCCCAAGTGCTGCCCCGATAGCATAATCACTAGCATCACACATAATCTCAAATGGTTGTGTCCAGTCTGGTGGCTGTACTATTGGGGCTGTTACCAGTTTTTCCTTCAGAACCTTGAATACTTCAGTACATTCTTCGTTAAAGTCAAAGGGTCGGTTCTGCTCCAAAAGATGGCATAGGGGTTTGGTGATTTTTGAGAAATTTGCAATGAATCTCCGACAAAAACCAGCATGTCCCAAGAAACTTCTAATTCCCTTGACTGTGGTCGGCGGCGGCAGCTTTTCGATAACTTCTATCTTGGCTCTATCGACTTCTATGCCACGTCAGCTAATCTTATGGCCAAGGACTATCCCTTCATCCACCATAAAGTGGCATTTTTCCCAATTTAAGACTAGGTTTGCTTTTTCACATCTTTCAAGTACCTTTTGTAAATTGCCTAAGAAGCTCTCAAAATCGTCCCCAAAGACTGAAAAATCATCCATAAAAATTTCAAGGAAGTCCTCCACCATATCGGAGAATATGGCCATCATGCACCTTTGGAAGGTGGCGGGTGCATTGCATAATCCAAAAGGCATCCTCCTAAAAGCATACGTTTCGTATGGGCATGTGAAGGTCGTCTTTTCTTGATCTTCTGGTGCGATAGCTATTTGATTATAACCTGAATAACCATCAAGAAAACAATAGTAAGGTTTACCCGCTAGTCTATCAAGCATTTGATCAATAAAGGGTAAAGGAATGTGGTCCTTTCGGGTAGCTTTGTTGAGCTTCCGATAGTCCATACAAACCCTCCAACCGGTCACAGTCCTGGTTGGGATTAACTCATTGTTTTCATTGGTCACCACGGTTATTCCTCCTTTCTTGGGAACGCATTGCACCGGGCTCACCCATTTGCTGTCGGAGATGGCGTAAATTATACCAGCATCTAACCATTTGATTATCTCTTTACGCACCACCTCTTTCATTGCATGGTTTAGCCGCCTTTGAGCATCTATAGTCGGCTTATGATCATCTTCTAAAAGGATTTTATGCATACATAACGCCAGACTAATGCCTTGAATATCAGTTATCGTCCATCCAATTGCCTTTTTGTGCTGCTGCAGTATCCCTATTAATTGATGTTCCTGTTCCTGCATCAACTTGGAAGAGATGATTACGGGAAACGTATCATTTGAACCAAGAAAAGCATACTTTAACGGCCCTGGAAGGGGCTTCAGTTCTAAAACAGGGGGCTCAACAGTCGATGGCTTTTGGATTGCATGGTTATCCGAAGTATAATTTAAAGGTTCGAATAACTTACCTGGACGATCGCCTATCCAGTTTACCTCCTCCTGATCTTCAGTATCTGATGTATCGGATTCTGAGGAGTTGCTGTCGTCAGTGCTGTCATGACAGTCCTGTAAGTGGCTGCCGAGACAGTGACCAATTTTGATGTCGTGACAGCCCGACCTGATGCAGGGTTGATCAAGGGTAACTTTAGTGATAACCTTGCATTCCTCGTCTGCATCAGCATGCTTCATAGCTTGGAGAACATTCAACTTAATCTCTTGATCGTTCACTCTCATGGTGAGTTCTCCTTTTTCCACATCAATCAGTGATCTTCCTGTGGCTAAGAAGGGTCGCCCCAGGATGATTGGTGCGTTTTCATCTGCTTCACAATCTAAAACGAGGAAGTCAGCAGGAAAAATAAATTTATCCACTCTTACCAGAATATCTTCAATTTTTCTTTCCAGATGAACGTAAGAGCGGTCTTCCAGCTGCAGAATTACTGTCGTGGGCCGAGCTTTTCCAATGCCTAATTTCTGAAAAACAGATTTTGGCATTAAATTGATACTAGCACCAAGATCACAAAGTGCCTTACCCACTTATTTATCTCCGATTACACAAGGTATGATGAAGCTCCCCGGATCCTTCTTTTTCTAGGGTGGCTGCCTATGAAGAATACTCATGCATCCTTCTGTCATCTTGACCGTTTCAAATTCCCTAAGTTTAGATTTCTTCGACATGACATCCTTGAGAAATTTGGCGTAACCGACATCTCCCTAACGTCGTCTAACAACGGGATATTAATATGAACCTACTTAAAAATATCATAAATCTTTTTAAGCTGTGATTCTTGCTTTAATTGATGTAACCGTTGAGGAAAATGAGGTGGTGGACGATAGTCAGCAATGCGTCTTTCCCACTGCATACGAATCTGATGAGGTTTGGGTTCATCATTTGTCTCCTCTGTCGCTTCTGCTGTCGTAACAGATTCATCGGCAGCAGACTGTTTGTTACCTGTCGGGGCAGCTTCCTCGGCAGGTCTGTCCAAGGCTGGTTTTTTCACTATTTCATCTTCCTTCTCTGGCCCTGGTAATTTCTTCCCACTCCTAGTAGTAATGGCTTTACACTGCTCATGTGTGGGCTGCCTAGCATTTTTAGTATTACTAGGAAATCCTATAGTCTGCCTTGGTTTGATATGCTGGGAAACCTGACCCATTTGTGTCTCCAAAGATTTCAGAGTAGCTTCATGATTCGTCATCCGCATCTCTGTTTTATCCATGAATGTATATGTCTTCTTGACAAACTGATTCATGTTCTCAATATAAGTTCCTGTCTGAGACATAAACGTAGCCAGAGTCTGTTCTAGTATACTGTTTGTGGCAGCTGGTAGCTGTTGTTGTTGCTGTTGCGGCTGCAGTTGCTGTCGAGTCAGCAATCTAGGTCCTCCCTGATTCTGATTATTGTGTGCTTGAGGATTCAGAGCATTATTATGATTACTCCAAGAAAACTTGGGATCCTTTCTCCAGTTGGAATTGTAGTTGTTGGAGTTGTAATTCAGTTTATAGTTTCCAACATACTTTCTCTCTTCTAACTGAATAGGACACTCATCCGAACTATGATTTCCTTCACAAATGTCGCATACCTCTTCAGCAACGTATACAGGCTGTGAATCTTCGTTCAAGAGCTTTTTCATTGCTTTAGTGAGATATGCCACATGTGTTTTCAGTGTGTTGTCGGCCTCATAATCCTTAACAGCTAGGACCCGTTTACCCCCTCTTCTTGCTGTCGGAAACTGCTCCTCATTCTTAGCCAGATTTTTCAATACTTGCATTGCCTCGTCTGGGTCTTTGTCCAGTAGTAATCCGTTTGCTGCTGAATCAATTCGAATACGAGTTTGTAAGTTGGCAACATTATAAAACTTAGTTACCTGGTTCCAGACGGGGAATCCATGCATTGGGCAGTTCCGTAGAAGAGTAGTAAATCTGTCACATGCCTCGTGCATCGGCTCGTCATCTTCCTGTTGAAAAGTAGCAATTTCATTACGTAATCGCTCAGATAAATGTGAAGGATTAAAACGAGATAAAAATTCACGAGACAAATCTGCCCAAGTTCTAATTGAACCCAGCATAAGTTTATTCCACCAAGTCTTTGCTCTATCCCTCAATGAATGGGGAAATAACCGAAGCCTCAGTATCTCCGGATTAACTCCTGGTAGTCTAAACGAACCACAGATTTCCTGGAACATTTTGAGATGCTCCCTAGCATCCTCGGTAACAGCACCACTGAATTGACCGACATTGTTGATCATGTTAAACATGACAGGTTTCAGCTCAAAGTTGTACATGGTCATTCAGCATGTAGTCACGACAGGACCGTCGTCCGGCAGCGACAGCAGGGTTGCCGACAGGCGGTATAACCGCTCCATCTCCAACATGAGGGTCGTTTCCTTGGTGAGCCATTGTTTCTAACTGTTCCTCAAGGTACTCATTCCTGGCTAGTATGTGACGAAGTCGGTTCTTGAGATTGAATGAACGTTCAATTTCCGGATCTAATGGATACTCAAGATCTTCTCCTCGTCTCGATCTGCGTATAAACAAGGAACCTTGTGAAAAGCAAGAGTTGAACACACCAAAGAAAAACAGACAAATAAAAACAAAAATGAAAAGTGCAGTAAAAGAAAAGGTAGAGTTATGTTGCCAATCCCCGGCAACGGCGCCAAAAACTTGTTGCGTGTAAAATAGTCTATCGCAATTGTAGTGCAAGTATACACGACGCAAGTAGTAAAGTGATACGAAGTATCAGATATCGTCTCCACAGGGACTGGGCTAATAGCTTTACCTTGAATCACTGCACGAAAGTAAAGAGAATAATTGAGAAAGTTGTCACGAGAATAATAAAGAGAACTTAAATAAAAGAGTAGAAAAATCAAGATAGAGAGAACGGGCTGGTATTGAATTGCTCAGTAGTGCAGGTATTGCTAAGTCTAGGAAATTCAGTTCTGTCGTCGTCCCCGTCGCGGCAACACCTGTCGCGGCAGCAGTCTGTTGCTTGTCGCGGCAGCGAACACTCAACTCTGTACTTCAAGTTTGGCAAGAATCCTTGTTGTGCCTTGGCCTATCCCTAGGTCCAAGTCTATCGATGATCACGTCTTTGATGATACCTCACGGCGTGAATCGAAGGATGAACACCGATGTTGTTGAATTCTTCTTTAGCCACTTAACCTCGTCCTATCCCTAGGTCCGAGATAGTTCAACTATAAACTAGAGAAGTTGCTCTTATTTCTTTCGTATACTTAACTCTCCCGATGCTAAGTAAATGGATAACCTCACAATGCTCTCCCGATGCTCTTGCAAGATATTAATAACCAAAATAAGAGAACTTGAAGTTTATTTTATTGAACTAAAAATTCCTAAAACAAAACAACCCTTGCAACTACTTTACAAAACAACCCGTGGCCCTAGGGGGAATTTAGAACATATTGAGGGAAGGAAAACGGCTAGGGTTTTGGGAAGGAGGCTAGGTAATCGGTTCTCTCCTCCTAGGTCGAAATATATGCCCTTATATAGGCTTTGGGTCCAAGTTTTCTAAAATAGCAAGAATACAACTTTAAATAAAAGTACAATTCTAATAAAGACTAAATCTTCAAAGAATCTACTTTCCAGCCGTCATCTTTCTTGCTTGGGATTTTCTCTCCTTGAACTTTGGGCTTGACATTCCTTTCGATCTGGGGATTGGAAAAATATGGTGATTTCACACGACAGACGGGCTGAATTTTCTCTATCTGTCGAGGTCCACTTTGCTTCTTCTCCTCAAAACTGTCGTCGTCCTCTGCTGTCACGGCGGCAACAATGGCAGCATCGTCCTCCTTGACTGCTCGTCCAGTTCCAGCTCTTCTGCTTCACTGCCCAGCGTCTGCCCTTTCCGTCTGCTACAGCAGCAACCTGCAAAAACAACCAATTTCAGTAGATATTGTGCCTTTTAATATATTTGTGATGTTTTGTTGTAAACTAGCCTAAATGCAATAAATAATGCTTGAATGCGGCAGAAATATGGGGTAAATTATAGAACTTTTAGACACTCAACAGCCAATAAAGTCAGACCCATCTCGACAATGTGACGATGTTTCCTTTCGGCCTTGCCATTCTGCTCAGAAGTACTAGGACAAGACACCCGATGAAGAATTCCATTTCGTTGAAGCCACACTACTAGAGTCGTATACTCACCACCGCCATCCGTTTGAAGAGCCTTAATACGACAACCATATTGAACATCGAACATTTTATGAAAGTCAACAAAACACTGAAAAACTTCTGATTTTTTTCGAAGCAAATACATCCAAGTAAACCTGCTATAAACATCAATAAACGACACGTAGTACATAAATCCATCTGAGGCCGTGTAAGCAGGACCCACACATCTGAAACAACAAGCTAAAATGGAGATTCATACACCGTATTGGATAGTTGAAAGGGTAATTTATGAGTCTTTCCTTGTAAACAAAGACCACAAACCGAAGAAAGTTTATTTTCACTAATAGGAATATTACAAGAATGTAAAGCAGTCTTAAGGGTATTCAAAGAGGGATGACCCAATCGTTTATGCCATAAGTCCAAAGGTAAACATTTCGAAACTTTACACGTTTCAGGCACAACATTATTTGCAATAAAAGAAGCAGTATTTATTGAAGAATCATTATGAAAATCAGCAGCAGCCTTGAATGAATCCAACTCATAGAGCCCATAAGGAGTGAGCTTCCTCTCCAACAGCGATTCCTTGGTCTGAGTATCCTTAACAAAACATTTGTGAGGATGAAATTCAAAATAAACAACATTATCACATGCAAATTGAGACACGGACAACAAATTACGCTTGACATCTGGTACACACAAGAGGTTTCGCAAGAACAAAGTTCGATTTGCAGAGGACACAATACCTAAGCCAACATGTGTAATTTTAACTTCATGCCCATTACCCATACATAAAGAATCCATACCTGTGTAAACAACATCCGAGTGCAGGTTGGAACGTCATTGGTGATGTGGTGTGTTGCACCCGAGTCAGGGTACCACACAACATCTCGAGAGCCAGGGACACCACTGCCACTCATTGCAGGAGAAAAGGAATTAGCCATGAGCGGAGCAGAAAACCTGTTGGAAGAAATATGAAGAGCTGAAGGTACACTCATCGAAGCAGGAACAATATGACTCGAATTATAGGTGGGAACAATTGGTCCTGTTGACGCATAAGATTGCAGAAAAGAAGGCCCTTGAGGTACTGAAAACAAAGTAGGAGAATTCATAGGAAAAACATGATTGTAAGCCTGAACTGGCGTCAAAGAATAAGGAAAATTTAAACTAGAAGACTCAGATCGCGAGCTAAATCCAGAAGAGTGAGGAGTAGTAGAACTAGGAGAAGACTCACGAGAAGTATTATCACCAGACAAAACCCCAGGAAAATTTTGATCGAATCTATACTAGCATTTATGAACCAGATGTCCATAACGCCCACAAAGTTGGCATTAAGGACGATTGTTACCAAAATGACCACGTCCTCGCCCATGAAAAGCATTTGCACGATGTCCTCTCGAAAGGTTATTTTGACTCGAATTAGTAAACTGATGCCTAGACTGATCAACCACATTGTCTGGATCATCACCTTCATCTTCCTTGTAGGAGCTAGATTTACCAGTTGAACGAGTCACAACATTAGCTTGAATAGACATTCCATCAGCCAAAAACTCCTGCTATCGAGCCTCACAATCAAAAAGCATCTCAGACAAATTTTCAAGAGTGAGTGACTCTCTTGAAGCTACATCAATAACACTCCCAAACTCAGCCGAGAGACCAGAAAGAACCACATTAACTTGCTCTTGATCAGAAACAACATGACCTGAAGCATTTAAGGTATCACAAATCAATTTGATTTTTGCAAGATACTCACTGACAGACTGACCACGCTTTCGCTGAGAATGGAGATTGTGTCGCAAGGAAGAGATTTTCGTAGAAGATCTGGCAGCAAACCTCCGAGACAACGCATCCCAGATAGCACGAGAGGTTGTCAAACCAGTAAGATGCAAAAGCAGGTCTGACGATATCGTAGAAAGAAGCCAAGAAGCAAGAATCTTGTCTTGCTTCAAGTATGCCAAATATATCGAATTAGGAACGGACTGACCCGACTCATTCACCACAGCCTTGTCAGGTACCTTATGATCCGAAAGAAAAGATATTAACCCATATCCTTCAACAACCAACATAACCTGATGCTTCCAGAGAACATAAGTGCTCTCAGTCAACTTGACAGTGTCAAGTTTGGGAAGTTGTTGTACTGTATATGAACTAGTATCAACCAATAGAGATGCTGGAATAGAACTAGAGCTATCGGCAGAATTACCAGCCATAGGAAGTGAGTAGAACAATAACCAAACAGAAAAATTCAACAGCCATACTGACTTGACCAACAAACTACTCTCAGTGACAAAGTATCAAACAGATTGTGTGCACAACAGATCCAGCAATACACCAGACAGATTGCAAGCAAAGAGAAACTGATAAAGAGTACCACAACAAACCAAAAACAAACTAGTTCTATAGCATGAATCGCACAAACCAGAAAGCAAGCAATCAAGAACTTCAGTATCAATCCAAAATAGCAAATACGCATGAACAGACTGTGATGTCGCAAAGGTATTGAAAGGCACCAGATTGACACAACCTCTAATCTAAAAATTATTCACAAATCACTGATCTGTTTCGCATCAATGAATCATGAAACAGATTTCCTTATGACAAAGAATAATCTCAAATGTAGATCAGAGAATCGATGTAAAGATCAAGGCTAAGTGAGTACGTAAATCTTACAATTATCGAGTCACCAGCTCAATCCACAACCACAGTCTGAAGCACGCTACAACGCCAAAAACGAGGCTAGTAATACAGAGGAAGAGAATCAAAACGAAAGGCAAAAGCAACACCAGAACCTTCAACGGCGAATGATACAATGATAGAAAATTTCATTTAGAATTGACAGAGGAGATAGGAAAGAGAGAACGGTACTCTCTGTATTTTATTGAAAAACTCATAATATCTCAAATGAGACTGGGTTGAATTTATACAAGGATTAGGTAGTCAAGAGAATCAGCTGAAACAGTTACTAACAATAACAACCTAACTGCCTGCTGACTCAGCTTAACTAACATGAGTACAACTTACTTCCTACCTATATTATAGACCTAACATATGTAATAACAAGATAAAAATCCTTTGCCTCTTTTCAGTGTCCATTTCTATGCTTCAACACTAAAAAAATATTAAAAAATTAAATTATAAGCTCTAACCTTAAATTCTAAATCCTAAACCCTACACTCTAAAAATAGACTCTACCCTAAATGCCTTAAACACAAACCCTAACCTTAAATCCTAAACTTAATTTTAATATAAGAGCATAAATAAAAATACCGAAAAGGATAAAAGATTTATATTCATAATAACATCATCTCAATATTACATTAACAAATGAGACAAATATGGTACAAACCTATGCACGTGTTTTGTTATGCATTCAACTCAGACCAAATCCTAAAACTAAATTGTTATAGCTTGGACATAATGGTAAGTTATGTTTTGCCCATACCATCATGTTCGAAAAGAAAAAGTGTCCGCCAAACAATCAAAATAAGACCCTTTTTTTTCAATGAAAAATAATTTAACTTTAGGGTTGCGAGAACCACGTGCTGACATCGGATTTGTTTTCCCAATGTCATAACTGAAAATCAGTGCCTATGGGTTGCTTATTCTTGATGTACAATCATTTGAGGGGAAGACCATGGTATTAATTAGGAGCATATGAAATAAACAGTAATTGTTAATCGGCGTAATCGTTTATTTTATAAGTTAATTAATTTAATCATTAAAAGTTAAACTGTTCCGGTTAATCGAACCACTAAAAAAGATGGTTAATGGTTAACCTATATGTACTTTTTTTAACTAAGTATGAAGTTTGTATTTAATATCTCTCTATTTAAGTTTTTTTTTAAAATTTTAATACAATATTTATTGAAGAGAGATTTATTATTGTAAAAATAAATAATGAACATTTAAGAATAAAATTGTAATAGGTTATATGTTAGCCTATAACCGAATCGTTTTTTAACGGTTAACCATTTAAAAAATTAACAGTTAACCGTTTCTTTAACAGTTAGGTTACGGTTAATAACCGCTATAACGGTTCACCAACCGTTTAAGCTAAATGGTACGGTTAACCTACCATGAACATCCCTAATATTAATAATAAAAATTCCTTTGGGATTAGGGTTCCCAAAAGTCTTTTGCATTCATCATACATAATGACAAGCAGCATCCACAATGTGCATAGTATATGTATGATCCATTTTAAAGTACAAAAAATTTCTGCTCATTTTCAGTGTCTTTTTTTATTCTCATCACTTAAAATTTAAATTTTAAATTATAACTTTAAATTTTAAATCTTAAACTATAAATTCTAAAAAATACACATTACCTTTAATTTTTTAAATCCTAAACTTAAAAATTTATTTTTTAGTGTGGAACCTACAAAGGGAATAAAAGAGAGGAGAGGATTTCTATTCCACTTAAAAGCCATCTCCTTCACTCAAACAAACTATGACCTCAACACCTTGTGATTTTGTACCAAGGAACTGACACGCTTCATATGCTTGTTTCTACAAGCAAGGGAAGCCAACCTACATCTTGAAAATTCATTTCCTAGTTTGATGATTTGTTTAGGGTTTGATTGCCATGGTTGACTAAATTTAGAATGCTTTGATCACCGTAAAATTTTGAAATTTTGGGGCAACTTCTAGACGGATCGAGAAGTAACGGGTGCGATCGCAAATCCTAAAATTTTAAGTTGTTATATAATTCGTGTTTTTTTATATATTGATGATATAATTTCGCAACCCCTAATATTTTGTACCTATAAATTTCTAATAAAACTTTCAAATGTTCATACTTATAAATTTTAATACAACTTTTTAACTGTTAGCATCGCTAAGATGAAATCCTACTCCAGTCACTAATCACCAGTGTCGTCCTTGGGTATGGGCAGGAGGGGCGCCCGCCCATGGTCCAATTTTTTTTTATAATATTTGATATTAAAATTTAATTTTTTTAATATTATTAGCGTGTAGTCTTAAAATTTGTTAAATCAACACTTATTATTAGGGCTAAAATTTTCCAATATTTGTTATTAGGGACCTACTCTTAAAATTTATTTTTCTCAATATTTGTTATAAGGAATCCAATTTTTTCAATAATTATTATTAAGGGCATATTTTTCCTAATATTTATTATTAGTGACATACTCTTAAATTTTTTTTCAATATTTGTTATTAGACCCGTTTTTTTTCTAATACTTATAATTAGGGGCTCAATTCTCCATGTTTGTTATTAGGGACATTCTCTTAAAATTTAATTTTTAATATTTGTTATTAGGGGTCCAATAGGGACATAATTTTTTCCCCAATATCATACTTTTAATTTTTTTTTTCAATACTTGTTATTAGAGAACCTAATTTTTTCTAATACTTGTTATTAGGGGCCTACTTTTAAAATTCATTTTTAATATTTATAGGGGCCTAATTTTTTTCTCTAATACTTGTTATTAGGGGTGTTCATTGTCAGATATCGGATCGGATCCGGTTTTTTTGGATATCGGGTTTTTCAGATCGGCAATATAGTGATCAGTATCTGATCCGGAAAAAAAACCGTATAACCTGTTTTTCGGATACCGGATAATCGGATCGGATATTCAAATATCCGATTATCTGAAAATATAATTTGATTCAACTATTTTTTCAAATTTGAAGGTCATATTTATGAAATTTTCGGAATTTCAAATATAACAAACAACAAATTGCTAAATATAATAAGATTCACATCTATGAAAAATACGGTTTTTTAAATTTTCGGATATAAGAAGCATCAAATTGTTAAATATAACAAGATTAATATTAAAAAAATTAGATTTTCGGATTTTCCGGTTTTCGGATAATCCGAAACTTGAAATATTGTGATCCGTATCCGATCTAGAAAATCTATAATCGGATTAGATATCTGATCTGAAAATAAAAATCGAATCAGATATCCAAATTTTCGGATATGATCAACGGATAATTGGATCGAATCGGTCGGATCGGATATTTTTAAACACCCCTAATTGTTATTAAGGGCCTACTTTTAAAATTTATTTTTTAATATTTATTATTAGGGGCCTAATTTTTTAGTTTGCCATTGGGCCACTAAAATCTCAGAAACGACTTTGTTAATCACTCCCCACTGAACTCCCTCTCTTTATTGTCTTATGTTAGTTCTTTATCTCAATACATGTCTACTTCTCTCTTTTAGCAATTCGATCCCTGTTTAAGTGGCTTTTTGATGAAAACGACGAGACGGAGGGAGGCATGTTTAAACGAAATGCACTAACTGTGACATAGATCTCGTAAATGATAATTAGTCCAAATAGTTACTATTTCCGTAAAATTTAAATACATAGGCACTAGTTTAGTTGAGTCGATGAAGATTTCGGATGAGTTCGAAGTTTAATTAGGGATCAAATTGCATAAAAGAGAGAAGTAGTCTTAAAGGTGTCGGGGAAGAGCTAAATTGAACAAAATACATAGTTAAGAGTTTTCACGAAAAAAGTAATCAAAATTTTGAATTCACTTAGTTTGGAACCATATTACATGCATTCCTTATAGTTTTTATTTGTTCTTCATTTTCTCTCCAAAATCCACTCAATTTTCTCAAAGCCCAAATAGTATATTTCAAGATTTCTTTGATTCAAACCCGATTTCATTTCATTTTCAATGAATTTCTATCAAGTTTCTCTCTAAATTCTCATTATAATTTTTTACATTTGAACCACATGAATAATTCAAGTTTTGTGGAGAATGGTGGTTTTTAGGCTTGTGATGGTTTTTAGTGTTGTTTTGGAGATTATAAGATGTTAGATGAATTCTTGAAACAATGAGATTACGAGGTTTTAGTTTGGAGTCGAGTTAAAAAATTTTGAGTTAGTCAAGTTGAAGAGTCCTATTTTACAACTCAAATTTTATTTAAAAAAAATTTCGAGTCGAGTTTATGAAATTCGAGTCGAATCGATTCGTTCGACTCGAGTTCAAGTTTCTGTTTAAATTTAATTGCAAATGTTTATAATGTTATGTTACTAATTAGTTCCAATTTAAACGATTTTCTATAACCATATACAATACACATATATTTCTTCGTATTTTTCATATGTAATACATATATATGTCACGCAAAATTGAGAAGCTCAACTTGAACTTAAAAAGTGATCCACTAAGTACTAAAAATTTTAAATTATTCGAATTTTCATTTTATAACTCAAACTTTATTTAACTTTTTTCAAGTCGAATTTATAAAATTGCGAGTCAAATATTTTCGCATCGAGTCAAATTTAATAATTTTATTTTTTTATAGTAGAGTTTTACCTCCTAATTTAACAGAAAGATTAGGATAGTTTTTAGAAAATTTAAACAAGTGAATTATGAGATTTGATGGTTTCAACCATATATGCATTAATTGGGTGAGATCAGGGAAACTTAGTAAACTGTGTTATGAAACTTATATAATTGTTTCTAATGATTTAATGTACTACTAATGAGTGATATATGTGTCACAATTGAAGCGAGGGACGTGACAAAGAAATAGAAGGGAAATGTCATTTTGAAGGGATTAGTATACCATTAAATGAAACACTTCAAATTCTGTCTAATAATTAAGATCGAATTTAGAATGTCACCTAATAAAAATAGAAATTAATTTTTAAAAAGAATAAAAGTTTCATAGTTCAATTACAAAAAAAAAAATTAAAAAAAATCCTTTCAAAGCCATAAATCAAAATATAATAATTTACAGAAAATAGTAGTCCTTGAAAAGTAATAAGACTTTCTTAGCAATGCCGAATTCAGATTTAGAGCGTAAGCCGATATGAAAAGGAAACAGTAAATACATAATGAATTACAAGGTTCATTGTGGTCTTTAAGTGCAAAAACTAACCAGAGAGCATGTATAAACCAAAATTTAGCCAGAGATCATGTTATGTTCAAATTAATCATTCAGAATTAGACAAAACAGAACGTATACAAACAAAATAAATAAGTGTAGACTCAAGTACATCATATTACAATAACTGATTTACGAGTGTCGTAGCACAAGTTCAGACATTACTTCTTCCTTAACATCTTAATTCGCATGCACTCTTCAACCTCATCAACACCTTTCAATGCTTTGAAAATATTGAAGGTGATTTGCTGTTCATTTATTCTCAGATTGAGTTTTTTTTCAACACCAATTAAAGATCATACAGTCATAAGGAAAGGCATGTCAAAAATAATTGATGTTTTTTTATCTGCACACAATCCAATACAATAAAATTGTTGAAGATATAAACTTATTCACTCGAACTAGAATATCTTCAATTTTCTTTCAAGATGAGCTATTGATAGATCTACTAGTTGCCAAGTCATCGTCGTTGGCCTTGCTCCTCCAATGTCGAACTTCTTGAAAATAGACAGACATTAAATTAATACTTGCACCAAATTTACATAAAGCTTTAGCTATGTATTGATCACCAATTGAACAAGGAATTGTAAAACTCCTTGAATCTTTCGGTTTATGTGGTAATTTATTCGTCAGCATCGCGCTACAACCCTTAGTGAGTGCAACGATCTCTAATTCTCCTAACCTTTTCTTATTGAATAATATATTTTTCATGAATTTAACATAGCTGAAAATTTGTTCCAAGCTTCCAACAATGGGAAATTTGTTACAACTTTTTAAATACAGTATATATCCATTATATGGCCTATATTTAAAATTTATAATTTTTTCTCTAAATAATTTTTTAACCTATATGACATGCCACCACCATTTATTGGTGGGTATCCTTATCTCATATTTATTATTACAATTATTATTATTATTATTATTAAACATTAGATATTTGAGATGGCAAAAGTCGGAGATTATTTCGTCTCAATCTCTAATATCTTAGACCATACCTCAAAGAGTCTTGCCCAAAGACACCAAGTAATCTCTATAAATATAGAATCTCATCATTAAACTAATTCACAACCATACCATTTCTCCATCCGCCTTTCATCAAATTAGTATATTTTCTTTTTTCTCTTACAAAACAAGATCCGAATGGGTCGACATGTCACACAACTTGTCATAATAACCATCTTCTCTTTATTCTCACGTTACAGCTCCTTGGAAGATGGCCCACCATCTCCTTATAATTACTTTGAAGACGTTGTATCTGCTGGATATGATCCACTAGCTTACCCTTCCTACCTCACCACCAAGGATTTGTTCTCACACACCACTCAACTTCTTATCCCCACATCACCTTCAACTAAAACTGTTAACGTTGATCACTTCGGAGCAACCGGTGATGCCGATGACGACACTCCGGTTAGAATTAGACCATACCTGCACACTTTAACAATATGTCACATACACCGATGGATTCGATTCGAGGGTCTTTGATTTATGCATGGATGGTGCTTTTCAGGCATTTGAGAAGGCTTGGGAAGAAGCTTGTTCCTCCAAGGGTCAGGTTGTGCTTGAGGTGCCTCAAGGAAAGTGCTATCATCTTAAGCCTATTAGATTTTCAGGTCCCTGCAAGTCCAATCTTACAATCCAGGTAAGCTTGAAATCAAAGCCCCATTTATTTTATCATACGAGGACTCGTTTTCTTGTTGGTATCGTTGTTATCTTCGGATTTGTTTCCAGACTTAATTGCCTGATCAAAATTTTGTGTAGATATACGGCAGCATTGAAGCATCTGATGATATGTCTGATTACAAGGAAGATAGGAGGCACTGGCTTGTCTTTGACGAGGTTGATAATTTGTTAATCCAAGGTGGTGGGAATATTAATGGTAATGGGAAGATATGGTGGCAAAACTCTTGCAAAATCAATAAAGATCTTGTAAGTTTACCCCAAAACTCACAAGTTAAGTTGTCTGTATTTTCTTCATGATCCTCCCTTTCTCTTACCAAATGCTTTCTTTTATTGTTTTGCAGCCATGCAAAGATGCACCAACGGTAGGTTAAAATTTCCTTTCTATCTTGTATGTAATAATGATGCCCCAGCAGCTTTTCCATCACTAAATTAACTTTTGAAAATCAAAACAGATTTAATCTGGTTGCTCACCAAATTATTATTTTTAGCAAAATAGTTACTAATGTTACGTTTTTCCCTTATTTTGATCACCCGCCGTTAAAAAATAAGAAAACGAAAAAGTTTAGTGACCAAAATAGGAAAGAAGCAATAGATTGATGACCAAAACAAGAAAGGGAGGTAACATTAGTGACCAAAATAGAAAAAAATGTAATGTTAGTGACGATTTTGCACAAAATAATAGTTTGGTGACCAAAACATGAAAACAAGAAAAGTTTAGTGACCAATGGTGCAAAACCTGAACAAGAGCAAAAATGAAATATGTGAAGTAAAATAAAAAACTGTGGTTTCAGGCTCTCACCTTCAACAAGAGCAAAAACCTGATGGTGCAAAACCTGAACATCCAAGATGCACAACAAATCCATGTTTCTTTCGAAAAATGCGACAATGTTCAAGCTTCTGCTCTTACGGTGACAGCCCCAGAAACAAGTCCCAACACTGATGGAATTCATGTCACTCATACTCAAAACATACGGATCACAGACTGCATCATAGGCACAGGTATGGCATACGACTTACTAACCAAATCTACACTTGTTCGATTAAAATTCGGCCATCCGTCTAATATTCGAAAGGATTCGAACAAAAATATTAGTCTCCAAATATGATATCAAGCACATGAATAAGGTTAATGTCCTTTGTCATTACACCACAGGTTTGATTAACGGAATTCTATCGTGTTTTGTTTTTAACCGAAGGCGATGATTGTATCTCCATTGTAAGTGGCTCCCAAAATGTGCAAGCCTTGAACATAACTTGTGGCCCAGGTCATGGAATCAGGTCTTTAACCCTACAAACTTATATCCTTTTTTTCAACCATTAAGTCAAGCCTAAACTGATGATTTACAATGTTTGATTGTGATGATGGGGAGGTCAGTATTGGGAGCTTAGGATCTAAAAATTCAAAGGCTTATGTCTCGGGTGTGACAGTCGATGGAGCTAAGATTTTCGGAACCAAAAATGGAGTCAGGATCAAGACATGGCAGGCAAGTGCAGCGCCGAAAATAATTACTGCGACATGCATTCGAGATCCTGTAATAACTCTGATGGCATTAACATACAGTTTTTACAATTAATGATCACCAGGGAGGGTCAGGAAGTGCAAGCAACATCATATTTCAAAACATTGAAATGTTTAATGTGTCCAACCCCATTATCATAGACCAAAACTACTGTGACCAAGATAAACCATGCAAAGAACAGGTGATGGAACAGTATGCTAACTGTTTGTGTTTTTTATGCGAAGAGTAACCTACTATTGGCTCTAATGTTGAATGAATCGGATTTGTTTAATCCGCGCAGAGCTCTGCAGTTCAGGTGAAAAATGTGGTGTATAAGAACATCGAAGGGACTAGTGCTTCTGAAGTGGCAATAAAATTCGATTGCAGTAAGACTCATCCTTGCCAAGGGATTTTGCTGCAAAATGTTAGCATACAGGAACAAGGAGAAACAACTGCCAAAGCTATCTGCAACAATGTAAAATTGAGTGAAGACGGAACTGTTTTCCCGCGGTGCTGTTAAGCTTGCGAGCAATGGATGTCGATTACGAGATCGGTCTTCACATGTAGAATAATGTATACTGTATACACAAATGTATGTCAATAACAGAATCTTAGGTTATTTGTTTACAGATAGGGGTGAAACAATCAATTTCATTCTTGAGCTTGTTGTCTCATGATTTGCCGATTATTTCTCGGATAAGTTCCGGTTTACCTGGGATTACAACTGCTTGAAGGACTCACATACAAAGTTGCACAGATTGTTTCTTAGTACAGTCGACAGTGTAGGCTAACTCTGTAAATTACTACTATATTTTAAAGAACAAAAAAACAACCTCTTATTTGGAAATTGAAAAGGCAGACTGTTTATCTGATATAGAATATATAATGCAAGTGTGAAGTTATACATAAAACAGAGATGAAAAATAATGCACGCTTAAACCAGTTATGTAACACCCTAAACCCGGTCTAGAAGTTATGACCGAATCCGAAATGTCACCAAGTGAAAACAGAAAATCTGATCTCAGACAATAACAATTCAACTCTAATTACAGTCACCACATACAATCTGAACTAATCAATAATCACACTTACATTTGCATCACTTTGTTTATATATGTCGAATCTTCATTTCTTTTCGTCTTCCGTTGCCGGCTTTGATTCCTCTTTGGGAGGTTGAACTGCCGGAGGGACTCCACCGTCTATGCAACTTGTACACTTTTTTTCTATCCATCCTTCAATGTCATTCTCCCCATTTCCACCAAAATGCCTTCCACCACACAGCCGAGCAATGATCCCTGCAATAACACCTATGATAGTTATGACAGCCAGCACTATGATGAGCGTTTCGATTGACCGATGTGAATACTGACTCGGTTGCCTCACAGTAGGGGGTGTCTCGAATACGGGTACATATTGATCAGGTAACCTTGCTTCCATAGCTACGATGACAACCAAACTGAAGTAGATGCTCATAAACTCAGTGTTTGTCCAAACAATGTCATCCCAAGTGAAAGATTTTAATATTTTATATAACCAGTTTGTCCTTACTGATATCACATGTTAATGTTACAGACTGAGAGTCCCAAGATGAAATGTATTTTAGCTCATTCAAACTTTCCTAGTTATTGGATACTTTGTTTCACCTGACCCCACTGTTCAGGTATAGTTCAGCAGAAATAGGTGGCAAGCTGATTCAAATAGCGATCCCGGTCGCTATATACCAGTAGCCTATGTTGCACTAATACGGATACCGGACGGAGACGAGAAACAATAATTTTTAAAATTACAAGGTAAGAGTATTGGTAAATATAAATAATAATATATATAAAAATCTATTCAAAATAATAATATTATTAATATCTAAAAAACCCAGTAAAAACAAAATGCTAATAAAAATTAAAGTAAAACATTATCATATTTTTTTTATAAGTTATTCATAATTAGTGAATAGTGTTCATAATAATAATAATAAATGGTATGATTTTCTTAACGTGAAAATAGAGCAACAAAAACAAAGTAATTAAGTGTTTATATAAATATAAAAACAATTTATTGAGCCCCACAAAATGAATAGTCCTAAAAAGGACAGATTTTTACGCGTTTCATCTTCTTCATCAACCATTTTTCTTTTTCTTTGTTCTGCACCTAATTTTTTTCATTGGTCGTTCTAAATTCGCCGGTGAAACTGTCATTAAAATCTATGTCGAAGCTCGTGAATTTTTCAGCTGCAAAATGATCTTGGGGACGCTCGTGAAGGACACTTGCGGTCCCCGAAACGTCACCGAAAATATTTTAACCGTCCTCGATCGCTTTCAATCGTACCCCGTGTAACCCCCGTAGCCCGGCCTAGACGGTTGACCCGAACTACGAAGATTACACGGGGAAAACCAAAGTCAACCCGAAAGTCAACCTTGATTAACGACCCTTTTTTTTCTTTTTAAACTTGTCTAGATGCTCATTAACCTTAGATGTGTTCACACAAACATCATACTCAAAGATCAAAACCATCAGAGATCATTCAGGGACCCAATTGCACAAAACACAACTTTAGGGACCAAACTGTAAATTCTGAAAGTTACAGGGACTTCACCCAATTAAAAGTTACCAATATAAAATTAGTCATATTTCATACTTCGCTGCCAAATTTCAGCTCAAACAGACATCTCAAACTCATCCAATTGCATAAACATGTTTTAGGACCAAAACGCAAACATTTCGAAACACATAACCGCCAGTGTCAGCCCCCAACGGTCAGGTGTTCCGAAACAGGTTCACCCTGTTTCAAAACACGGGGCCGTTCCGCAACGCGTACCGTAACGGGGGTCTGGCAGTAGCACAAACGTTCCGAAACGGGTCCATCCGTTTCGAAACACCTGGCCTTTACAAGGCCCCGTTCCGAAACGGTAACACGCGTTTCGAAACGCCCTGCCCAGATTGCAGCATCCTTGCTGGTTAAATGCATCTTTGACCCACCAAACATGATCCGAATGCAACCAAAACACACCAGCAAGTCATATAACATACAAAAGACATATATGCATCAAAAACTAGATACATAACCACCCCTAGGTGCATCAACCCATTAAACACATTCAAGGCTCAATCATGCTTTAAGACAAAGAGCATAACATACCAACATAAGCATAAGAGGATTCAAACGTTGCAACATTAATCCACATGATTCAAAAACATAAACCATACATGTCCAATATATACAATCTCCTTTAACAACAACATAAGAGATTCTTTCCCCCATTGCCTTTATTAACTATAGCTATTAACCGAGACATACATCTCACTTGGAGTACTCCTTGAATCCCTTGCTTCTCGCTGTCCAACTTCAAGGATCTGCATTGATGGACAAAAAGGAGCGTAAGCACGTAATGCTTAGTGAGGAATGCTCAAAAACCAAAACACCATCAATGCAGCGAGTCATAAAACCTCTTTGAAAAGCAACTCGTTTCAATAAACCAAAGCCATGTTTGAAAACCCTTTTCAACAACACGCTTAAAAATCATGCATTGCACAAACATAAAAATCAACCCTTAGCTTAGAAAGCTAAATAAACCTTTTCAAAACATAACTTGCAAAACCATCAAATTAGCCATTCCATGCATAAACACCATATGCAAAGCTAAAATCAAACCTTGGAAAACACTTCCACTTTACATCATACCATTCACATACTTGAATGCCGTTTCAAATTAAGAAACCCTTTTTAAACCATTTACTCAATCAACCAACACATGCATTAAACCATGCAACATATTACCACATCATTTTCATTTGCATCTCATGCCTTTACAACAAGTCTTAGCAAGACTCCAATGCACTAAAGAGATTTCATGCACACATGCAACATTCTCAATAGATAATCAACACTTGTTCAAACTAACAACTAAACATGCATTCATAATGCATTAAGCAAAACTCATGCAACCATGCATCAATTCAAGCATCTCATGCTTCATTATATTCAAGAACATTATATTGGCTTCCAAGTGACTAACCAAATCCACTTTTCAACTCAACACCCGATCGGATACGCGGATCACAAGCGTTGTCCCCACGCTTCATACACACTACCAATCCAAGGTCTCCCAAATGGACTTTTAAACACCATTTGACCTCAACATTCACAAGGTTCCCATGTATGGACTTTCAAACACCATACAACCTTAACTTTCCTAAGGTTCCCATGTATGGACTTTTAAACACCATACAACCTTAGCTTACACAAGGTTCCCATATATGGACTTTTAAACACCATATAACCTTAACATGCACAAGGTTCCCATGTATGGACTTTTAAACACCATACAACCTTAGCATCACCGATTGGTAGTTGTATAACATCACTAACGAGATCCGGGACACCCAACACAAGATCCACACATGGACTTTACACCACCATTGTGATCTTAACAAGCACAAGGTTCCCATATATGGACTTTTAACCACCATATAACCTTTGCTTAACCAAGGTCCTCGAATGGGCATTCAACCTCCATTATGACCTTAACCATCTCGTTAGGATACTTGAAGGGAGTTTACCGGTTCACTCTTAACCACTCCACCTCCAAGGCGACTTAATTCACGGTGCACCCAATCCTATAGCCGGCTAACTATATCCGATCAACGAACCAAGAACCACTTACATCACTAGCCAATATAACCATCTTACCACATTAACCTTTAATTCACATGCATAACCATAATGCAAAATCATCATGAACTTTAGCCAAGAACCAACCATGGACTTTCAAACACCATGTTGTTCTTAAATAAACAAGGCTTACACAAGGACTTTCAACCACCCTTGTAACCTTAAACATCACTCACCAATGTGCATCATTAACAACAATATTCCACTGTTTTAAAGCATCATACAAAGCCATTTAACAACATGCAACACTATGCATCATATCCACAATTTCTATGTACAAAACCAAGGATCTCTTACCTTGAGCATCCTTCACATATGGCTTTCAAAACCAGCATTAAACCATGCTAAAATATGCTTTCAAAACAGTAATTAAAACATGCAAATCATATGCATAGCAACCATCAATCACAAATTGTTTAACAAGCCAATGCACATCACAAACCAAGAGCGAAAATCCATGTACTTACTCTTGAGCTTAGTGTAACACCCCCTTCCCGGCCTGGTAGAGAACCGGGTCGGAGAGCGCTACCGGAAATGATGCGGAGATCGGAGACATAATTTCAAAGTTCAAAAATCATTTCGTAATATTTTATTAATCTCTTTTAAGACTTAACACTTAACTTATTAACAACTTACTCAAATTGGGGTCAATTTTAAACTTTTTCAAACTTAGGAACTAAATTGTAATTTTCACAAATTAAAGGTCTTTAGCTGAAATTCGTGAAAATATACTGAAATTAAACTTACTAGTTATTAGCCTGTAAAACCTCATTACTATCGGAGATTATTTATCTACCTGATTAGACGATGCAATATTTAGTGACTATTTTGTAAAATATTCAAATCTATTTCTTTTTATTATCTTACTAAAATTCTTTACATATTTAAATGAGCCTAACAACTTACAAAAATCTTAGAGTCCTTTCTAATCATTTTTATTAGAAAATTATTCGTATCTATCATTATTATTGTTCTAACATTTATTTAATAGGACTTTTCTAGATTACTAAAATAAAATCCACATTATTAAATTACAAAACACAATTTATACAAAAGTTGGATCATATGCCACTTTACTAGGAGTTCATGAAAGATATCATACATATAAGGTAGAGATGTGACTTGCAACAGCACCACACGATCAAAGGTTGGAAATCTATCAGGGTCCTGAAAATGCATGAGACACGTATTGTAGAACTAATGTTTTGATATAATATTTGAAAAATATTTTGGACTAATTTAAAAAGAATTTAAAAACATTTCTAAAGTCCAGACATCTTGAAATTATGTTTAGGAAGTTTTTAAATGGTTTTTAATATGTTTCAAAGGCCAAATTTCTCAAAAACCATAGGGCGTTTCGAAACACCATAGGGCGTTTCGAAACAGGGGGATTCCAGTGGCAAAACGTTTCGATACTCGTATCGAAACGGGCCAAGCGTTCCGAAACGGTATAGGCCGTTTCGATACGCCTACGTGGCAACGACCCTAACGGCTATAAACCCCAACGGCTCTTTCCCAACTAATATTCAAAATGCAGGCGTTTCAAAATAGGGTTAAGGCGTTCCGATACGCGTTCCGAAACGGCTATAGGGTGTTCCGAAACGGGTACCCCGACAGGCTGCAACGGCTATCTCTATAAAGAAGGCGTTCCGAAACAGGCTTGAAGCGTTCCGAAACGGGTAGCAGCTGAATTGCATTTTGGAGGAAATTAAAGTCTTCAAACGGCTATATTTTGATCCCAACGGCCATAAACGGCTACAAACTCAATTGGGACTATAAATAAGACCTCCAAGCATCAAGAATGATAAGAGCTTCAATTGTTACAACATTATGAGTGAAAAACTTGTCTAGAGCTTAAATCGTTTATTTCTTGCTTAGACAACACTTGTGAGCTTACTTTGTTAAATTTGCTCAAGTGTCTTAGGTTTTGGGTGAGTGCTTCATTGTGCAAACAAAACACCTATTAGAGGGTTCAAGTTTGCTTCTTTGTTTATCTCTTTGTAAGAGAGGGGTTCTTTCAAGCTTTGGGTAGAAAGCTTCGAGGGTTTTGATCAAGGCTTTGGGTAGAAGCTTGATCGTTGTAAAGGGTTTCCTCCTGATCCTAGAAAAGGGGACGAATCAATTAGTGGATTGATTGCGAAATCCTTAGTAGGAAGCTAAGGTAGTGGATGTAGACCTTGGTTAGAAGGTTGAACCACTATAAATCATTGTGTATTTATTCTTTCTAGCTTCCTAAACCCTTCCACCCAAATATTCACCTCTCCACCACTTGGCGAGCATAATCGGTTGTTCGAATCGAGCGTCGAAAAACCCAACAATTGGTATCAGAGCTTGGCTCAATCGAAGGGGATTCACATCCTATTGAGAAGATCCGGCAAGCTCGATCAACATTTCACCAACCGGCTCAAATGTCGCAATCCATCAACATACCGCCTTTCTTCGACGGAGATCACTATGCCCATTGGAAGACAAAGATGAAACTCTTCATGAAGGCAAGAGATTACAAGCTATGGGACATAGTTGAAGATGGTCCGTTCGTGCCTCAAGGAAGCAAAGCGGAATGGAGTGCCGACGATCGCAAGAAGATGGAGCTAAATTGTAGAGCCTTGCACATGCTTTTTTGTGCATTTGGCCCAACCATCTATGAGAAGATGTCTTCTTGTGAAAGTGCCAAGGAGGTATGGGACAAGCTTGAAGTCACATACGAGGGGACTAATGAAGTCAAGGAGACCAAGATTGGGCTCCTAACCTTAGAGTATGAGAACTTCAAAATGGACCCGGAAGAAAACATCGAGAAGATGTTTGATAGATTCTCCACCATCATCAATGGTCTTAAAGGTTATGGAGAAGCCATCCCGGAAGAAAAACTTGTCCGAAAGCTCATCTACTCACTTCCCGAGTCTTGGGACTCAAAGAGGACCGCCATCATCGAAGCCAAAAATTTGAAAACTTTGAAGCTTGATGAACTCATGGGGTCTCTCCTTACTCATCAAATCATGAAGAAAAATAAAGAGGATGAGAAAAAGAGGGAAGCAATTAGAGCTATGGGAGAGAAGAAACTCAAGAGTATTGGCATCAATGTAAATGCCATTGCTCTCAAATCCTCCACAAGTCATCATGTAGATTCAAGTGAGGAGGATAGTGAAGATGAAGAGATGGTCCATCTCTTCAACAAATTCACCCGGTTCATGAAGAACAAAATGGAAAAATCCAAGCATGAATCGAGGAAGAAGATGAAGGATTCCCACAAATCCAAAAAGAAGGGATCATCTTCTAAACAAGCATACGTGGCCACTTGGAGTGATGAAGACTCCACCGATAATGAAGTAGCCCACCTATGCATGATGGCCCTCAGTGAGGGGGAGGTAACTTCTAACTCATCTATTTCAAATTCTTATACATTTGATGAGTTACAAGAAGCCTATGATGAATTGGTTTTTGAATTCAAGGCTTCATTTTCGAAAAATAAAAAATTGATTTCAAAGTTGAAAACCGAAAATGATTTGCTTTCTAAAACCAATTTAGAGTTTGAAGCAAAAATCAAAGATTTTGAACTTAAAGTTTTAGATTTACAAAACTTGCTTCAAACGATGGAAAGAGATCATCAAAAAGAAGTCGATGATCTCAAAAAGGAAAAAGATTTGATTTCCAATGAACTTCAAAAGAAAAACAATTTTGGAAAATCAAATTTTTATGTAAGACAATCTAGTGCCCCTAGAATTTTAAATGGAAAATGTTTTAGAAGTGTTTGGGTCCCAAAAGGACTAACCACTTCAACTAAAAAGGATGAAATTGAAAAATGGATTCCTAAGGGGACTAAATTTTGTGCTACTAACGTTTATGGATCCAAAGCAATTTGGATACCAAAAATTACTTGATTGTCTTTTGCTAGGTGTGATGGAGAATGATCAACAAGTCAAAAATTGAGGGGGAGCTCCATGCACACAAGGAAGAACACTTGAAGAAGGAAGGCTTCACATCCTCCCTTGAGTTCAAGTGTGGTAAAATCTAGTTGTTTTAGTGTTTATTGATTTATTTTATTTTATGTCAACTAGATATTCATAAATGTTGAACTAACATTTTAATGATGCTTTGAGAAAGGGGGAGCCAATTTTTTTTTTAAACCAAAATTTTAAGTGTCAAAATTTTTTTGCCTCCTATGTTATCTTGAACTTAAATGTCATTTTAAATTCTTTTTGATATAACAAAAAGGGGAAGAAATGGTTTGAAAAATTGAATTTTCAAACGAATAAGGGGGAGCTTTATTTTATTTCATATCTTAATCTCTTATTCACAATTTTAAAGTTAAAGGGGGAGAATTCCAAACAATTTTTCAAGTTGGTTTTATTATATCAAAAAGGGGGAGATTGTAGAACTAATGTTTTGATATAATATTTGAAAAATATTTTGGACTAATTTAAAAAGAATTTAAAAACATTTCTAAAGTCCAGACATCTTGAAATTATGTTTAGGAAGTTTTTAAATGGTTTTTAATATGTTTCAAAGGCCAAATTTCTCAAAAACCATAGGGCGTTTCGAAACACCATAGGGCGTTTCGAAACAGAGGGATTCCAGTGGCAAAACGTTTCGATACTCGTATCGAAACGGGCCAAGCGTTCCGAAACGGTATAGGCCGTTTCGATACGCCTACGTGGCAACGACCCTAACGGCTATAAACCCCAACGGCTCTTTCCCAACTAATATTCAAAATGCAGGCGTTTCGAAACAGGGTTAAGGCGTTCCGATACGCGTTCCGAAACGGCTATAGGGTGTTCCGAAACGGGTACCCCGACAGGCTGCAACGGCTATCTCTATAAAGAAGGCGTTCTGAAACGGGCTTGAAGCGTTCCGAAACGGGTAGCAGCTGAATTGCATTTTGGAGGAAATTAAAGTCTTCAAACGGCTATATTTTGATCCCAACGGCCATAAACGGCTACAAACTCAATTGGGACTATAAATAAGACCTCCAAGCATCAAGAATGATAAGAGCTTCAATTGTTACAACATTATGAGTGAAAAACTTGTCTAGAGCTTAAATCGTTTATTTCTTGCTTAGACAACACTTGTGAGCTTACTTTGTTAAATTTGCTCAAGTGTCTTAGGTTTTGGGTGAGTGCTTCATTGTGCAAACAAAACACCTATTAGAGGGTTCAAGTTTGCTTCTTTGTTTATCTCTTTGTAAGAGAGGGGTTCCTTCAAGCTTTGGGTAGAAAGCTTCGAGGGTTTTGATCAAGGCTTTGGGTAGAAGCTTGATCGTTGTAAAGGGTTTCCTCCTGATCCTAGAAAAGGGGACGAATCAATTAGTGGATTGATTGCGAAATCCTTAGTAGGAAGCTAAGGTAGTGGATGCAGACCTTGGTTAGAAGGTTGAACCACTATAAATCATTGTGTATTTATTCTTTCTAGCTTCCTAAACCCTTCCACCCAAATATTCACCTCTCCACCACTTGGCGAGCATAATCGGTTGTTCGAATCGAGCGTCGAAAAACCCAACACGTATGTTAGGCTTACATAGCCTAGTGAAGTAGTCATGATAGTAAATTGACAATAATATGAATGTCATGATTAAATATAAATTTAATCTAACTTATTTGCATGCTTCTATAACAGTATAAGCATAACATGATCAGATATCCATATCACTAACATAACATAATATAATCATATATCTTATCATAAACATGTCATGGTATAACATATCGAATACATATTATATTGGTACCATTGGATACGCGGATTCCCTGTACACCATATCATAAATCATAAATGAGCCGTAGCCCTGAGCCGTAGCTCCATGTATCCCTTACACTTCCATCCTTTTATCTCCCACATATAGGCCGTAGCCCTGGACCGTAGTCTTCCCTTACATGATGAGCTCGAATAACCCTATGGCATGCCAATTGTATCCAACGTCCATAAATACACACAAATTCACATAATCTATGATTTTCAGATCATATCAAATCAAATAGCAAGATGAGCCGTAGCTCCATATCAGATAATATTTCATATTATTTTCATATACATGTAGCATATTATAATCATTTTTAAGCATATCAAAATAATGCAGGGTACTTATCAGATGCAAATAAATTCATAATTAATGCAATAGGAAGGCACCGAGCCTACCCCTGACACGACTATACCCACATATCAGAACATAAAAATATCGGAATGACACCGTGTCACCCGAGACAAATGCATCTACACTCACCTTGACAGACCGGTGCTTTATTTTTATTTATTAGGCTTGAAAGTTGATCTGAATTGACCTCGTGTACTACGATAAAAATTAATTAAAATAATAAGACAGTATCGAATATATATATAAATATTAATCAAACTTGATACCGAAACTTAAACTAACTAGAGATTTGAGCTTACCCCGTCGTCGGCAAAAATTCGATATTACTATATCGAAAATATCGGACTACCAATCAAACATTGGATCGTATCCTACTAAATTTTTTTTTCTTCTTCAATTGCCGTGTAAATCATCAATCTCCCCCCCCCCCCCCTTTTATACTAATTTGGGCATCTACTATTACACCCACTATATTTGTTTTTATTCAATAATTCTAATAATGGTTTAGTGGCCAATTAAAAAATAAACAAGTGGCTACTTTAATGACAATTTGCAAGCCACCAACGCCACTTGCTTCTTTTTCCTTTATTTTAATAATAATAATAATAATAATAATAATAATAATAATAATAATAATAATAAACTATCATAATTTAATTCGAATACTCAAGATAAGATCGAATAAATTATTTAATCGATAAAAATATATTCGGTCACCGGAACTTAATTCCGACTAGACCGGTTTTTGGGGTGTGACAACTCACCCTCCCTTAAGAAAATTCGTCCTCGAATTTTTACCTGAATCGAACATATGAGGATATTGCTTTTTCATCGTGTCCTTAGGTTCCCATGTTGCCTCTTCCCTTCTGTGATTTCTCCACAAAACTTTAACCAATGCAACATTTTTGTTTCTGAGTCTTTTGATTTCTCTATCCAGAATCTGAATTGGTTCCTCTTCGTAAGATAAGTTAGGATTCAGCTCCAATTCTTCCGGCTCTAAGATATGAGATGGATCGGATCTGTACTTTCTGAGCATTGACACGTGGAAGACATTGTGGATTTTATCGAACTCGCTAGGAAGTGCAAGTCGATAAGCTACTGGGCCAATTCTTTCAGTAATTTCAAAAGGTCCAATGAAGCGAGGACTGAGCTTTCCCCTCTTTCCAAACCGAAATACTTTCTTCCATGGAGAGACTTTAAGAAAGACTTTGTCTCCCACATTATGCTGAATGTCTCTTCGTTTCAGATCAGCGTAAGCTTTCTGCCTATCAAAAGCTTGTTTCAATCGAGAGTGGATGATTTGAACTTTCTCTTCTGTTTCTCTGAGCAGTTGTGGTCCCAACACCTTGTTTTCACCAAGTTCGGACCAACACAGAGGAGTTCTGCATTTTCTGCCATACAACGCTTCAAAAGGAGCCATCTGAATAGATGACTGATAGCTATTGTTGTAGGAAAATTCTACTAAGGGTAGGGATTTCTCCCAATTTTTCCCAAAATCAATAATGCAGGCTCGGAGCATATCTTCCAGAATCTACAAGGAAGATCGTAATTGATATAGGATACCTAGCTTATGTTTAAAGAAAAAAACTAACGAGGTTACCTGAATAACCCTTTCAGATTGGCCATCGGTTTGGGGATGGAATGTAGTACTGAGATGTACTCTAGTTCCCAATGCCTCTTGCAAGGTTCTCCAAAATCGAGATGCAAATCGTGGGTCTCGATCAGAAATTATTGATGTTGGAACTCCGTGCAAGCGTATAACTTCGCTGATATACAACTCTGCTAGCTTGGATAAGTTGAAGTCCATTCTTACAGGAAGAAAGTGAGCTGACTTGGTAAATCGATCTACGATGACCCAAATTGCGTTGTTTTTCTTTGGAGTCGGAGGTAATCCGCTTACAAAATCCATAGTGATACGTTCCCACTTCCACTGTGGCAGTTCAATGGGTTGAAGAAGTCCCGTCGGTACTTTATGTTCGGCTTTAACCCGTTGACAAGTCAAACACCTTGCTACAAAATCTGTGATTTTACTTTTCATACCGGACCACCAGTAGATCTCTTTTAGATCCTTGTACATCTTAACAGCTCCGGGGTGAATAGAAAAAGGGCTAGCATGTGCTTCACGCAGGATCTGGTTCCGAAGATCATCATTGTTTGGAACACATATACGATTACGAAAGCATAACAAGCCGTCAGAATTTATGGCAAAATCAGGGTCCGGTTCATCCTTGATTCGGGCTAAAATAGGTTGCAACTCCTCATCATCTTCTTGAAGTGCTTTAATCAGGGACACAATGGTCGATTGTACCCTGAGCTCGGCTAATAACTTGCCACGCTTCATGAGCCGAAAGTGAGCGTTTAAACATCTAAGAGAAGAAGTGGGCTTCCGGCTAAGAGCGTCCGCCACCACATTTGCTTTACCGGGATGGTAATCAATTACCAAATCATAATCTTTCAAAAGCTCCATCCAACGACGCTGACGAAGGTTTAATTCTTTTTGGGTCAAAAGGTATTTCAGGCTTTTGTGGTCAGTAAAAAGATAACACTTTTCACCATAGAGGTAATGTCGCCAGATCTTTAGTGCGAACACAACCGCAGCTAGCTCAAGGTCATGAGTTGGATAATTAAGCTCATGCGGTTTGAGTTGACGTGAGGCATAGGCTATAACTTTACCTTCTTGCATCAAGACACAGCCCAGTCCTTGATGGGATGCATCGCTGTATACTGTGAAATCTTTTCCTGGTTCCGGTTGTACTAGGACAGGAGCGTGGGTGAGGATTTGTTTAAGCTGATCAAAACTCCGTTGTTGGTCCACGGTCCACCTGAAAGAAATGTCTTTACGGAGAAGCTTCGTTAGGGGTGAAGCAATCAAGGAGAACTCCTTAACGAACCTACGGTAGTATCCTGCAAGACCCAGGAAACTACGAATTTCTCCCACGTTCTTCGGGGGTATCCATTCGAGAATGGCTTGAATCTTCTTTGGGTCTACTTGAATTCCCGCGGAAGATATCACATGACCGAGAAAAGATACTTCGGTAAGCCAAAACTCGCATTTACTAAATTTGGCATAGAGTTGTTTTTCACGGAGGGTTTGGAGTACAATCCGAAGATGTTCTTCGTGAGTAACAGAATCTTTCGAATAGATCAAAATGTCGTCTATGAAGACAACGACAAATTTATCAAGATAAGGTCGAAATATTCGGTTCATCAGATCCATAAAGGCTGCAGGAGCATTGGTGAGCCCAAAAGGCATCACCAAGAATTCGTAATGACCATATCTGGTTCGAAAGGCTGTTTTTGAAACATCTGGTTCCTTCACGAGCATTTGATAGTAACCAGATCGGAGGTCTATCTTAGAAAAGACAGAAGCACCCTTTAGTTGATCAAATAGGTCGTCTATTCTAGGAAGCGGGTACTTATTTTTTATTGTTACTTTATTCAGTTGTCGATAGTCGATGCATAAGCGCATCGATCCATCTTTCTTCTTCACAAATAGAACCGGTGCTCCCCAGGGTGAGGAACTCGGTCGAATAAACCCCTTACTTTCAAGGTCTTGAATTTGGGCCTTCAATTCTTTTAACTCCATTGGAGCCATTCTGTATGGAGCGATAGAAATTGGAGTAGTTCCAGGTTGAACTTCTATCCCAAACTCAACTTCACGTATAGGAGGGAGTCCCGGAAGTTCTTCAGGGAATACGTCAGGAAAATCTCTTATTATGGGTATATCTTCAGGCTTTAGTTCCTTCGTAGATTCTAAGGCACACATAAGACTACTCTGACATTTAGATTTCATTAAGGTGATGCTTTCTCTACCTAGTCCACGGAGATATAATTTCTTTTTAGAACAATCTACCCATGCTTGATGTTCAGCTAGCCAATCTAGGCCAAGGATAAGGTCGAACTCATTAAAGGGTAAGACCATCAAATTGGCCGGAAAAGGAATTCCTTGGATTTTTAGGGGACAAGATCTACAGATCTTTTGGATTGCTACACTATCTCCTAATGGGTTTGACACAAGTATTTCGGAAGCAACATGATCACATTTTAAGGCGTATTTTTCAATCGAAGGTTCACTAATAAAGGAATGCGTGGAGCCTGGATCTATTAAAGCATAAACAAATTCAGAACCTAACTCCACCGTACCTGCAATAACATCAGGGTCGTCTTCTTGTTCGCGGCCTCGAACATGGTACATCTGGGCTGAGGTCTTTGGATTTCGACTTCCTGAAGGAGCATTATTGTTGTGGGGCCTTTCGGAAGAACCAGACGGTGCTTGATTTATTCCCCTCCCTTTTACTGGAACTTTCTGGGAGGCTATAGAGGTAGGGGCTTGTGGATTTTGGGGACATTGTCGGATGAAATGACCAGATTCTCCGCACAGGTAACAAGAACCTGACTGTTTACGACACTGTCCCAAATGTCTCTTTTGACAAAAATTACACAGAGGGATCTGAGAACTTTTGGCAGAGCCTCCTGTACTTTTTATTGAGGTCGTACGCGTAACAGTGGTCCCACCAGATGGAAATTGAGAGACATAATTAGAGTTAGGTAGCTGTTGATTGGCAGATGACCTTTGGTCCCACTGTCTTCCTCTTTTTTGAGATAGAGGAGGTTTGGAATCTTCTCGGAATCTTTTATCAGGTCGAGCTTGGTTTCCCTTCCTTCTTTCCGAGGCTCTTTGAGAAGCTTCAGTTGCAATGGCTCGATTCACCAGTATTTGAAAATCCTCGATTTCCAGAGCAACAAAAAGAGGACGTAATTCATCGCAGAGGCCATCTATGAACATTCTACATTTTTCTTTTTCAGTGTGGATGATATCAGTACCATATCTAGCGTATTTGCAGAAGTCATGAATGTACTGTTCTACTGGCCTTCCTCCTTGCTTCAAATGGAGGAACTTTTTACGTCTTTCAGCGAGGTAATGCTCACTAATATACTTTTTACGAAACTCCTGGAGGAAAAATTCCCAGGTTACTTTATGTTCGGGTACAGTGAGAGTTACAGTGTGCCACCAGCTTTGTGCTTCATCTGCAATCAGGGCTAAGGCACACTCCAACTTATGCTCATCGGGGCACTTTAGTTGCTTGTTGATTACTTTCAAAGTATTTTCTAGCCAATATTCTGCGATTTCAGGATTATCCAGATCTTGGCCAGTAAATGTATAAACTTGATAACGTTTTAGCTTATCTATTGGAGCTCGAGAGATCTGCTGAGCAGCTTCAGCAGATGAGGAAGGTGCTTCTTGTCGAAGAGACACCACTACTTGTTTTATCATGTCGGCCATAGACATCAAATAGTCTTGTTGAGCCGATAACATAGGTGGAAGATGGGGTGGATCATTCTGAGCCACTTGTTCGGTACTTGGTTCTGGCCTCACATTTTCCCCTCGAGTGGAAGAGGAATCATGTTCGGTCTCATTTGTTTCTTTCCTAATAGTAGGAGCAGTCATTTTGGGTCTAGACACACATAAGAATTAAATCGTGTAAGTTGCAAGTCACAAAATACATATTTAATCAACTCCTAAGTGGCATATGAGACATAGACTCGTTAACGAATACCTGGTTAGTCCTAGAATCGACTAAACTCTAGCTCTGATACCACAAATGTAACACCCCCTTCCCGGCCTGGTAGAGAACCGGGTCGGAGAGCGCTACCGGAAATGATGCGGAGATCGGAGACATAATTTCAAAGTTCAAAAATCATTTCGTAATATTTTATTAATCTCTTTTAAGACTTAACACTTAACTTATTAACAACTTACTCAAATTGGGGTCAATTTTAAACTTTTTCAAACTTAGGAACTAAATTGTAATTTTCACAAATTAAAGGTCTTTAGCTGAAATTCGTGAAAATATACTGAAATTAAACTTACTAGTTATTAGCCTGTAAAACCTCATTACTATCGGAGATTATTTATCTACCTGATTAGACGATGCAATATTTAGTGACTATTTTGTAAAATATTCAAATCTATTTCTTTTTATTATCTTACTAAAATTCTTTACATATTTAAATGAGCCTAACAACTTACAAAAATCTTAGAGTCCTTTCTAATCATTTTTATTAGAAAATTATTCGTATCTATCATTATTATTGTTCTAACATTTATTTAATAGGACTTTTCTAGATTACTAAAATAAAATCCACATTATTAAATTACAAAACACAATTTATACAAAAGTTGGATCATATGCCACTTTACTAGGAGTTCATGAAAGATATCATACATATAAGGTAGAGATGTGACTTGCAACAGCACCACACGATCAAAAGTTGGAAATCTATCAGGGTCTTGAAAATGCATGAGACACGTATGTTAGGCTTACATAGCCTAGTGAAGTAGTCATGATAGTAAATTGACAATAATATGAATGTCATGATTAAATATAAATTTAATCTAACTTATTTGCATGCTTCTATAACAGTATAAGCATAACATGATCAGATATCCATATCACTAACATAACATAATATAATCATATATCTTATCATAAACATGTCATGGTATAACATATCGAATACATATTATATTGGTACCATTGGATACGCGGATTCCCTGTACACCATATCATAAATTATAAATGAGCCGTAGCCCTGAGCCGTAGCTCCATGTATCCCTTACACTTCCATCCTTTTATCTCCCACATATAGGCCGTAGCCCTGGACCGTAGTCTTCCCTTACATGATGAGCTCGAATAACCCTATGGCATGCCAATTGTATCCAACGTCCATAAATACACACAAATTCACATAATCTATGATTTTCAGATCATATCAAATCAAATAGCAAGATGAGCCGTAGCTCCATATCAGATAATATTTCATATTATTTTCATATACATGTAGCATATTATAATCATTTTTAAGCATATCAAAATAATGCAGGGTACTTATCAGATGCAAATAAATTCATAATTAATGCAATAGGAAGGCACCGAGCCTACCCCTGACACGACTATACCCACATATCAGAACATAAAAATATCGGAATGACACCGTGTCACCCGAGACAAATGCATCTACACTCACCTTGACAGACCGGTGCTTTATTTTTATTTATTAGGCTTGAAAGTTGATCTGAATTGACCTCGTGTACTACGATAAAAATTAATTAAAATAATAAGACAGTATCGAATATATATATAAATATTAATCAAACTTGATACCGAAACTTAAACTAACTAGAGATTTGAGCTTACCCCGTCGTCGGCAAAAATTCGATATTACTATATCGAAAATATCGGACTACCAATCAAACATTGGATCGTATCCTACTAAATTTTTTTTTCTTCTTCAATTGCCGTGTAAATCATCAATCTCCCCCCCCCCCCCCCTTTATACTAATTTGGGCATCTACTATTACACCCACTATATTTATTTTTATTCAATAATTCTAATAATGGTTTAGTGGCCAATTAAAAAATAAACAAGTGGCTACTTTAATGACAATTTGCAAGCCACCAACGCCACTTGCTTCTTTTTCCTTTATTTTAATAATAATAATAATAATAATAATAATAATAATAATAATAAACTATCATAATTTAATTCGAATACTCAAGATAAGATCGAATAAATTATTTAATCGATAAAAATATATTCGGTCACCGGAACTTAATTCCGACTAGACCGGTTTTTGGGGTGTGACACTTAGCAAAGTTGTTTAGACTTAAACTAAGCTCCCAAAACCTTCAAACTTTGGTGTTAAAAGCCGAAAACCCAACTTCACTCACCGATACACAAAACAAGGCTAGCCAACAAGCCTTTCAAGCATCCGAAACCTTCCACACCACCTCTAATGCTCACGGATCGATCTCCCCTGTTTCAAACACATATCATCAGAGGATTAATGCATCATAATGCACTAAAAACACCAGCAACACAACTAAACTCGTTGCTCATTGCAAATCCACCATTTCGGCTACCAAACACAACCGAAATCACCCCCAAACACTTCCAAAACTTAACCCAGCCAAGATCCATCACTTCAAACCATTTTTAAACATCAATTAACATCCAAAAGGATCACAAACATGTCCTTATACCTCCAGGTATAACAGATCACCAAGATCACTCCAAAAACAACCAAAAACTCAAGCAAAACTTAGGAAATTCAACCTATCCGGGATTGCATTAATTAAACCTCAACTTCTAATCAATTTAGCATTCATTTAACATCAATTAGACACTTCAAAACACTGCCCAAACAGATCACACGAAAATTTCACCAAAATCAAGCAAATCTTGCATTTTAAGCCAAAATCAAGATTTCAATTGAAAAGCCTTTAACAAATCACAAATCAAGGATTGAGAACTTAGGAATTTCAGTAAAGAACTGAGAGTTTAGAGGAGAAGGACGTTCTTACCTCCAAACTTGAGTTTCTCCCTTTTTGGAACCAAAAAGCTTGATGAAACAACTTGCAAATGGTGAGGTTTTGTTGTGGAGATGATTAGGAATCCAAAGAGAATTGAAAAGGAAGATTTGAGTGACAAAATCAGAAGTAAATCTCTGGAGAGAAAGTGTTTGGGTTGAGAGAAAAAGAGAGAAAATGGAAAGTTGGTTACAAAATAGTAAAATGATTTCCCTCCACTTTTCTTAAGCTTTAAAATCAGAATTATACATCAAAATATCTTAGAAAAATCTGGAGAAACTCTTTTTGGAATAATAGCTCCTTAAAGATTCAAAGTTTCAACCCTTTATAAAACAGTCATGCAACTTTCAAAAATTACATTTTGGTCACTAGCCAAAATGTCACCCTTCCGAACCTCATTTTCCAATATTGATTTCACAGTTCACTTTTATATATTAAAAGATGATTTTAGAACATTTTTCCATATTTTTAATGCAACCCGAACTAGGCTTTCCTAATTTCACCTTTATATATTCGATCAGCACTTTGACCGAACCGGTCAACGCCCAAAACTTCTGAGCCCAAAACCGGGGCGTTACACCCCGTTAGCGTGGGACGTCCCTAGTACGTACCCTAGCTGTACTCATCTCTGAGATGTTTCGAGTACTTGAAACGGCATTAAAATAGCGTACTCGTGCTTTTCGGGCCGTAGCGATACTATCCAAAATTATTATTGTGAAAAATAACTTTTCGTTATGTCTGTGGTTGAAAATGCGGCCGTAACTACAAATTAAGTTCATGGCAGCAAGGTTTCTATTATATAAAAGCATAGTGTCTGATCTTTCAATGTTTGAGCAGGCCCGGCCCTGGGCAGAGGCAACAAGGGCACTTGCATAGGGACCACCACTCAAGAGAGTTATATGTTTTTAATTTTATTCGAATTATATTTATTTTTAATGATCTTATTTTTTTAATACTTGTTAGTAGGGGCAATTTTTTAATATTTGTTAGTATAAGTTTAATTTTGACTCGAGTTTAAGTAATTTGTTGGATGTGTATGAGTTTTATAAATAGTTAAATATATATATATATAATAGATATTACCATGGAACTAGAGGTAGCAAACATGTCGTTCGGGTCAGGTCAGGTTCGGTTTGATTTTGACTACATTCGGTATCGGTTCAATTCGGGTCAAATTTAGTCTGGTTTGATTTTAATTCGGGTCTGTAGTGATTCGGGTCGGGTCACATCGGTTTGGTTACTTTTTGGGTTGATTGGTATCAAGTCGGATATTTTTCGAGCCGATTGATTTTGGATCGGGTCAAGATCAGTTCAATAGGAGATCGATATGTTTTAGTCGAGCTTTTAGGTCAGGTCTGTTTTTTACACCTATATATAACCTTATAAAGTCAGTATATTTAACTTTTGGGGGGAATTGTGCAACAGTTCACACTAAAACTTTCTTTATTTCGGATTACCTTATGTTCAGTTTGAGTCCGTTTGGTACAGTTGAAAATCAGATCGGGTTCATATCGGTTTAATTAAAAATTGAGTCGATTACAAGGTCGATTAATATATCAAGTCTCAGAGCGGATTAAATCAATTCGTATCTCGAGTCAATTTGCCACATCTACATGGAACAATATATAATTGCATTTTTCAATTTAGGAGTACTTTACCTCTATTTATTACATAGAAATCAAAATTATATTGTAACATTAGGTTGTGAGCTCGATTGTGCTTAAACACAATTGCTCCTGATTTAAGGATTTGGAAGGTTATATTTTAAATACTACAACATCTAAAAATTGGGAGTCCAAATGCGTACTCAACTATCAAAAGCTTATTAAAAGAACAATTATGTCAGAACTTAGATTCATTAGAGTAGAATTTGTAGTGAGTGCCGGGCAAGCTGCAAAACCTTTCTTCCTGCCTGTAACAGAACTATAATCATGAAATTAAAAAAGAAACACTCAAGAATAGCCTTGCAACAAAGTAGGCATTGACATCAGCCTTCTGTTAGAAAAACAATTCACACCATCAAATTTTATTTGGTGTCGATGAAATCTGGAAATGCATATAAAAAAAGCAGTTTGGCGATTCTTCACCCATATTTATTGACATCTAGTATAATAGACATCATCATCAAACAGCCCTCCGGCTGGATCGAGAAAAAGCACAGACAAATTTCCAAACTATAAAACAGTCTTAAGACCAGAATTTCTTCACAGTGAAAGGAAAGAGAAGCAAACATTAGGTCTTCAAGATTCAGATCCTGACTTAACAATGAAATTCTGGCGGCTGATGGGGTTCATCACCACGGGTGGACCAGCAGTGCGTGGCCATGCCTGAAATTTCTTGTCCGTTTCCGCCCACCATTCCTTGTTTGAAACGGTGTGAGGTGTGGTCCCTGAGTTGGAGAGGAAAAGCCATTAATAAACCCCCTGAAATAGCCAAGAACAAGAAACCTACAGAAAATACAGCAACTTACCTCCAAAAATCTTCTGATCAGCAACAAGATTATCAGCTACATAAGCAATGGCAAACGATGCCGCAAGAGAACCAATTATATATTTTGCTGCCATTTTCAAGCTGTGCAATAATAAGACATGAAAATAATGAGCAAAAGTTGCATGCGTGGTGTGTAACAAAAACATATTGCCAAAGAAAAATAGGAAAAAAAAGAAACAGGAAAATTTTACTAACAAAATTAGAAAATAGTAGATTGTCTCAAAGTTGAGATTTTAACCTATATACTCTCCTCCATTTTTTTTATTTCTTTTCCTTTTCGATCAAATACGTGATCTCTTCTAATGCAAAACAAAATCCTAACCGCGATCTCCCAAAAGATCATCACAAATAACTTCAAGATAATCACTAGAGATTAGTTCATAAAAGCGATCAATAAGTATCCAACACTATAGTCTTAGTTTAATGCATTTGGACTAAAATTTAAGTAGCAGCAACAAATTGATAGCCAAGTTTCTATGCAAATAACCGACTGATAAAAGGTTTTAACACCGCAAAAATAGAATCAATTAACTTATGAAATACACCTGATTGACAAACAAAGCCATTGGGATCAACTCTAAAGAATGAAAACTAGGTCTTTCTTAAACATATGAAATGTAATCTTTTATATCTAATTCCACATATCATATTAGACAGATATTGCAACCAGCCTCTAACTTATGAAACAGATAACTCAAGCGCACAAAGGGATCTATGATATAGAGTGAGCTACAAAAGCTCCAGTCAATTTCTTGTTAATTTCAGAAAGTCATTGTTCAGAAAAAAAAACACCCAATTAATTTGAATCCTACCAAAGAAGTTGAGTTACCCCGCAGAGGAGCACACTAGCAGCAGCTTCTATTAACATTCATATTGGTTCTTTATGGCACATGCTTCATGAAGAATGGCTTGGATGGGGACTTGAGTAGGCATTATTTTTAGGCTTTTTTCCCTCATGAATCATAGTTCCACATGCCTTTAAGTTGAAGCTACAGAGTATTTATATTCTGCTAAAATTTCTAATAAAGTCCCATTTGGGGATCTCACTTAGAAAGTTTTCATCTTAAAGCATTCATGGAGTGTTGGCTCTTATCAGACTAGGATCTTTCAAGAATTTATTATCAAACAATTTCCAGCATTATTGTTTTCCGCATTGTACAATCCAATCACTTCTAGCAGTGAAGCTGACCCCCACCAACAAATTTCCACTTTTCTTTTTGCAGAAAACAAAATCAATACACAAAGTTTCCAAGTAAATTAGAAGCAGCAAAAACTAAAACTGCCCCACCCCCAAAAAAAAACCCTAATTACCTAGGAATCCCTATATTCTGCTTCCATTTTTAAAAAGAAGCCAAAACTAGAAACCCGAAAGGAAAAGCAAAACTTTCAAAATGAAACCTATAGAACACAAAATTAATCAACTTGACCCGAAATTACTTATCTTGAGCCTTCTTCAACCTAATCTGACTCAGATCCTTGTAAATCCAAGTCATAGAAAAGCAGACCCTTTTCAGAATCCATACATAAAACCAAGAAATCAATCATTTATTTTTCTTCCTAATAACAAACACAGAATTAATCAAACGAATCCAAAGAAAACTGGAGCACGGATCAAAGATATGAAATCAAACCCATAAATCTAAAATAAATACAAAAAGGGGTTTTACACCGTTATGATGAACGACGGGTAGAACAAACCTGGGCGGCCGGGCCTCGGGTCAAGGAGAAGCAGAAATTAAGGGTACGAAACTGCTAGAAAGAGGAATAGATTTTGTAAGAATTGTTTACAAAACGGAGGTTTAGTTTTATAACCATTTAGATCCAAGGGCTACGTTCTCATATTCAATCCGACGGTAGGGAAGGTTCTAGTATAATTTAGGTTTAAGTATAAGATAAGTGTTTAAATTTTGTCATTTTTTTATAACAGGTGTTTAAACTATTTGTTTTAGCTTTTTAGATAAAATATGTGTTTATCGTTTTATTTTTGTCCATTTTAAAATTAATCTGTCAAAAAAATTCATCACCCAATTATAGCTTGACATGTGAATTTTATTTTTTTTATTTTTTATTTTTATTTTCAAAATCAAACTAAAAAATAAATTAAATTTAAAATATCCCAAATTTTAAAAAATTACAAAACAATCTTAAATCCCCAAAATCCCAAACCTCAAAATTTAAAATTGATGGTATTGTCGCCGTCGATGGCCTCGCCGGACCTCACCTCTTTCGTTGCCAGCGTCCTTCGCCTATTTCTCACAACCACCTATCGCCAATAATCGGTGAGAGACGTGTCAATCGGACGTCGAACGGTTAGAGCGTTTCGCGTTCGTCGTTCGATTGACACACCTCCCGTCAGTTACCGGCAATGGGTGGTTGAGGGAAATAGGTAGGGGACTCTGGCGACGGCGGTGGGAAAGTTCAACGAAGTTATCAGCGGCGACAATGACGGTAATTTTGAATTTGGGTGTTTGAATTGAGGACTTTCTTGAAACTTTTAAAAAATTCCAAAATTTTTAAAAATATTCTTTTTTTTCAGTTTTTTGGGAAAAAATTAATAAAATAAAACAATACGTGTCAAATTTTGATTGGGTGTTAAAAATTTTTTAACGGTGTTACCTTAAAATAATAATGGAATGAAACTTTAAACATCTATTTCAGATAAAAATGAAACGTTAGGCACCTAATTTCAGCAAAAAAAATAATTAAGGCATCTATTACAAAATAAAAGAAAAGTTTGAACACCAATTTTATATAGTTAACCGTATAATTTACGGGATAGTTATTTTTTATAAACTACGTAAATAATTATTAAATTATATTAAATAAAACAAAATAATCATTAAATTTTTAAAAATTACATTATAAATATTAAACTATAATTTTTATTATAAAACGATCATGGATTTGTTGGATACCGCTAAAGCCGCGACTTAAGTAAATAAATAGGTTAAAAATAAATGGAAAAAAGAATGGGAGAATTTGAACTTATGAGCCTAAAGAAAATTAAAACATGCTTAACAACTAAATTTTTAGTTAAATAGTGAAATATTACATTCATATTTTAAGATTCGAACTTATATAAAATAAGTCAAAATAAGCATCTTTAGCTAGTAGGTCAATCAGTAAATCTCTACTTAACCACTAAGTTAATACAAGTCTTTGAATAAAAATGACAACAACATACTATATACTTTAAATTATATTTTAAATATATTAATATTTTAAATAATAGTATTTTTATTATATTATTATTTATAATTTATTATTTGTTTGATGAGGAATTAAACAGTTCATTATTGTTTTAAATAAATGTTTATTTTAGTATATGTATAATATTATAATTACATATTAAATATGATTAAATAAAAAAATATTTAATTGCATTAAATATTCAATTAAATTATTTATTATTATTATTTAACTTTTAATATTATTTATTTAATACTATTTATATATATTTAATATTTGTTTGAATAAGATTTAAATATTTTATGACAGCTGAACCTAACGAGTGACTGCAGTAAAAAAATAATTTAATAACACATTACAAAAAATCAAGAAAAATTATCTCGGCAGTTTAATGCTTAATCACAGCATGCTCTTCATAAGCATATCTATGCTTTCTGAAAAGCTGTTCTCCTTTTCTTCCACCTGATGTTTGCCAATTTCTCGGATTTCCATCGTCTGAATTTTTCTCGATCCTTCAACCATTCAGAATAATCTTTTCCTTGCTTGCACTCGATGAAGTCGGCTAAATCCGCAACAGCAGATGAGTCCTTGGAGTCTGGTAAAACGCATCTGAGAAAAATCTCACCATTACAAGTTTCCCCAGCACTCTCTTCTATGGTGAGAGCTGATTCAACATGATTCAGCATACGATTTTTCTCTAAACTTCCTGGTTCCGGCTCTTGAGCTCCGTTTTTAGAACTTTTTTGAGATCTAGTTCTGCAACAATGAAGAAAAAGGAGAATGAGATTTCCCTCCTTAAAATATAGACAACAGTGGACTCTAAATCTATGTTACTCGGACTATACAGTTAGGTATCTAATACATGTATTTGTCGATAAGGCGAATGCTCAAATTTTTCCAAGTTTTTAAATATATTTGAAAGGTCCTTAAAAGGTCATATCCCATATTCGTATCTAAATATGTGTCGGAGACGAATACTTCAAAATAAATAAGTGTCCATAGTCCATACAAAAATGTCAAATTACCCCAAGTACAGTGAAAGCACATTTAATAAGATGAACACAAAAATGTCACTTACCCCAAGTACAGTGTCCGAATTTTCTGAAACTTTTGAGCGACAGCATGGCTAGATTTCCGATCCACGAGAACCTGAATCATCATTCTCGATTATTTTCGTAAGGCAAAGACGTAATGAGCTTGACAAATGACAAAGAGGAAAAAGAAAACCTTACCTCTCTAGCATTATGGGAAGGTTCAGATTTTCGGACTTCAACACCAGATTTCTGTGGTGAAGATTTGGCCTTTGAGTCTAATAAGGATCCAAATGCATGGAGATCTCCCGCTTCATAAACAAATAATTTCAACAGTATTACCAATGTAAATATGCAGTTCTTAACCAGAAAATCAAGCCCGCTAGCATAACTTAGTGACAACAAGCCTGAGAAATGGAAAAACATCCATTTTGACTTCTTATGCCTTGTTGGCTGAATTTCCATTGTGTCATGTAAGAGCCTCTGAACTGGTAAACGTATACCAAACTGCTGAAAACAATTGAAAGTAGCCACCAAAAAATCGTACTCCTTACTTGATGCTACATTTTCCGATGTTGTCAAAGACCCTGAATTTCTGCCTTGTGTTAGAATCCTTATAGCTTGTAACATAGCAGAACTCATTAGCTTCAATATAGATGCAAGAAGACAAATGTCTTGAGGACTAGTATCTTCCTTTTTATGCATTATGGTGCCATCAACATCATCAGAAGAACCCCGGAGTGTTATACAGCTTATGATTGATAGAATGTCATCTCTAGTGGATTCCTCAACAAAATCAAGGGTCTCTTTTGTGTATGCAACAGAGGCAGCAACTAGCTCAGGCCTTTCTTTTAGTAAAGTATTTCTTAAATATGAATTCCATAAATGATCAGATTTAGCAATTAGATTATGAATTTTCTCTTTCGTAGCTGGCAAAAGACAAGATTCGAAATCCATCTGACTGTAAATTGCACAAAAATGTGATTTCACAAAAGAGTCGTTGCCTGCTATGGAATAGCCTTCCGTGTGCATATTGGACATGTGTCTGCTGTACAAGGCAACTGACCTTTCAAATGCTGATAGGTATGCTCTTATTTCACTGCTCGGAATCAAATGCTCAGAAGACATGCTAATTCCAATGACTTCGGAAACCAATAAAATCAGGTATGCCTGAAACATTTTGGGCGCAGACAACAAGATGGGGTTAAGAAACAATGACAAGGCTGTAGTCAAGGTCATTTCTGGAACTCTGAAGTTATTGTTAGGAAGCCAAAATAATCTATTGAGGAAATCCTCAAATGCTTGGTCATCAGAAAGGGAGAGTACAAAGTGAGCAGAAAGAACCTCCAGCACACTCCCAATATTACCATGGCCAAAGTGACGGATGAATACAATTTCATTCCCACAAGAGAGAGAGTCAACAAGCAAAAGGTACTGCCTCACTGATTCATGCATCAGAAGCTCGTCTGCAAATACCTACACATGGCATTGTTAGTATTATGTCCCTCTTTTCCTGCTTAAGTATATCCTAATAGTTTCTCATGACAGCAACCTAACTATCATAAACTATCTACGATGAGAATAAAGTCACTTCACAAGGCAAGAATGAAACTCAGAAACCTAAACAACAATGCCATCATTTACTTTGAAAAGTTGTCATATTTTTTGAGAACAAAGTGCCACCAATATAGAAGAAATACCAATACCTGCTTAAGCCATATACAAGTAAAGCCATAGGCATAGCAGATTAATATCAGCAATCTATGAGGAAAAATTCAAGTCGAATGTAGAGACCAAGAACAGCGTAATGACCAACAATCATTGACAAAAGAATAACGCAAGGCTGACAACATTTTAACATTTTTGAATATCATGGCTAAACCAAAAAGCAGCTTAATAAAGCAATTCATGGCAAAATATATAAAAATAAGGACCTATAGATGATTACTTCACTCTCCAAAAGCAAAGAAAACTTTCTATGAATCTATCAAGCCAGGCTACTAACTTTTTCCTATAAGTTTTCCTGCACCAAAACTAACAATTTGTTTGTATAATTCGATGGTTTATAACAAATAAAACCTAGTTGAATGAACTTTAGTGATCTACAAAAGGCACTAACATTACAAGCAATTGAATAATTGGTTTTGAATTAAAGCATATGCAATCTCAGAATTCGAAACCAAAACCAAAATTACCTCAAGCACAGCACATAAAATGGCATGAAACGGATTAGAAAGTTCCGCGAAACTCAAGGAAGTTATGGAAGTAACCAAGTGCTCAGCATGGAGAGTAGTGCCACCATTATGGACATACATACATTTGCGAAAAACCTCATTTTCGAAACCATTACAAGGTTTCGCATTCCCTCCCTTTAACTCCACAGAAACACATTTCCTTAGTATCCCTAAAAGAATCCGACCTTTTTCGACAAGAAGCCTCTGATCCAACACAAGCAGTTTGAAAACGACAATGCAGCATCTCAAAAGCAAAGTTATCTCTTTGATGGCAGCTTCAACATTGACATGGAAGATAGAGTGGGAATGAGGCGGGTGGGCGGAAACGTCATTCAAAGCAGAGAATAATTCATTGAACTTGGCATTGAGTTTGTGGAGTAAGACATGTGAGATTTCACGAATATCGTTGAATTTGAGTTTGATATCGTTGAAATTGAACTGGGTTTCCGAGAAATTCAAATTGCATTCAGAATCAAAGCGGCTTAAACTAAGCAGTAGCAAATACAAGCCTTCCATTGTTTCTGGTTTTAGACCCTAAAATCAACCGAATTAAAATCAGAATGAATGTAAAAGTGAAAAGATTGAAAAGAAAAGAAAAATGGAGAGAAAGATGACCTGAGGAGAAGAAAGGGAGGAGAGTAGGGTTTGGAAGTTGAAGGAAGTGTTGTTCTTCCTAGGCTTCTTGGTCCTGCTGGTTCTTTTTGGAGCCATTTCTTAGAATACAAATCCCGCAACGCCAAACCCGCCCAAATTTCAGCACAATTACCAATTTACTGTAAGACCTCTTGCTGTGTATACACTGGGGGGAAAGAAAGAAAGAAATAAAAAATGGAGCGAGAAAAAAAATAAGAAGGAAAAAAAAAGGAGTTTTGGGGAAAATTTAGAAAACTGAAAAAGTGTTAGAAGTATTTTTTTTACCCATACCGGGTAAATAAAAAATAATCTATCCCTTTAATTTAGAGTGTATTTTATTTTGGTCACTTAAATTAAAAAAAATTATTCTCATCATTTATACTTTTGATCATTATCATTTTAATCGCCCGACTATTAGAGTCGTTAACTCTGTTAATACAATGATGTGTCATGTGTCACACTAATAAAAATGTTAATTTTAAATTGATCATCAAACTTTTGAAATCTTATTTCTTTTCATCATCTTCACAAAAATACATATTTTTCTCTAAAAAAAACTTTAACCCAAAACATAACTCACCCCTCTAAAAAAATCCCAAATTCAAAGGAGCACCCTGAACTACCGTTGAGGGGTTCCAATTAGTCTAAGACCTTATATAAGGGGTTCCAATTAGTCTAAGACCTTAAAATATATATATATATATTAGTTTATCTAATAATACAGACAGATCAGAATTCTTTGAAGCATCTTTCAGAATCTTTCACCCAACTGCAAACTGAAGTTTTAAACTTGTGTAACTTCATATTAAGAGGAAATGCAAGCGTGAATTTCAGGAAGACAGATTTCATTTGGCAATATAACTCAGATATGTAACATAGGAAAAAGTAAATCCCGGGTGGCTGGAGTTTCGTTAGAAACCACAATTTTAAGTGAAACATCGGTGGTGATCTGGACAGGCGCATAAGAACGACCGCACAGGATAGAGAGGGCCCAAAATAAAGAACCTAAATTAAATTAAATTAAATATTTATAAAAAAATTATAGATTTATATATATAATTATATATATATTTATGTGTATATAAGTTAATTTTTTGTATTAATTTTTTTTGTTGAAAAAAACAACTTATATCTCTTATTGATTATAAATTAAAGGCCCCCATTTTAATATATTGCATAGGGCCCCCAAAATCTTTGAATCGCCCATGTGGAAAATCATGTAGGGATGGGCATTTTACCCGGACCCGACGGGTTCTGACTCGACTTGACTTGATCGGGTCAGATTTTTTAATAAAAAAATTAAGTTCGGGTTAAGTTTTTGTTGATGATAAACTCGAGTCATGTCAGGTTCGGGTTTAAAATATTCGACCCGACCCGACCCATGACTAATAGTGTAATCTTCCTTTAATTTTTTTAGGGATATTTATAATAATACCCCTCTTTATATATATATATATATATATATATATGGGTTAGGATCAACTTACACTGTGTAAAACTCTTTAAGTTTTACACCTTTTTTGGATCGTTGGATGAGAGAAATGGATGGTTGAGATTAACTCCGTGTTTTTAATTCCCAAGTGATAATCTTCACATATTTTACTGTTAATCTCATCCATCCGTTTCACTCATCCAACGATCCAAAAAAGGTGTAAAACTTAAAGAGTTTTACATAGACCTGGCAAACTTGACCCGAGACCCGAACCGAATTACCCGAACCGAAACCCGATTTTGACCCGAAATGATGATTCGGAGTTGACCCGAAACCCGAACCGAACCGAACCGATCTGAACCGAACCGAAATTTTTTGTTGAACCGAAATGGACCCGAACCGAATGGACCCGAACCGAATGGACCCGAACCGAATGGACCCGAACCGAATGCTACCCGAACCGAAAGCTGAACCGAAAGCTGAACCGAATATCGACCCGATTTTAACCCGATTTTGACCCGATTTTGACCCGATTTTGACCCGAATATCTATTTTTAACAATATAATAAATAATAAAATGAAGTATAGAAATTTGAGATCTTGGTGACCAATTTTATAATTTCATCATAAAATATAGCATAAAATTGAAATTGTAGACTAAATTGACAATTTGGAAGTGGAGAAATTTGAGAGTCCAATGACCAATTTTGTAATTATACCATATAAATAAATAGGGGTCAATTTTGGCTAAAAATTAAATCTTTGAAATTAAAATGAACGAAAATATCAATATATTAAATTAATAGACTAAATTACAAAGATTAGTTAATTTCAACTAAAAGTAAATTTTTAGAGACTAAATATCACTACTGGGAGGGGATTTCTATATCCGAAGTCTAAACCGTGGGAATACTTGTGACTAAATTAAATTAAACTAAAACTTAAAGTTGACTAAAATGTAACATTTTAAATTGTTGAGCGTGGCAATCGATCGGATAAAACCAAGAGGGGGGGGGTGAATTGGATTTTTGAAAGTTGCGGCGGAAGCTAATTGCAAAGATAAAAATTGCAAAGCGATTTAGAGTGGTTCGACTTTCTAACCAAAGTCTACATCCACTACCTTAGCGTCCACACTAAGGATTTCCCACAAATTCACTAATTTGTCTTTCCTTTAAGGACAAGGAGTAACCTTACACACTTCAATAGACTTATACCCCAAAGCCTATTGAATCCTATCCCAAAGTTGGATACAAATGAGCAAACTAGAAAATCCTCACAAGGAAAGTGTTTGCGAAGTTTAAGCTCTCTCACACACCCGAAAAACACTAGAACAAGAATTACAACGAAGAACACTCTAGTGTTTTTACAAGAAAGATCGAAAAATAAGCTTGAAATAAACTCTTGGAAGCTTGAATGCTTGTATATGCTTTCTTGATGTTTCTTCCTCTTTCTTGTTCTTTCAATATTGATCCAAGGCTGTATTTATAGTGTTGTTTGAGTCTATAGCCGTTAGGAGCCTTTGGAGAGTCTTTGGAGCCGTTGGGGTTGTTTTTCTCACAACTTTTCAGCTTCCAGACGCCTACCGTTTCGGAACGGGGTCACCTGTTTCGGAACGGCTTTCAAATAATATAGCCGTTAGGAGCGTCTACGAGAGCCCGTTTCGAAACGCCTATGGCCGTTTCGGAACGGCTATGCCACTGCCAAAGGGGTGTTTCGAAACGGCCTAAGCCCGTTTCGGAACGCCCTATATATTTTCAAAAATCAGTTTAAAGACCGTTGCCCTTTGTTCGTTTAAATGAAGAACAGTTTCGAAACGAGGCATACCGTTTCGAAACGCCTTGACCCGTTCCGATACCCGTTTCGGAACAGGTGCACTTCGAACTGAAAGTGTTTCGAAACGCCTTGGGCCGTTTCGAAACGGGGTTTGAAAATTCCCTGTTTTGACTTTAAAATACTTTAAAAAATATTTTGTAAGCCTTTGTTTTTAGCTATGAAATAGTCTTTAACAAGATATAGGGAATTTTAAGGACTTTTAAATTTGTTTTGATATTTTCATTTTAGTCCTTAGGTTTTTAGTTATATCAAAATTAAAGCGTATGTTCAACAATCTCCCCCTTTTTGATATAACAAAACCAAAGTTAGAATTTTTTAAGAATTTTGAAAGTTTTGAAGATATTCTAACTCCCCCTTAATTTAAGATAGGTTTTGAAATTTAAAACTTGTGACTTTTGAAATCAATGATCAAAACCTTAAGACAAATTTAAAAATTTAAAAATTTTAATAGTTTGAAAAAAAATTTTGTTAATAGTTTGAAAAAATTTTTGGTGGCATGGCATGGCTATCTTCTCCCCCTTTTTGTTAGATCAAAAAGAAACAAGCTCATAAAGAAGATTAGTACCAATAATCAATAATAAGCAATCATAATTGATATCCAAAGCATAAACAATAAGTTCATAATCAAATCCCAAGATAAACGATCAATATCATAGGTTCCTAAAAACATGATAAAACATGAAGAAGCAAATTCAACCCTAAATGCATAGATAATATAATATGATATGATATGACTATCCTAGGCCTCGTCATCATCATCCTCATCATCATCATCGTTCTTGGCTTGAGAACGGTGATATTTTGTCCATTCTCCATAAAGAGTAGAAAAGGAAAGATCAAGGTTGTCATTGGAAGTTTCAAGGGATTGAAGACGATCCTCGACGTTCTTCAAACGATTTCCCATAGTTTCAAAGCCCGAAGAAATACGAGTTTCCATAGTGTCAAAACGAGAATTCAAGGCATTGAAACGCTCGGTAAGAAAAACCGTGAGAGCATCTTGATTTTCCATTTGAACTTGAGGTGGAGGAGCAACGGGAGGAGGAATCGCTTCTCGATCAATTCTTTGCCAAAAACCATTCAAATATGTGAATCCGGATTTTCGAAGAGAGGACTCACCAATTTTGGTCTTGCTAGGTTCCGGGGAGTCATAGGTACAATCAATACCAAGATGATCGAAGAGAAAACTCAAGACAATGCCGTAGGTGAATGAAGTCAACTCATTGGTGTCAATAAGTTTGACATTATTGACGATCTCGGCAAAGATGATTTTGGGCACATTTGGGCGCTCACCTCTTCGGAAACATTCGAGCCAAAAGTGATCTTTTTCCCGGATGTGGGAGTATTTTCCTCCGGATGGTCGAATGAACCAAGACACAATCAAATGAAGCACACGATCGTGCACATCTAAATGAAGAGCTTTTCCGGTAAAGGTGCCAAAGTGGCGTTCTTCTTCTATACCCTCATTCTTGAGTTTAAGGGCCGACTCCAAAAGAGCAATATTAACAACAAACTTTTGCCCTAGTAAAGATGACTCAATTCCTATAATTTCCGTTTTGGTTTCATCGTATAGGAAACGAGCATTAGAGTAGAAGAGAAGTACCATATTTTTGTAGCAAACATCCTCAATGCTCAAGAAGAAAAGAAGATTCCACTCATCCAAACGATGAAGATATCGAAAGAGAAATCTCTCGGAATTAAGGAATTCGACATCAATAACTCTTTCTTTACGAACAGCGAGATTTTTGACGTAGGAGAAGCGAGCACGCTGCTGCGGAGTTTTTAGAGTTTTCTGAAAGAGTTGAGTAATATTTGGACGAATGCTTGATTCTCCGGTTTGAACGGCTTTGCGCTTTTTGTTCGCTTGATCCGTCATCTAAAATATTAAGCAAGAGTTTTAAAATTGTATGCATTGATAATTAAAATCAATCCAATAGGAAATCCCACTTAGGTTTTTGAAAAACAAAATTAAAAAAATACGATTAAAAAATTTTATATTCGAATCAAAAATTTTGAGATTTTGAAAAGTTTTTACAAGATTCGAATAACCCACAACTAAAAACATATAATGTATACAAGAATAAATTTTTCTATCCTATGATTCGAACATAATTTGAAAAAGAAGAAAAATAAGAAAAATTACCTTAGTTTGGGATTTTGGATGATTTGAGAGAAATCTTTGCACAAGATTGATGAAGCTTGCTTAGATATGTGTTTTAGAGCAAAACCCCTCACAATTTTGTGAAAAACAAAGGGTTTTAGAGGGTATTTATAGAAGGGGGTCGGTTAGGGTTTTAAGGGTTTTAAGAGTTTGATAAAAATTAGGATTTTGAGCTTTTAGAAGCCCTAAATAGGGCTGTCCGCGAGGCCGTTTCGGAACGGTCATGACCGTTTCGGAACGGGGCGGCTAGGGTTTGACCCTTCTTAAAACCTTCGACAACTCGTTTCGATACGGGTATGACCGTTTCGAAACACGTTTGACCCGTATCGGAACGCGTTCCGATACACCCTTACATCGAACCGAAAACGTTTCGAAACGCCTGGGGCCGTTTCGAAACGCCCTTCTCTCAGGACAAATTTTAAGGCATCCGTATCGGAACGGGTTAACCCGTTTCGATACACCTGGGCCTGGAAGTGCAGATGAGGCTCTAAAATGCAGAGAAAATGATTTTCTAAGAGGCCAAACATGCATATATGATATGATTGAGTAGGAAAAGCATAAAAAAAATTAAGCACACATGCAAAACATAACTCCCCCTCACTAAACGCATTCATACAACATATGGGGAATCTCAAACATGTTTTAACATAAAATATTCATTTAAATCAACATGTAAGAGTAAATTTTGCAAAAAAAAAAAAAAAAATGTTACCACTTGAGTCAAGATATGTCGATTGAACTTCTTCAAGTGTCCTTCCATTATGTGTGTCTAGAGCTTTCAAGATCTTTCAAATTTGCATATCATGGCTCCAACACACCTACAAAAAGGAACTATGTATGTTTTGGTACCCAAACTCTTTTGGGTCCATAAGAGTTAGTTCCTAGTAATTTGGTCCCTTTGGGTATCCATTTTGACAATAGATCAAAATCTTTGTTAGCAATGAGTCCTTTTGGAACCCAAATGCTCCTAATTTTTTTTCGATTAGGTGATCTTTGTCTATACCCATGATAGTTCTTTCTAACATAGTTGGGTCTTGAATTTTCACATTTTTCAACTAATTTTGTCCCAACTTTGTTGAAAGAAGCTTTAAGATCATCAAGTTCCTTTTGATGATCTTCATGGACCTTTGAAAGTAAATTTTGCAAGTCTTTATTTTTCTTGTCAAAATCGTTTATTTGGACTTGCATTTCTCCAAATTTACTTTCAAATTCCTTATTAGTCTTAGAGAGAGAGTCATTTTCATTTTTCAATTTTGAAGTAATTTTTCTATTTTTCAAAATCAACTTCTCATACTCTAAGGCTAATTCATTATAAACCTCTTGTAATTCATCAAAAGTATAATCAAATGAATAAGATGAATTAGAGGTTACCATTGAGTCATCCTCGAAAGCCATAAGACACAAGTTGGCTACTTCATCCTCGTCCTCGTCGGAAGAGTCATCGCTCCAAGTAGCTACGTGAGCCTTGTGCTTCTTTCTCTCATAGCTATTTTTATTTAGTTGAGGACAATCGATCCTGATATGTCCCGGTTTGTTGCACTCATAGCAAGTTAGAGGATCTCTCCCTTTGTTGCTTTTGAATCCCTCTTCTCTTTGGAATCTTCTTCCTTTGTTGGTCAACATGAAGTTTTTAAATCTTTTGGCAAACATTGCCATTTCTTTTTCTTCATCTTCTTCGCTAGAATCATCATCTCTTTTGGATGCTTTAAGAGCAAGACCAACTTTCTTTTTCTCCACTTCGTTCTTCTTTTCTTCCTTGCCCGTTGACATCATTTCGTGAGTAAGCAAGGAACCAATAAGTTCATCTAATTTAAGAACTTTGAGGTCCTTTGCTTCTATTATGGCCGTTTTCTTTGAATCCCATGAATTGGGAAGAGAGTAGATCATCTTCCTCACAAGTTTATCTTCGGGGATTACTTCGCCATAACCTTTTAAACCATTTACGATCACGGAGAATCGATCGGACATGGTTTTGATGTCTTCCTCGGGGTCCATCTTGAAGTTCTCATAACTTAAATTGAGGAGCCCGATTTTGGTCTCCTTTACTTGATTTGTTCCTTCATGTGTAACTTCAAGTTTGTCCCAAATTTCTTTTGCATTGGAACAAGATGACACCCTTCCATACTCGTCCGGGCCAAGGGCACAAAAGATGAGATGCATAGCCTTTGCATTTGTTGAGAATCCCTTGTCTTCTTCAACGCTCCATGATTCAATATTGCTCGTTGGTGCTATGTATCCTCTCATGATGATTTTCCAAGCTTCAAGATCATAAGCTTGGATGAAGAGCTTCATGCGGTTTTTCCAATAGGCATAGTTTACTCCATTGAAGAAGGGAGGCTTGTTGGTGGGTTGAGAATCTCCCCAAGCTACAACATTTGAGGTGGATGCCATGGATGACTTTGTAGATGATTGCACACTTCTTGGATCTTTTTCAAGAGGTTGTAAGACCTTCTAATGAACCAAAGCTCTGATGCCAATTGTTGAGCGTGGCAATCGATCGGATAAAACCAAGAGGGGGGGTGAATTGGATTTTTGAAAGTTGCGGCGGAAGCTAATTGCAAAGATAAAAATTGCAAAGCGATTTAGAGTGGTTCGACTTTCTAACCAAAGTCTACATCCACTACCTTAGCGTCCACACTAAGGATTTCCCACAAATTCACTAATTTGTCTTTCCTTTAAGGACAAGGAGTAACCTTACACACTTCAATAGACTTATACCCCAAAGCCTATTGAATCCTATCCCAAAGTTGGATACAAATGAGCAAACTAGAAAATCCTCACAAGGAAAGTGTTTGCGAAGTTTAAGCTCTCTCACACACCCGAAAAACACTAGAACAAGAATTACAACGAAGAACACTCTAGTGTTTTTACAAGAAAGATCGAAAAATAAGCTTGAAATAAACTCTTGGAAGCTTGAATGCTTGTATATGCTTTCTTGATGTTTCTTCCTCTTTCTTGTTCTTTCAATATTGATCCAAGGCTGTATTTATAGTGTTGTTTGAGTCTATAGCCGTTAGGAGCCTTTGGAGAGTCTTTGGAGCCGTTGGGGTTGTTTTTCTCACAACTTTTCAGCTTCCAGACGCCTACCGTTTCGGAACGGGGTCACCTGTTTCGGAACGGCTTTCAAATAATATAGCCGTTAGGAGCGTCTACGAGAGCCCGTTTCGAAACGCCTATGGCCGTTTCGGAACGGCTATGCCACTGCCAAAGGGGTGTTTCGAAACGGCCTAAGCCCGTTTCGGAACGCCCTATATATTTTCAAAAATCAGTTTAAAGACCGTTGCCCTTTGTTCGTTTAAATGAAGAACAGTTTCGAAACGAGGCATACCGTTTCGAAACGCCTTGACCCGTTCCGATACCCGTTTCGGAACAGGTGCACTTCGAACTGAAAGTGTTTCGAAACGCCTTGGGCCGTTTCGAAACGGGGTTTGAAAATTCCCTGTTTTGACTTTAAAATACTTTAAAAAATATTTTGTAAGCCTTTGTTTTTAGCTATGAAATAGTCTTTAACAAGATATAGGGAATTTTAAGGACTTTTAAATTTGTTTTGATATTTTCATTTTAGTCCTTAGGTTTTTAGTTATATCAAAATTAAAGCGTATGTTCAACATAAATGCAACATGACCTAAAAAGTAATTAATCTCTAGCTTAAAAAATTGGTGGCTTATTTCCCTCCAAAATTTTGTCTTTTCTCTCTCTATTTTTTCCAATTGTCTTTTTCTTTTTTTTTCAATATAGCTTAAAAAAATGGTGGCTTATTTCCCTCCAAAATTTTGTTTTTTTCCTCTCTATTTTTACCAATTGTCTTTCTATTTTTATTAATTTAATTGAGTTTCAATTTAGATTAATTTAATTGAAATTTCACATTTAGTTTTAAAATTATTTTAATTATGTCCGTGATTTATGCTTTTAGATTTTAGTTAGTTCAATTAGATCCTAAGTTTAATAAATTAATTCATTTCAGACATTATTATTATTATTATTATTATTATTATTATTATAAACTTTGATTTAATATAATTATACAAAAAAATTATATGGATACATGAAGCTTTGATTTAAATATTTAATCAAATTCAAATGCATAGATTAACAAGTTGAATCAGAATTAATCTCATACACCAATAACTCTAAACTAAACCATAAATACTAAACCTCAAACCTTTAACCCAACTCAAATCGAATTAACCCAAAAATTTAAATGTTGACCCGACCCGAATTGACCCGAAATTGACCCGATTTTAACCCGAACCGAAAGCGACCCGAACGACCCGATTTTGACCCGAACCGAAAGCGATCGATCCGATATTGACCCGACCCGAAAACAACCGATCCGATATTGACCCGATCCAATACCCGAACCGAATCCGACTCATCACAGACCCGAATTAGACCCGAACCCGAACCGACCCGAACCGAATCTAAACCGATTCTAGATAGACCCGAAACGACCCGAACCGAACCCGAACCGAATGACCCGATTGCCACCTCTAGTTTTACACAGTGTAATTTGATCCTATCCCTATATATATATATATATATAATTAAGTCCTTAAACTTAAATTTTTATTTATAATTTAGTCTTTTAAATTATAATTTTTTACAATTAAGTTCCTTAAAATTATTTTTTTACAATTAGGTCCCTAAAATTAATTTATTTTATATAGGTCGGGTCGGGGTCGGATTTAGTATATTTATTTTCGGGTCGGGTCAAATTTTTTTAAAAAAATATGTTCGGGTCGGGTGCGGGTTTAAGGTGTTTATTTTCAAGTCGGGTCCGAATGGGCCAAAAACCCGACCCTACCTGACCCGTGCCCATCCCTAACAGCATATGTGTATTCTTGTAGTGTAAGCCATTCTTACCAAATACCAGTGGCGAAGCCCCATATAGTTTAGAGTAATCAATTGACTTTACTTGATTTGTTATAATATGAGATTTTTGAAGAGCTTGTATAAAATTTTTCATAAAAATATTAGAATTGACCCCACTTGATTTGTTTAGGTATGAGGTCAATAATATTTATTTGTAGTGATATGAAAATTCTCGTACCTCAAAATTTACTTTAACCCCACTATATAAAAATTTTGAATCCGCAACTGCCAAGTACATCTGTTCATATGCATTCTGTTAACAATTTGTTTCGACCATACCATGATAATCTATCCCAATGTCCCATAAACCTATTAGATAACTTATATAAGGAGGGGTTATTGAGTTAGAGATTTTTTTTTAGAGAAAATGAAGTTTTTTTAAGTAAAAAAAATAAAGTTTTAAAAATTTAGGAGTTAAATTTAAAATTAATTTTTTTAACGTGTCATGAATTCATATTAACGGGGATTAACAGAGGCTAACACTCGGGTGACCAAAACAATAATGGTCGAAAACATAAGTGACCGGAATAATTTTTTTACGATTTGGGTGACCAAATAGAACACGCCCTAAACAAAATAGACCTCCGGCGTAAATTACCCTAAAAAATTATATACTACAGTAAAACCTCTATAAATTAATACTCTTTAAATTAATAAACTTTATTAAATAATAAATTTCTCTGGTCCCGACTTGGGCCAATGTAAAAAATCATCAAATTCGATAAGATAATAATATAATAATTTTTTGGAGATCCCTTTTATAAATATAAAGGTCCCATCAAAACTATAAATTAATAATTCATAAATATTACAATTACTACTTTGGTAACTTGTTAAAATATGAATATATTGTAATATGTTTCTTTTTAAAATTTAAATCTAATTCAAATTTCATCTCTAACTTTTCTAATTGCACCCACAAGTTCCGGCGTTGAGGAATATTATGTACAATTACTACTTTGGTAACTTTGCTAAAATATATTTAATAAAATATACATGAATCTACTTATTTTTAATTAATTGGAATATTATGTATAATTTACAATTTATTTGCACACAATATCTTTATCAAAGTTATATTTGCTGAATTGAGAAATTTTCTTTTAATTAATAAATTATTAATTTATCGATATATTGATATCTCTCTAAATTAATAAAATTTCATGGTCCAAAGGGTATTAATTTATAAAGGTTTTACTGTACTCTCATTGTCACTCTTATATTTTCTCTTGTTAATTATATAATTTTAGGATGAAAAAGTTTGTGTATGAAATGTGTTTAAAATAATTAAAAGGCATAAAGTCAAAAATGTTCATAACGTTTGACTAAATAGTTATTTTGGCTTATATTTTTTTTGAAGCAATTTAACCATCAACGTTTTATTTTTTTTGTTAAAATGGACCCTTTGCGGATAAAAATTGTTAGTCCACTGACGATAAATAACTTGAAATGACGTAACAACCCTACATGGCAGAGCATACTGACATGACAATGTCATATAGAGAAATATGTTGACGTGAAAGAATGTTACATTCAAAAAATAATTTTATAAAATTATATAAAATATAAATTTATTTTTTTGTTGACATGTCATTCTATCAAGTCATTTCAAGTTGTTTATCGTTAATTGACTAACAGTTTTTATTCGCAGGGGAGTCATTTTGACCCAAAATAAAACATTGAGGATTAAATTGCTTAAAAAAGAATATGGGCCAAAATGAATGTTCAATCAAACATTAGGGACATTTTTTTTTGCATTATGTCTAATTAAAATAACAATTTCATTCTTGAAAATTTAAATTTTGTTATGTTGGAAAATTAATAAATGTATGAAAGAAAATATGTCTAAAGTTCTTGAGTTTTTCAAATAGAAAATTTAAGTGAGACAATTTTAAAATAGAATAGGTACAAGTTTAATGGGATTGAAAGAGTATAGTTTATAAAAGTTTACTCTTTAAAAATTATAAATCTAAATATTTAATTTTAAACTACAAATTCTAAACTCTATATTTTACAACTCTCTTGATGTTAAATTAAATCTCTAACTCCTAAAATAAGAAAGTTATATAATTTAAAGCCTATACAACATGTGTACAAATATTTTTTTTAAATGTTATGTTCGTCCTTTTATATATTTTTCGTGTGTTAAATATGTTAAAATTAATTACTACTTGGATTAATATCCTATACACAGGCGGTGGAAATTTAAAGTTTCTACAAGCGCTTTAGTTTTAGGGTATAGGGAGTTATTTTAGGGTTTAGGGTTTAAGGGTTTAGGTGTAGGAGGTTAGAATTTAGGGATAGTTGTTTCAATTTAAGGTTTAGGGTTATTATTTAGGGTTTAGTTTTTAGAGTAATATAGTGAGGATTTAGGTTTTAACCTATAAACCCTAAATTATAACCCTAAACCTTAAATTGAAACAACTATCCCTAAATTCTAAACCCTACACTTAAACCCCTAAACCCTATATCTTAAACTAACTCTCTATACCCTAAAACTAAGGCGCTTGTGGAAACTTTCAGTTTCCACCGCCTATGTATAGGATATTTATCCTTAGTACTTGTATTGTTTTTAAAAGTTCAATTTTGTTCTTTAATTATTTAAGTGATATTTTAATCCTTATATTATAAATAAAATTTTATTTTGACCATTCTACCATAGAAAGAAACATTTTAATTTATATCTGTTTGAAAAATAGTATTTTAATCCAAAATTTTAAACTTATTGTTAGTTGACTTAAATATTTTGGTTTAACACTCTTTAGGCATCTCTTAATTTTGAACTCCAGCAAATTAACATCTCTAAAAAAATGCTCATGACGTAAAATTGATAGTCACTTTGGTCTTTATTCTTTTTCTGAAGCACCTTAATCCTCAACAATTCATTTTTGGTCAAAATGACCCTTCCGTGAATGAGAATTGTTAGTCAACTAACAAGAAACAACCTGAAATGACTTGACAGAATGATACGGCAACAAAAAAAACTAATTTTATAAAATTATTTTTTGACTAATGTGTTTTTTTGTCAAGTCAACACCTTTGTCTATATGACATTGCTATGTCAATGTGCACTGCCATGTAGGTTTGTCACGTCATTTCAAATCATTTAGTGTTAGTTGACTAACAATTTTTATCTACAATGGGGCATTTTGACCTAAAATGAAACGTTGGGGGTTAAAGTGCTTCAAAAAATAATAACCAAATAACTGTACAATCAGACGTTAAAGATATTTTTTCGATATTATGCGTTAGAAAAATGTTAAAGATTGTTGAAATATTTAAATAAAAAATTGTGATTTTTTTTTAACTTCTTACTATTAGATCATGTTTATATATCTCATAATTAATATCCAAAGTTTCGTAGTGAGTTTTGATGAGAGCTTTTCTTGAAGTAAAAGCTCTAGCCTCTATCAAAGGTACAAATGACTATCTAAATTTATTCTTTTCTATCTATACGCTCTAATTGCATCAAAAGAATTATAAAAAAAACGTTTCCCTATATACATAGTTATTATCGATTCTTTCATTTTGATAGTTTCTTTTGTTCCACGAGAATTATACATATTCACACAAATACCTCGACTATTCCCACCCGTTAATACATAAAGCCTAATAAGAAGTCGGTATTGAAATTAGATCCCTAGAGATTCATATGATAAAATATAAGCAAATAAGCTTCCACTTGCGTCTCTAAAGGTAAAGGCGCTTGAACATCCCTTTAAAATTTGCATTGAATCTCTTATAAACTAATAGACGTAAACTGTTGATGTAAATTGCTGAGATATTAATTTTGGTATAACTTAAAATTAAAAATATTTTAAACTTAGATTAATTTATAAAAATATTTTAAAAGTTCATTAACTTGAAAAAAAATGTTTAAAAGGTTTTTAAAGAATTTTTTACTTGTTTAAATGCTTTTAAAATAACTCAAAAGTCCAAAACTGACATGTGTACCAATACACTTGTTAGTATATCGATACCTGATTATTCGTATCGATACGGCCAATCCTATACTGATACGCCCATTTGTTTTCTCAAAATTTTATACTCTAGTAGCCATTTAGTGTACCAATATGGCCTCAGTCGTACCGATACACAAGGGGGTGTACCGATACCCTTTGTAAAATTGCTCAATGACTCTTTATATTTGAGCAGGTGTACCGATACACTTGCACGCGTACTGATACCGATGAGACCAAAGATACATTTAATGCTGAAAAATAAAGACCCCAACAACTAGTAACGAGCACAAACTCTTTAGAAGGTTTTAAAGACATCTTCAAGCAGCCATGCAACAACAAGAAACAACTTGCCAACATTCATGTATTGAGAAATTAAATTTTGTGCTTAAATTGTCATATTTTTTGTAGAAAAACTAGTGAGTCAAATTATCATACTTGCTCAAGTATTTAGAATTTTAAGTGTGAACTTAACTTGCAAACACATTTGCCTTGTAAGAGTTTTCACTGTTTGCTTATTTGTTTTTCTCTTGTAAGAGAGTTTATTCAATACTTTAGGGGTATAAGTCTTGGTTGTGAGAGTTATCTCCTTGATCTCGAAAAAAGAAAAGATAAATTAGTGAATTTATGAAGAAAAAAAAATTAGTGTAGATAGCTATTAGCTAAGGTAGTGGAGGTAGACTTGGTTTAGAAGTCAAATCACTATAAATTATCGTGTCTAAATTCTTAATATTTACCCTTTCATCCACCAAAGTAAAAATCTAATTCACCCTCTTTAGACTATAAAGAAATAGCGTGTCCTTATCATAAGCTCTCAAATTAAATGTTGGATCGAAACCTCATTGTATTTTTTTTATAAAAATTAAAAATACGAATTAACTTTAACAAAATGCAAATCCACAACTTTAAAGCTGTTGTAGGTTGATAGGATATTGATTATTGCTTTTATTTGTACGGCCATGCTGCAAATGCCAACGCCTTAACCACCAAAAATTAGAAGACAAAAACCCTATATGATACCACAGTTAGTCACATATTGCAATTAATGTGGTAGGAAGCAACCGCGTGGCATGCATTGATTAAAACCACAGAAATCATAATTGTGGCCTAATGGGAGGTTGCACTTACTTGCTTCTACAGAGCTAACTCAAACCTGCTTGTTAATTATATAGTTAATTATACTTTTATCTCACTCTTAATTTCTAATTCCGTCATTGGATTGCATAAGTTTTTTAAGATAGTAATATTGTAAGTTATTTTTTAAAAGGGTAAATTACATAAATCATTACTCAATTTTACTTACAAACCTATTTTAGTTACTGAAATTTCAAAACGTTTAATTTACTCATTGACGTTTAGATGTTGAAAGTTTTATGTCACTCATTCGTTAAGTTTTTGGCGGCATTACTCTCTATCACGCCATCCACGTAGATGGTGGTTGTTAAGTTTCAAAATTTACCAATCATTTTGTCTCGACTCTCTGAATCGAAATGCTACTTTTATTTTATTAAAAAAATATTTTAAAGTTCATAAATTGACCAAAAACCTTTTAATTTCTCTCGCTAATCTCCTTTTTCCGCGCAAGTCCTGGTGGCATCAAATGTGATGGAGTAGAGCAACCCAGGCTTCACATTCGCATTTTGAGAGATTCAAGCCTCGTTGCTAAGCCTCACCACATGTGCAGCACATGTAATGGGCAAGTAAAACCCATCAGGATGAGCCCCCCTAAGACGAACTCGACCATGCCTTCGATTTCCCATCCCAGAAGCGAATATTGAGGTTCTCTTCTTTGGGCATTTGCTCGAAGTTGCCGTTATTTATTAATTCAGAAGGAGCCCGTTTTTTAATATATTATTTTTATTGTGTCGATAAAATTTTTTACCGTTTAAATCTTGGAGAAATTCCTCCATTCACAGTAAATGGCCACGACTTAACACCGTCAAAAAATTAATAGATGAGTGACAAAAAACGTTTATTGTCTAAACTCTAGTGAGTAAATTGAACATTTTAAAACTCCAGTGACCAAAATAGGTTTGAGAGTAAAGTTGAGTGGTGATTTATGTAATTTATCCCAACAATTATAGTGTAAGAGCGACTTAAAAATAGGGCAAATCACGGTGAACGATGTAATATTGGGGTCCAATGCATGTATGCAGAAATGTGTAAAAAATTCAACTTAGGTATTGAAAAAAAGAGACACATCTCACGGCTAATTTGGTGCTACTTCAACGTGATTACATGGCTCCTTCCGCCCTCTACTTTTAGGTATAAAAATTAAATGTTGGCAACCCTTTTAAATTCGAGTTTTGCGCTTTTCTTTTATTCTATACTTGTGTGGAAGCTGCTTTTCCTCTGCATCAAAACAATGGCAGCTTGGCTACTCTCTCTTTGCTTTACTCTGCTTTTCTCTCTGTGTAATGCCTCTCGTACGCCACCCGTTTCCCCATCACTTGACGGTAAATACTCAACTTTGTCTTTCAAACATTATGCCTAACACGAGCTTTGATTAACGATCAATCTATTTTGTTCAGGATTTCTGAATAACGGCAACTTCGAGCAAGCACCCAAGGAAGAGAAGCTCAACAAAACAGTGATCCTGGGGAAGTATTCGCTTCCGGGATGGGAAATCGAAGGCCTCGTCGAGTTCGTCTCAGGGGGGCCTCAGCCCGGTGGGTTTTACTTGGCCATTCCCCGTGGTGCACATGCGGTGAGGCTTGGCAACGAGGCTTCAATCTCTCAGAATGTGGACGTGAAGCCCGGGTTGGTCTACTCCATCACGTTTGGTGCCACCAGGACTTGCGCCCAAGATGAGGTGCTGAGGATCTCGGTGCCTGGTCAGACTGCGGACGTCTCCATTCAGACGCTTTACAGCACTGATGGGGGTGACACCATGGCTATTGCTTTCAAGGCTGCAGATAAAGTAGTGAGGCTCACATTCCGGAACCTTGGGGTTCAAGAAGATCCAACTTGTGGACCTCTGTTGGATGCCATTGCCATCAAAGAAATGCCTCCTCTAACTATTACAAAAGGTACTTGATCAAGGATTCTTTTCATTCTCTATATTCGATGCTCTTGGTTCGTTTGAATTTGTCTGGCATTGAGTCTCGAACTCATGAATTAAGAGAATATGAAAAAATAAAAATAGAGTTTGGCCAACCGACCAAATATGATTGCTCAAAATATAGGCTTTAATTAAATTAACATGAATGGACTTCACTATCTTGAAAAAAAGAGAAATTTTACAAGATCAAGATTTGTAACTTTAATATAACACTTCGTTAAACGACATATAATGCACACAATATCCTCGCCTAGACTTTCTTCTCTTTTAATTTTATTGTACTCTCGATTTTTTAAGGCTTTGATCTAATTAAGTCAAACTGATCGTATTGCATACTTGATTTTAGTAGGTGCGTCTCTCAATTAGATTTTTTGTATACACAAGAGACATGTTTAAACGATATATATAAACGCTTATCACTTGAACCAATCCATTAATTTTTTTTTAATTTTGGGTAGAAAATAGTTGGATCACGTTAGTTAGTCCATACCTAATTGGATGCAGTTTTTCCTTCCAAGGAGTATCTCCTTTATGAGTAATAATAACAATGTAGGTGCAGGTTTTAATGAGTCCCCTGCGCTAATGAAACGCTTATTTTAAACTTTACTATATATAGCTGATTAGAAAAATGTAAGTATTCATTTTTTCTAAAATTAAATACCTGGTGAGCAATTAAGTCTTTTAAGCAAGTTGAATGTTCAAATTATAAATTTATTAGGAGGAATAAATTGAGTTGAGAGATTTCTTATAATAAAACTTTGCAATACTTGATCCGTATTAATCAAGCAATAAATCAGATACTAATAATTATAAAATAAAATTTTATTTAGCAATAATAATAAAAAGACAAACATCCTTATTAGCAATATGCATTTCATTTTATATTTTAAATATCATTTAAAGCATATTAATTCATATCATGAACAAAAATTATAGAATAGAAATCTTCTCCCTTTTTTGTGCCCCTATTAATGTCCCACACTAAAAATTAAGTTTAGGATTTATGAAATTTGGGGTAGGGTGTAGGGTTTAGGGCTTAAAATTTAATATTTTTAGTGTTGGGGCATAGAGAGAGACATCAAAAAGGGTAGAAGATTTTTGTCTAAAATTTTATGCACCTTTTCCCCGGCACTAAAAGTTAAATTTTAAGCCCTAATCCTAAACCTTAAACCCTAAGCTTTAAAAATACATTATACCTCTAATTTCCTAAGTCATAACTCTAAACATTAATTAAAAACCCTAATTTCCTAAGTCATAACTCTAAATCTATTTTTATTCCTCTTAACATCATAGCTTCAAACTTTTTATTATATTAGCATAAGATTAGTAGATGATTATGCTAACAATACCTTTTGGGTTTAAGTTTTCCTGTGGATTGGCCTTTTTAGTCATTGACTTCAGAAAAAAACTAGACTTTACGGTATGATATATTCAATATTTATGTGCATGAATAAGATACTAACATTTAAGCAATAGCCGATATGGATATCGAAATCCGAAGTTACCTAATTGACTTCACGTCTGTGAAAGCAGGAAACCTGGTAAAAAACGGTGGGTTCGAGACAGGTCCCCATACCTTCAAGAACTACTCAACAGGGGTCCTCCTGCCTCCGCACAAGCGAGACAACATTTCACCACTCCCTGCGTGGATCATCCAATCCCTCAAGCCCGTCAAATTCATCGACAAGAAGCACTTCTCGGTCCCATCGGGACTGTTCGCCATCGAAATGGTGGCCGGAATAGAGAGCGCCATTGCTCAGGTTATCAGAACGGTTCCCGACAAACTCTACACCCTCAGTTTCAGCGTTGGAGATGCCAAGAACGATTGCCATGGATCAATGATGGTCGAAGCCTTTGCCGGCAAGGAAACTCTCAAGGTCCCGTACGTATCTCAAGGAAAGGGGGGATTCAAGACGGCAAGTTTTGAGTTTCGAGCAACCGAGGATAGGACAAGGATTACATTTTACAGTGCTTACTACCACACCAAGTTGCATGATTATGGCCATATGTGCGGGCCTGTCTTGGATGATGTCAAGGTTCTCCCCGTCTCCTAGTCACGGTATCGAGTAGCTTTGATGAGTCAAATCTCAAAATTATTAGTATAAGTTTTTTATTTTGCCATGTGAGAGAACTTTGTTCTGGTTTTGAGCTGGGAAAAATGCCATTGCTGTGAGATGTTTTGAGTATGAAAGAGGGTCATTGGAGTTTAGAGTCATAGTAGCTTCTAATAACTTCATCACGACTGTTTTAAGTTGCAAGTGTGGAAGTATGAAATTAATTATATTAGAATCATTGCCAGGTTTATTTCAGCATTGATGCATGATGATTACTCCTCCAATACTCTTTTTTTTTTCTGTATAAAAATAATAAAAAAATCTTAATTTTTGAGACCAATAAAATATAATGTAATGTTATCCAATCTTAAATGTATATTGCAGTAACCAACAAGTGTTGAGTGCATTGGTAAGTCACATTGTACTCTCAAAAAGAGGACGTGAGTTCGAATCTTGAAGACGACATTGTTGAGAGAAACAACCTTGCACCACAACCATAGACCGTAAAACGGATGTGCATATAACCATCCGTATATATATATTGCAGTAACTTGGGAAGGGAGATACATAGGCTTTGGCAACATCTCATTTAGCTTAAAGGAAATATAGGGAAAAAATTCCGAGATTTTAACATTGTCTTGCATCCAGAGATTTTAACATTGTGACATGTCATGAGGAAAGCTCATAAGCTATAGGGCAACTCATTGGTCCATGACATGTAGGATTTCAAAAATCTATTAAGACTCAGAGAAAAGTCTGTATCATGATCTTTTGTAGAATTATTAAAAGAATTATCGAAATATTCATTTCCAGATGTGGTGACTAGAGATGAAATCAAAAATTTCTATGTTTAAGTTAAATTTAGACAAAAGTCTTGGACCTGATGAATATACTTCATAGTTTTTCAAGATAGATTGGGAAGTTGTAAGTAATGACTTGGTAAAGATAATAAACTTGAAGTCTTCTTGCATGAACTCCGGTTGTTGTTCGTGGGGATTTTTTATTGTCGGTGAACGGCGACCCACGTCGGAGGGACAGCCAGCACCAAACTAGGCAGAGAGTGAGGGGAGAGGAGTTGGGAGAGTTTGGTATTATTTTTTTGAAATATCGGTTGCCAAATGAAATTTTTGGGCAAAATTGTGCTCTTATATGCTCCTCAAAACGACGTCGTTTTGGGCGTCATTGTTCAGGCCCAAAAACAATATCGTTCCATGCTTGTAACCTGCGTGGCAATCTGGCCCAGAGGGAGGATCCACGGGTTTATGATGAATAAGGAAATTACATCTTCGATCCTTCCGCTTTGTATTCTTTGTATTTCCGTCCTTTAATTCATGTATTCTTGCAATTTAGTCCTTAATTTAATTTCTGTTTTTTTTATTATTTTTGTTATTACTATTATTATTATTATTATTATTATTATTATTATTATTATTATTATTATTATTATTATTATTATTATTATTATTATTATATTATTATTATTATTATTATTATTATTATTATTATTATTATTATTATTATTATTATTATTATTATTATTCTTATTATATTATATTATATTATATTATATTATATTATATTATATTATTATTACTAACTATTATTTATAAGTATTATTACTACTAATATTATTATCTACTTAATATTTATGGTTTAATAATATATGTACTAATATATATATATATAAATATATATTTGTATATATCATCTATTTGTTTTGATAGAATTTTAAATAAAAAATGAATTTCTTTATTAAGGATTCTCGTTAAAAACGTACCTCAAATTTAAAGGGACGCTTCTTTCTCGTTAATCTCCAATATAAAAAATATATTTTTTAAATCATAAATTATAATGTTTAAATAATATTCTTTTATCCAGGGTCTCGCAAAGTTATGTCTCGAATTTAAAGGGGTGCAAATTTCTCGTTAATCCCACATAAAGGAATATTCTTTTAAATATATTTTATGATAAAAATTTATGCATTTAGGGATCATAATTTTTAAATTAAATTTGAATTCATAATTTCCACTGTTAAAACACTATGTAATCGACTAGGTACCAATTTTTGGGAGTTGTGGGGGTGCTCGCCCTTCCCCACACGTAACAGACTCCCGAACCTATTTTTCTAGTTTCGCAGACCAAAATTCGTTGTTTTAATAATAAATATAAAAAAAGAAATTTTATTAAAGTAATCGAGTTTTGAGGTGATCTAATATCACCTAAATTAAAAAAATGGTGGCGACTCCTATCAAACTCAAAAATATTTTTAGTAATAACGCGTAGATGATTTAATATGAGAAAAAAAATTATAATTAAGTTTTTCTTTTAACTTGTAGATCGAGTAGTTAAATATGATTTTTTTATGAATAGACATATTAAAAGATGATTTAATATGAATAATGTGTATTTATTAAGTACCATGATAATTTTAATATTATTTTTTTAATATGTTGGTGTGATTACAATGTAGTTTCTATTCAAATTTCTTTTTTTTTTAAAATGTTATTTTTTTATTATAATAAAAGGATAAACGAATACAAAATAGAATTCAAATGGGCAAGCCCAACAACGAAAATAAAAGATACGAGAAAAACAAAAAGATAAAAGATAAAGCAAAAGAACATGAAACGACATAAAACCTTCCATCGAATAAGAAAGGGCAAATGGGGCTCCCTTTTTGGAGAAAAAATTTGAAACACCCCAACCAAAATTACTCCCTCAGATCGCATCGGCCTGAATTCGACCAGTCTCTGCTTCGCGCAACACATCTGGAGGAGCTTTTTCGATCCAAAACCCATCCTCATCTCGTCTTTTCCCTTGCGTTGCCATTGCATGAGCTACTTTGTTGGCAGAGCGCGGAGAAAAATTGAACCGACAACCTACAAAACTGTGAGCAATACTATTTAAATCACTTATTATCATTCGAATTTCAGAAAAATCATCCGTTGTAGCTTCAATTTTATGTATCAGCGTTCTTTAATCACTTTTCAGGATGACCCTTTGAAACCCGAACTCTTCTGCAAATAGGAGACTGTGACGAGCCGCTCTTGCTTTAGCCAGGAAGAAGGAGACAAAACTCGGTTATGACTGAACTCCTGCTCCCATGATTAACCCCTACTGTTTCTGTTTATGAAACCTGAATACACTTTGTTCGATGCAGGTAAACAACATGAGTCTAAGTTAATCTTCACCCAATCTGTAAAAAATGGAGACCATGCGACCCACACAGATGATGGACCCTGTTGAGAATGGCTCAAGGATGTTTGAAATTCGTCGGAATAGCTAAGCACAAAGGTGACTATATGCTCAACCCCTTGTATTTTACCTTAATACAGCTGTTTATTTCTTGCAAATCAGACTGCCCACAATGTGTATGCTATAATTTCCTTTGAGAAACTTTTGTAATTTGTAAATAACCAGGATAGCCACTCACAAAAAGATAATTGATTCACAACATGCAGTCATATCACTTTTAGATTAAACCAAACTTGCTTGACCATATTGCAATCTCTAAAAACATGTAGAGTAGACTCAGAGTCATGAGCACACTTTAGGCACTTAGTGTCTAACATCATTCTTCTTTGAGATAGATTCTGTAATGTAAGTAGATAGTTTCATAAAGCTTTCAAGATAAAAAAAATTTTAACTTTAAAAGGACATTGTAGCTCCCACACTTGTTTGAATAATCTTTTTTCACCCACACTTATAGTACTGTGATCCTGAAGGAATTTATAACCACTCCGAACTGAATAAACTCCAGAGTGTTTCCCTCTCCACACCAGCTTATCATAAAAATGTGAATCTGGCAGGATTATACTGAAAATGACATTTGCCTCATATGGGTAGAAAGAACTAATAATTAACTCTCTATTCCAAGTATTTGTCCCTCTATTCATGAGGTGTTTGACAATATAAATGCCAACAACCCTTGGGGATTTTATTTTCCTATTCTCTAGGCCTGGTAACCAGTAGTCCTCTCAAATAGATACATGACTACCGTTTTTTATACTCTATCTTAATTCTTTCTCGAGCAGACCTTTAGCACTATAAATACTACGCCACGTGAAAGAAGAATTGCACCCCAAGGTTGGGTTAAGGAAAGATGTGTGTGAAAAATACATGGCTTTAAAAATTCTGGCCACGAGTGACTATGGATTCTGAATTATCCCCCACCATTGCTTATCTAGCAAAGCCACATTAAATTTTCCCAAATCTTTAAATTTCATACCCCCCCATCCTCCTTTAAAGTGCACAAAGATTCCCATGAACACCAGTAAATTCTTTTTTTGCCCCTAAATTTCTGCCACCAAAATTGAGCAACTATTCCTTTTAACTCCCTGTAAAAAAGAACTAGGGAGGAGAAAATAATTCATAGCATACAGAGGTATAACCTGTAATATTGATTTAATAAACACCCCACGACCCCCAATAGATAAAGACCTTATATTCCATCCCTTTATTCGCTTCTGAAATTTCTCCCTAATCCCTTGAAAGCTAGTTTCTTATTGTGACCAGTGATAGCTGGAAGTCCCAAATACTTTTCGAGGCATGTAATATTATGAACTTGAAGGATTCAACACACTTCTTGTTTATTATAATCGCAAACATTTTTGCTGAAATAGATACCTGACTTGGTGAAGTTCACTGTCTGACCCGATTATTTAGAGTATATATGAAGAATTTGTTTAATAGCTGCTGCCTCACTAGAATTATCCTCCCCAAAAAATTAAACTATCATCTGCAAAGAAGAGATGAGAGAATATAAGGGATTGTCTATTTATACGAGCCCCTTTTAATGTGTTATTTTCAATCGCCATACGTAGGAGAGCTGACAGTTATTCACTGCAAATAAGGAATAGATAGGGGCTTAAGGGATCCCCTTGTCTTAAGCCCCTAGTTAGGCTGAATTCAGGACCTACCAATCCATTTAGGACCACTGAGTATGTGATTGTCTTCACACAAAACATGATGTGGAGGATCCAGAGATCATAAAACCCCATCTTTCTAAGCATGAACTCAAGAAAAGATGTAGAACTAATGTTTTGATATAATAATTGAAAAATGTTTTGGACTAATTTAAAAAGAATTCAAAACTATTTCCAAAGTCCAAATAACTTGAAACTATGTTTAGGGATGTTTTTAAAAGGGTTTAACATGTTTTTCAAAGCTAAACTTCACAAAACCTTCCAGGCGTTTCGAAACACCTTAGGGCGTTTCGATACGGTGTATTCCAGTAGCAAAAACGTTTCGATACGGGTATCGAAACGAGCCTTCCCTGGATGAGATTTTTGCCCATCGTTTCGATATGGGCTATGCCGTTTCGATACGCCTACGTGGCATCGACCACAACGGTCATAAACCCCAACAGATATTTTCCAACTAACTTTTAAATGCAGAGCGTTTCAATACGGTGCCTAGCGTTTCGATACGGCCCAGGGTGTTCCGAAACGGGTGCTCATCAGACTGCAATGACTCTTTCTACTTAAAGAGCGTATCGAAACGGGTTCGAGCGTTTCGATACGGGCAGCAGCAGAACTGCATTTATGGTGGGAAATAAAGTCCTCAACGGCTCCAAATCATCCCCAACGGCTAGTAACGGCTACAAACTCATCAAGGAGTATAAAAGGGACCTCCAAGCATCAAGATATGGTTAATGCTTCAATTGTCAATCAACAAATGATCAAATATAGTCTTTGTACTTAAATTGTCGATTCTTGTATAGACAAACACTAGTGAGCCAAAATTGTCAAATTTGCTCAAGTGTTATAGGTTTTGGGTGAGTGCTTTAATTGTGCAAACAAACACCTATTAGAGGGATTTGTGTTTGCTTTTCTTATCTCTTTGTAAAAAGGGTTTGATCAAGGCTTTGGGTAGAAAGCTTGATCGATGTATAAGGGTTTCCTCCTAAGCCTAGAAAAGGGGACGAATCAATAGTGGATTGATTGAAAATCCTTAGTGGGAAGCTAAGGTAGTGGATGTAGACCTTGGTTAGAAGGTTGAACCACTTTAAAATTATTGTGTTCTTTATATTTTAGCTTCCACACCAAATCCACCCAAAATTCCACCTCTCCACCATTTGGTGAGCAACATCGGTTGAACGAATCGAGCACCTTACAACTCAACAATTGGTATCAGAGCTTGGTTCAATCGAAGAGGATTTACATCCTATTGAGAAGATCCAGCAAGCTCGATCATCATTTCACCAACCGGCTCAAATGGCGCAATCCATCGACAAATCGCCTTTCTTCGACGGAACCTACTATGCGCATTGGAAGATAAAGATGAGGTTCTTCATCAAGTCTAGAGACTACAAGCTATGGGACATAGTTGAAGATGGTCCGTTCGTGCCTCAACGAAGTAAAGCGGAGTCAAGTGCCGACGATCACAAGAAGATGGAGCTAAATTGCAAAGCCTTGCACATTCTCTTTTGTGCATTTGGTCCAACCATCTATAAGAAGATGTCTTCTTGTGAGAGTGCCAAGGAGGTATGGGACAAGCTTGAAGTCACATACGAGGGAACCGATGAAGTTAAGGAGACCAAGATTGGGCTCCTCAACTTAGAGTATGAGAACTTCCAGATGGATCCGGAAGAGAACATCGAGAAGATGTTTGATAGGTTCTCCACAATCACAAACGGTCTCAAGGGCTATGGAGAAGCCATTCCGGAGGAAAAACTTGTCCAAAAGCTCATCTACTCACTTCCCGAGTCTTGGGACTCAAAGAGGACCGCTATCATCGAAGCAAAGAATTTGAAGACCTTGAAGCTTGATGAACTCACCAGGTCACTCCTTACTCATCAAATCATGAAGAAGAACAAAGAAGATGAGAAGAAAAGGGAAAAAATTAGAGCTATGGGAGAGAAGAAGCTAAAGGGGCTTGGCATCAACAACAATGACATTGCTCTCAAGTCCTCCACTTGCCATCATGTCTATTCTAGTGAAGAGGAGGATGAAGAAGAAAAGATAGTTCATCTCTTCAAGAAGTGTGCCCCGTTCATGAAGAAAGCTTTGAGAGAGCTTGAACGAGAATCCAAGAAAAAGAAGAGGGCAAGCACTTCAAGCCATAAGAAGAAGGCATATGTGGCTACTTGGAGTGATGAGGACTCCACCGACGATGAACAAGCCAACCTTTGCCTTATGGCCATCGAAGAAGATTCAAGGGTAACTTCTAATTCATCTACTTCATGTTCTTACTCTTTTGATGAATTACAAGATGCCTATGATGATTTGGTTTTAGACTTTAAAAATCACATTTTGAAAAACAATAAATTGATTTCAAAGTTGAAAATTCAAAATGACTTGATTTCTAAAACCAAACTTGAACTTGAAGCAAGACTCGAAGAGTTTGAACAAAAATGTTTTGATTTACAAAAATTGCTTCAAAAAGTTCAAGAAGAAAATGATTTGATTTCCAAAGAGCTAGAAAAGAAAAACAATTTTGGAAAATCAAATTTCTATGTAAGACAATCTAGTGCCCCTATATTTGTAAAAGGAAAATGTTTTAGAAGTGTTTGGGTTCCAAAAGGACTTAACACTTCAATTAAAAAGGATGGCATTGAAAAATGGATTCCTAAGGAGACTAAAATTTGTGCTACTAATGTTCATGGATCCAAAGCAATTTGGATACCAAAAATTACTTGATTGTCTTTTGCTAGGTGTGATGGAGAGTGATCAACAAGTCCAATTAATGAGGGGGAGCTCCATGCACACTAAGGAAGAACACTTGAAGAAGGAAGACTTCACATCCTCCCTTGAGTTCAAGTGTGGTAAAATCTAGCTTCTTTTGCTTTTATTTGATTTATTTTCATTTATGTCAACTAGATGATCATAAATGTTGGACTAACATTTTTAATGATGCTTTGAGTAAGGGGGAGCCATTTAAAAACCAAATTGTTATTTTTGTCAAATTTTTCCTCAATAGTTATTTTGAACTTAATGTTTTAAATTCTTTTTGATATAACAAAAATGGAGAGAAATGTTTTGAAAAATTGAATTTTCAAATGAATAAGGGGGAGCTCTATTTGATTTCATATCTTTAATCTCTTATTCACATTTTTAAAGTTAAAGGGGGAGAATCCCAAACAAATTTTCAAGATAGTTTTATTATATCAAAAAGGGGGAGATTGTAGAACTAATATTTTGATATAATAATTGAAAAATATTTTGGACTAATTTAAAAAGAATTCAAAACCATTTCTAAAGTCCAAATAACTTGAAACTATGTTTAGGGATGTTTTTAAAAGGGTTTAACATGTTTTTCAAAGCCAAACTTCACAAAACCTTCCAAGCGTTTCGAAACACCTTAGGGTGTTCTGATACGGTGTATTCCAGTAGCAAAAACGTTTCGATACGAGTATCGAAACGGGCCTTCCTTGGATGAGATTTTTGCCCAGCGTTTCGATACGCCTACGTGGCATCGACCACAACGGTCATAAACCCCAACGGCTATTTTCCAACTAACTTTTAAATGCAGAGCGTTTCGATACGGTGCCTAGCGTTTCGATACGAGCGTTTTGATACGGCCCAGGGTGTTCTGAAATGGGTGCTCATCAGACTGCAACAGCTCTTTCTACTTAAAGAGCGTATCGAAACGGGTTCGAGCGTTTCGATACGGGCAGCAGCAGAACTGCATTTATGGTGGAAAATAAAGTCCTCAACGGCTCCAAATCATCCCCAACGGCTAATAACGGCTACAAACTCATCAAGGAGTATAAAAGGGACCTCCAAGCATTAAGATATGGTTAATGCTTCAATTGTCAATCAACAAATGATCAAATATCGATGTATAAGGGTTTCCTCCTAAGCCTAGAAAAGGGGACGAATCAATAGTGGATTGATTGGAAATCCTTAGTGGGAAGCTAAGGTAGTGGATGTAGACCTTGGTTAGAAGGTTGAACCATTTTAAAATCATTGGGTTCTTTATATTTTAGCTTCCACACCAAATCCACCCAAAATTCCACCTCTCCACCACTTGGTGATCAACATCGGTTGAACGAATCGAGCACCTTACAACTCAACAATTGGTATCAGAGCTTGGCTCAATCGAAGAAGATTCACATCCTATTGAGAAGATCCGGCAAGCTCGATCATTATTTCACCAACTGACTCAAATGGCGCAATCCATCGACAAACCGCCTTTCTTCGACGAAACCTACTATGCCCATTGGAAGATAAAGATGAAGTTCTTCATCAAGTCTAGAGACTACAAGCTATGGGACATATTTGAAGATGGTCCGTTCGTGCCTCAACGAAGTAAAGCGGAGTGGAGTGCCGACGATCGCAAGAAGATGAAGCTAAATTGCAAAGCCTTGCACATTCTCTTTTGTGCATTTGGTCCAACCATATATGAGAAGATGTCTTCTTGTGAGAGTGCCAAGGAGGTATGGGACAAGTTGAAGTCACATACGAGGGAACCGATGAAGTTAAGGAGACCAAGATTGGGCTCCTCACCTTAGAGTATGAGAACTTCAAGATGGATCCGGAAGAGAACATCGAGAAGATGTTTGATAGGTTCTCCACAATCAGAAACGGTCTCAAGGGCTATGGAGAAGCCATTCCGGAGGAGAAACTTTTTCGAAAGCTCATCTACTCACTTCCCGAGTCTTGGGACTCAAAGAGGACCGCCATCATCGAAGCAAAGAATTTGAAGACCTTGAAGCTTGTTGAACTCATGGGGTCACTCCTTACTCATCAAATCATGAAGAAGAAAAAAGAAGATGAGAAGAAAAGGGAAGAAATTAGAGCTATGGGAGAGAAGAAGCTAAAGGGGCTTGGCATCAACACCAATGCCATTGCTCTCAAGTCCTCCACTTGCCATCATGTCTATTCTAGTGAAGAGGAGGATGAAGAAGAAAAGATAGTTCATCTCTTCAAGAAGTGTGCCCCGTTCATGAAGAAAGCTTTGAGAGAGCTTGAACGAGAATCCAAGAAAAAGGAGAGGGCAAGCACTTCAAGCCATAAGAAGAAGACATATGTAGCTACTTGGAGTGATGAGGACTCCACCGACGATGAACAAGCCAACCTTTGCCTTATGGCCGTCGAAGAAGATTCAAGGGTAACTTCTAATTCATCTACTTCATGTTCTTATTCTTTTGATGAATTACAAGATGCCTATGATGATTTGGTTTTAGACTTTAAAAATCACATTTTGAAAAACAATAAATTGATTTCAAAGTTGAAAATTCAAAATGACTTGATTTCTAAAACCAAACTTGAACTTGAAGCAAGACTCGAAGAGTTTGAACAAAAAAGTTTTGATTTACAAAAATTGCTTCAAAAAGTTCAAGAAGAAAAGGATTTGATTTCCAAAGATCTAGAAAAGAAAAACAATTTTGGAAAATCAAATTTCTATTAAAGACAATCTAGTGCGCGTAGATTTGTAAAAGGAAAATGTTTTAGAAGTGTTTGGGTTCCAAAAGGACTTAGCACTTCAATTAAAAAGGATGACATTGAAAAATTGATTCCTAAGGGGACTAAAATTTGTGCTACTAATGTTCATGGATCCAAAGCAATTTGGATACCAAAAATCACTTGATTGTCTTTTGCCAGGTGTGATGGAGACTGGTCAACAAGTCCAATTAATGAGGGGGAGCTCCATGCACACTAAGGAAGAACACTTGAAGAAGAAAGACTTCACATCCTCCCTTGAGTTCAAGTGTGTTAAAATCTAGTTGCTTTTGCTTTTATTTGATATATTTTCATTTATGTCAACTAGATGATCATAAATGTTGGACTAACATTTTTAATGATGCTTTGAGTAAGAGGGAGCCATTTTAAAACCAAATTGTTATTTTTGTCAAATTTTTCCTCTATAGTTATTTTGAACTTAATGTTTTAAATTCTTTTTGATATAACAAAAAGGGGGAAAATGTTTTGAAAAAATGAATTTTCAAATGAATAAGGGGGAGCTCTATTTGATTTCATATCTTTAATCTCTTATTCACATTTTTAAAGTTAAAGGGGGAGAGTCCCAAACAATTTTTCAAGATAGTCTTATTATATCAAAAAGGGGGAGATTGTAGAACTAATGTTTTGATATAATAATTGAAAAGTATTTTGGACTAATTTAAAAAGAATTCAAAACCATTTCCAAAGTCCAAATAACTTGAAACTATGTTTAGGGATGTTTTTAAAAGGGTTTAACATGTTTTTCAAAGCCAAACTTCAGAAAACCTTCCAGGCATTTCGAAACACCTTAGGACGTTTCGATACGGTGTATTCCAGTAGCAAAAACGTTTCGATACGGGTATCGAAACGGGCCTTCCTTGGATGATATATTTGCCCAGCGTTTCGATACGGGCTATGCCGTTTCGATACGCCTATGTGGCATCGACAACAACGGTCATAAACCCCAACGGCTATTTTTCAACTAACTTTTAAATGCAGAGCGTTTCGATACGGGCGTTTCGATACGGCCCAGGGTGTTCCAAAACGGGTGCTCATCAGACTGCAACGACTCTTTCTACTTAAAGAGTGCATCGAAACGGGTTCGAGCGTTTCGATATGGGTAGCAGCAAAACTACATTTATGGTGGGAAATAAAGTCCTCAACGGCTCCAAATCATCCCCAACGGCTAGTAACGACTACAAACTCATCAAAGAGTATAAAAGGGGCCTCCAAGCATCAAGATATGGTTATTGCTTCAATTTTCAATCAACAAATGATCAAATATAGTCTTTGTACTTAAATTGTCAATTCTTGTATAGACAAACCCTAGTGAGCCAAAATTGTCAAATTTGCTCAAGTGTTTTAGGTTTTGGGCGAGTGCTTTAATTGTGCAAACAAACACCTATTAGAGGGATTTGTGTTTGCTTTTCTTATCTCTTTGTAAAAAATGGTTTGATCAAGGCTTTGGGTAGAAAGCTTGATCGGTGTATAAGGGTTTCCTCCTAAGCCTAGAAAAGGGGACGAATCAATAGTGGATTGATTGGAAATCCTTAGTGGGAAGCTAAGGTAGTGGATGTAGACCTTTGTTAAAAGGTTGAACCACTTTAAAATCATTGTGTTCTTTATATTTTAGCTTCCACACCAAATCCACCCAAAATTCCACCTCTCCACCACTTGGTGAGCAACATCGGTTGAACGAATCGAGCACCTTACAACTCAACAAAAGACCATTCAATCCTATCATAAGCTTTACTCATATCCAGCTTTAGGGCAAAAGATTCGTTCCTTCCATACCCTCTATTCTTAAAACAATGGAGCATCTCGTATGCAACCAAAACATTATCTGTGATTAATCTGCCCGGAACAAAAGAACATTGCGCTCCATCTATACATATGTGCAAGACCTTCTGAAATTTGTTCACAAGCATCCGAGAGATAAGTTTGTATAAGACATTACACAAACTTATGGGCCGAAACTAGGACATATTTTTAGGCCTATCAATCTTCGGAATAAGAACAACTCGAGTATGATTAATGTCTTTGATATCATGCTCCCCATTCAACAATTCCACACAAAATCTTGAGACGTCAGCCCCAACTATATGACAGAATCGTTGGTAGAAAATGGCCCTTAACCCATCTTCCCCTAATGCTTTTAAAGGACTCATAGCCTAAAGTGTTTCATAAACTTCCTCAAATGTGAATTCTGCGTCCAAATCCCCATTCATCCTCTCTAAGATGCATGTTGGAACCCCCTCTAGAATCTGCTCATGGTTACTTACACCATTCGATGTGAATAGGTTTTGGAAATACCTCGTTTCCAGATTCAGTAATTCATCATTAGTGTCAAAAGAGTTCCTACTATTGTCTACTAGCCTCTTAACTCTATTATGTTTTCTTCGTTAGGAAGTAAATCTATAGGAAAAAGAGGTATTTTTATCTCTATTACAAAGCCAGTTTGCCCGCGCTCTCTGTTCCCAGTACAATTCTTCCTTGTTAGGCTCCAAATTTAGGGCTAGTTTTGTCTCTATTATATCACCAAGTGTCTCATCTATTGGCTCTTTCTCACACAACTGGGCTAGCCTTTCTCTTAGGCATTTAACAGTAACTTTCTTGTCTTGTTTAAGGGCCAGAACCATCTGTCTAAACCACATGCTATTGTTTTAACTTCTCCAGCAAAGTTCCTGTAGATCCCTCCCATAAAGTATGAACCTCTGCCTCACATGTTTCATCAAGCAGCCAGAACGCTTCAAAACGAAAGTGCCATACACGAATATTCACTGGAGCAGAGTTGGTGTTTACAAGCAATGGACAGTGATCCGAGAACGAGTGTAGAAGATGGTCTAATCTATAATTTCCAAAGAGATTTAGCCAATTAGAATTCGCAACACCACGATCGAGTCTCTCTCGGATATTATTTGATTGCAGGCGTCCTCTCTCCTAGGTATACTATAACACCCTCACCCCAGATTAGAAGTAAAGAGTGTTAAACTGATTCGTATTTTCATATTACAAGTGGGCAGCGGAAACAGACAATTATTTTTTTATTCGAACACCTTGTTATAGTTATTTCTAAAGTCATTTAGTTCTAGTCCATTCACTAACAATCAAACTCAGATTTAACCTAATTTAATGATCTAATTCCGAAGCATACATTTAGCATAATACATTTTTCCTTATTTTATACAATATATCGATTTATTATGGAAGATTATAATTAAATTATAAAATTTAACATTCTAAGCTTTTAAGATCAACCACATACCATCATACAGGGCCGGTCATGGGCTTTTGGTGGCCCATGGCGAATATAAAAAATAGGCCCTAAAATAAAATTTTAATTTACGGTTTCGGTCGTATTTATAATCATGTTAAATTTTATTGTGGTTGCGGACATTATAGATGCTTTTTAGGTCACTATGAGTATCGCGGTTGTGAAATCTCTTAATAACATACGCTATTGTGGATACAACAATTGTGAGTATCACAGTTTCAGATGGTGCCGTTTCCCATGGACAGATGTAGCGTATAAATTGGGGGTGCAATTGAACCCACTTGATTTGTTGGGGCAAGGGGTTTTCAAGGAGGTAATATAGAATTTTGCATAAAAAGTATTATATTTGACCCCACTTAATTTGTTGGGGTATGGGGTCAACAATGTTTATTCTAGTGGTATAAAATTCTCAATACCTCATACTTCACTCATGACCCCACTATAAGATAATACTGTCTCTGCCACTACCGTTATCGTCATGTAACGGTCGTTGTTGCAGTTGCATATCGTTATTTAAATCTATGTCCCAAATAGCAAGTAACAAAAAAATAATTTTAAGAGTAGATCCATAATAACAAGTATTGAAAAATTGGGCCCTTAATAACAAAAATTAAAAAAAATTAAGAGTATACCAAAAAATAAAAATCAGGTACACTTACGCACTTTAACAATCAGGTACACTTACGCACTTTAACAATCAGGTACACTTACGTACCAAATTTAAGAGTAGATCCATAATAACAAGTATTATCGTATTACATGTAATCTTAGTGCCAATTACACTAAGCGAATAGGTGCACTTACGCACTTTAACAATCAGGTACACTCACGTACCAAATTTTAAAGAGCTTTAGACCCTGGGCATGCCGTACTACCTAACTGACCATATAACCAAGGACTTGTCCTTTAAAACCGTGCTGGTAATCCACTATTTAATAATTAATCTAGCATATAATCATATCATCATCTCAACTAGATTGGTTATCAATTCAAATTACAATACCAAACAGAATTTCTCAATCCTAGCATATGTTTTCAAATTGTATAACACATAATTCTGATTCCATCATAAGTGTCATAACACGTCATATAAATCTCATCCACTAATCATATAACATCCATGAATTTCGATCAGCAACCACTTTATAAATATCATCCACTAATCATAATACATTTCATACGAACATTTCTAGTAATTTCGATCAGCAATCAAATTTCCAACAACCACTTTATACGATTTTGAGCAAAATTTTGATTCATACAATTACAATTTCAACCAAATTTTGCTAACACATGTCATAGGAAATTCAACCATAGATTACATGGCACGGCTCCGTTGGATTTTTAGGCCAAAATGGAAGTAAATATTTAGAATATAGGGGATGTTGAAAAATATTTGAGGATATAGGCCATTTTCTACAGTACACGGGGACCTCGCCACCTGCACATGGCGAGGTGTGAGAAAAAAATTATTAAAAAATTAGACCTCGCCACCTGCACATGGCGAGGTTCGAGAAAAAAATATTAAAAAATTAGACCTCGCCACCTGCACATGGCGAGGTCCCCTGTGCACTGTAGAAAATGGCCTATATCTCCAAATATTCTTCAATATCTCCTACATTTCAAATATTTATTTTTATTTGGATTATTCTCCAAAATTTTCCTACATGGCACCCATTGCTCGTCAAACTTGAGACATCAAACATACAATGAATACATACTCGATTGACAAGCAATTTCTAACAACCAATATATATACGTTAATCAAAAATTTCAAGTCCACATAACTCAATACTATAGGAATTGAACATGAAAGTTACCAAATTATGCAATCAAGTACACATATAATCGATCACACAACAACATATCACAAACATGTTTCCTTATTAATCCTTCTTCCCTTGCTAATTACCAATCCATATTAATGTCCGATTTCATGCAATTAAATATAAAAATTAAACAACCTAGTTGAGACACTATTCTTAACTCTAAGGATTGTTTCACTCACAGTCGCCGTGCAAATCTTGAATTCGGATGCTCTTTCCACGCTCTTTCGACGATCCAACTACCAGATTCTCTTCGACACCTTCTCCTCTAGGTTCTATTGAATAATTTACAATCATATGAGACATAATTCAGAATCAATCAAACAATTCGTTATTCTATTTAATAATTTCATTTTAGTCCTTGAATTAATTCTAATTTCGGGCAGATTTGAATTAACTTACTATTCTACTTATATCTCTTAATCCGCAACTCGAATTTAAAATTTTCTTATGCCAATTTATAATTTATGACATCTTCCTTAATGCTACTTAATCTCCTCATTATAATTTTTATTAATTAAATTCAGAATTTTTATTCAAAGTCCATTATTTCTTTAATCGGACAGTTTTGACCACCATTACAGATTTAGCTTCATATTTCATTATACTACTCGAAATTAAATTCCGTTTTTTTTTCAAGTTCAATTAACATGCTCAGCTATAACATGTCAAAATTTTGGACTTAAACTTCAAGTGTACATTTTTATGTTAATTTCTAAAGTTTGCTGCCTAGATTAAATCAATATTGACAGTTTAGAGTGTCTTAGCCATTTTTTCCAGATTTTTCTAGGATACTCGAAATTCAACACCGTTTATTTCCTATTAAAATAGACATATCAATGTATGCTCTGTTAAATTTTCAGATCAAAACTCTAAGTATTCTATTTTTAATAAATTTTTAAAGCTAGTTGTCTAAACTTAAAACAATGCTGGACAGATGTAAGGTTCTTAGCTTAGCTTAGCTTAAACTTAGGGGTCTTGTTCCATCTATAACCTATTCAATTTCTTCTTATCATGGCTATACAAGTTTTTCCAGCAACTTCTTAATAGCCATGTAACATTTAATTAACTAAATTTTCTATGATAATTCAAGAATTAAAAACACAATTAACCCCTATAATATTGATGCATTCGAATAGAGAAGAAGAAGTTAAGCTTACTTATGGTTGTTGATTTGCTATTTTAGGCCAAAATCATAGACATGCAAAGCTTCTTCTTTTTCTTCCTCCTTAACAATGGTCGAAACAAGCTTCTATCTCTCTATGATTTTCTTGTTTTTTATTCAATTTGTCCCTTCCTTTCCCACTAAGGGAACCGACCATGGTGATGCAATAATGAGGTGACAAGATGGTCACCTAATTACACATCTTATAGCCTAATTCACCCTTAGTTTATCCATTAATTTATCTCACTAATAAGGGCAGATTCGGAAATCCTATAATTATTGCATGCAACCCTTCATAGTTCTCTCTCTGTTCGATTTAGCCACATCCACTAGTTATTAAGTTCTTTCAAATTTTCAATTTAGTCTCTAATGTCATTAATTTAATTTAATTACTTTGATTTTCTAATCTCATCGAGTCACTAATTTGTTCAATTAACTCATAAAATTTTAGGCTAGGTTTTAGGGTGTTACATATACCATGTCCAGTATATCCCATATCTTCAAGTTCTCAATCCGCAAGCACTCACCTAAACTCCCTCATTTGCCTTTCATTGCATGGTAGACCTTCTTTCTTCTCGTCTAGAAAAACGATCTCATTAAAATCCCAATAACCATTTATGGGGTATTAGGCAAATCATTTAAATGACGGAGTAAATTTCAAGCAGTTGCCCTATTTCGTTCCTCTGGAGCCCCACAGAAGAAAGTGCAACGCCACTATTTTCCGTTAGAATCGTCATTAATCATAACATCAACATGTCTCTGCGAGTAAGAAAAAAGTGTAACAGTGCAATTAACGCCTTATTTTGTTCCCGCAACTTTGTCTCAGCAAGAAAAACCACAGATGGGTTAACATCTTGAAACATGTGTTGGAGACGTCGCACTGTCTGAGGGTCCCCCAACCCACGGACATTCCAACTTACGAGTTTCATGGCGTCCGGCTAGCCTGAATTTGCAGGCCTACCGATATCATCAACCAAGGGTGGGATAGAGGTGGGCCTAAACGAACCCAAACTAATATTCCCACATTGAGTTGGGCTAACCCGTGAGTCAAATGCCCTATTGATTTAAGGAGATTTTGATCCAGACCCAGATGCATCGAGCCCTACTTCTCTAGCATTACCCGCTCCAATATTAACCGACTACAACTACTGATCCACTAACTGTGACTTTTCTAAATTTTCGGATGCAGGCCCTGAACGCTGAGATGTGACAGCAACCTTCTCAACTAACCATCTGTTTTGCGCTGCAACCGCCCTTCGCGACGGAGCCCTAAGCGAAGCATCCCATGTAACGGAAAGTTCCTTCGTTGGATTTAATGCTCGAAGCGAACAAAAGCTTTCACCATGTCTCAACTTGCCGCAAATAAAACAGAACAAAGTTTCTCGTATTCAAAACGAGCGTATGAAGTTGCTCCATTTAGAAGACCAAAACGCTTCCTCATCTTCAAAGGTTATCGAACGTCGATCTTGGCTCTCAGCCGCATAATAACTTTGTATCCCAATCTAACAACCTTTGTATCATATTCAATAAAAGTTCCAATAAAGTTACCCAACTGCTTTGCCACAGCTTCTGACATAAATCCATGGGGTAAATCGTGCACCAAGACCTAAATATCAATATGAACCAGCGATACTATCATCGGATCATTACCATTGCACATCTTATGCATAACCAACAAATAATTATTAAAATTCCAGGGACCACCCTTCTCAATTTGATCCACATCGACTGTATAATATAACCAGAACAAATATATCCCCTCCCCTAACATCGAAATTGATATTCCTCCTATTGGGTGCCATACATTTGCTAAGGTAGCCCCCATCGATTGAAAATGAACCACACTTGATGTTAAGAAGGTGCCAACTAAGCAAGAAACATCAGAGAAGTCTCTGGTGCACCCAATGGCAAGAGTTCATCCTCGGCTTTCCCAATAGCCAGCACTGCCAAATCATCTTCGACATCCTCAATGGTTAAGATATTCACAACAGAAGAGTAAAGAAAGAAAAACCAGAAAAAATGTGCTATGAAAGTAGAGGAAAATCGTGTTATGAAAGCAGAGGACCTTATCTGTTCAAATTTCTTAGCCCTTTATTAATGCACACACACCATACACACATAGTGCTCGGACCCGGATTACTTGGATGAAATACATCATCCTTTACCATGATAATTCTAATATTGTTAAATGTGAATAACGATACTTTTCGTCTTTGAAATAAATGTAAAGAATTTATTGGTCTAAAAATATTATATCTTACTTGGTCCAGAAGTACTACATAAATGCTAACAAGATCATCACCTTTTGAAAAATTCTTTCACGCTCGACGAGCACCGATAAGCACCACTAACGACGAGCATCGATAAGCACCATTAATTCAATTTATAAAGATTAAAAATCTAAAGGACTTACCATATAATTATAAATTATTTAAAAATCAAAAGGTAAATTAATTAAAATATATTATTTTATTTTTAATTTTCTTTTAAACATAGATCAAAATACCTATCTACCTCTAAATTATAAAACCCTAATTTTTGTTCATTTAAAATTGTCGTCGCTGCTGCCACTGCTTTGCCGCGCTGGGAGGTTGTTACTTTCTGCTCCCGAACTGACCCTGGTGTAAGTCTGTCCGAAGGACCAACTTGATGGAGTAACGTTGAAAGAAGCAACATTGTGACCATTATTGTTGTGACGATAAAAGATAGGCTTTGGTCAGTAAGGTAAGAATTGCTTTTCCAGTTCTGGCCCCAGTTCCTCGACATTTGTTGACATCTGGTCTTTGAACCTTTAATGGCCACTGAATGAACATCTCTGGCACCTCCAACATTGGTGATCAGCACCAAATTGAAGTACTAATGTCCATTGATTTTGAACCTTATGCCCCCACTTCTCCTACACTTCACCCTGAGGAAACAAAAAAAATTGAACAGTGGCGAGGGTTTTGGCGGCTGCAGGGCAGTGGCGGCATCAACAACTTTAAATGTACAAAAATTAGAGTTTTGTAATTTAGGGGTAGATAGGTATTTTGATCTATGTTTAAAATAAAATTAAGGGTAAAGTATACCAATGGTCACCGAACTTTTCAAATTTTCATTGGGGTCACCCAACTTTTAGAGTGCTTTCATTTTGGTCCCTCCTATCACCTTCCGTTAAAAAATGCTGACGTAGCCCGTTAGTTTTATTTTTCTAATAAAATAATATATTTGAGTCTCACTACTAATTAAACCATCATATGCACCATTCTTTTTCTTCTTCTTCTCAAAACCTCTGCAACTTTTTCTACTTTATTTCCTTCATCTTCATCTATTTTTTTCTACAAAAAATCATCAATAAAAATTAAAGAACTTGTTGTAACAATATGAAATGGTGAATCATGTATATAAAAATTTCCAAGTTTAGATACAACTAACCTGGGATTGAACTTGAAGAACCAAAAACTAGACTTCAACATATCCCAAATATGGACTAGTTGTCACTACATCCTATAGCAAGACAATGGTCCTAGCAACCAATACAATAACAAACGTTAACAAAAAAAACTGGAACATAAGAAGCAAGTTCAAACTTTTAAGCTGCAGTAGCAAATGAAAATACAGAAAAAATTACTTTACCTTCAAAAACAAAACATCTGAGTGTTTGACTTGGAGTCTTGGACACCGATTCAAAGCTTAAGTTAAATAACTTTACTCTCTTTTCACCGCGAGCAAAAATTTTACAAGTTAAAGTATTATCAGACAAACTATAAATGAGTTCATGTACGCGAATGCTTTCGAAGACTTCATAAAGTAGTAGACAATACAATAAGAAGCCAAGAAATTCATTGTACAAACCAAAATAAAACACATAAAAAACCAGTAAATTCCAAATAAGATATCACCAAAAGCATTCCATGGTAAGTGCAAAATTGAAAGAAAAAAACAGAGATTATTCCAACCTGAAATTCCTGTAGTCTGCAACTTCTGTCAACTCCAGGACTCCAAGGTCACTATTTTTGATATTATCATAGGCATTAAAAACAAATATTTCATCGACTCAACAATTTTAGTCTTCAAATCAGAGGGTTTTGTGCGATCCAACTCACTGAAAGTCGATATGGTACTATTACTATTATTATTCTTTGTGGGAGTCTCTTTCTTGGTAGTGGGATCAGTTGAAGCATCTAATGGAGGTGACCTGCTAGTGGGGACTACTCTCTTTGATTGGGGAGTTCTAAAACCAACACCATCTACACATTTTGAAACTGAAGGTAAGCATCCAAAGCTACCATTATCTGTTTCTAAGAGCAGAGTAATTGAACATGTAAAAGTTGCAGAGATTTAAGGAAGAAGAAGAAAAAGAAGAGTGTATGGGCGGTGGGACCCAAATATATTCTTTTATGGAAGAAAATAAAAGCTAATGGAACACGCCAGTATTTTCTAACGGAAGTTAATGGGGGGCTGTAAAGTGCTCATTAGTCCTATATTTTATATGCATTTCATCTCATTATTATTATTGTTGTTCCTAAGTACATTTTAGGCATATTTAGGTGCATGCATGCATTATTTACAGTATTTCTTACTTTACCCTGTTTATGTTGAATATCTTTGATTTGGTGAGAAAATGTACTGTTTTAGTTTAGTTTTAGTTTCAGGTACTAGAAGCTGGTAGAAGGAGAAAGGAGCTAAGGAGTTGATTCTGAGGCAGCAAGCCAAGGAGCTGTACTGAAGCAACTCAACACAGAGAGAAGTGTTGCCGAGTAGCTGTCGCAGCTATACCTGCCGCTCAGGGCAGCAACCTAAGGAATTGGTGAATTGGAGTGCGATTGGAAGAGCTTAATTTTCTGAGTCCAATGAGCCCATCCACGCAATTTATCAATGCCGGGAACAACGAACTAAGCCGCCCAAGGGAAGATTATCCAAGGCGGCTTAAGGTTACTTGTGCCACAAGGAGTCCAATTTCAAGTCAAAGAAGTCGGAATTTAAAGGATGCATTCAATGCTAAAGCTACTTTATCATAAAGAAGACTTCTACCCCAAGGAGGACTTACCCTAGGCCATGCCCTATATATATATATCCGATTATACCTTGTATTTTAGACATCTTACAACACATAGTTGGTATAGCTTAGGTTTCTTGTAACACACAAAAAAAAGGAGGTTATAAAAAAATGAAAAAAAAGAAAGAAAGTGAAGGTTGTGGGAATCGAACCCACAACCTAGCCTTGTTAAGCCAGTCACCCAATCGCTTGAGCTATAGAAGCTCTTAGTTATCTCTTATACCAAGTTTAATTTGAACTAATGATTAAAGAGGTACCGGAATATAATAATAATAAGTTCAAAATATCTCAACCACTCCCCTTCCCATAAAATTAAATGTTATCTGGAAGTGTCCAGATTCAAGGATGGTGACCCTTCATCTTCCCATCGATAGCTTTCCACCTCCCCCACAGGTTATCGCCCGATTATCGTCACCGGTGCGCCGTAGCTAGCACCGCCTCCTCTACCATGTTTGTCGTCGCGCACCGATCCCGGACGTCACCGTCACTCGCAGCATTGCGTTGGCAATCGGCGTGGAGAACGGCTCAAAGCCTCGACGGAGATCAAGGGTTTCACCACTGATATTCAACGATTTCGGCCGCCACGATCACCGTCCTCCGCACCACCACCCATCGTCGAGTTCCTTACGTTGAGCCGAGCAAAGCCCATGTCGCCGGACAACGAACGGCCACCGTTTAGACCGTCGTCAGAGCCACGACAGTGTTGAGTGTTTTTTTGGATTTGGGTAAGTTCGGTAAGTTTTGGTTTAATTTATGGGATTTTCGGTTGAATTAGGGTGTATTTAGGGTTGTTTTGGCATTCTTGGGCTGTCCGGCGTGTTTTTCGACCGGGAAAGGCCGCGCGAGGGCTTCACGCGCCGTCCAAGGCGATTCCCGGCCGCCTTGGACGGTGGCTGCTGAGCCATCCTGCTCAGACCTGGTCTAGCCGTGAACCGAGCCACCCGAACCGGTCTAAGCGAACCGGCCCAAGCCCAGTGGTAAACCAAGCCCGTTGACCGACCCAACCCGACTCGTTGACCCGTACCCGGCCCGTTGACCGAGTTGACTCAGTGAGTCAACTCGCCGAGTCAGCCATTGGACCAGTGACGTCAGCATGACATCAGCGTTGACTTTGACCGCTGACGTCAGCGTTGACTTTGACCAAAAAGTCAACTTTTCCAGAAAAGTCCTATTTTATGTTTTTCGACGTCCTGAGTCCGATTTTGAAGCTCGTTTTGTGAAATTCTAACTCGAAAGCCTCCGAATTGGACCTTGAACTCGAGTTTGCTTATGTATTTTTAATAATCAATTATGAGCATTGTGAATAAGGACTGAAATTGGAATTTGTGCGATTGAAGGTATTCAAAGTTCCTTGTATTCGGGATGTTTGGGACGTCGCATTCGGGTTCGAGAGTGATCGAACGGAGTATCATGGTCGACCGATATAGCAAGTATTAAAGGTAATACACTACTACCTCTAGTGTGCTTTATGAACATGTTGATATTCGGTTAATGCATGCATAACTATGATGAGGAGTGATGTTAACTCTGCTTAAGTCAAATCAGATATGAAATTGAGTATGATAATCTAGATAAGTTCGAAATACTCGAATGAGAAAGTTAATTAATGTAAGGATATGGAGTTCAATAAATAATTAATAAGGAAACTAATTTCTAAATCTGATTTTCCGTGCCAAATGATCAAATGTTAAACATATTTGGGTACAAAATTACGAAAATGCCCTTAAGGTATGAAAATGTCTAAAATACTTGTAACCCCCTAAACTCGGCCTAGAAGAAAAGACCGAATTTAGGAAGTCACCGTTGAAAACTTTTCCCTCACGAAATCCAATTTTAAAAATTATACTTTAATTAAAATAAAATAAAATAAATTTAATAATAAATATAAATATCATAATAAATATTTGAATATCTATATAAAATCTCTGAATTAAAATAATAGTAAATGAATGTTAAAAATAATCCCAAAACATAAATAGTCCAAAATTTCATTCATGTCCCAAAATAATAAATAAAAATCTGATTAAACTAAAATAGTCTCGTACTGAATAATAAAATAAACGAATAAAATTAAGATCCTCCAAGTACCACGTCGCCTAAAGCTCAAAGATATCTGTAAGAGGAAACTATGGAGGAGTAAGCTAAAGAGCTTAATGTGTCTCTAAAGTGCAAGAAAATAATAGTCGTAAAAACATAGTAATATTTTCTTAAAATTCTTTAAAGCACAACACATAAATCACAAGCGCAATGCAATGCACCCAACTACAACCACCAAGAGGAAAGTTCCCCAGAACTCCTCACTACAACCGCCAATCCGAAGTGGAATTCAGCCTGAAGGGTGAAACCACTGAACTTCCCCGAACAAATCCCAACTCATGCTCATACAATGATATGATGATTAGAAATTAAATTTCATAAACAAAGTTCCATAAATCCAATATTTCGTGAACATACTTCATAAATCATAGTCCATATGTCCATAAATCATAGTTCATAAATCGTAGTCCATAAATCACGGTTTGTAGATCATAGTAAAAACATATTCTGAAAACGTATGCATGTGATGTCAACCATAAAAATCATAATACATATAAATAATCACATAAAGGGGAAACACAAACACATAGAAAAATAACATATAATTTAATTATAGCACCGAAAGAAAACATACCTTAAGCAAACAATAGCTCTAACGATGATAAAGAGAATATTCCGATGAATGAGGGGTGGTCCAAAACGCAACCGACGATGCAGCAAGTTCATAGGGCATTCGGTTTACGATGCCATGAATGCGTTGATTGTAGTTTGGGGCATTGAACGGTGGGTGTTCGAGAGAAACAATAGCACGTGTGAATATATGGTATCGACTAGGTTAGAGGACGACACAATAGGGTATATAAAGTTTTATATCAAGAGCTTTACCATGAATAAAACACTCCCTATATATATATATTTAAGTTTAATACAACAACATTAAGGTCTCTTGACACCACATATTAAAATATATTAGAATAAAATAATATAAACATTTAATGACTCCCCATTAACATAGGTTGAAACGACATGTAGGCTAGCTGGTTAGATATAAAAGGTAAATGGGGGTTTTAAAAATTGAGATTAAAAATTAGAGTTTTTAATTAAATTCTCATATCATTAGGGTTTTGAGAATTAGAGATTTTTCGAATCTGGAGTTTACAATTTGGACGTAATTTTTGGGGTGTTACAACTCTCCCACTCTTAAAAGAAATTTTGTCCTCAAAATTTCAGACTTAACGATGTTTGTATAAAAGTTTAAAAGAGCATTTTGAATTAGGTTACGAACGACAACACAAAAGTTTTTCAGATAGGCTTTGAACTCAGATTTATAGGAACGAGTATGACCATGATCGGTCGCTAATTTAGAGCTCCTATGAGATGACATAGTAATCTATCTACAAAAGGGACAATCCTAGAATTAGAGTTGGTACTTGGAGTATCTATTCAAAACATATCTTTAATTTTTTAAAATAATAAATTTATCAGAAAATCTCATTTTGTCCCAAAACATTTAATATGCATGCAAAAATCATTTTCGACTTAAAATTTTAAGTGAGCCACACAGTCCGAGGGTTGAACTTAGCTCTGATACCACTAAATGTAACCCCCTAAACTCAGCCTAGAAGAAAAGACCGAATTTAGGAAGTCACCGTTGAAAACTTTTCCCTCACGAAATCCAATTTTAAAAATTATACTTTAATTAAAATAAAATAAAATAAATTTAATAATAAATGTAAATATAAATATCATAATAAATATTTGAATATCTATATAAAATCTCTGAATTAAAATAATAGTAAATGAATGTTAAAAATAATCTCAAAACATAAATAGTCCAAAAATTCATTCATGTCCCAAAATAATAAATAGAAATTTGATTAAACTAAAATAGTCTCGTACTGAATAATAAAATAACCGAATAAAATTGAGATCCTCCAAGTACCACGTCGCCTAAAGCTCAAAGATATCTGTAAGAGGAAACTATGGGGGAGTAAGCTAAAGAGCTTAGTGTGTCTCTAAAGTGCAAGAAAATAATAGTCGTAAAAGCATAGTAATATTTTCTTAAAATTCTTTAAAGCACAACACATAAATCACAAGCGCAATGCAATGCACCCAACTACAACCGACAAGAGGAAAGTTCCCCAAAACTCCTCACTACAACCGCCAATCCGAAGTGGATTTCAGCCCGAAGGGTGAAACCACTGAACTTCCCCGAAGAAATCCCAACCCATGCTCATACAATGATATGATGATTAGAAATCAAATTTTATAAACAAAGTTCCATAAATCCAATATTCCGTGAACATACTTCATAAATCATAGTCCATAAGTCCATAAATCACGGTTTGTAAATCATAGTAAAAACATATTCTGAAAACGTATACATGTGATGTCAACCATAAAAATCATAATACATATAAATAATCACATAAAGGGGAAAACACCAACACATAGAAAAATAACATATAATTTAATTATAGCACCGAAAGAAAACACACCTTAAGCAAACAATAGCTCTAACGACGATAAAGAGAATATTCCGATGAATGAGGGGTGGTCCAAAACGCAACCGACGATGCAGCAAGTTCATAGGGCATTTGGTTTACGATACCATGAATGCGTTGATTGTAGTTTGGGGCATTGAACGGTGGGTGTTCGAGAGAAACAATAGCACGTGTGAATATATGGTATCGACTAGGTTAGAGGACGACACAATAGGGTATATAAAGTTTTATATCAAGAGCTTTACCACGAATAAAACACTCCCTCAATAAATATATATATATATATATATATATATATATATATATATTTAAGTTTAATACAACAACATTAAGGTCTCTTGAAACCACATATTAAAATATATTAGAATAAAATAATATAAACATTTAATGACTCTCCATTAACATAGGTTGAAACGGCATGTAGGCTAGCTGGTTAGATATAAAAGGTAAATGGGGGTTTTAAAAATTGAGATTAAAAATTAGAGTTTTTAATTAAATTCTCATATCATTAGGGTTTTGAGAATTAGAGATTTTTCGAATCTAGAGTTTACAATTTGGGCGTAATTTTTGGGGTGTTACAATACCCTTGGAATTGGAAGCGATCTAGAAATCTACACTAGATATGGTAAAACAACATGATTTATCTTAAAACCTCGAAAAACTTAGAAAGTTATGGTAACAAGATTTGAACCTTCGAGATTGTAAGGTGTTAAGTTTCCTTGAATTTGGAATGAATATCTGAATATAGATTTACGGGAAATTATCTGTACCTCTAAATTAATCAAGTGGCTCAAATTATTGAATTGATTGTAATGACTAAAAGTATTGGAAATATTGTTATGATTAAATTAATCGGAATGATCGTAGTGACCAAGGAGGATGAAGTATCTTCAGACACTCAAGTTTGCAAATTAACTGGAAGGATGGATAAACCCTTGAGTCTGGAATGAATGAACTGGTTGGAGAGTACAGAAATTTCTTGAATGGCTGAAACACCCACGAGTACTTAAATGATCGAAATACTATAAATGGTTCAATTGACAGGAATGATGGATATCCCGAGCTTTAGAATGACTGAAATACCCCCTTGTCTGGAATAAGTAAATTGCCTTTGATGAAATTCTAGAAATGCCAATAAAGCTGAAATGACTGAAATGCCCCTAAGGGTTGGAGCATGACTCATGTATGTCAATCACTCCTGATATTAAAATAAGAATAGAAGTTTTCTGCACAGAGTATTAGTTCGACTACTCCGTGGCAAGTCTTGTGGTGAAACATGAAGGCAACCTTTCAGATATACGATATAAACAGTATTTGGAAATGATACCCGTGAAGTGCTTACATTAGAAAGTTTGGTTAGTACTGTAAGGTTGGGACATGTTAGTTCGACTAGTTTTAGAGGCTCGATAAACTTCTGGAAATCTTAAATATTGTAAATCGTCATCTTATCATTATTGGGCTAAATTATAAAATCACCCATGATAGTTAAAAGACCAAGATGCCCTCGTTGGCCAAAGTAATCAAAACAGCCCCGAATGTGTCTGATACCGTGAAAGATCTTGACGTAGAAATCTCTAAATGTCTGGTTGGAAAATTGATGAGCAAATAGAATTTCTAAGCCACTGTTTACGCCCTGTTGGTATAAGTTACCAAAATGCCTGTATATAATAGAATGACCATAATGCCCCTGGTAGGCTTAAATGGCTAAATCACTTATGAAATGCCTAAACTCTCAAAGATCTTGATGTATCGTCTCCTGAATATCTGGTTTGAACCGTTAGTACAAACCCCTCTTTTAATAGGGGTCTTGTTTCAAAGATCCGTTCAATTGTCAAAAGTTTAATGTGTTCTCTTCCGTAAATGCCAAGTATCTCCAAGGAATAAACTGTTCCACCTAGTGTGTTCCATGTGTGCAACACGACTGTTTTTGCATACTGATTTACATGTTATAATACTGATCACGTACACATGATTGACATACTTGAACTCACATGAACATGACATGTTTTATAAATTAAGCATGATTGTACTATATTTCTGGTATATGCCTATGCACCCGCTATGACCAACATGCTATATGGATAATGTGTTACAAAAAATACAGTTATTAATTAAAGAACTATTGATGATCTGATTCACTGGGTACTTGGGACATGATATGAAGTTACTGTTGGCTCAGCCCTGATCCAGCTGGTAAGTCCGCCCGTATTCGGATCCTAAGCTTCGGCTAGGTCCGCCCGTATTCGGATCCTAAGCTTTGGCTAGGTTCGCCCGTTTTCGGATCCTAGGCTTCGGCCAGGTCCGCCCGTTTTCGGTTCCTATGCTTCGGCAAGGGCCGCCCGTATCCTAAGGTATATCCTTAGGATGGTACCCACGCCCAATGGGCTCGGGTTAATGCATGTACATGATACCGCGCTGAGGAAACTATGTACTGGAGTATGGTTGGAGGGTAAATAAAGAATTAAAATAAACTTTACGGCTACTTGAAACAAATGTATTTAAAATAAAAAGGTTTACTGCATTGTTACATTTCATGCTTTAGCGTTGCACTGTTGGAACACACTAGACCCTAAACTCTCTGTTTCCACCTCCGTATGTTACCAATCTATATAATTCCCGTCTAATTCACGATGTTTGAATAAAGTAAAAATGTCGTTATTCTCGAGTATAATGCTACCTCGAAATAGTAGAACAGAAAATGAAGACTGTTACTATACGGAACATTATGAAAATGTTATGCCTACCTTAAATCTGCATGAGCTTATAGCATATTTTGGTAGTACTGTATTACTGAGCTTTTCCAAGCTCACGCTGTTTTTACCATCGTAGGTTAAAATCATATATCATGGTATAACGTTTGACATCAGTGTTCGGAGTTGTCTCGGCGTTGCCTTTGGAGTACGGTATTGCATAGTTAGTAGGCATGTATGTCATGTATTGTTTTATGATAGTATTTGCAAAGCACCTTCTGAAAGTTTTGTTATGTGTTTAAATGACTTCCTGAAATGGTATTTTAAATAGAAGTTAATTTTACAGTTTAATAAGTGTTTGAGCAAAAAAAAATGTTTTTATGTGTACTTTTTTCTGTGGGTCGCTCTTGTGACCCAAATGTGACTTCCTAGGATCCGTTGTAACGCATAGGCGAGTCTAGGGGGTTACATTTCTCTTGTGTTTTCTTGCCGCCACTATGTTCTAAATTCTCTAGGGTTTGGGTTATGTTGTAAAGTAGTTGTAAGAATGATTGTTTAGATTTTATGTTTGTTTTTGCAATAAATTCAAGGTTTGCTTATTTCATGTTCTTCACTATTTTCATTTGAGTCGAGAGATCGATTGGAGGCAATCTATTTGTTTGGTATCGAGAGAGTCAAACTCACGAAAGAAGTAAGCACGATCTTATCAATACTAGGTGTTGATCAATCCAGCCTAGACATAGGTTAGGATTTAAGGCAGCTAAAAAGGAACGAACCAAAGGTTGTTATTCATTGTACGATTCACGCCGACGGGTATCATCTACAGTGGGCAACAACAGCATTCTGACTTAGACATAAGCGAGATCATTATCGAAGCGTTCTGTCGAGCCTTGAAGGACTGCCGAGTTTGTCGCTAAGCCAACCGTCTGTTCCACTGTCGAGGCAGCAAAAGCGTCGAAGCAGCCAATCTGCCATCTTCCGCCGAGGCAATAAAGTCTGGCAGCGCAAAGCAACTTAACCTATTCAACGCAGTTTCACACTACGAAGCAGCATAACCTGACCCATTCTATCACCCTGATCTCTTCTATCAAATTACTTGTGTTTATTTACTTTTCTTTACAAACTAAATTTATTTGTGCATTTAATTTTCCTTGTGCAGGAATTGCGATTCAAATTAGCTGTCCAATCCATGTGGGATATGACATCTTTTATACTATAACTTGACAAGAGTGTGCACTTACGCTCCTATTTAGAGAACACTCAAACGCTCTACATGGGCCAAAATGAAAGCGTCTTAAAAGTTCGATGACTAAAATGAATGCGCTCTAAAAGTTCAGTGACCATTGGTGTACTTTACCCTAAAATTAAAAATAAAATAATATATTTTAATTAAGGGTAAACTACATAAATCATCACTTAACTTTGCACCCTAACCTATTTTGGTCACTCAACTTTCAATTTGTGCAAATAACTCACTCAACTTTGCACATTGAACAAATTTGGTCACTCATCCGGTTCAGGACGACGTTATGACTTGGAAATAATAAATGATTTAAAATAATAATAAAAAACACGTGATAAAACATGTCAGAATGAGTTTTGCCTAAACGATTGTGTATTAAGAGTAGATGAGTGTGTAAAACGTTTCATTACCCTCCAAACACAGTAGACAAGAAAAATTTTAAAATTTTCAATTATTCTGAGTGGAGAGAACTCTGAGAATCGAAAATTTTATTAGGTTTGTGTGAAGAGAAAAGATTTTCAAGTGGCTGCGAAATCAGATGTATAAAAAAACGAGTGTTAATATTCGAGGGGTATGACAAGCATGACATGTGGTAAGTTCTTTGATTCCTTTTTTAGTTTGAGAATGAATCTTTTGGGTAAATGTGTGAAATTATGTATATTTTGAGTTTTCTGTTCTTCAATCGTTTGAGTATCAATGTGTGCATATGTGAAAAAAAATTTAGGTTTTTATGTTCGTGAGTTTACTATTTAGAATTTAGCGTTTAGTTTTTTTGTTAAATAAAACTTATTTCTTTTCTTTAATGAGTTGAGTATCAATGTCTGATATGATTTGAACATCAATTTTGAGGGTGTGATAGAAAATTAGAGTTTCAAATTTCTTACTTGTTTACATTGAGTGATATGCATTACTTTGTGTACTTGTTTACATTTAGTAATATGCATTACTCATTAGTGAACTCATTTACTTAGGGTGTGACAAAACGTATGGGTGTGAATTTTGTACTTGCTTACTTTTGGTGATATGCATTACTTATTAGTGTTTATGAGATAAAATTTCATTGAACTTACACCGGTGTAAGTTAGTCATAGTTAGTTGTAGTTCAGTAGAACTTACACTGATGTAAGTTAGTCATAGTTAGTTAGTTGTAGTTCATTGGAACTTACACCGGTATAAGTTAATTATAGTTAGTTGTAGTTTAGTTAAACTTACATTGGTGTAAGTTAGTCATAGTTAGTTGTAGTTCAGTAAAACTTACACCGGTGTAAGTTAGTCATAGTTAGTTGGTTATAGTTAAGAATAATGTATATCCGTGTAAATGTAATAACAATTGAAAGTATTGTTGAATCAGCATATAAATAATGTAATAACAAAATATAAGTTAAGCTGATACATCATAGAAATCGTTGTATTTTGAAATGAACCTAAAGACAATAATAAAATAACAAAATAACTTGGTCTCCTGCCCTAAATTAATCTTCAAGTCATTAGATAACAAAACATGATAACAAAATATGACTATCATTCTCATTTTACAAATTCAGATACTTTTGTATTTGTTAATTTAGTAACTTTTTTATGTGCTAATAGGTTCAATACACAAATGAAAAAAATTAACTTTATTCATTCATTGATAAACAACATAAGGTAAATTGTTAAATTTTTAAAGTCAGCCTTACATACATTACACATAACAAACCACCCATGCTAAATTTTCTAAATACAAAATACCCATTAAAATCCTATCGTCAACCTTACACATTATCCATAACAAAATGCCCATTAAAATTCTATCTTCAACTTCTATTCATAAAGTATGTAGGTCATCACACTAGTACCTATCAGTGCAATAATCCACTAAATTTTTTTATTTTTTCTGCTCGTGTCATTTGTTATGATTTTTCTTAACAATTTCACCAAAAGAATTTTTGTACGAGAATGAATTGGGGGTTCATACCATCGAAAAATTACAAGATTTGTACACTTTTTTCTATAATTATTACAACCAAAAAATCGTCTACCTGGTTATCGTCCGAAAATGATGTCTTTAGTAATGTCGGTTTACCACAACTGCAAATTGAAATCTCCTTCGACTCATACATTGAGTTTATCTCTTTTTTCTGACTTCTTCTTCTTCGAGCCCCTTTTAATTTTTTCTTCAGTTGAGTCTGCCAAATTAGAGTTACACGACTTAAACCCAACCACCCTTTTATAAATATAAAAAAAACATTTTAAATTAATTAATTTCTACATGAATAAAAAACTATTAAATTAATTCACGTCAACAGAAAGTTAACGAAAAAATGGATGAGTGACCAAATTTGTTCAATGTGCAAGGTTGAGTGAATTATTTGCATAAATTGAAAGTTGAGTGACCAAAATAGGTCTAGGCGCAAAGTTGAGTAATGATATATGTAGTTTACCCTTTAATTAATTTATCTTTTGACTTTTAAATAATTTATAATTATACGGTGAGTCATTTAGATATTTAATCTTTATAAATTGAATTAGTGGTGCTCATTAGTGCTCGTAGTTAGTGGTGCTCGTCGAGCGTGGCAAACTCATTCTTGTCTTTTTTACCTTCAAGAATTATTCGATAGCCAGGGGCGGAACATTGGGGGGTTTAAGGGGGTATGGTCCCCCCCCCCCATTTTTTTCATTAGAAATAAGATAGAATTTTTTTTAGAAAAAAAGATAAAATTATCTTTATAATCCCTTTAAAATTTACAAAATTTTAGTTTGGCCCCCTCAAAATTTTTAATTTCACTTTGGTCTCCTTCATAAATTTTTAATTTTTTTAAATTTCATTTTGATCTCCCTTTATAAATTTCTAGTTCCGCCCCTGTCGATACCTCTTCATATTATGTAGAAAATAATTTCAATACATAAGACAAGTTGAGAATGTGTTTGTTTAAGACTACCTAATATATTCAGAAGATACATAATGTGTCTATACAATATAAGATGACATCTATTTTTTGCAAAGATTATGCATATTATATAACTCAATTGAAAGAAGAATATGTCAAAAGAGATAGAACGATACACATTTCCTCTTATTCTTCGTGAAATAATAATATGATTATTCAATGAATCTGTTCAAATGATATTTTAAAAGATCTGTTTTTTTATCTTTCTACGTTTAAAATTTAGTTATTTTCATTTTGAATTTATACATGAAAATACATCAAAATAGAAAGTTTAAAACCGTTTTATTTACCTACACAAACTTTAATTTTCTTCTATTAATTGATAATTGGTGAAGATCGAAGAAAGAGTATGCTCAATTTTAATTTTCAATTAAATTAAAGGATACATAAGATCTTTAATGATGCATACATAAGAAGTTAATACACGTTATACTTTTTTTTTCTTTTTTTATAGTTTTGTCTAACTGAATTTTTCTCGAAAATTTTTTATGCGTACTGAAATATGTGTACTGTTTTTTCCTTATTGAATTTTTGTCTCTCCAAATTTTTCTCTATAATGTTTTAACAAAACACATATTTTAAGACATTTAAGAGGAATATTATAAATAATATTTACGTGGATATTCTGTATCTTTCATCTTCTTATCTATTGGCCTTTCATATTCATGTACATCTCCAATTCTTATGTTTTTGGCTATAAATAATGACATTGTAAAGATCATTTATACAAACAATAAGGTCACTGTCGTCAACCACCGTTAAAAAAGCTGACGTGGCATGTTAAATGTAAGGGTAAAATACAATGTTAGTCACTGAACTTTTAAGAGGATTTCAATATGGTCACCGAACTTTTAAAAATTTCATTACTATCACTCAACTTTTAATTCGCTTTCATTATCGTTAAAAAAGCTGATGTGACATGTTAAGTTTAAAAATAAACGTTTTCCCACCATATTTTCTCTCCCCTCTTATTTTCTTCCATCTAAATATGTCTCTTTCTTCCATATGAATCAAATTGTAATTTTTTGGTGAAGGTCGTTACTTCTCTAGTAACACATCAAGGAAAATATTAATGTATCTAGACATGCATGCGACATGTGTGAGAACAAGAAAAATATTGGGAGACATCCGATGATGGAATGATAAAGAAATAACTAAAATTTTGCTCATAAAAATCCTCTTTATGCTTCAGGCCGGACATTTACTGAGTCATGCACTGGATAGACATGTTTGGATAGAAAAAATAAGACATGGAGATAAAATAGGGTGGGAAAAAGTTTATTTTTAAACTTAACGTGTCACATCAGTTTTTTTAACGGTAATGAAAGCAAATTAAAAGTTGAGTGATGGTAATGAAAGTTTTAAAAGTTCGGTGACCATATTGAAAGCCTCTTAAAAGTTCAGTGACTAACAGTGTATTTTACCCTTACATTTAACATGCCACGTCAACTTTTTTAACGGTGGTTGACGGCAGTGACCTTATTGAAAGCGAATTAAAAGTTGGGTGACTGTAATGAAAGTTATAAAAGTTCGGTGACCTTATTGAAAGCGCCCTAAAAATTCGGTGACTACCAGTGTAGTTTACCCTTTTTTTATAGTTTGTCTATTTTGTTGTTAATGTTTGAGATTTATAACTTTCTTTCCTAACATAATTATCTCTAAGATTAAATTACATAGATTCTCTCGTTAAGATTTAAGAGTACAATATGTCTTGCTATTACACCCAACACTCGTAGCCTATGGATTCACATTGTACATGAAAAACTTTTCCCCTTCTTAGGAATTACATCATGAATGGGGGGTTGGCAAAGAAACTAGTGATGATACATGGCCAAGTTATAATCACATGAAAACGAATAAAAATCTGAGTTCCCTTTTTCATTGTGTGTGGAACTCAAACTAAACATGGCAGAATTTATCTTGTTGTATCATTAGAGTGCTCTTAGGAAATCCAATTCAGCCAATCAGATTCCAGCAAAGTCCATCTTCATAATCCCAACAGATAGATAAATTCTGCCTTTCTCTCTCCTTGCTGGCTTATGTAATAATCTCAACCTCACAACCAGTCCCTATTGCAATCTCTCATTGAAAGTAAAACCCATTTTGCCACGTGTCTGTTTCTGCAACACTAAACTCAAAGAACAAACCTTTTTCAATTCTCAAAATCCCACAGTTCACACAAAAAATATAAAACCAGCAAACCTTTCAGTACCCGAGGGAGAAGAAGAAGGAAGCTGGAGCTCATGCTTGAGCAGCAATAACCCAAAATTCCTTACTTGTTTTAGTTAAGGAATCTCTGCTCTGTGTATTTATTTATTTATTTATTTTATTTTCTGTTCTCTTTCTCTTCTTTGTAAACGAGAGTGTTCTGTTTTTAGTTGAGTACCGGGAATGGCTTCTCTTGTTTCTTCACCCTTCACTCTGCCAGCTTCCAAGGCTGATCACCTTTCTTCTTTTTCTCAAAAACACTTTTTTCTTCACTCATTTCTTCCCAAGAAAGCAAGCAACAACCCCAACTCGAAATCTTCCTTGAAAGTAAAATGTGCAGCAATTGGCAATGGCCTTTTCACTCAAACAACACCAGAAGTTCGTAGAATTGTGCCCGAGAACAAAAATAATCTCCCCACTGTCAAGATTGTCTATGTTGTCCTGGAAGCTCAGTACCAGTCTTCCCTTTCAAGTGCAGTCCAGTCCTTGAACCAAAACTCCAGCTTTGCTTCATTTGAAGTCGTTGGCTACTTGGTGGAGGAACTGAGAGATAAAAATACATATAAAACCTTCTGCAAAGATCTCCAAGACGCCAACATCTTTATTGGATCTTTGATTTTCGTTGAGGAGCTTGCCCTGAAAGTGAAGGATGCAGTGGAGAAAGAAAGGGATAGGCTTGATGCTGTTTTGGTGTTCCCTTCAATGCCTGAAGTGATGAGGCTAAACAAGTTGGGTTCTTTCAGCATGTCACAGCTTGGCCAATCCAAGAGTCCATTTTTCCAGCTGTTCAAGAGAAAGAAGCAAGGAGCAGGCTTTGCTGATAGCATGTTGAAGCTGGTTAGGACATTGCCTAAGGTTTTGAAATACTTGCCTAGTGACAAGGCACAAGATGCTAGGCTTTACATATTGAGTCTCCAGTTTTGGCTCGGTGGTTCACCTGATAATCTGCAGAATTTCTTGAAAATGGTTTCTAGCTCTTATGTGCCTGCACTCAAAGGGACAAAGGTTGACTATTCTGATCCAGTTTTGTTCTTAGACAGTGGAATTTGGCACCCGCTGGCTCCTTGCATGTATGATGATGTGAAAGAGTATTTGAATTGGTATGGTACTAGGAGGGATGTTAATGAGAAGCTCAGGGGGGCTGATGCACCGGTAATTGGATTGGTTTTGCAAAGGAGTCACATTGTTACTGGTGATGAGAGCCACTATGTAGCTGTGATCATGGAGTTAGAGGCAAGAGGTGCCAAAGTGATACCAATTTTTGCTGGGGGACTTGATTTTTCTGGACCAGTTGAAAGGTTCTTGATCGATCCAGTTACCAAGAAACCAATGGTGAACTCAGCGGTATCATTGACAGGCTTTGCTCTTGTTGGTGGACCAGCTAGGCAGGACCATCCAAGGGCCGTTGAGGCACTGATGAAGCTCGATGTTCCTTACATTGTTGCAGTGCCTTTGGTTTTCCAAACAACCGAGGAGTGGCTAAACAGTACCTTGGGACTACATCCTATTCAAGTAGCTCTCCAAGTGGCCCTTCCAGAGCTTGATGGAGGCATGGAACCTATTGTTTTCGCAGGCCGTGACCCTAGAACAGGCAAGTGAAGTTACTCTTTTTGTTACTACTCATATTTAACGTCTCATTTTGCCTTTTTTATCTGTCGTTTGTATGATATTGGGATTCTGGCTCAAGTAAAAATTGCTTTCAGAGTTAAATAAAATGGTGCTTTGACTTTGATTTCAGGGAAATCACATGCTCTTCACAAGAGGGTGGAGCAGCTTTGCACAAGGGCTATCAAGTGGGCTGACTTGAAAAGGAAATCAAAGGTAAAATCAAATAGCTTTTCGTGTCTAGAGAGCATAAGTATGTGTGTGTTTAATGACTAAGGATACAATGTCTATGCGGTCCACTTAAGATACTACTAATTCTTGATTCTACTTTTCAGCCTTTAATCTAAAAGGGGTCTTCAATAAACTATAAATATGCATATAAATCTTCAATAGGGATCGTGCTCTGAATGTGTTTGATGTTGATAATGATGATTGAAACTAAAATATCCCATGGTCTTTCTTCACATTCCATGACCTACAACGTAGTAAAGCTTGAGAATATGCTGCTGCTATTGGTAGGATATTACTGTTGACTAGCACACATGTACATGCGCTTGTTTGGTTTTGTTCATTATGGTAATTGTATTTGTATGACCCTTGCAGACTGAGAAGAAGTTAGCAATCACTGTCTTCAGCTTCCCTCCCGACAAAGGAAATGTTGGCACCGCTGCCTACCTTAATGTTTTTGCTTCCATCTATTCGGTTTTAAAAGACCTTCAGAAAGATGGTTACCATGTTGAAGGCCTTCCAGAGACTGCAGAAGCTTTAATTGAAGATGTAATTCATGACAAGGAGGCACAATTTAACAGCCCAAATCTTAATGTTGCTTATAAAATGAGCGTCCGCGAATACCAGAACCTTACTCCTTATGCTCCTGCTTTGGAAGAAAACTGGGGTAAGCCTCCTGGAAATTTGAATTCTGATGGAGAGAATCTCTTGGTATATGGAAAGCAGTATGGTAATGTCTTCATTGGAGTACAGCCCACTTTTGGTTACGAGGGGGATCCTATGCGGTTACTCTTCTCGAAATCAGCTAGCCCGCATCATGGATTTGCTGCGTACTACTCCTTTGTTGAGAAGATCTTCAAAGCCGATGCTGTTCTTCATTTTGGTACTCATGGATCGCTTGAATTTATGCCCGGAAAGCAGGTGGGAATGAGTGATGTTTGTTTCCCTGATAGTCTTATCGGGAACATTCCCAATGTTTACTACTATGCTGCTAATAATCCCTCTGAAGCTACCATAGCTAAGCGTCGTAGTTATGCTAATACTATTAGCTATCTGACTCCTCCGGCTGAAAATGCTGGGCTTTACAAGGGACTTAAGCAACTGAGTGAGCTGATCTCGTCATACCAGTCCCTTAAAGACTCAGGTCGCGGGCAACAAATAGTTAATTCGATCATCAGCACGGCCAGACAATGCAATCTTGACAAGGATGTAAAGCTTCCAGAAGAGGGAGAGGAAATTTCAGCGAAAGAACGGGATCTTGTTGTTGGGAAAGTGTATTCCAAGATCATGGAGATTGAGTCCCGGCTATTACCATGTGGACTTCATGTTATTGGTGAGCCTCCATCTGCTATGGAAGCAGTTGCAACATTGGTGAACATTGCTGCATTAGACCGACCTGAAGATGGGATTTCTTCGCTGCCAGCCATATTAGCTGGGTCTGTTGGAAGAAACATAGAGGATGTGTACAGAGGAAGTGACAAAGGTATCTTGAAGGATGTAGAGCTCTTGCGGCAAATTACCGAGGCCTCACGTGGTGCAATTTCTTCCTTTGTGCAGCGAACCACCAACAAGAAGGGTCAAGTTGTTGACGTGTCTGATAAGTTAACATCGATCCTCGGGTTTGGTATCAATGAGCCCTGGGTTCAGCACTTATCAGACACAAAATTTTACCGTGCAGATAGGGAAAAGCTTAGGGTATTGTTTGAGTTCCTAGGGGAGTGTTTGAAGCTGATTGTTGCTGATAATGAGTTGGGCAGTCTAAAACAAGCATTAGAGGGGAAATACGTTGAACCTGGGCCTGGTGGCGATCCTATTCGAAACCCGAAAGTGTTGCCAACCGGAAAGAACATTCATGCATTGGATCCACAATCTATTCCAACAACAGCTGCAATGCAGAGTGCACAAATTGTGGTAGATAGGTTGGTTGAAAGACAAAAGGTTGACAATGGGGGGAAATATCCAGAGACAATTGCACTTGTATTATGGGGAACAGATAATATCAAAACTTACGGTGAGTCACTCGCTCAGGTATTGTGGATGATTGGAGTAAGGCCAGTGGCTGATACATTTGGTCGAGTCAACAGAGTCGAACCAGTTAGCCTTGAAGAGCTTGGAAGACCCAGGATTGATGTTGTTGTTAACTGCTCTGGAGTTTTCAGAGATCTATTCATTAATCAGGTACCGGTCCTAGTGTGTTGAAAGTGGTTTTGGATATGCATTCAGTAACTCATGTTCTTCTTCGCATTCGCCGAGTCTTTTCTTACCATTTCGTGCTCTTATTTCTTATTTTGGTTGACAGATGAACCTCCTTGACCGAGCTGTGAAGATGGTAGCCGAATTAGATGAACCAGTGGAGCAGAACTATGTACGGAAGCACGCATTAGAGCAAGCAAAAGCCTTGGGTATCGAGGTTAGAGAAGCTGCAACAAGGGTCTTCTCCAACGCTTCAGGATCATACTCTTCTAATGTCAACCTTGCTGTTGAGAACTCCTCATGGAATGATGAGAAACAGCTCCAAGATATGTACTTGAGCAGGAAATCATTTGCTTTCGACTGCGATACCCCGGGTGCAGGCATGACCGAGAAAAGGAAAGTCTTCGAGATGGCGCTAAGCACAGCAGATGCCACATTCCAAAATCTTGATTCCTCTGAAATTTCACTCACCGATGTGAGTCACTACTTCGACTCCGATCCAACAAATCTAGTACAAAACCTAAGGAAGGATGGAAAGAAGCCGAGTGCATATATTGCAGACACTACCACCGCGAACGCCCAGGTACGCAACACAACTTTCCTATGAATGTTATAGGATTGTCTCCTAGACGTGCCACTTTTTAAGCTGGCTCTACAACTCTAATTACCATTAATACATCTAAAAAATCCTATGTTGCTCTACTTTAATAGGTTCGAACTCTGTCAGAAACTGTGCGACTAGATGCACGAACCAAGTTGTTGAACCCCAAGTGGTACGAAGGAATGATGTCCAGTGGATATGAAGGAGTCCGCGAAATCGAGAAGCGCCTTACTAATACCGTAGGGTGGAGTGCTACTTCGGGGCAAGTGGACAACTGGGTGTACGAGGAGGCTAATTCGACATTCATTCAAGATGAGAAGATGTTGAACAGGCTGATGAGCACCAATCCGAACTCATTCAGGAAGTTGGTGCAAACATTCCTTGAGGCCAACGGACGTGGTTACTGGGAAACTTCGGAGGAGAACATCGAGAAGTTGAGGCAGTTGTATTCCCAAGTCGAAGACAAGATCGAAGGCATTGAGCGATGAAGTATAAACCCAAAAGCTTCTAAATTTCCAAATATTTTATCACATTGATGACTTACTTGAATGAGCCGAAACACTCTTACAAACTTATGGAATGTAATTTCGTTCATAAAAAAAAATAATTAAAACCCTATTGCTTTGTGATTGTCAATTTCATGAGTCACCCACCATTTGCTGTCATGAAAAAAATAGGGTAAACATCATTATTGGTTACTAAACTATGCTTGCTTTCTTATTCTGGTCACCAAACTATTATTTTGTGCAAAATCGTTACTAATGTTACGTTTTTCTCCTATTTTGGCCACTAATCTATTGCTTCTTTTCTATTTTGGTTACTAAACTATTCCCGTTTTCATGTTTTTCCTTGAGATTTTTAACGGTTGGTGACCAAAATAAAAAAAATAACATTAATGATTGTTTTGTCAAAAATAATACTCCAATAACAAAAAGATTACGGGTTTCCGGATATGTGAAATGTTGCCAACATTCGGATTTTATCTTCAATCTTATTAAAGCAATTGAATTAAGCTTCAAGTTCAGTTAATATTTAATATAATAATACACATTCGAATAACTATCATCACAATTAACTATTATAAAATACAATCTAACTAGCATTTTTAAATCTATATAGATTGTATACAAACAGGTTTTCAAAATTTTCAAATAAATAATGAAGGTGTGGTTTTGTTATAAATCTATTGAAATATAAAGGGTAAACTACACTGGTAGTCACCGAACTTTTAGGGCGCTTTCAATAAGGTCACCGAACTTTTATAACTTTCATTACAGTCACCCAACTTTTAATTCGCTTTCAATAAGGTCACTACCGTCAACCACCGTTAAAAAAGTTGACGTGGCATGTTAAATGTAAGGGTAAAATACACTGTTAGTCACTGAACTTTTAAGAGGCTTTCAATATGGTCACCGAACTTTTAAAACTTTCATTACCATCACTCAACTTTTAATTTGCTTTCATTACCGTTAAAAAAAAGCTGATGTGACACGTTAAGTTTAAAAATAAACTTTTTCCCACCCTATTTTATCTCCATGTCTTATTTTTTCCATCCAAACATGTCTATCTTTTAGATACATTAATATTTTCCTTCGAAGTCCTCATTATCCAGTGCATGACTCAGTAAATGTCCGGCCTGAAGCATAAAGAGGATTTTTATGAGCAAAATTTTAGTTATTTCTTTATCATTCCATCATCGGATGTCTCCCAATATTTTTCTTGTTCTCACACATGTCGCATGCATGTCTAGATACATTAATATTTTCCTTGATGTGTTACTAGAGAAGTAACGACCTTCACCAAAAAATTACAATTTGATTCATATGGAAGAAAGAGACATATTTAGATGGAAGAAAATAAGAGGGGAGAGAAAATATGGTGGAAAAACGTTTATTTTTAAACTTAACATGTCACATCAGCTTTTTTAACGATAATGAAAGCGAATTAAAAGTTGAGTGATAGTAATGAAATTTTTAAAAGTTCGGTGACCATATTGAAATCCTCTTAAAAGTTCAGTGACTAACATTGTATTTTACCCTTACATTTAACATGCCACGTCAGCTTTTTTAACGGTGGTTGACGACAGTGACCTTATTGAAAGCGAATTAAAAGTTGAGTGACTGTAATGAAAGTTTTAAAAGTTCGGTGACCTTATTGAAAGCACCCTATAAGTTCAGTGACTACCAGTGTAGTTTACCCAAAAATATTTTGGCTTAGAATTAACCCCTAATTATACACTTTGTCTTCATTTATTCCTTCAAATATTTTTGGTCAAAATAAGTACCTAAATTATGTCATTTTTTTTGCTTTCAATCCCTAAATTATCTATTAGTCAAAATATTTTTGTGACGTGTCAACATCTTATTGGTCGAAATAATTTTTTTTGACTTAAATAACTACCGATCTTAGAGTGGGCATAAATAATAGTTTAAGTATTTATTTCAACCAAAAAATAGTTTAAGGGCTAAAAACAAACAAAGTGTATAGTTTAAGGGTTGATTTTTCATTTAAACCTTATAATAATAAGGTTATCCACGTGACGCTTTGTGATTGAAGGGGCATACATACATATATATATATATATATATATATATAGGAGCATGTTTTAGGGGCAGACAATTATACTCGTATACACAATACTATTTAAAACCGGCAATAGAAAGGTGCAAGGCAAAGTGCGATTAAACTTGACATTGGACGATATGTATGTTTAATCCGTCCTGAGCTGTTTTTCGTCCGGTAATGTGGCCATCCACGACGGAGGGAGCATTCCAGTTTGCTCATGAACCGTCTTAAACAACGGCGGCAGCATCCGATAAACTCCGGCAACCTCCTTCATTGCATTATTACCATTAGCATTAGCATCAAGTGCTTCTCCAGTGGCGTTAGTCCAAATGCTAATCCTAGGCTGAAGGCCCCGGACTGCTTCGGCATTGATCTTAGCAAGCTCTTGAAACATTCCAGCATTGATCATTAAGTAATCCCTGAGGGCAGCATAATTGCCTCCCAATGCGTCTAAAAGTGTTCGTAGATAAACACCTTGGGCTTGTGCCAGTGCCACCAGCCCTTCCGCTTCTTTCTGCTTCGCATACAGTTCTACATCAGCAACCCTCTCACGACCATAAAATGCTGCATCTGCAATGGCTTTTTGCGCCGCAGCTTCTCTTTCCTTCTCATACAATATTGCCTCAGCTTGTTTCTGTTTTTGGTACAACTGCCAATTTGCTTCTTGCACCTTTATTTTCAAAGGATCAAAAACGAATTTTATTATTATGGAGTCAGATAAGAGAAAAACCCAAGCTAAATTTTAAGAGAATTATATAGGGTAATAATACCATGCACCGGGATGGAAACAAAAAATTTCTACAAACACCCTAGTTTTAGGGTTTAGTTTTGATCTAGTTTTGGGTTTAGGGATATAAAAATTATGAGTTGTGGTTAGAATTTAGAATTTAAGGTTAAAATTTAAGGTTTATAGGTTAAAACATAAATTCTTAACATATTACTTTAAAACCTACCCTTAAATTCTAAACTCTTAAACTTTAAAACTAGAGTACGTGCAGAAATTTTTTGTTTCGCAGCCATGAGATACCTTCCCAATTATATATAGATGTGTACGTATATGTATATGGAAAATGATTTGATGAACGGGTGGTGAAAAATAAATAGTGTATTTTTAAATTTTAGGATTTAGAATTAACTTTTTAAAGTTTAAAGTTAGAGTTTAAGATTTGAAGTTTAAAATTTAAGATTTAATTTTTTTTTTTTGTAGATTTAGTGACCTAAAATGATGTGCCTTGTAAAAAAAATCCACTAAGTGCATCATACGTATATATCCCGAGTTGCAGTATGTTGAGAGTCACCGACTTTCTCTCACATTCTCCAATATTCTAAAGGTCTCTTAATAATTAAGTAATATATATTATAATAATTAAAAGGCACAACAATGCTCTAGAGAGCTCCAAGATATAAAGTATTATTATAATAATAATTAATGTAAAATATCTCAAATAGTGAACCAATGTCCACCGCCTCATTATGCCTATAAATAGGCATGTAGTTTGTGAGATTGAGATGTGCAAGTTGAGAGAAACAAATGAGTGGTGTGTGTTAGCAAGAAAGAGAAAGGCGTGAGATTGAGTGTGGTGCAAAATTGAGAGATTGGTGAGGTGTGTGATAGTGTAGGAGTCACGTGAGGTGTGCAAGTGAGAAAGATATTTGGGTAAAGGTCGAGAGAAATATTGTAGTGAGGTATGTTTGTAATATTTGTGGTATATTAATAAAAGTGTTATTTCTTTGTAATTAGAAGTTTCCCGGTTCAGCCTTAATTTATGTATTTCTTTGGTGCACCTGAATTTGTTATTATAATGGTCGGCTATGCCACCTAAGTTATATGGTCGGCTCTGCCGCCTAAATAATATATGGTCGGTTCTACCGCCTAATTGGTATATGGTCGGCACTGCCGCCTAAGTTGTGCACTAAGAAATAAGAAGATAAAAAGGCTAACCGACTCAGGGAGTTGGTGTAGTGTTAGTGGTCAGTCTTAGGTCCTCCATAGTGGGTGTGTTGGGTCCGTCGGGTTTCCAACAATTGGTATCAGAGCGGGCGGTCCGGGACCGTTACTAGTAGAGAAAGCTTCGGTAAGCGTTGGACGCTTACATTGGTCGGTGCATCAGTTCGTTGAGGGAAGATTCTGTCGAAATACAGTCAGGGACTGTAAAGTTTCGGTAAGCGTTGGATGCTTACATTAGTCGACGTTGCATCAAGGTGCTAAGGGGAGACTCTGCCAGAATACAGTCGGGGACTGTAAAGCTATTGGTTTGGAACCAAGCTTAGTGGACGCCGGGCGTCAATCAGCATGGCAGACTTTGAAAGCACAAGCAACGGAATTAGGAAGCTCAATAACCACAACTACGGTTATTGAGAGACATGCATAGAATCCTACCTACAAGGTCAGGACTTGTGGGAAATAGTCGCAGGCACCGACACAACTCCTCCACCGAAGGAGAATGCCGAAGCCTTGAGAAAATGGAAGATCAAGGCTGGGAGAGCTTTATATATATTGAAGACCACAATCGAGGAGGACCTATTGGAGCATATTCGTGATGAGAAGACACCAAAGGCAGCCTGGGAAACTTTGGCGAAATTATTTTCAAAGAAGAATGAAGCACACCTCCAACTCTTGGAAAATGAGCTCGCGAGCATCTCACAAGGAAGCCTATCTATTGCTCAGTATTTCACCAAGGTGAAATCTATTTGTCGTGAGATATCTCAACTTGCACCAGATGAGAAGGTTAGCGAGGCAAGGATGAAAAGAATTATCATCCATGGCCTAAGACCCGAGTACAATGGGTTTATCGCCGCAGTGAGGGGATGGCCTACTCAACCATCCTTAGTCGAGCTGGAGAACCTGTTGGCTAACCAGGAGGAATTAGCCAAACAGATGAGTGGCGTAACCATAAAAGACGAAGAGGAGGCACTCTTCACCAACAAGAAGAAAGGTACGTCACGAAGACAAGAAGTGACGAAAGGAGGCAAGCTCTATCCAAGAGATAGAAGTAACACTTCAGGGGGAGTTCGACGTAGAAAAGAAGACTATCACCAACAGTACGAGAAGAACGATAGAAGACAAAATGGTGAATGCTTCAACTGTGGAAGAAATGGTCACTTTGCTCGAGATTGTAGATTACCCCTGAGGAAGAGTCGTGAATGCTTCAATTGTGGCAAGAAAGGCCACTTTGCTCAAGATTGCAGAATGCCCAGGAGACAAACTTTCCAAGGAAACATGGCCACCACAAAAGAGGAGAAGAGAGAAGCCATGTTGGAAACTTCCATCAGCGAAGAAGAATGGGAAGCAGAAGCTGGACTCTCTATTGGAGTGGAACAAGAAGAGTTCGAAGAAGACATGGAGGCACCAACTCTCGTTGCAACTACAAATACAAATACAAAATACAAGGATGAAGAGTTGGAAGAAGACATGGAGAAACCAGCTCTTGCAATAATCATGGAGTCAAAAATTGATTACGAGGAGGATTGGATCGTCGACTATGGGTGCTCCAATGATGAGAGATGTTGGAGATGTTGTGATCCAGTCAATTGCAAGTGCTACACTTCAAGGAATGTGATGTTTGATGAAGCTTCTTCTTGGAGGTCGCCTCAGAAGATCAAGCTTTCAGAATCTCATGACCTAGAAGAACTTTCAAAAGATAATAAAGAAGGTAAAGAGCAAGCATCGGATCCAAGTGAAGAAAGAGAAAGCTCACCCTCGAAAGATAAAAGCCCCTGGAAGACGGTTGTACATCAACCTACATCTGAGGAGCTTCGTCCAAGCCAAGTGGAAGTCGACGAGCTTCGAGAAGAAATGTCAGAAGTCCTAAATGAGGCTACATGCAAGTGTTCACAATATTGTGAGACTTTTTCTAGTGAAATCGTTATCCTCAAAGAAGAGAACGAAACTCTAAGGGAAGAGCTTAAGACGGTACGTGGGGAATTGGAAGATATGAAGGAAAAGATGATGTTTCTTAAGAAGGTATTAGCTCATGACGGGGGAGCTGCATCATCCGTCTCAATTCCAACATATTCGAGAGTAGAAGTTTCTAAACCCAAGTCTTATGAAGAGGATGAAAACGCGAAGGACGTAGATGACTTTCCGTGGAGCTTGGAACAATACATCCAAGCTACAAACGTCGTAGATGGTGCTAAGAAGATCAACCGTGCTAGAAAGATCGACCATGCCTTACTTTATTTGGAAGATACTACGATGCTATGGTTGTGGCGTAAGCATGGCAAAATAAAAAAAGGAGTTTGCTCCGTTGCTATTTCTGAATCCCTCGCCAAATTTAAGAAACGCGTGAACTCCAAGAAAAAGGGAAACAAAGGCCATGGTGTGGGAAGAAATAAATCACACAAAAGGCAAAGATTAAAGCTAGCATTCAAGGTAGAAGCCTTCAAGGGAAAGAGAGATGCCAAAGGAGAAAGAGAGCAAGTTACTCAACAACAAGGAGATATGAGTATGAAGTCTCACCATATCCTGAATTCTATCAAAGCCAATGACGTAGTGCCTACGTTTGAAAAGAAAGAATTGTTGTTCGAGCAAGTGAAGATTGGAAGACAACTGGTACGTGTCTTAGTCGACAATGGAGCAACAAACAAGTTTATCAAGGAGATCTTTGAAAGAAAGATCAAGACGAGGCTATCAAAGATAGATGAAGAAGTTGCAAACATATTCACAAAAGTATGAGTAGACCGAAGTTTGAGAATTAAGAGAAACACTCGGTATGATCTACAAATCATTTGTGGAGATAAGTCGTTGAGGGGGAGTGTTGAGAGTCACCGACTTTCTCTCACATTCTCCAATATTCTAAAGGTCTCTTAATAATTAAGTAATATATATTATAATAATTAAAAGGCACAACAATGCTCTAGAGAGCTCCAAGATATAAAGTATTATTATAATAATAATTAATGTAAAATATCTCAAATAGTGAACCAATGTCCACCGCCTCATTATGCCTATAAATAGGCATGTAGTTTGTGAGATTGAGATGTGCAAGTTGAGAGAAACAAATGAGTGGTGTGTGTTAGCAAGAAAGAGAAAGGCGTGAGATTGAGTGTGGTGCAAAATTGAGAGATTGGTGAGGTGTGTGATAGTGTAGGAGTCACGTGAGGTGTGCAAGTGAGAAAGATATTTGGGTAAAGGTCGAGAGAAATATTGTAGTGAGGTATGTTTGTAATATTTGTGGTATATTAATAAAAGTGTTATTTCTTTGTAATTAGAAGTTTCCCGGTTCAGCCTTAATTTATGTATTTCTTTGGTGCACCTGAATTGGTTATTATAATGGTCGGCTATGCCACCTAAGTTATATGGTCGGCTCTGCCGCCTAAATAATATATGGTCGGTTCTACCGCCTAATTGATATATGGTCGGCACTGCCGCCTAAGTTGTGCACTAAGAAATAAGAAGATAAAAAGGCTAACCGACTCAGGGAGTTGGTGTAGTGTTAGTGGTCAGTCTTAGGTCCTCCATAGTGGGTGTGTTGGGTCCGTCGGGTTTCCAACACAGTATATATGTTGTTTACCTTGGTATCGTACTCAACACTTGCTTGGCTAAGGAACTCAGCCTTGAGCTTCTCGGTCCTGGTGAAAGCGTTCATCCTCTCGACCTCCGTTTGCAACTCAGCTTCCCTCAACGCAACAGCTTTGGATGCTTCCACCTCCGCCACTTGCGCTTCCTTAGCCCACCCCGCCTTCTTCTTTGCCAAATCTGCATTTGCCTCCGCCAACTCCGCTTCCCTTTTGTTCTCATAAACTTTCACCTCCGTCTTCACCCTTATCTCCTCCTTCTTCCCCTCTCCTTGCCGCTGCGTCGATATAATCTTGGTGTCCGCATCGATTTTTGCAGCGTTTTGAAGCGTTTGCCCCTCCCTTAGCTTGGACCCTATCTCCCCCTTCATTTTGGCCTCCGCCACATCCACTTTAGCCTGGTTAGCAGCCTCCATTTGAGTCTTTTGACCCAAGTAAGAAAAATACTCGTGTCCAGGCACATCCACAAGCTGTTTAACATTAGCGTTGTAAATCAAGAGCCCGAACTGGTTGAGCTCAAGCTGGACTTTCTCGAAAACCTCGAGTTTGAACTCTTTGGTTCCCTTGAAAATCTCCTCCATGGTCATGGAAGCAGCAAGGACCCTCGTTTCACCTTCAATGATACCTTGTACAAGCTCTTTAACATGGTTGGAGAGCTTGTCATGGGGAGAGATAAGCTTGGCATACTTGAGGAGGCTCGGCTCATCGTCGACTCGAGGGCCGATGGTGAAAACTGCCGGCAGGACAAACGGGAGCTTCTCGGCGCTCATGGCCTGGACTTCGAAGGTGTAGTTTACGGGGGAGAGGTCAAAGACGGTGCAAGATTGACCGGGAAGTACCCATGCTTTTTTGGCAAGCTTTATATCCGGAATGCCTACGCCTGTGATGACCAGATATTCTGATGCATTTGCTTATACATGCTGCTTCTTTCTTTCTATTTCACTCAAATTATCAAGTCAGGTTTAAAGTTAAACAACAGAACCTGAAGAATATATACTGCAAAAATAATAATAAAAATATAAGATCAAGGATATAGATATTAATTATGTATAATATCGATATCATTAATGTTAAAGCTTGATAGATTAATAATGAGTTAGTCCAAATGATAAGCAGTTTAATATCGTTTAAGCATGTTTTGAGTTTATAATTTCGTGTATACAAAAAACCTCTATCAAAAAATTTACCTACTAAAATTAAGAATACTACACAAATTAATTCGAATTAATCATGATAAACTCTCATAAATTTAGAAAACAAAAAAAACTTTACCGATTAATGTGAAATTGATTTGAAATTTAATATGGAGTTTTCCTTTCTACAAGGAAAGTGTCGAATATATTCACAAAGACAAGAGAAACACGGAACTGTACTTTCCTCGGTGTTTACAGGTTAATACTCTATAGTAGTATATATGCTATCAGACAAATCATTAAAAGAATCTCATTGATATTATCGTGAAATTGTTATAAATAGATGAAATTTTAAAAATTTTAAAATATATTTTAAGGTTTAAATTTTAATTTTGCTAATAAAATAATTTAGATTAAAAAATTATTTTATAGTTAATATTTATAATATTTGATTTGAATTATTCAATTAATAAATTAAATAGTAATTATAAAAACCAAAAAAAAATTATTATTAAATGAGTAATTATTCTATGCAAGACGGTAGAAAAAAAGTATTTTCATACGGGCTAATTTTAGGGTTCAAAATTTAGTTTAAAATGTAGATCGGGTTTAGGTTTACGGGTGTATATTTTAAGGTTTATGGTTAGAAATTATGTTTTATAATAAAATTTAAGATTTAAGGTTAAACTCTAAATCCCTAATCTTCTACTACTTTAAACTTAACCACACATTCTAAACTCTAAATTCTAAATTCTAATCATAAACTTAAAATTTTAACCTATAAACTCTAAAGTAAATTCTTAAAATTAACTCGCTTGTATAATTCTTTTTTCACTATGAGTGTAATTATGAAATATTTTAACATATTAAATATGTATATTACCATTATACAGCTAACAAGCAAATAGATTCCTTAATTTAGTTTCTATTTTTTTAATTATTTGCCCACCATTTACTTTGAAAAAACCAAGTTATTACGAAACAACATTTCCTTGTTATTCTTTAAGCGGAGAAATTGAGTTTTTAATCAAAATATAAACTTTAAAATTATTTATAGAATTGACCTTTAAAGTTAATTGTTAATTAAAAGAGAACCCAACAAATGTCTTAATGGAAAAGCAGATGATGATATTCATCTTAGAAGACACGAATTCAAATCACTTTGTCTATATGATGTATGTGCACTGTTAAAGGGTTAAGAATATCTATGAACATATATTATATACTTTGTAATCACCTTTACTATTAAAAAATTTATGGGTAATCTTCACCAGTGGTCCCTTTCGTTTATGGTGTGTTCTATTTTGGTCACCAGAATTCAAAAAAGATTATTCTAGTCACTTACGTTTAGAATCGTTTCTATTTTGGTCCATTGGCCGTTAGTTTCCGTTACTTAAAAAAATTAGTTTCTAATTTAACCCCCCAAACTTTCAAAATTTTTTTTTCACCATTTTCCCCAAAAATTATAAAACTAAAACCCATAAAATTAAATCAATGACTATAACCCAACACTACAACTCAATCCTCCAAGATTAAAAGTGTCAGCTTCCATTGCAAATGGCTATAACCCAACACTATAACCCATTCCCTCAAACTTTCGAATATATCCCCAAAATTAAAATCTTACTACCTTTTTCGTTATGGTGTAATTTGAACCGAAAACTTGAACATGATAGTTGGTGCTATTTGATTGGCTTGTTCTATAGCACCAAAGTTCTACTCTTCTCAGCTTTTTAAGCATTCTTAATTATAACAACTCTATTGGTCTTTCTAAAAGCATATGTTTCTCTTTTCCAGTTTTTCATTGAATTAGTGCTTGTTTGTTAGTAATTTCCAACTTTTCATCAAAAAAGTCGTCCGTGATCATTACATTTGGAAAGCAAAAGCTGAAAAACTTTGCAATAGGTAATCACTGCCATGAACACATCTGCTTCAATGGATTAGTGCCATTCAGCAAGCAATTAACAACCAGAACTTAGTAAACATGTTTTTTCAATGTTTCTTTAATAATTCGAAAAGCTGAACAAAACTGATGAACGCATATTTCAAATAAGTTGCATTAAATAGAGTCCATGGAACGTTGCACTTCTCTTTTCCCTTACAAAATCAAGATTTAGGATAAGGTGATATTAGTCTAATTATATATATTTTCGAAAGTTTGGGAAATGGGTTGTAGTGTTGGGTTATAGTTATTGATTTATTTTTTTGGATTTTAGTTTTATAATTTTTGGGGAAGATGGTGAAAAATAAAATTTTGAAAGTTTGGGGGTTGAATTAAAAACTAATTTCTTTAAGTAACGGAGACTAACGGCCAAAGGACCAAAATAAAAACGATTCTAAACGTAAGTGACCAGAATAATCTTTTTTGAATTCTGGTGACCAAAATAGAACACTCCCTAAACAAAAGGGACCACTGGTGAAGATTACCCAAAATTTATTAACTAAAAGAATATAGTCTTTTAATAAAGGGACTTGAAATCATGGTCGGCCATGAGCTTTTGGTGACCTATGGTGAATTTAAAAAATAAGCTTTAAATTAGATATTTAATTTGTGATTACAGTCGTGTTTACGATCATTTTACGTTTTTTGTGGTTGCGGACATTACAAATGCTATTTGGTCACTGCGAGTATCGCGGTTGTAAATTTTTTTAATAACATACACTGTTGTGAACATAATGGTTGCAAGTTTTGCGATTTCAGATGATGCTGCTACCGTCATATAACGGCCGGTGTTGCGGTTGCATACCGCTATTTAAATTCATGTCCCTTAGTAGCAAGTAATGAAAAAAATATTTAGAGTAGATCTATAATAACAAATATTGAAAAATAGGGTCCCTTAATAACAAATATTGGGGAAAATTTAAATTTAAAGAGTATGCCATAATAATAAATACTGAAAAAAATCAGGCCTCTAATAATAAGTAATAGAAAAATAAATAAATTTTAAGAGTAGACCACTAATAATAAATATTAGAAAAAAATTAGCCCCTTGTTAACAAGTATTAAAAAAAAGTTGAACCCATTATAACAAGTATTAGGAAAAATACTCTTAACAACAAATATAATTCGAAAAAATTACAAACATGTAATTTTCTTGAGCAGTGGGCCCTGGGTAGACGACCATATTGGTAAGGGTGTGTAAAAAAACTGAAAAACCAAAATCGATTTTGGAACCCGAAAAAATTGAACCGAAAAATTCAGTTTCAGATTGTTTTTTTTAAGGAAACCAGTTCGGTTACAGTTTACGATTTTGAGACAAACCGGGTAACCGAACCGACCTGTTATATAATATATATTATTATATTATATTATATTCCATTTTAATATTTTATATTAAAAAATGAATTTTATTTTATTTCTCATTCCCTAAAGTAAAACCATAATTTCATTTTATGAAGTTTAAGTGTTTAACTTGCTAATAATAAAAAAGATACTAATATCATATGTCGGTTTTTAAAGCATATATATTATATATTTTTCTAACATATTATTAAAATTTATATTTTTCATAAACAAAATAAAAAATCGTTACTCGAACCGAATTTTTTAGTTATCAGAATAAACGGTCAACCAATTGGTTTAGAGTCAAGAATTGGGTGACCCGAACTTATCGGTTAACTGAAATAATTTGCTAATAGTTAATCGAACCCGTGATATTGCCCTTGCCGAGTGAATGTCTTAGATAACTAGGAGTCGAGTCGCATTATTGTAGACGATGGTATGAATGTGTTGAGGATCCGCCAATTTGGCCACACCATCAACAACCATGTTACCTTGTCGTCAAATCCATATGATCTCAATATTCTAGCTTCGATGTCGCAACTTGGAGATGGCCCTCACTAACGGGAAAAGGATTATTTTCAACCTTGGAGTCCTGAATCAGTCGGTTTGTACCTGCAAGAGTTAGAAGTCGTAAGACCACACAATATGCAGCCTAATGTAACACCCTCATAATTGGGTCACGAGTATTGTGCCTACTCCAACCGATTTGCTGAACTCGAGCAACCAGGTGCCCGAATCACTCTGTTGACATATCCTATACAGGTATATAACGCCATAGCTACATCCGTGTTGAGGTAGCACCATCCCTGTGACGGCGGCTGCCACGCAACAATTGCGCAATCGAGGAGTAGCTTTAAAATGAAGTAGCCACACATCGTCCCAAAGTCCGACGTCGTCCAGGCAATGTTAGTTAGCAACGGTCCCCAAGAGTTAGAGATGGGAAGGAACAGACATGTCTATTAATTGAAGTGAGGCAAATATCATTCATTCTGTATTTTTGGTGCACCCAAAATGTCTATGGTTGGGTTATCAGAGTGTTACCATAGGAAGGAACAAACACGTCTATTAATTGTTTTCGACCCTAGCCCGAAAAGGGTCCAGTAATATTCTCTGCTTGAGTCATGTCCATCTTAGCCGAAAAAAATAAGTGTAAGAGTATGATTTATTGAAGCGCGAGACGAAAGGCCTTCCAAGAACCATTGGCTACTATATTATTAATATTATGGTTCAGGCACTTCATTGCCAATACAAACAAGTACGAGGATTTTACTACCCTATAAAGTTCTTATTTCCTTTCATAATCATTCAATCCATATCAATACAATTATTTCCTTTTAAAATATTCTGAGAGAATCTCTTTTGTTTACAATTTTTTATTTTGTTTTGATTTAGAGTGTGAGCAGTGGAGGAGGTAGAATTTTCATATTATTTTGTTTTGGGTGAGTGTTTTAGTGAGCAAACATTTTAGCTTGTGAGGCTTTCTATAGTCTGCTTTATTTGTATTTCTCTTTGGGGGAGAGTAAAGACAAAGCTTTGGGTGTAAACCGTGAGTTATAAGGTAAGACAAATTTTAATGATGAAGAATGATAATATTGTAGTCGCTAATACCCGGTGATGGTTGGATTTGAAGATGACATTGAAATGATCAAACTTTTAAACATTTTGCAGTGATGTTGAATTAGAATTACTACACAATCTAAAGGGGAGCAGAAACATACTGTTTAGGCATTAATTGACCCAAACTGGAATGCTCATTAAATATATCATTATCATGGGTCTGTTGTTGCTAAAAATGAACATTTACTGGTTACAACACCTACAATATATGGTTATGTTATGCCGCATAATATGTTTTCCCAAATCTTCTAATCTCCCTCCCACCAAAAATTAGTATATATACATACCATCCAACTAGAGTTGCAATTGCAGCAATTAAAATGTACCTTGCCTTCCTTTCACGTTGATATATTACTTGCTATGCGCCATGTTGCTGTGCTCATTTTCAGTCCTGAAACCACAGGGACCAAACTCATTTCCACCTGGAAACTGAGCCTACCCGGAAGGTGATGCAGCAGTAATTGCTGGTTCTAGGTTTTCGTTAACACTCTTCTTCGGCCTCTTAGGCCTCTTGGGCCTCTGTGATTGCATGTCATCGTCCTGAATGCCATCATCCAACTCATTTTCCGCAAGGCAAGGTTCACTCGTTTTCTGAGAATTCCTTTGCTTAGCAGAAGTTTGCCTATCAGAAGCACTTTTCCTCTGCACAAAAATGTAAATAAATAGAATTATTAACACACATAATGTGTTGCCGAAATAGATTAATCTCAACATGGTCAGTAGCACCAAAAGCAGAAGAATGGTCAGAAAGGGGACCTCAAGGATCAACCAAAAATAATTAGATCATCCATTCCAGCACCCAATATAACAAGAAACAAACCAATAGGATTACACAATACAGTATGAGTGTTGGAATAGCATTTCATCTTTTGCATATCCCAGAATCTCTCTAATATAGACCTTCATTATTTCCTGTGAAACGAAATGACAGCTATTTCGATCATAATTTGAATCTATATGACCTTTGGTACCTTCTTATTACTGGATTTGCCTTTTTCTAGATCTGGAGATGGAGCAGCCCCAGTACCCTGAGCTCCAGTATTTGCTAAGTCTTCCAAAGATGCATCACCTTCTGCATCTAACCATATGCCCTTCGTTGCTTGTTTTTTCTTTAGTCTATCCTTAGCCTTAAGGGTGCATAAAACATAAAAATCAGTATAGGTCCCATAAGCAATTCTATATCTCTTTTCATGCAGAGAAAAGAAGAGAATCTGTACACTATCAGAGTTAAACCTAACCTGAAGCGGAATTTCTCTTAATTTCTGCTCCAGCTGCGCATCATCCAGAAGTAAAGATACAACATCCTCAGGAGCCAAGAGATCTCCCTGCACATGGCCACCTGTCATGACAAGCTGCTGCACAGTATTTTTCTGACTTGCTCTCTGCAAAATCTTCTCCTCAACTGTTTCCTTACAAATGAGTCGGTAGACGGTAACCTATGCATTCAAGATTGTGTAAAACAGTTAAAAAGAAATAAATTCAATAACTTAAACTCACTATTACCTATTAAAAAGTGTATTAAATTTAAATAAATAAATATTTTCATAAAAAGAACAAAATGAGCCGAAAGTTCTATGCGGAAATGCAAGTCATTCACATGCATTTATAATAGAGCAGGTAAGAAGCAGAATCCTACATCCTTTGTCTGCCCTAAACGGTGAGCTCTGTCCATGGCTTGCAAATCCAAGGTTGGATTCCAGTCACTTTCATAAAAGATTACAGTGTCAGCAGCAGTCAAGTTAATACCCAATCCGCCAGCTCTGGTACTCAGCAAGAACACAAAAATGTCATTCCTGCAATAGAAAACAAAACACATATTTTATTTTTATGGCTTCATAACAGGAGATGAACAAAAAGAATAATCACTGAAGCCTGTTTAGAGTGAGTCAGATGTGAATGAAATACTCACCGCAGCTGAAAGTCTCTGACCATGTCTCGGCGATCCATAATCGTGGAAGACCCGTCAAGCCTCAGGTACCTATATTTTCTATAGTTCATGTAGTCCTGCAACAATAAACAGAGTTGGCACCAACATTTTGCAGATACAGACAAGTGACAAAACCCAAAGTAATGCACCAGTATAAAGCAATCAATCAACAACATGCAATTCTGTTATTCTAGATTGATATGTTGCAGTTACAATAAAATCTGAATTCTGTATGCATAGAATCAGAAAACCATTTTGAACTCTGAACTCCGAACTCCAATACATACAAGCAATGATAACAGCCATACTCTAGAACTGCACTTTATATGCATTACAAATAATATAGCACACACCTTGTGTAAGAGTGTTTTAAGTGCTTTTGTTATATCAAATCTACCTATCCAACCGATAACCATGATTAGCAGCTAGCTCCAAATGATTTTGCCCTATGTCTACAAACTAAGTTTGGTATAGAACAGACGAGCTTGGGAAATAAAATAAAGGTGAAGAATAAACATGTAAAAATACCTCCAAAATATTCAACATTTTTGTCATTTGTGCAAACAATAGAACACGGTGGTTTTCTGCTCGGAGACGTTTCAATAATATATCAAGAGTCTGAAGCTTGCCAGAATCCTAAGTAAAAAATGAAACATATCAAACTGTCAATAATATATATATATATATCAAGCCAAAACAAAGCAACTATAAAATGATCACGAAATATTCTTACTGTTAGCAACTTTGCATGGTCAAAACTTTGCATAGGGGGGCAAGAACCAAATATCTTATAGGTAAGCTGGAGGGCAGGTCGTGCAACTGGTAACTGAGAATCAATTTCTTGAATCAAACGATGAGGACCATCTGGCATTCTAGGCCCATTATACTCAGACGTCCGAGCAAACCCAATCAACAATCTTTTAACCCATGGATTATGCAGTTCTTCGGTCATTCTGTAAGCAAAATTTCTATCCGAGCATTGAGCACCAATCTATCAAGGAGAAAATACTAACAGTGAATAATGTACCTGATTCTAGCTTAAGCTGTCCCTCATAATAGTAAAAAAGGGATAAAATAAAAAGTAGAACATACCGGAGGAGCTCTAGTTCGTGGGATGAATGTGTATGTTGAATGAAGAAGTTTAGTATTGGATAGCAGCCTATCCTGATTAGAAACAACTAAGGCCTCAAATGGATCATTTCCTGGACCAGTTGCAAATCTTCTTCTAAGCGAATTGGTCTTGGATCTTGATGGCATTAACAACATCCTTGTAACAGCTCTGACCGTTCCCATCTCAAGGTAACTGGAATTGAAGTCATCGTCCAATACCTCCGTCAGGTCATCCAAACTTCCATCTAAAACTTGGTTGTCCCATCTTGAAATAGACAACAAGAGTCTCTCCAAAAATGAACCAGTTCCTAAGAATGCAACCTCTGCTGGAGACAAACCCATCAGACGGGAGAAGCCAAATGTCCCACTTCTGACACACAACCCATTTGATCTACTCTCTTGTGGGAAAATAGATTGATAAACATTTCCCGTGGAGAATACATTGAAGTATTTGTAAAACATTTCTCGGTAAACTCCATGAGAAACTGTCAAGCATAATGTTTCAGAATTTTGTAGAACCTCTTGTTGGAGAAGTTTAGGTATCTGAAGAATGAAAAAAGAGAGGGAAAAAGTAGTATCAGTGGTAAATACTAAAACAAAAAAAGACTCATACAATCAGAACTATAGACCGTATTACAGAAGTACCTTGTAGGTTATAGGATTATGGCTCCCGGCGTAGTGTATATCCTCCAACTCCCCAAAGGGAGGAGGCAGAAGAGAATTTGGGATCTCTCCAAAATAGAAATATGTGCTTCCTTCATTTCTTTCAAATAGCTCTGGATGGTTACACACCTACCATTACATAAAGATATGCAAAACAATCTGAAACTTCTAAAAAGAAAGAAACAACTTCACACAAAAAATGGACAGAGATCCTTGTTTTCTCTCCACTTAACCATACGAAGCCAGGATAAGAAATTAAAACAGGAAAACTATAACTTACCTTCCTCAGCTGAATGACAATATTCATCAAATTCAGAATTTTCTTTTCATTAAGATGTCCACGATTGCCATCAAACAATTCTGCTAGAGATATCTTATTCTTAATAGCTTGATAGAAAGCTTGCTGCCGGGAACTCAACTTGCAGTGAACCATAATCTCTGTTTTCCTTGTCAGCTCAGAAACTACATCTTTCTTTACTCGCCGTAGCATAAAGGGCTTTAAAATTGCATGCTGCCACCAAGAAAGGAAAAACAAATACCATTAAGAAATATCAACACAATAGGTTAAAAACCATACATTCCTTTTGGAAAGGAAAAAAGAATGTCAGTTTCGGCTTTAGATGAATCAGACCATAATAAATACAAGAAAAGCAGTCTTTACAAGTCCAACAACTTCATCCTCACATCAAATCTAGCAAGAAAAAAAATACTCACCAATCTGTTAAGCTGATGTTCATTCAAAGTACCTCCATGTTCAGCATGATTCTCAATTCTGATGATATAGAAAGAGATGCAATAAATAAGAAAAATATCTTTGGTCAGATGGTGAAAGAATGGAGTAGGTAGCATAAAGAACACATACCCCTTAGAAAACCATTCATTAAACTGTTCATGGCTGTCAAATAAGGTTGGCATGATGAAATGCAGAAGGGCCCATAGTTCTGCCATGTTATTCTGGATCGGTGTACCAGTCAGAAGCAAGCGGTTACGACAGTTGAAACTAAGCAGTGTCTTCCACCTTATACTGCAAAGCCGTAATCCAATCAGAATATCAGATAAAACTGAGAGTATATAAGATTAATATAGTAGAATGTAAAAAGGGAAAACCACTGAGCAACTGGATGCAGTGATGTATTGCAGTAAATGAACATATAAGACTAGGGGATTGGGGCGGGGCGGGTTCGGGTTCGGGTATATGCTAGAAATTCTCCGCCCCGCCCCGCCCCGCCCTGGTATATATTTAAATAAATATATATATATTGTTATTATATTTATAAAAATACCACTATATATAAACAAGTTTATGGTTGTTAAGCTAATTTTTTTATTTGTGCTTATAGTAAAAAAAATTTAGATGTTGTTCAAGTTTTAACATATCTGATTCTGACGGTCAATGGTTCAAGTATATTTTTTAAATATGTAATTTTTCATGTGGGTAATGTAAAATTGGTTTTCATTTTATTTTTATATAGGTTTAAAGTCTTTTGAAACTAAATTTTGTGGCCGTAATGGTGGATTGATCGGATCTAACTTTTATCGTCGTCGGAGATAAAGAATTTTTTCAATTTTTCGGGTCGGGTCGGTTCGGGGTCAGGTTTAAGAGTTGGCATATCGGGGCGGGGTGGGCGGGTAAACTAATATTTTAATCTGGGGCAGGGTGGGGTCGGGTTTAGGGGCTTATAAATCGGGGCGGCCAAAAAACTGGCCCGCCCCGCCCCGCCCCGTGCCCATCCCTAATATAAGATGCTTAAACCAGTAGTGGAAATATACTGTTACACCAGATATAATGATACACTACTGTCAACAAAAATCTATTACATACATTTATAATTGTGTGTTCAAGTAGTACTCAGATTTACATACCTATGAACACAAGACAAAAATACTTCCGATTCTATTCTGATAACATTTATATTGCATTAAAAAGAATAAATAATTAACACCAATATCACTATATGTAGAGATGTCCGCCTTCCAAATACCCAATTGAACAAAAAACAACAAATAAGTGGCATTCAATGGGGTGAGTTGCTGATAGGCAACAAGACATGTTATACACAGAAATCACTCATCAGAGGAATATTTGCTAAATAGAAAATAATTAGTAAGGTTTAAAGCTCATAAATTTAAGGAAACAAACAAATTTGAAGGTAATCGTAAAAATACCTGCTTGAACTCTTGATTGCCTGTGCTTCATCTAATACCATGTATTGCCATTTCACACGTCGAAAATACTTCTCATCAGACACCAGCAGTTGATAGCTAGTAATCAGAATATGAAATCCAGCATCCCTGACAAGAAAGAAATAATTAATAATTTACATGAACAATATAAGGAATGCAAGAGAAAGAGTTAATAAGTAGCCATTTTTAAAAGAACTCTGACTCCATAAGTATCAAGAACAGACTTGAAGTGAGATCAGTGCTGTCAAGGCCACAAGACGTGTTCCAGCCATTAGAACTTACCCTTTTATATTGCCAAAGGCACAAGTCACAAAAATTGCAGTGAACTCAGTGAAGTAAGGAGCAATTTATATTTGTATGTTTTGGAGTATCTATTTGTCTATACAATAAGCTTAAAATATAATTTATGGTGATATACTCTAAAAATAAGTCCAGTTTATCTTATAAAACATGCAAAAATCTCATTATGCATGATTTTCTTACTGTCCCATACCTTTTGTTGAATAATCAAACATTGGGAAATAGTTATAATCCTGGTTTTCATTAATAGAAGTTTTTTCTTGCTGAGAGAAAAAAAAACATTGGGAAATAGAAAGTTTGATATTACCCCCTCTTTTACTAGTAAAGGTATAGTTACCTAAAAACATATAAATTAAAGAAATTGATGAGTGTTTCAATCAGGTCACATACTACCTAACATAAAAGAGCGCCTAGGAGCACTAGGCATGCACCTAATCAAAATGCACCTCAGTGGCTCACTCAGAAGGTGCTATTTTCATCTGGAACTAAGGTGCAAGCCATAACAACACTAGGTTCAATTCAAAGGAACTAACTAGGGTTCAGAATCTCTCAAGTTACTTCAGTTTCCTTGTACCAATAATGCATCTTCATTCCATTGTTCCTTTTCCCCCCTAATTTATGTAACCCTATAATATATAACCCAGCAGATGCATGAAAGTTTTCAGCAGTAGATGATCCCCAGCCCAATAGCATATAAACTCTAACTACAAGGAAGGTGCTCTAATGGTAAAAGCCACATCACCTAAAGTTTGGACGATATTTGATCACAACAAAAGATGTAATATTGCTTGATATATCACTTTCAAGAAACTTCTACAACTTAGAAGAACTGGGGACATCAAACTTTAGATTTCAACAAATCAGTATTAGCAGTTATGGCACCATCTTACAATGTTACTCATATCATTCAAGTAAATTGTAAAATGCAAACAAAAGTAGACTGACTACCTTCGATAAAGTCGCTTTGGATTGATGTTCTTTCTAAGAACCATCCGCTCCTGAAGCCCACCCCAATATGGAAGAGTTTTAAGGGCAGGACAGAAGCGACTAATCTCGTCAGCCCAATTATTCAAGACAGAAGCAGGCGCAACAACAAGAAAAGGCCCCCATATATTTTTCTCCTGAATAAAACAACCAATCCTAGTCAGGATAAAGAAAATTTTATGGACCAAAAACATCAACTTATAGTGAATACCTCCGCTAAATGAGCCAAGAACGCCATTGCCTGAATAGTTTTCCCTAAGCCCATTTCATCGGCAAGAATACCATTTAAACCCTGAAAGAGAACATATATACCTTCGATCAGACAATCAAATAAAAAGGAAGTTCAAAGTGTTTCATTTGATAATTATTAAAAAGCTATTCAGTTAGAGGTTGCCTTACAACCTGCTCATAACAATTAACAAGCCACTGAAGACCCTTTAACTGATATTCCTTGAGAGAACCATTAAACATCTCCGGTGTTTGAACCGTTGAGGTGACAGGCATAGTGGATCTGCACATAAATTAAGGGGAAATGAGATAAATTTAAGAGGAAAAGGATCTCTTCCAACTGTAATTTTATCCAAATATTGAACACACAATAAAACTTACGGGTTAAGCAGATCTATATTGCTGGACCCTACAACAGAACTATCCTCTAAAGTCACCTCAGTTTCAGCAGCTTGACGCAACTTGAAACATTCAGTATCAAAAGCACTTGTCAGCTTTTTTTGTTTAGATACAGCATCTTGAGCGGCTCTTAGAGCCTCCTTTTTCAGTTCAACCTCCTCTGGATCTTCTTCACCATCAGGTCCACCATCATCTTCTTTTTCATCATCATTTGATTCATCCTTTGCAGGCAAAACTTCAGCATGCTGAGAATTTGTCTTGTTCTGCATAAAGTGACTATAAAGTTCTGTTTGCTGTATAAGAAAATTGAGCCTTTGCTGCTGCCTCTTTGCTTCTCGAAGCTCCTGTTCACGCCTTAAAGCTTCTGCAGCTTCTCTTTCCTCCCTTTTCCTCACTTCTGCCTATTAAGGATAGGAATTTACATAGCAACAGGTTCAATAATAAAATCTCAATAATATGCAGAAAGTGGCAGCACACTGGTTGTTTCGGTTACCAAGTTAAACCACGATTTATAATATGTACATACAAATAATTACATACTTTGAAAAACTTGTGGATTTCTGAACAGTAACATTATTACTCATTATAATTCTAAAGCAACGCTCAAATGTTCTACGTCGTAACTATGACTTTAGAAACATTTTAGTTTATATAAAACGAGTCCCGACATGCAAGGCACATAACAATAAATACTGGTACTACAAAATGTGCAGCAAACAGTACCCAATCACCCTTGATATAATCTGGTATATCAAAATGAACTATCCAATAAGCCCTTCCATATTTCCACCCCTAATAATAGGCATACACTAGGTCATCCTTTCAAAAGTAAAATCCACGCATGCAGTTAACAAACAAAATGATGTCCATTTTTAAAGTTAAAGCACATTCACGGAGCACAGAACTTTAGAAAGGGAGAAGAAAGATACCATCTCCTTGTCAACCCGCTTCCAGAACAACAGCATATCTCTAGCCAATTTCCTTGTGCGAAGTGCAGCACCCCTCATAAATTTGAGAGATCTACTCACCTTAAATTTCACCTGGAAAAGAAATTAGATTGTCACTAAAGCTTCAAGAGAGAACATCACAAAAGCCCTACTGTCCTACAGTAATCTAGAGGTCACATAGCAACATACCTCTCTCTGGCAGTTTTCAGCAAATCTCTTTGAATCAATGAGTTGCTTTCGGTGAAAATTAGTGAAATTCCTATGATGCTTTGGAATGTCTCTTCTAACAATGGTAACCCAAACTTTTCCAATTTTCTCCATTTCCTCCCTCTCAATTACAGAAGGGTCTTTCTTCACTTTAGGTTTCTTTGGTAAGCTTCGTTCAATTATCTGCAGCCAGTCACAGAGGATGTTAAATCAGAGTATTATCACAAATTAAATAAAAAGAAAAGTACTATAACTTAAATTGAGCTAACCTCATATGTGTCTCCTTTCTCCAAAACCTTAACATAGTAAACCTGTAATACACCACCCTCTGACAAAATATACCGTTGTAAATTTCCAGCAGCTCCCTCAGGAATGGAGGAACTCAATGCACTCTCAGATACCTTGAGACTGAAGTTCTGAGTTGAGTTTGAAGCTGCCAAAGCCTTCAATCTGGCCTGAAGTGATTCATATTGAGGATATGGCTCTCCCATCCCTGCTCGGCTTCGGGATCCAAATCTTTTATCACTAGCCATCATTGTTGCTAAGGACCCCAAATCTAAAGTACCCTTTAGGTAAAACTCCTCCACCTGAATATCTAAAAAGCTTGGCAAGTTCAATGACAATGCCAGCTTATCATAGGTTGGGGGAATCCTATAAGTGATGCCCTCCCCAATATCCAAATAAGCAGGTTCATACATGATTCTGCAGATCAAAAGTTAAAAGAATTGTTGATTATGCCAATAAGTTATATGAATATGGCAATCCAAGAAATAATTTATAATTGATGTATCGCAATACTACATTGTGTATCAACCAAAAGAAAGAGTAAACCAAACAACATCATACTTGGGCACAACATCTGCTTCGTTTGCAAACCTCTGAGAACTAATATCATTCATCCATTCGGATGTGGTCTCCATATCATAGAACCCTGATCGCTGCTCATTCCCCAATTTCCTAGTTTTTGAACTACCCAAATTGCTCTTTGGAGTTGGAATACTCATTCGAGAAGGAGCAGGACTCACAGAGGTACCCTTGAACCTCCTTTTGTACTTCTGTACGTGTTCTCCAAGCATTGACCGATATCGCTCTTCTGTAATATGAGTGCCTTGATAATCCTCGTCCTCCTCGTCACTATTGACAGTCCCCCTCCACTTTCGCTTTGCCAAACTCAATTCCCTCTGAGACATAGTTCCATTACCATGGTTCGGCATAGCTCCACCTATTGAAAATTCATTACAGAACAATGCACATTCACTTGGTTAAAAATAATATTTAGTCCGAATTGTTTTAAACACAAAATTCCCTACATGGAAAATAGAACCAATAAAAAGAGGAAAAAAAAGTGCATTAAGAAGGGATAAAATTCAAAGGAGCCCTTAGTACCGAGTTGAAAAACAAAAAGCCTACCTTGGCCACCTCTGCTCTCATCCTGGCTGCTACTCCCGTAATAATCAAAATCGTCATCAGGTTGTGGAACTTTGAAGTTCATCAAAGGCTACAACATAAACCAAAAAAAAGGAAGGAATCTAATTGAAAGCACAATTAACATAAAAGCAGGAAACGAAATTCACAAAAAGAAACGTGAAATAACAAAAAAATATAAAAACCAAAAAAGATCGAAAAGGCAAGCAACAAACCTCAAGATTGAAGAGACTGGAGTATGACAACGAGTCCTTGGATTGGCGCCTCGATTCCATGAAGAAGAAAGAGTGAAGAGAATCCCAAATAGCAAAACCCTAACTCCACGACGAGCATGGAGGAAGAGAATTTCGTAAATAAGAAGCCCGTAACCCTAGCGGAGAGGGGAAATATATATAAATATATAAGCAATGCGGAAAAAGAGAAGATGAAGGACGGCGTGAGATAATGTGGGTGGACAATGAAAGAGAAGGGACGACATGATAGAAGATACAGACCGGGTAGGACTAGGATGCACCGGGCCCTGCTAACATACACCGTGCGTTCAGGTGACATCTGTTAGTGCACCACGTAGTCTCCAACCTTTAGAGCACATTTTATTCTCAATACCACTGTGCAAAACTCTATTAAAATTTAATTAATTGATTAAATTTCATTAATGTGGTTAATTAGTCTGATTAATTGAATTTTAATTTGGATCGGTTCGAGCACATGTGTGTGTAAGATGTGTGTACATTATTATTTAAAGGGTTAAAAATATAGGGATGTCAATGGGGCGAGTTTTGCGAGATTCGCTCCACTTCCATCCAATTGCATAGGGATAATTACAGATTTTGCGGGTAGTGGAGCGAGAATAGAGATAAAAAATAGATTCGCAATAGGTGGTGGGGCATGCGCGAATGTAACTCGTATCAACCTCATCTCCTCTCGCCCGCATCATCTCCACTTTCACGAACATATCTCATAACACATTATTAAAAATATAAATGGGTTTCAGTTTGATCATATTAAATATATAAATATTTTAAAAATATTGATTTGGATCATAATAAAATTTAAAATCATTATATTCACATGTTTGGGGATATTTATAAAAAAATATTATATATACATATATATGTATATTTGAGATTTAATATTGATGAGATCAAATGTATAAACATATTGCACATATAATTTTCATGCCAAATTGACATTTGAGGTTGAAATTTTTGAAGAATTTAATGTAGAATTCAACTGTATGCTATGTTATGTAGTGACCAGGAAGGGAGGAGCAGCAATTGGCTCGCTCATGGGGAAGAGTGGAAAATGGATATGGGTTTGTTACGATTCAAGTAGATATTGCCTATTTCAGCCGAAACAAACTAATGGTTTGGAAATTATTATTGGTTTTTATTCAAATATATCAGAAAATAATTATCAAAATAACACTTTTTAAAGATTAATTTTTAAAATGATACTCAATTTTATTTCGAATAGCAAAGCTACACTATGTTAGCTCGGCTTATAGCACGTTTGATAGGACGTGCCTTTGTCTTATGTAGTACAAATGAATCATAATAGGAAGAATATATTCAACTAAAAGTGTCTTTAACTTATGCCTAAAAGACTCCCACTGTCGTAAAATAATGGTTCAATAACACGGAAAAGGGGAAGAGTGGAAGCAAGCTTGCTCTCCTAGCTCAAAGCATCATCTCCCTTGCATCTTCGCCAAACAAACCTTCTTATAGGAGGTGAAAGGCTAGGTCAGTGAGGTGTGACCCCCTTTGACTTGGAGCTGGTTTTAAGCCTCTGCGTTTTTCTTCCTTACGTTTCCTCATCTCGCTCTCTTAACCAACCTATTGCCACTTAACCCTCTTTGCCCCGTCCCCTTTTTTTTATCGAAATATGTATGGTGTATTAAGGACGAAAACATCATATAAAACGCAACTCCAAGGGCCTCGTTAAAAACCTCCCTAAACCTATTCGGAGGAAAAGAGTGTCCCAGAGAAGTTCGAATATTAGCTCCTGTAATAAGAGCAGTCAACAGCAAACCAAATTCAACAAAGCATGAAACTATGAAATTATGAAACTAAAACCTTAGCATGCTACTGCAACCTATGTAAACGCAAGACTCAACAGTCAATCATCCAATACCGGCTTTCGCCAACGCATCTGCTGAGGTATTGATTACCCTGGAAATGCATCTGAAAACACAGCCATGTGAAGTACCGAGGCGACTTATCTCCTCAATCGAGGTTTTGAATACCGCCGGGCAAAGTATGAGCACCTTACTGTCAGTTTCAACAATAAGCCTAGCTTGCTTACTCTCCGGAAGGTCGAAAAAAACTTTTAATCCATGTCTCAAAGCCTTCAGTTCCGCCATTAAAGGAGGACCAGGGCCACAAGGCTCAGAAAAGGCTACCAACTGTACACCTTCATGGTTTCTAAATATGCCTCCAATGCCACTCGCACTGCCATCTTTATTCATAGCCCCGTCAACGTTTAGCTTAATAAAACCATAAGGGTGAGGACACCAAGCAGCCCGTGCATCAGGGTTGTTGTTGCCCATCGATAAACAATATGTAATAGCAGGGTTACATATTACATCATCCAACGAAACTGCCACAAAAGGATTCCCAGTTTTGTACCAAAGAGCTACCCTATATTTAGTCACAAAGAGCAGATTACTAAAACCAGTTTCCCAGCTTTAAAGATTATTTCATTCATTTCCAACCATATGGACCAAACAATCGCGCTAGGGATGATATTCCACAATTCCTCCTTAGTTGAGCCTAGTCGCGCATTTTGCCAGTAAATTAATATTGCAGCCACATCCTTGGGGAATACTAGACTCAGATTCCAACATGAAGCAAAGTGCATCCAAAGACGCCATGCGAATCTGCACGAGAATAGTAAATGTATTGTAGTTTCGATATATTCCTTACAAAGGGGACAAAGTAGATCCAATAACGAAGACATGCCGCGTTTATGCAATTCAGATTTAACTGGAATCCTATTATTAGCCACCTGCCAAAGAAAAAAATCCACCTTGGGTGGAGCCAATCCTTGCCAAGTTAGTTTCTTCCAGAAACAAGAGGAGCCATGTTCAGAGAAGTAGGAATTATAACAAGCTTTCACCGAGAACGATCTATCCCCTGCTCCTTTCCACATCAGGCAATCGAAACCAATCTTCACCGATTTGAAGCCATTGAGTAATGTCATTAGTGACTCCCATTGTGACTTTTCCCAGTCAAAAACCTGTCTTCGTAGTGGAATAGTCCACAACCATCCCGAGTTGTTTCTAGTACCAAAGTCAGCAATCCTTCCCGATTTATTGCTAGATAGCGCAAATATCCGGGGAAAATTTACCATTAACGGTGCATTCCCAATTCAAAAGTCTGACCAGAAAAGGATTGATCGACAGTCGCCCACTTGGATAGCCAGATTATTCCTGAAACAAGTACCTAGTTCATCATTGCAGTAGAAAGAATTGGTAATACCTTTCCATAACCAAGATGTCACTGAGGGATTAGTTTCCGGTGGAAACAAAGCTAAGGGGTCAAGATTGTATTTGTCACATACGGGTCCTTTTCCATAGACTTTCCCGCTCAACCGAGAATTTCCAAACCCATTTACAGAGAAGGGCACGGTTTTGGAAGATAATGTCCCGAATTCCCAAACCATCTAGAGAGATCGGACAGCAAACCGAGTGCCAGTTCATCCAATGAATTTTTTTAGAGCAGGATCCGACCCAAAGGAAGTTAGCCATTAACTGATTGAAAACTTTCACTACGGAGGAAGGTATAGCAAAGAGAGACATGAAATATATGGGTAAGGATGATAGTACCGACTTAATCATAACGAGACGGCCGCTAAATGAGAGTTTCGTAGCTTTCCAACTTGCCAAAGCATCATGGAATTTCTTCACTATTGGCTCCCAAAGAGATGCTGAGTTCCTCTTTGGACCTAGTGGAAGTCCCAAGTAATCCGATGGAAAATGCTCCACCGTGCAACCAATTTCCTTGCCCAATCCACACAATCTTGTTCTGCAACATTTATCCCATAGAGACGGCATTTGTTTAAATTAAGTTGAAGACCCGAAGCAATCTCAAAGAGCCTTAGGATCTTTTTAATGTTTCTAATATCTCCAACCGATGCACTACTAAACATTATCAAGTCGCCGGCGAATTGAAGATGGGAGATAGATAATGCATTCTCCCTTCTCCCAATTTTAAAACCTTTAAACAAACTGGAATTAACCGCCTTGTCGATCATGAGATGAATAACTTCACCTACAATGTTGAATAGAAATGGGGATAAGGAGCACCCCTGACGAAGGCCCCGAGACAGCGAGAAACATGGGGTTAGAGAGCCGTTGACCAGCACAGAGATGGATGATGAGGTAATGCATTTAGAAATCCAAGAAATCCAACGCTCACCGAAACCCAGCTCTTTCAGAATCCGAAGTAAAAAGCCCCAGTCAACCATGTCGTATGCTCGCTTGAAATCGACTTTGAATACTAGTCCTTTAAGGCCCTTCTTTTGTAAAAAATCAATGGCTTCATTTGCAATGAAGGAGCAATCCAGAATATGGCAGCCTGGGATAAAAGCGAACTGTGTCTCACTGATGATCGAATCCATACATGGACGAAGACGCTTGGATAACACTTTGGACATGATCTTGTAAATACCACCTACTAAGCTAATTGGCCTATAATCATCCAGAGAACCCGCTCCAACTTTTTTAGGAATAAGAGTGATGAAAGAGTGGTTTATACCTTTGTCCCATTCCCTGACATGGAAGACATCATCGAAGAACTTCAACAGCCCAGGTTTTAAGGAAGGCCAAAAAGTCTTAAAAAATTCCATGGTGAAACCATCAGGACCTTTGGAGGACGAGGTAGCCTCCCAAATTTCTTCTGCTGAAAATTCGCTTTCCAAAGCCAAACGTTGCTCCTCAGAAATCCTATTGAAACTGAGATTGAGGTCTTTAACTTCCAGAGCAGTTTGAACATTATATGCCTTGGAGAAGAAATCAAAAATACAATTTCTCAATTCACACGGATCCGAAACCACATCACCATTGAGGCTAAGTTCTTGAATGAAGTTTGTTTTCCTTCGAAATGAAGCTACATAGTGAAAGAATTGTGTATTCCTGTCACCTTCGTGAAACCATTTGACACGCGAGTTTTGAATCCAAATTCTTTCTTCCTTGCGAAGTAATTCCCACAGCTCCCTTTTCAGATATGCAAGCTTCCGAAAGGGGGAGGAAATTAGGATTCCCTGTTAAATATCTTTTTCTACTTTCGAAATTTGGTCCTCCAATTCTAGCACATATTCTTTAGATGGAAGTCTATTCCCAGTCGTCCATTACTTAATGGATGATTTGGTGCCTCTCCGCAATCCAACTACACCAATACTTGGGTTGTTCTTCATCATACTGCTAATGGCCGTGTTGGCAGTGTCGGAGAAACCCACTTCTTCTAGCAAGTAGTTGTAAAGCTTAAAAGGTTTGGGGCCCCAATCTATAACCGATTCTTCAAGACAAATTGCATTGTGATCCGAAACAGATTTGGAGAGTAAGGATTGCTTCACGGATTGGAAAGCCGAGAGGAAAGCCTGATTAACCAAGAATCGGTCCAGACGCACAAAATTCGGAGGATCCCTACTATTCGACCAAGTAAATTCACCACCATTTAGCGGAAGATCAATTAGATACGCATCTTGGATGAAAGTCCTGAAAACTTCTGCAGCCTGAAAGTTGAAGGTTAACCCCTGTTTTTCCTCCCTACATGTGATGGCGTTGAAATCCCCTGCTAAACACCAAGGAATTTGGTGCTTTGACAGAAATTCCAGCAATTCTTTAAAGAATTCCAGCTTATCAGATTCGATAGAAGGCCCATGTACATTTATGAACTCACAACATAGATTGCTGTCTTTTATTGTGCCTGTGATAGCAATAAAATTCTTGAACACGAAGTGGTTAGAGGCCAGGAAAAAGTTGTTGTCCCAGAAGCTTAGCAATCCTCCTGCACTCCCCTCTGAAGGAGAAAAAGCAAACTCGGAAGAATTACCACACCCCAATTTCCGCAATAAGGAATGATTAAACGATTCTTTCTTTATTTCCTGGAGAAAAAGAAAGGTTGGCCTTTTGGTTTGAAATAATAGTCTGACCGCTCTTGATTTAACGGACTTACCCAGTCCCCTTATATTCCACAAAATAATAGATAAGTGCATTAAGAAAAGAACTATGACCTGAAATACCGTCTGCCCTTGAAGGGCTCAAATCCCCTTCTCAAGTTCCACAACTTTTTCAATTAAGGCTTCCTTCCCTCCAGTGAAGGAGATACCCAAGATATTACTAACACCCCACACTGCCAATGCTTCCTCTATATAACTTAGTTGTGTTGAATTGATTGAAGCATCTCCCAGCAACACTGAATTTGCAGAAGAAGGATTGTCCAAAGAATCTCGAATCTGTTTCCTCAATAATTTTCGTTCGGCAGCGTTGAGAAATCCCCCTATTACTCCCCGCGGCAGAGATATCTGAACGTGACCTTGAGACTTCACCGTGTGATTATGATCAATTCTCCTGTCAGTAAGTGATTCAGCGAAGGAGAAGTTTACTTCATTTTTTAGCGGTAGACCGTAGGTTTCTACTTCAGTTTCTGGAACAAAACTTTGGCATGAGATAATATAATCAGGATCGACAGGGTCCTTTATAATTAGACCCATTAGATTGCTATAGGATTGGTCCAAAGAATTTCCCATAAGCCCATTGGCTCTTTAAAAGCTTCAACACGACCCACTAGAGAGTCGGCCCTCCGACTCAGATTTCCGCTATTCAACATATTTTCCACGTTGTTCACATGCTCCATTTGATCAGCCATGCATTCACTCGAAATAACTGCATCTATTGGACCTTCTACATTCCCGTGATCTTGGAGCATGGGATTTACATAGTTTGAGATCTCGTATTCCGCACCCAAGGGGGACTGAACCGACGTAGACCCCAAGTCTCTTCCACCTGCTGGGATGTCCTCCACCAGAGGAACTCTCGGCGCCGACGTCTCCCTCTCTTGAGGAAATACATGAATCTCATCTTCAACATTCTGATTAACATCTGCCGGAGGAGAAGGCGGCGACGAGGACCTCTTGACTTCATTATATGGGAAAAAATTATCATCACTATTTTGCTCCGGCCAAATATCAGCAAAAGAGCCAACCTCACTTAGAGAACCATCATCTTCACTGACCGGAAAATGTTCATCTATTTTAATACTGATGAAATAAGACCTTTCGTTGGTTTTAATGGTGACGGAATTTGGAATATCAAATAGGCTGGGGGCCCTTATTAGTAGCCTCGCCTTGGAGAGGTCCGATTTGTTTGTAGTATTGTTGTGAGTTTTAATCAGTAAGCGCCATCTCTTGGCCAAATCATTTAAGAACCCCTTGTACCAGCATTGTAAAGGAACTCCTACAAGAGAGACTGTGCAGAAGCCCCAAGGAATTCTGTTCACCATTACATTGAAGTCTAAGTATTCAAACCAGAAAGCTAGTTCAGTCTTTTTATGTTCCCACGCCTTCTCTTTTTCCTCTAGTGATTCAAAGATGGTGACACAGAAGTTATCTTGGATACCCCATTTTGCCAAATGCACCTTAATTTCATCATTGATCAGAGCTTTTTGGACAAATTTTCTCTCAAAAGCTGATTTGACTATCCCAACCATAGAGTTTTTGATCCACAATGTTTTCGACTCCGGAATAGCAAAATCCATCAAACTACTTTTTGATTCTTTACCAACATTACTATCCTCCACATTGATATTGTGCATTAGTACTTCCTTGAATGATCTCTTGTCTCTCTTGGCAGATTTATCAACATTAGTTTGTTTGTCGGCAGTTTCTTTGCTGATCGTCTTCCTCTCTGCCCTGCGAGGTACCCTCCCAACATCGGACGATTTATTTGCTTCAGAAAATTTACGGGACTCTGGAAACTTAGCTTTTGAAACTGACACCTTCCTTCCATCAATCAGTGATTCACTAACCCTTGATATCGCTCTCTGCATATCCTTTTCACTACCTATATGAATAAAAGCAAAGGTACAATTCCGATACTTTGGTTTTTGATTCACAGCCGGTATGAAAACCTTCAACACTACCCCATGATGACCAAACAATTCTCTTAGTGCTCCCCTCGTGATTCTCCTGCTCAAATTATCTACGAAAACGACCCATCTTGCCTCGTCGGCCGATGATTGAGTACCTTTTCTGGAGACGCCCTTTCCACTCCCCTTTAACTTGCTCTTTGTCTTTTTTCGTTTTTTGGCTGCCTTGCGCATTTACATCGTGCCTTTCTCATGGAACCTATGATTCATTCATCCTCATTAAGTATGGGAGTCGTTAATAACGGCTATCCTATCAACCCTACGGACCAAATTCTTCTTAGCCAAGACTTTATCGACGAGCTTGAGCTTAACGAGGATAGCGAAGTTAACTTCACACTCAAGAACCATTCCCTCGCTGGAAAACTTCTATCGTCAGCCCCGATTAAGGTCCTAGCGTTAACTTCTATCTTGAGAAAGGCTTGGAAGAGTGAGACTCTTGAATGCCATGATCTTGGTCACAATTTTTTCTTATTCATGTTTTAGACGATCGAAGAGCGTCACCGCATCCTAGGAGCCAAGACGTGGGCGGTGCAAGACGCCCTTCTAGTGCTCAAAGAATGGCAGCCGGACAAGGCCTTAGAAGAGCTTGATTTCTCGCTTGAGGAGTTCTGGGTGCAGGTTCATAACTTACCCATTGGTTTGATTATTGCTGATAATGTGAATTGAATCGGTAAAATCTTTCCTGTATACTATGGCTCTTCGTTGGACGATGGGAGAAAGTCCCAGAGCAAGGATCGGTTAGCTTGAGGGTTGCTATCAGGATTGAAGATCCCTTGAAGACTGGTTTTATCTTAAATCGGAAGCGTGACAAGCCCCTTGAAGTAGCCTTCAAGTATGAAGGTCTTCCTAAATCCTGCTTCCGGTATGGTAGAATCGGACACGTCGAGAGAGATTGCAGGAATGATACTGTTCTTTTCAAGCTGGCCGGAAAATTTGGCCCTTGGCTCCGTGCCTCCTACGGCGGTAAACCACGTTAATCTCACCATCAATCGGCCAACTTGGATCGCGGCAAAGACCTTTTGCTTCATGATAGGGCTGGACGCAACTCAGTCACAAAAGACAAAGAAGTGCAGCCTCCAACAGAAGCAAAATCCAAGGCAAATATTGAGTTTAAGGTTGCCTTGGTTAAGGAAACCTCTACTGTCCCATCTGACCTTTGCAAAGCCAACCAATTTTTTCCTTGTTTGGCAACTGTGGAACACGAGGGAGACCTTGCTTTGAGGGTATTAAGAACTCCTTTTGGCAAACAAAAGATAATCCCCCCAGCTCAGATCAAATCAGTAAGATCGTGTCCAGCTTTACGCCAAATCCAGTCCCCCTCACAAGCAGATGATCATAATTCAACCTGGGGAAATCTTCTGGCGGATGGCTTTGATAGGATGGAGGTGTCAAATGGTAGGAAAAGAAAGCGGGTGAAAGAGGACGGTGAACCTTTCAGTCAAGTTAAATGTAGAGAAATATGGGAGAAACTCTCCAATGTCATTATTCGAGTAGCACCAAGGAATTGGTGTATTTCTGAAGTTGGATGGGCGGCAAATGATGATTTCCTAAAGGCGGCGTTATTCCCAACATCATACTTAAACTCTTCGACTATCATCAAGGGCATCGAAAGCAAGAAGAGGGAGAGAACATTTGGTTCTAAACGTCTTATGCTCATTAGAAAAGCCGCGAGACCTAAGTTCATGATGGAGTGCTCACGAGTCATGGTGGATGAAGTTGGTTTGATTGAGTTAGGGGTGGATCCATTCGGAAAAAAGATCACAGAGGTGCCTTCCATGTGTATCGATGACAACTTTTCCCTCAATGAGGAAATCCTGATTATTGAAAGTGATGAAGGACACATGCTTTTGAATCTTAGCTTCTCAACTCCTCATTCGGATGATCCTTTGCAGCTCTCGGATAACTCAGGGAAGAGTTATCCGGAAACGCAATGAGTGGCTTAGGCACGGTCGCCTATGAAAGGAAGCACCATAGGCGTTTTTCTTTTCCCGGTTCTTCCCTATGGATCATTCAGATTGCTTGTTTGGTTGGTGATCCAAGGTTCTATTTCCAGTCTATATGTCTCAGTTCTATCACTTTTGGTTTTCTTTTCAAGCCATGGATGGGCGAGGGTCCCAACGTTTACAGTTTTTCCTGGTCTTGGATTTCATGGGTTAATGCCTTGATAAGGGCCAACTTCTACGAGTTGGAAGCCTGCCTCTGGATAGAGCTCTCATGCGTAACAAATGGAGTTTCTTCCGGTTCAGGGAAGCGGTTAACACATTTTGTCCCTTGCTATTGGTTCTCATGTCTGCTTGATCTGCTGACGCTATCAACGGCACCATCGACGGACGTGTTTCCCCCCAGCATAATCGGGGTGGTGTCTTTGGTCCTTTCTAGGGTTTATGTTTGTGCGCAGGTCTAAGGTTTTTTTTTGTTTTGCTCTGCTGGTTTGTTTCCTGCTATTGTTTGTGTGTGTTTACAGGCTCTCGTTGATCCTGTTGACGTCCCTCTTTCTAGTGCATGTTTAGGGCTTTGCCCCGCTTTTTAATGAATTTCCTTTATGATAAAAAAAACTAAAAGTATATTTCAAGTATTTGGTTTTACATTTTGGTTAGTGGTTTAGGGTTGGTGAGATAAAGTGTCTTTCAACAAAAAGTGTCTCATTTTGGTAAACCTCAAATTCTCGCTCTCTTATACCAACTAATATAGGCCTAATGTATAAGAGCTCTCGATGAACCATCGTTTAGAAATTTAATGCAATAATTATAAACCATTCATCGAAAGATCAACCAAATTGATCTCAGTGGCAATGAAAAGAAGATAACACGTTTTTATTACAACGTTCAATATATAGAACACAATTTTTATTAATAAAGGATAAAACTATCATATTAAATAGAAAAATTATCATTTTATTTATGTAAGAAGAAGAAAACGAGAAACATGTAGTAAATTCTAAACACAAGACTCTTACATAACAACTTTAAGTATCATAGTCTCTAGACTCGTTAAAAGCTATGTTGAGTTTGTAATACCCTCTACTTGGTCTAGGAGATAAACATTGTAGATGAGGTTACAAATTGGTAGCAGAGCATGGTTTAATTGATTCTCGGACTAAATCAGGGCTCATCGTATCATCATATGTCATTGTGCCACCTAAGAGTTAAAAATTTTATAAGCACTTGTGATATGTGTCTGCCAAAGTTCTTTTGTGTGTTATTGATTAGTAAGAATGTTAGAATATATCTAAGCTGAAATAATATAATTCTGGTTGGTTTCTCTATTGAAGAAACATGCTAAGATAAATTATTAAAAGATGAATCTTGTTTCTATAATTTGAGAGCGAATTCATATTCTGTTAGATGAGGAATCTTTTAAATTTAGCCCTGTGAAAATTCGAGCACGGATAGTAGAATATTATCAAATCAATACAAATTAAGTTCCATTGCTTTGACCCTAAATTCTTATTTGTTGCTATTAAGTGATCAAATTGGAAGAAAAAGCTAAGATAGTAGCCGAATTGTAAAGAACCAAAATGAAATGTCTCAAAGATAGGTGATTGCATGTTAACTAAAATTTAGAATATGGTTATAACACGTGTCTTAAAGAGAATGAATGAAAAAGCTCTTAACCGGCCACTTAAAAGTAAATACTTCTTTGAATTATCTTATTTCTAATTGAGGGACCGAATGTTTGAGTAAAGAGGAGAGCTTGAGAGCTTGATTATATTCTATGGAAAACTAAGAATCTAAGGCTTGTTAACCAATTTTTATTGTCGCCTGGAATCAAAGCAAGAAAGAGGGAGGATACGAGACTTAGAGGCTAGAAATGTTTGGATTTGGGAGAGTGTGGAATCATGTATCTAGTAGCGTCAGAATAAAAGGTAAGAGTAGTTAAAGCCTCAGGATAGGAGAAATCCACTCCGAGCACCCTTAATTGCTTTACTTTATTTACTTGTTAAATAAGTTATGAAGCATTGTGCATTTAGGCTTGAAGATTTGAGGTAAGTACTTCTATAAGAAGGTACTTCGTGATAAAATGAATAAAATGATTGTACTGTGAGTGCTTGAATTATAGATTCAACTATGAATTGAAAGAGAATTGTTACTAATCATATTAGTATTGATGCTAAATTAATAAGCTTGAATGACATGACAATCTTGCTATCCTTGAAAGTTTGAAGTGATGGTTTGTGAGAGTTACTATAATGCTTATGATAGACCAGACGATACAAAAATTAAATAACCTATGGTTATCAATAGTGTTTATTCGAATAACTAGAAAGGAAGAAATGAATGATACTGGTATAGCAAGGAACATCACTGTATTTCCTGATCTATTGAATATTTAATAATAATTGAGCCCTTGGTGGCCTTGTTGTTAAAAATATAAGCAATGCTTATCTTGAATGTGAAAATTCTCAGGATGTGAGTCATGCTTGCATTGTAAGGCAATTTAATATGTGACATGACATTAATAAGAAGTCATGTACAAATGATAATATCCAGGTAAATAATTAGAAAAGTCTTGATCTTGAGTTAGCTGAAGGTATAGTTGGCATGTCATAGAGTCCGTCGAGCTCGCTAGTCTGGACTACGGTCTGCTTGTTGTTAAAGATCAAATGGTCTATCTAGTACTATCTGTGTACCCTATTTTGGTATTATTTATATACCCCTATTTCGGTACTTGGTGTACCGCTTGTTTGATATTGAATTTAGAGGATTTGTGTATCTAGACTGTTGCTTGAGTCTTGTTGAGTTGATCAAACGATTGCAAATGACCAAGAGGGGGTGAATTGGCGATTAAAAATTTGAGGGTGGAAATTGGAAGAATAAAAAGTTAACACAAGGCAATTATAGTGGTTCAAGTTGCTAAATGAACTCTACCTCCACTAACTTAGCTCCCACTAAGGATTTTCAACCAATCCACTATTGATTCTTCCCATTTTCTTGGATGAGGAGGAAACCTTACAATAACGATTAAGCTTTCTACCCAAAGCTTAATCCAACACACTCTTTACAATGAAGGAATTTGGTAAACCTTAATAGTACCTCTCTAAGGTTGATCTTTACCCAAATACAACAAAACACTCCCCAAACTCTCAATAAAAACTACAATGAAAACACACTTGAGTTGGGTACAAAGATTTGACTCTAAAATGAACAAGATTTGGATTTGAATGATTTGTTGTTGCTTTTAGGCTCAATAGTTGTTGTTGTAGCATTTGAGACTTGTTTTTATACCCTTGCATTGATTTCTAGCCGTTTGGGTGGTTGAGATCATCAATAGAGTCGTTGGGCTGTAATTTCCCGCAATAAATGCTCCTCAACAACCTACCGTATCGGTACGGCTCGTGGGCATATCAGTACCTGTCTCAAAGTAGAAAGAGCCGTTGTGACTGAAAAATAAGGTGTATCGATACGATTGAAGGGTGTATCGGTACGATATTAAGGGGTGTATCGATACGCTTGAAGTTTTTCTAAATAAACATTTTTCTTTTTGAGATCATTTGAAAGATTCATCAAATATAAAACCTTCTTTTCCAATTCGGAGTTAGTTTTTGAAAGAGACTCATTTTGATTTTTCAAATTGGAAATATTTTTCTTATTTCTAAAAATTGACCCTTTTATATTTTTCAACTAACTCATCATAGACCTCTTGCAACTCATCATATGCATCATGAAGCTTATCATAGGTAAAATCGAAATTAGATGAGTTGAGGTTTACCTTTAGATCATCGTCAATGGCCATGAGGCAAAGGTTAGCCACTTCCTCCTCCTCCTCAGATGACTCCTCGTCACTCTAAGTTACCATTTGATCTTTGAGCTTGTTCTTCTTCCTAAAACTCTTCTTTTTAATTGAGGGCACTCAGATCGGACGTGGCCGAATTTCTTGCACTCATAACAAATGATTTGGTCATTCTCTTCTTCTTTACTCTTGTTCTTGAAGTCCCATTTTCTATTGAACTTTCTCCCTCGGTTGGACTTCATGAAGCGAGTGAATCGTTTGGCCAACATGGACACCTCTTCATCTTCATCTTCATTAGAATCGTTATCATGGTATGAAGCTTTAAGTGCGATTCCAATCTTCTTTTTTGTCAACTTCCTTCTTCTCCTCCATCTTCTTTTCTTCTTCTCTTCCCTTTTTCATGATCTTATGGGTAAGTAGAGATCCAACAAGAGCATTGAGCTTGAGAGTCTTCAAATATCTAGCTTCAATGATGGCCATTCTCTTGCTATCCCAAGATTCCGAAAGAGAATACAATAGCTTCCTCACTAGCTTGTCTTCGGGAATGATTTCACTAAAACCCTTTAATCTATTGACGATGACCGAGAATCGGTCAAACATCTTGGAGACACTTTCATCGGAATCCATCTTGAAGTTTTCATAGCTTAGATTGAGTAGCCCAATCTTTGTCTCTTTGACATCGTTAGTTCCCTCATATGTTGTCTCGAGGGTATCCCAAACTCCCTTGGCGTTCTCGATTGAAGACACCTTGGAGTAGATATCCGGACCAAGAGCACAAAATATGACATGCAAGGCTTTATCACTGACTTGCATCCTTCTTCTATCATCTTCGGTCATTTCGAGTTTCACATTTGGGACAAGCATTCCTTCACCATCTCTCTTCATAGGAATGTATGACCATTCTTCAACTACATCTCATACCATGTAGTCGATAGATTTGATGAAGATTCTCATCCTATTCTTTCAATATGGGTAGTTATCCCAATTGAAGAATGGTGGTTTGGTGGTAGATTGAGACTCATAGAGGTTGGAAAAGAAGGTGGATGCCATTACTTTGACTTGTTGTTGATCAAAACTCTTCTAGGATCGACTCAAGAGGGTTTTAATCCTTCCAATGAGTGTGACTCTGATACCAATTGTTGAGTTGATTAAACGATTGCAAATAGAAAAAAATGAGGTGAATTGGTGATTAAAAATTTGAGGGTGGAAATTGGAAGAATAAAAAGTTGACACAAGGCAATTATAGTGGTTCAAGTTCCTAAATGAACTTTACCTCAGCTATCTTAGCTCCCACTAAGGATTTTCAACCAATCCACTATTGATTCTTTCCCTTTTCTTGGATGAGGAGGAAACCTTGCAATAACGATTAAGCTTTCTACCCAAAGCTTAATCCAACACACTCTTTACAATGAAGGAATTTGGTAAACCTTAATAGTATCTCTCTAAGGTTGATGTTTACCCAAATACAACCAAACACTCCTCAAACTCTCAATAAAAATTACAATGAAAACACACTTGAGTTGGGTACAAAGATTTAACTCTAAAATGAACAAGATTTGGATTTGAATGATTTGTTGTTGCTTTTAGGCTCAATAGTTGTTGTTGTAGCATTTTAGACTTGTTTTTATACCATTGCATTGATTTCTAGCCGTTTAGGTGGTTGAGATCATCAATAGAGCTGTTGGGCTGCAATTTTCCGCAATAAATGCTCCTCAACAACCTACCGTATCAGTACGGCTCGTGGGCGTATCGGTACCCGTCTCAAAGTAGAAAGAGACGTTGTGACTGAAAAACAAGGCATATCGGTACGGTATTAAAGGGTGTATCGACACGTTTAGACATATCGATACGAATTTTGCTCACTGGAATCCTAAATTGGGTTTTGATAAAAAGCGTATCAATACGCTACCTTAGCGTATCGATACCATTCAACGGTCATTTAAAAATATGGATTCCAATTAACTGACAAGCCAACGTTCGAATATTAAATGCAAGGATTTTGCAAAGGTCAGCATATCGTATCGATACGATGACATGTTGTATCAGTACGCTATAGCAAAAGACTATTTTAATATGAAAACTGGCTCGATACGGTTCCGATGTGTATCGATACGCTATAGCTTAAAGTCTTGCCCAGAAGAATATCGTATCGATACAGAATTAGACCGCATCGGTACGCTATGAACGATTAAAATTTCAGTGTTGAATAACGATATCGATACGCATAAGGGTATCAATACGTCTGGGCGTTTTGTTGAAGTTTGGCTTGAAAACTCATGAAAAGACTTAGTGAAAATCGAACCTTTAAATATGTTTTGACTTGAAATAGTGTTTGGTTCAAAATGACTTGTCAAAATGTGAGTCTTTAAAAATACTTAAAAATTTATTATTTTACAATTAAGTCCATAAGTTAAATTGTTATATCAAAATCAATTTTGGTTTCACAAGTACCAAAGTTAAAATGAAAGGAAGTATGAAAGTGTATAGCTCACTTAAGAAGCCCAATTTGCTATGACTAGTATAAAAAAGAATTATAATTGATATTGATAATTTCTCACAAGGAATTTGGTGAGACTTGATACAATGATTTATTCATAGCAGAACAAATTTGATTGTTATTGGCTCATAATCATTCGAAACAACCTATTTTATAAACTCTTAGTATGGTAGCACATGTATGTTTTGTAGGCATTCATGCATTTTAAGCATCTTGATTACTCACGAAACTCTATAATGCTCTAAAGAGCGTTTTAAGGTGTAATGGGTCTTTAAATATAATTTCATTGTCGGCATGTCTTTTGTGTAGCTACGATCGGTAGGTTATATGATCGCTTATGTTGTGCTAGGTTCATTGGAATCATAGAATAATTGGGAAATTGTTAGAGGTATTAGTGATGCCGAATGTGATGAAAATTGTTTGTATAGATATCAGATTAAATAAACTGTAATATTAACCATCTAAAATGGAGCTAGAACTGGAATACTATTCCTAAGCTATATGATTAGTTTAAGCGTCGGGTTAATGGATGATGATCTAGGTTAGTTATGTGATATTAAATGTGAGGTTCTATCGAATATTAATTTAAAGGGGAACAAAATTAGAACAAGATCGCGTTTCACATTCTTAAAATGATATCAGACTCTGCTACTTAGCACGATTTTCTCTGCTTCTTAGCACGTCTCTTCTGCCTTTTGGCACGCTGTTTGTTTTGGTTTTGATGGCAGGCCATGTTGAGGATGATTTGGTTGGGCTTTCAATTGAGGACGATGAGGATCTGAAAGTGTCGTTTGAGGAGGAGGATCAACAGTTAAGTATTTCCTATGATCTCTGTCTGGTTGGGCGTTTTTCAACAACGAGCGTTGTCCATTTTCAATCTATGAGAACGGCTTTGGCGAATTTGTGGCGACCATTGGGGGGAATCTCTATCACTGATCTGGGGAATGATAGGTTTCTATTCCGGTTTTATCATAGTGTCGATATAGATCGCATCGAGTCTGGAGTGCCATGGAATTTCAACACGCACCTCCTCTTGTTTCATCGTTTACAAGCAGGAGAGGATCCACAAAAGGTCCCTTTGTTTGCTGCCACTTTCTGGGTTTTGGCACACGAGGTCTCGCATGGGTATGTTTCTGAGAAGGTTGCAAAGCAGTTGGGGAACTTCATTGGATTTTTCGTTGAATATGATACTCAGGCGGTAAGCTTAGGCTATAAAGAGATTTTACGTATTCGGGTATGTTTTGATACGACGAAACCTCTTAGGAGGCGCAAGAAGTTTGTGTTAAAGCATGGTGGTTCTCATTATGTTCGTTTTGAGTATGAGAATCTCCTTATTTTTTGTTTCATCTGTGGAAAACTGGGACATGGTGAGAGTTTTTGTCCAGTTAGATTAACAATGCCAAAAGAGGACATTATTTTCGGCTGGGACCTTAGCCTGAGAGCTGCACCGCGTCGTTCAGCAGGAAATTCTTCAAGCTGGTGGCTACGAGAGGAAGGAAAATATTTTGGGCATGATTCAACCAATCAACAAGCTGATTTTCAGGCTCAAATCCTGTCTTTTGCTCCTATTGGAGATAAGAGTAAATCGATAGCTACTGATTTCTCGGTAGGATATGGGAATCAAGGGGCTCCTCCTTTATTGCCACAAAATCAGCAGTTATCTTTGAATAATCTCGTTATTGCCTCTATTCAAAAGGAGGGGTTACCTAATTTTAGGGATATCCACATATCCTCTGCTGAAGAAAATATTTCTGACACGCTGGCAGAAGGCTCTAAACGCCAACGCGTAAAAGATTCTGGATCAGGAGTTTCTTTAATTGATTCGAATGATTCGTCCACTGTTTTATTGGCAGGCCCAGTTCAATGGGCCAGCCGGGCCCAATGAAGATCCTTAGTTGGATCGTCCGAGGCTTGGGGCAGTCTCGGACTGTTGGACGTCTTCGGAATTTACTACGGGACGTCAATCCGGCTGTGATTTTTCTGATTGAAACAAAATTACAGTGCTCCAATATGGAAAAAGTTAGGAAAAGTTATGGTTTTCAGTTTGGTATTGAGGTTAGCTTTAATGGCCGTAATGGTGGTTTATCTTTGGCTTGGAAATCTAATTGTCAGGTTACGCTTCGTTCTTTTTCGGCGTGTCATATAGATGTTTTGTTTGATGAGGATCAGGATGGTCTTTCTTGGAGGTTAACAGGGTTCTACGGTGTACCGGAGTTGGAAAATAGGGCAGCGTTGTGGAATTTGCTTCGTCAACTTGATGATCTCCAGAGGTTCCCTGGTTGGTGATAGGAGATTTTAACGAATTACTTCTTGCCTCGGAGAAGTCTGGTGGATGCCTTCGTAGTGCCCAACAGATGGAGAATTTCTGGTTGGCCCTGGATGATTGCTCTCTCAAGGATGTGGGTCATCGTGGCCCCTGGTTTACTTGGGAATGAGGGCAGCTTGAAGCAAACAACATTCGTGAGAGGTTGGATCGAGGGGTTGCTAATGACTCGTGGTGGTCACTGTTTTCCCAGTTCGATTTGGAACACCTACCACACTCTTTTTCGGACCATTGTCCTTTACTTCTTAATACAAATGTGGCTCCCAATACCTTGCAACGTGCTGCCCACTTTCGTTTCGAGACTGCTTGGCTAGTAGAGGAGTCGTGCGAGTCAGATGTGGCCCGACTATGGAGTATAGCCACTTGCCCAATCCCGGCCCATCTCAAATAAGTCAGTGTTGGGCTTAATTTGTGGTTTCAGAAATTAAGGAAGGCAAAGAAGATTACTACAGGGAGTCTCAAGAAAAGGTTGCGTGAGCTTAATGATTTACAGCCGACTGAGGCCATTCTTGGAGAGATTCTAGAAACGAAAATTGCTCTGAACTTAGAAGCGAATAGAGAAGAGCTTTACTGAGAGCAACGGGCTAGAGCCAATTGACTCAAGAATGGTGACCGTAATACGGGTTTTTTTTCCACAATTTTGCTTCTCAACGCAAACGGCGTAATCACATCTGAAGGTTACGTGGGGAGGACGATATTATTTTTGAGTCTGGGGAAGAGTTCTTCCATGTTGCTTTGAATTATTTTAAGGCAATATTTTCATCTAATGGGGTTGCGGATACTACAGATACTCTCGATGAGGTTGTGAACTGTGTCACTCAAGATATGAATAGGGCATTGCTTGCTGCTTTTACTGGCGAGGATGTTCTTATGGCTATTCGATCGATGGGTCCATTAAAAGCATCGGGTGAAGATGGTCTTGGTGCTATTTTCTATCAGAGGTTCTGGCATATTGTTGGAAGGGAGGTCTCAGAATATTGTATTGATGTCCTACATTGTAACCAAGATATCTCGGAAATTAATGCTACCCACATTGTTCTTGTCCCTAAGGTTGATGATTCGTTAAGTATGTCTCAATACCGTCCTATTAGCTTATGCAATGTTCTTTATAAGATTATTGCGAAAATGTTGGCTAACCGTTTTCAACATGTTTTGCCGGCTTGTATCAATGAGGCGCAATGTGCCTTCCTTCTGGGACGTCTTATTTCGGATAATGTTATTACGGCTTATGAGATTTTACATTCTTTTAAGAACAGGAGAGTAGGCAAGAAAGGTTCGTTTGCACTTAAATTAGATATGAGTAAGGCCTATGATATGGTCGAGTGGCCTTTTCTTGAGGCCATGATGAGGAAGCTCGGTTTTGCAGGTGAGTGGATCTCTAGAATATCAAGTTGTTTCCGCACAGTGAGATATTCAGTCATTATCAACGGGAATGTTAGTGACAATTTTACGCCGTCTAGGGGTCTCCGACAAGGGGATCCTCTTAGCCCATACTTATTCTTAATCTGTAGTGAGGGTATCTCTGATTTACTGCGCAAAGTTGTATCACAGGAGTTACTACGAGGTGCTCGGATCGTTAGAGGTGCCCCATTGGTGTCTCATCTTTTATTCGCCGATGAAAGCATCATTTTTGGTGATGCAACAACTTCGGGTGCTGCACACTTGAAGGATTTGTTGGCACAGTACTCATAATGCTCGGGTCAGTGTATAAATTTCTCAAAGTCGAGTGTGTTTTCTAGTTCCAATGTGATTGCTGAAAATAAGAAGGATGTTTGCCGTATCTTATCCGTTCCACATCAGACTTGCCTTGACAAGTACCTTGGCTTGTCGTCCATGGTAGGAAGAAACAAGAAACAATCTCTACTATTTCTGGCTGAAAAGTGTTCTAAGAGTCTATTATCTTGGTCTCCTAGGCTTTTATCTACAGGGGGAAGGAAGTATATATTAAATCTGTTCTCCAAGCCTTACCATTATATGCTATGTCAGTTTTCCTCCTTCCCAAGTCCTTGTGCAAAGAATTAGAAGCGAAATTTGTGAAATACTGGTGGCAAAAATCTACTGAAAAGCGAGGAATACATTGGTGCTCCTGGGATAATCTTTGCCTCCCAAAGAAGGTTGGTGGGATGGGTTTTAGAGACATGGAAAAATTTAACATTGCCCTTCTGGAAAAGCAAGGTTCGCGGATACTATCAATTCCTAATTCTCTAGTGGCAAGGCTGTTGAAAGCTCGGTATTTCCCTATGGTGGATTTTATGTGCTCTAATTTGGGCTCTAATCCGTCGTACATTTGGAGAAGCATATGGGCCTCAAAGCGCACACTTGAACTGTGCTTATACTGGAAAGTTGATGTGGGAAGGTCAATTTCCATTTGGAATGACTTCTGGCTTCCCGTTATCCCACCTCGTTTAGTGTAATCCCCACCGGTGGATGGTTTACGAGTTGTGGCTGATCTGATTGACGATGTCCAACGGCAGTGGAAAGACAATTTAGTTCGGGATACGTTCACTTCTGAAGATGCTGATCTCATCCTCTCAATTCGTCTCTCGGATATGGGACAAGATGATATTCGTGTTTGGGGGGGTGAACCAACAGGTATTTACACCGCCAGGAGTGCCTATCGTTTGCTCTTACAAGTCCCGACTCAGAATTCTACCTTTCACTACCTTTTTAACAACCTATGGAGTTTAAGTTGCCCTTCGAAAATCAAGATTACTATATGGAAGTTTACTATGAATTATGTTTCTACAATGTACAATCTATTCATTAAACGCGTAGCTAATTCAAGATCGTGTCCAAGATGTAGCGCTGCAATTGAGGATGTGTGTCACGTGTCCAGACATTGTTCTTTTGCCCAGCAGGTTTGGTTTGCTCTAAATTATTAGTGGCCATCGCATGTTGATCAAATGGATTTTCCTAGCTGGCTTTTTTGGGCGTTTCAGAATTTAAACAAAAACAAACATGTGGAAATCATAATTGTGGTATGGTGTCTATGGTTTGCAAGGAATAAGCTAATCCATGAGGGGGTGAGGCAGGATGTTTTTACCGTTGTTTCTTTTGTCCGGGGGTATTGCGTTGAGCTGCAATCTCTATCATCGTCTTTGGCACATCCCCACACAAGGCTCGATGTCTCTTGGTCTTCTCCAATCGATCCGCCAATCAAGCTGAATTTTGATGCCGATTTTTGCATTCGTGAGTGAAAATCGTGGTCAGGGCATGTATTGCGAAATAGTTCAGGAGAGATTTTAGGTTCTTCTTACCGAATCAACTTTGGGGTTTCATCGGTTTTTGAAGCAGAGGCACTCTTTTGTGTTCAGGGCCTTCCATTCACAGCGAACCTTGGCTTCACGGACATCATCGTTGAAGGGGACTACCGTTCAATTATTCAGAAGCTCTGCGCACCGTCCAATGACTCCTCGTCCGTTCAACCGTTGATTGCGGATGCCAAGCGTCCTGCTCTTCGTTTCCGGAGTTGTCATTTCGTCTTCATTGGCCGGAACGGGAATCGGGCTGCACATGCAATGGCGGTCTATGGTCGGAGTGAGCAGGAAGATTGATTCTGGGTGGAAGACGCACCAACACCAGTAGTATTGGCAGTGGATGAAGATCGACGGTTGCTGGATCCACCGTGATTGGTTTTGGGTTTTTTGGGTCTTTCTGAAATGACTCTTTGCTTGGGGTTTCTTCTAGATTTTTCTCCTCATTTTCACCTTCCTTGGCCGATGTGTTTTAGTGGTCTCCTTTTGCGCCAAGTGGGTTGGATCACCTGCGTGTCATTTGATGCTAATTTTGTTTCTTGTCTTTTGGTTTTCTTTTCAGACATTTTACTTTTGTTTTTCCTTCTATTTGTTTAATAAAGTTCAGGTGGTACCGTTTATTTCAAAAAAAATATTAATTTAAAGGCAGAAGGTCAAAAATAACCTCCAACGTTTTATCTTTTGCTCATTTTAGCCTATCTTTTTTTGTGCAAGCAACCACCTAATGTTTTATTTTTCGTTCAAATTTCACCATTTTTGGATGAAAACTGTTAGTCAACTAACAGTCAAAGCTTGAGGTTGACATGGCATGTCTGCAGGGCATGGGGAGATGACCTGGCACTGCCACATGACACTTTGTTGATGTGGTGATTGGTTAAAAATATTTAAAAAAATATTTTCTTTAAAAATTAATTAATTATTTTTTAATTTTTTTGAAAATGTCACGTCAGCAAAAATGCCACGTGACAGTGCCACATCATCTCCCCATGCCCTGCAGACATGTCACGTTAGCCTCAGGCGGTGACCGTTAGTTGACTAACGGTTTTATCCAACAAGAGTGAAATTTGAACGAAAAATAAAACATTAGGTGGTTGTTTGCACCAAAAAAAAGAAGACTAAAATAACCAAAATGTAAAATATTGGGGGCTATTTTTAACCTTTTGCCAAATTTAAAATATATGCTAGTCCTAGATCTTGAATGCTTGGTACTAATGATGTGGGCTTGGTGATGATATGGAATATTAATTCATGCATTATCTATTAATTCGATTGTATATCAATCACAGATAGAAATTCTTTTAGCAAGTAGGGATATGGGAACTTAAAATCAAATCGAGGTTTCATTGGGGAATGAAACAAATGTAACCTGAAGTTTTGTTGGGGTGTTGTAAAGTGAAAGTGTTCACATACTGGAATATGAAAGTTTAATAAAAAAGTTTTAATTTAGTTTAGAATTTGATTACATGTTTAGCTAAGTCGTCACTTATTTGACCGGTTTTTCGTCAGTAACATTTTCTAAACCGATTTATTTTCTAGATCGAGTAGAGGATGTTACAGAATTCTTCAATATTCCTTGGATCTTTTTGTTCTCGTTTCCTATTCATCTCACCAGTCACCACACAATGCTTGTAGGTTCGCTTCATCTGTGTCCACTTATTTTATATACAAACTCGAACCACCTACATCAACCTCTACAAACTTTGTATGTCTTTTAAACCAATGTTTTGGGAAATCTATAGCACAATGAAGATAGTTTTTTTTAATGCCTGTATTTTTTTGGAATCCTCTTGATTAACTCGTCAAATTTAATGTTTCTTTCAAAGGATATGCTTAAAGATTTACCCATCATAATAAACAATCGTAAAAAAACCTTGCATTGTGAATTGAACAACTCAAGTTTTACAGCTGAGAGCCTTTAAGATTGTTATTAGGGGTGCTTATTAAGTAAGTCGATTATTAACTGAATAGTGTTCAACTCGACTCGAAAACTATTCAATTGTGTTTGACTCGACTCGGTACTCGATAATTTTTTTATCGGCTCGTGTTTGTTAAAAATTTCGCTGATCGTTAAGTTCGCCAGATTTTTTGCCTTGTTCTTTTAATGTATGTAAAATATAGTAATTACTATATAGAGCTTAATATAAACATAAAATAACAAATTTAACAAAAAATGATCAAAATAGTTTACGGGGCAATTCCAAAATCTAAACTCCAAAGTAACAATCTACAAATACAACAAACTAATATTTTATAATAAAAAAATTATCGACTGCTCGTGAACTTATTGAGTCGAATTAAGCCTTATTCGACTCAACTCGAAATCGAGTCGACGGAAGTTAAGCGTTGATTGGTCAAGTACGAATTGCTCACAACCTGCTCAACTAAATTAGAACTCATATGAGAGCTTTCAAGTTTGAAATAGGAGAGCTTTTAAATTTTAGAGATGAGAGTTTATGTTTCACCCAATAAATCAATCATTTTATAGACCAAAATATAAATATGAAATTTATAACCTCAAACTTAACCGTTATTTACTTATTTTATCAACTAGTTCTAATTTTTATTTAATTAAATTTATGACCAGAATGACTGGCGATGAAAATTTAAAGAAGAAATTGGGTGCATAGCGCAGCCATGTCCAATTCTCAGTTAGAAGTTGACAATATTTCTTGTTAGATGCAAGAAATAAAAATAAAACAATAAAAATAAATACTAAATTTATTAATAAAATAAAACAATAACAAAATTAAAATTAAAATTGTTTATTTGCTAAGGCTTATGAAATCACAGTTTCTTACAATAACAGAATAAACACATCAATGGTACGTTAAAATATTCAACATTCACGTTGTCCATATCAACAAACTTTGATTTACAACCCATGCACCTGCGCACGTGGCACAATCTCAACCCAATCATTCAATAATTAGCAAGCGGGTTTGTGTATATAAACACTTTCCATTCTTGTTATCCAACCAATGAGAGATAAGGGTTTATTCTATTTTTCCCACACAGTTCGCAAGTACATTATTTTGAGCATATGAGATACCGTTTTGAGCATAAGAGATATCATTGTAAAGGTCTCATAAAATAAAATATGACCAATAAATTTATCGTTTAAATCTCCACATTTACCCATAAAATATATGGCTCAAAACTTTCAATTTATCACATTTTCCAAAATTTTTATTAAAAGTTATTTTTTATGAAAATCAAAGGACAAAAGTAGTTTGTGGAGAATTTGAATCCAAGTCATTTGGATGCATATAAAAATAAATTATCACCACACCAAGTCCACTACTTATTTAAAGATGACAACATATCTTATATATCTTAAAATGTAGTCAATAAACTATTAAAATAGTAATATATGATACTAATTTTTTATTTATTTTAATCATATATAATAAAATATTAATACATTTAATAATATCGATCTCTTTTCATAAAAATATTATTTGATATTGAAATATATTTATTAATATTTAGTATATTTTCATACAAATATATTTATTACCATTGAATATCATTTTATGTTTGAAATATATTTATTAATATTAAATATAATTTTATATTTGAAATATATTTACTAATATTAATATTATTTTATATTTGAAATATATTTATAATCTATCAATAATATTATTTTATATTTAATATATTTGTTTAATTGCCTCATCAACATTTACATTAACTTAAAAAAGTTGGAGACTTGATTTATATTATTTAAATAATTAAAGGATTATTATTCCACACATAGCAATAAATTTTTTTATCTTCACAAGTGCTTTAATTTTAGGGTTTAAAATTTTAATTTAGGGCTTAGAGTTTAGGGGTTTTAGTGTAAAAGTTTAAGATTTAGGGTTTATGGTTAAAATTTAGTGTTTAGGATTAAAATGTAAAGTTTAGGGTTAAAGTTTAGGTTTTAGGCTAATATAATTAGGGATTTAAGTTTTAAACTATAAACCTTAAATATTAACCCTAAACTCCAAAATATATCAACAACCACTGAATTCAAAAGTACTACATTTAAAGCCTCAAACCATACCTTGGATAGAATCTTTAAGCCCTAAAAGTAAAGCACTTGTGTAAACAAAGTTTCTATAAACGCTTGTGCATAGAATAATTACCTTTAATTAAATAATTTAATTAACAAAATTGAAAGATCAATGATTAAAAATAGAACTTCGACTAAAGAATTAGTAGTTTACATTATAAAATTAAAATTCATGAAAGTAAATACTACGTCGGCATTCATCTTAATTTTGTCAAGACAGCAGCTCATTTGTTTCAGCTGAAAAACATATTTCTGTGCTCTATAAATGATTCTACACCCAAAACCCGTATAGAAAAAGTGTTCTGCACTTGTTTAATGTTGTCACCTTATTTGTACCAACCAGCCAGGAGGTATCTCAGCATGAAACAGAAGCAGCATCCTAGAGCCTATCGAAAATCACAAACGCACGAGACAGTTAAACCACAAATGGATGATGCACGGTACTCGGGGATCATTCAACTTTACAAACTGTAACTACAACTATTTATCACAAACTACATGTTATGAAGTGCATTTTGTTTAAACCGGTTTATCTTTGGAGAGTAACCGGAAAATAGAAAACTATTTGTTAGGATAGGATGATACAAAACTGAAATTTGTTAGGCTGGTAGAATTCTACCATATCTTTCCACCTCTAGCATATATGTAAGTAAGATGGTAGAGTTGAGATTGGTGCTGTAAGTTATTCACTAAAATTGGATTCCTCTTCTACTTTGGAGATTAAGAAACAAAATGCAGGTTAAGTGAAGACAGAATGCAAACATGAGAACTCACCTGAACAAAGAGGAGGTGGATACAGAGTGACTTTTCTGATTTTGGCCCAACTATTCTCAGGTAAAAGTTTATGAGTGTCCCGTCAGGTGTTCCAGTAAGTAGTCCGGTTTCAGGATTGAACCTAGAGATACAAAAGCCGTTAAAGATAAAAGAGACAAGAAAATTTTGATGCATGCATTCCAAGTATGATATGGGTATCAAGAGTTACCTTGGAAGACGATGGCGGGGACATTTGACATAGCCAGAAAGCTAAGCAAATATTGTGTAAATGCAAATTAGATATCTTGCATATATTATTTAGTCAAGTTTTAAATAGTAAACAGAGAGAGGGCAAACCTGAGGAAGTGACAAGAGGAAGTTTAACACTTGAGGAAGAAAGAAAATCAAGAGTGTTTCACTGGGACAAGAAATTTAAAGCGCAAAATGACAAAGAAAATTAATCAATATTTATAAGCATATCCCCTCTACATTAAAGGTTGCTGATGGTAAGCGAAAACATTTTAGTTTGACCATAAAAAAAATGAACATTAAGCCATGCAAGTCAAACAAAATAGCAGATGGCAGCACGAAGCTTAGAACTTGGTTGCACCTGCTTTTAGTCAATTCATATGTGTTGAAATATCAAAATGACAAAGGATAATGGTAAATCATCAATTTTGTTTTGACGAGTATAGATATTCTAGAAACCAACATGCAATTAGAGACAAACAAAGGATATTTCTTAAAACATAGTCTTCAAAGTGGTTTGCAAGGTTACTGCACCACTCTTTTTTTATCATGAATCTAAGACAAATTACTTCCCGAATGTATAGTCAGAACCCAGAAGGAACTGAGTTTACTGCCATGACATTTGAGTGAAGGGACGGAGCACACGTTCAACTGTACATGTGGGCGTATAGGTACTGAAATATGTGACCAAAGACCACAAAAATGGAACTTATTGCAAGGAACACACACCTGTAATGTCCCAGAATTCCAACTACAGCCATGGTCATTCCAGCAAAGTATGTGTATGTATCCCCAACAAAAACTGAAGAAGGATACCTAAAACACAAGAGAATTAAAAGGCCATTAGCAAAACTTTATTAGCCAAGAAGTAGCAGCTGCAAATGGCTGGATGTAAAATGCCAGAATTATTACCAGTTGTAGGAAAGTAAAGCCAAGGAAGTGGCTAGTAAGGGTTGCACAAGATAAATAGAGAAAGCATGAGCTTGTTTATACTCAGGATCTGAAGATGCTCCAATTTGGATTAAGTTATGTATCACAATCTGTGAATTGCAGAATGAAGTTAGACTGCTATGATGCCAGAATCATATAATATCATTAGCATTTATGCTTACAGCTGATGCAATCACAACTGTTTGCCCAACTTCAAGGCCATTCAAACCCGCATGAATATTAATGGAATTTGTGCAGAATACTGCCAAAAGCCCCATATACAATTTATACACCCATCCTGCCACAACAAACCCAACTGTGAGTTCCTTGCAAGGATAAACTGACTGGTGCTCCATACACAAAATCAAATTCAGATTTCCTTTCTTTTTCTCAAAATAAAAATAAAAAGGAAACCAGAATTGAAGATGAAAAAAAATACCAGTTCAAAAAGGATAGATCATGAAAAGGTAACTTAAGATGAGAGAGAAAGCAAAGAGAATACAGATAAGGAAAATTTATGCCCAAATTGAACTGTAAAATCTAAATTAAAAAATATATAGTAATGTTTAGCCCACTGTTTTTTCACACATAAAAAGATCAATGTTAACTCTTTGCCCCCCTGTTTTTTTCCCAGATAGAAAGGTTAATGTTAACTCTAACTATATCCAAGACATATCCCAACACATTCCTTTATATCTTCACATATCCTCCAATATGTATGAGAACATAGATATATAATTTTATTTGGGTGTCATTGCTTCAAAGACAGATAAAATTTGTCTGAAAGTAAAGGGGGGGACTTACTGCACACTTTATCTAATAACAGAATCCTTTCCTTGCTGCGGTTCATCAATGACAACAACCAATGCTGATTGATTGCCAGGCATAGCTAGATGATGCTAGGTTCATAATTAAACCACAGGTCCACACCAAATTTCTTTCATAATGTATAATCCCAGGGTAAATATTCAACTCATCAATTACAATTAATTGAGCCACACCAATCTCCCCCCCCCCCCCACCAAAGAGAACATTAGAGCTTCATTGTTATCCAGCTGTACTTTTACCACAAAAATTAACTGCAGAAGAGTTCCTCTGCTTAATCTATGAATGGAAGGGTCCCTTGGTAGGGGACTAACCGAAAGTCCCCTCTATTTGGACAACCCTAGTACCCTACTTGACACCCTGATTTAACACCAAAGGAGCCTCAATTGAAATAATCTGAAAAGGCAAAAACCCTAAATGGCTTGAGCCAAAGATGACCCAGCATGGCCAGTAGCCTGAACTTTGAGACTATAGTTTTTATTAGAGTTAGGTTGATGACATTAAAAAAAGGTATTGTACCACAATAAAATGAGACCAACAAAATGAACACCATCAACATCACTAAGGCTCTCTGCCAAATTAACTTAGTACTGTTCCGTACCTAGATCCAACACATCTTGCCCAACATATGAAACAAGAGGCTTTGGAATGATGACAGTTGTATGTCCAGCATAGGCCATCAATAATGGAAGTGCAGCAATTGATGGTAGTAATAGTTTCCTGCTCTTCACAAAAGGAGAGTGAGGATTTTGTTAATCATTAGTTCAGAAGCGATAGACATCCTTCCAAATAATTTACAGGCTTTTGTGGACTACATGAAAACCTTAAAGCTAAGAATATACTCACACTCTCCAAGGCACATCCAGGACATCATCTACAAATCCAAGTAAAATCATGAAGCAGATGGATGCTAAGGCTGCATTATACTCAACGAGCCACTGAATAAACAATAGCCAACAGATTGCTCTTAAATCGTATAAAACATTAACCTCTGCATGAATAAGATAACATCAAACCTAATGCAATAAGAACTCGCACTAAAATTATGATACAAGAACCAAAATCTTTATTGCCTTACAGTTGGAGAAATAACAGAACATGTTAAGTACCAGAAAAAGAGAAAGTAATAAAAGTTTCAAAGAAGAAAGTGGAGTTATCTCAAAATTCAATGTTCTAAATATCATACTCAACTTAACTAAACCTTAGCGCAGACTACTTGATGCCAGGTACATAAAAGTTTCTCTAAGTTCCACTCAATTAAGGGCCTTAACAATTGACGAAAGACTTGAAGAAGTGAAACCATATTCTAGAATGACTGCAACCATGCATGTAATGTTTTACATCTAACTCTACTTGAATCACAAATAACAATAATATATCAATATCCTTTTCCTTTTTTCAACATCTACTACAAGCAGTCTATAGAACTTCAATAGAATGCCTTCGCTAAGTACATGTTCGATTTAAGGAAGGAATATGAAAGGAATCCTATAAAAATACAAGAATGAGAACAAATATTACTATGACCTAGGTCAGTTGGTGAAAAGGAATAAAGTATGAGTTCAGATTTTTAGTCTATTTTATATATATGCTATAAGCCTATAACCATTTTGTCTTTCTTACACATTCTAATAAAATTCCCATGTACTATCTTTTTTCTTATTTTTCATTCTCTTGCTGGCCTTTACAATCCGCCACCAATTTTACTTCCATACAAGTTCCACCACTAATATCTTTTGCTAGTGTTTGAATTATTTCAAAAACTATTTTGCCGATATTGTAAAATACAACTGTACAAATGCAAAATGAAGAGTATGCAAAAAAGCAGCATGAAACGTCTTGGAAACGTCACACTTACATTTGAATCTGCCGTGAAATTAAAATACTGGAACAAGATAGCTAAAACCAAGAAAACAATGCCCACAACGATTCCCAATGACTCCGGCCTGCAAAATCCGAAGCAACCTTCACTAATTAGAGTGTTCCCTTTATTTTCTTATAAATTTCATGAATGGAAAAAGAAAACCAAACTTCAGCACATGATTCAAAAGCATGATGGCAAATAATATCAGAGCATTTACACACGCTACCAACAGAATTATAAAAGAAAAAGAAATTAATAGTAGCAAACAAAGGTTCTAATAAAAAAAACTCTAAACCACCATTGAGGATCTAACTCGCAAACAATTCATGAAGTCATTGACTTGACAATTATATGTTAAAGTAGAGACATTTATCAAACAACGCAAAGTTATATATATATAAACAAAGATCTAGACAGTAAACTCAGCTTATGATCTTGAATAAAAATCCAAGCGCAATTTAGGTAATACAATCAAAATTGCAAATTAAAACATACTCTAATCAACAAAATTCAAAGGCAATTGAAACCCAAAATTTTTCCAATAAGGGAGAAAGAAAAGGTTTGGGGACTTACACTTTAACATCGCCTTGAGGGGTACCCTTCTTGTTAATATCAAATCCAAATAAACCGCGTTTGGAAACATATCTAGAAGCAACAGGTATCATTCTCTGAGTAAGGAAGAAGCCGGCGACACAAAGGGCCGCATTGATGAGGATAGATCTCCTGAGGTCTTGCTCGATCTTGTAGTGTTGGTAAAGAAGGTAAAAGTATGGGATTGAAAAGAAAAGACAGAATTTGAAGATTAAGGCTTTCTTAGGTGGAGCGATAGGCGGGCCGGTTCCGGTGGTGGTTGTTTCTAGGGTTTGAGGAGGGCTTCGCGGTGCTGAAGCTCTATTGCGAACTGCCATGGCTGCTGCTGTGTTTCTCTGAAGAATATGTTTTTATTTTCTCTCAATTTTACTCTCACTGGATGAAAGTTGGGGTTTTTTATATTAAAATAATACATTTTTGTTCCTTAAAAAAGTTAAGTGCAATACGTGTGAGCTCGAGCTAAGTCAGACGGCGGCAGCATGCTTGTGTTGCCGTTGTACTGGTATTTGTGTTAATATGTAATGCGTTAATAGGGAGGGTAGATGGGTGTAATTTTACGGATTTTGTATCGTATTTGTTTCAGTATGGTCACCGGTCGGTATGAATATGAGTTCGATCGATAATAAGTGGGTGTGAATGTTAAAAGTTATACCTATTGTGATTGTGACTACGTGATGGATTTGAAACCATCAAACTCAAAAAATTATGCAATCGAATTTTGGGATGTTACAACCGTTATTACTTTAGGGGCATGTGTCCTTAATATGCAATTTACATCCATTTTATCTAGTTACTAGTTAATGTCGGTTGCTGATAGAATAGTTCTTCGGGAATGCTTTGATTAAAAAGAATGATTTGAAAGTGTCTATTGATATTTGTTCTTTAGATTACGATAATATTTTTTGACGATGGCAATTAAGTTATATTAAAAAATTATAAAATATATTATAAATGCAATGCATTCAGAAAAGAGATTAATAAAGTCTAATTACTAAAATTTCATATAAAATTCAAAAGTGCAAAGAAAAGTATACTTCACAGAAATTAGCACACCGTCAAAATTTTGAAATTTTTGAATCTCAATGTTTCATTCCAAGCGAGACACATTACATGGTTAAAAAGAGTGGTGAACGAGCCAAACTATCAGGCAGGTTGATCTGCTACTCAGGACTGATTACATCAGCAAACAACCATCAACCGAGTGGGATCTATCTTTCTATGACCACTGACAGAAATCATAATCAGAAACTAACGTAGTGAAGATCTCTATACGAGTACCAAACGATCACTAAGATATGCTGAAATTATACCAAAACAACAGACGAAACAAAACTACAAAAACAAAAAAAAACATGTTGCAAAGGTAATGATTCTTATTAAAAATATAAATAAAAATAACAGATCCGATGATCGACCACTAAGGCGGGTTAAAAAATAAAAACTTTTCTATTAATTTACTAGAAAATAAATTAGATTAAAAGCCCAATCTCCTAAATATTAGAAAGGCAGAGGAGGACCGAAAAGCCCTAATTTAACGAAGCCCATCCCAGTCTCCACCATTAAAACCTCTAAAACCCTAACAATATAAATGTTTCATTTCCTTTCTTCTTCCTCACCGGCCACCACATTCTGAACCCTAAACCCCCACTAAAAAACCCTAACCAGACAATGTCCGAGGTTGAGCTGTCTCGTTCAGAAAAGAAAAAGCACAAGAAAAAAACCGGGTCCGATGGGGAAGCCAAAGAATCGGACCAAGATTTCATGATCAAACCACAGAGCACCACCCCTTCCATCGACACTTCCCAGTGGCCCATCCTTCTCAAAAACTACGATCGCCTCAACGTCCGAACCGGACACTACACTCCGCTTCCCTCCGGTTTCTCCCCCCTCAAGCGACCACTTGCTGAATATATCAGGTACGGCGTTTTGAACCTTGATAAACCCTCTAACCCTTCCTCTCACGAAGTCGTTGCTTGGATTAAGCGCATTTTGCGCGTCGAAAAGACTGGGCATAGCGGAACTTTGGACCCCAAAGTCACAGGTAATCTCATCGTCTGCATTGATCGGGCCACTCGGCTTGTTAAATCCCAACAGGGTGCAGGAAAAGAGTATGTCTGTGTTGCCCGTTTGCATTCCAAAGTGCCCGATGTGGCTAAGGTTGCTAGGGCTCTTGAAAGTTTAACTGGAGCTGTTTTTCAAAGGCCGCCGTTGATTTCGGCCGTTAAAAGACAGCTTCGGATTAGAACGATTTATGAAAGTAAGCTTCTTGAGTATGATGCTGATAGACATTTAGTTGTTTTCTGGATTTCTTGCGAGGCCGGTACTTATGTTAGGACCATGTGTGTTCATTTGGGATTGATTCTTGGGGTTGGTGGGCATATGCAGGAGCTTAGGAGGGTTAGGTCTGGGATTTCAGGCGAGAAAGATAACATGGTGACGATGCATGATGTTATGGATGCTCAATGGGTTTATGATAATTACAGAGATGAGACTTATTTGAGGAGGGTTATTATGCCTCTTGAAGTTCTTTTGACTAGTTATAAGAGGTTGGTTGTGAAGGACTCTGCTGTTAATGCTATTTGTTATGGTGCGAAGTTGATGATTCCGGGATTACTGAGGTTTGAGAACGATATCGAGGTTGGGGAGGAGATTGTGTTGATGACAACTAAAGGTGAGGCAATTGCTCTGGGAATCGCTGAAATGACTACTGCGGTAATGGCTACTTGTGATCATGGTGTGGTGGCAAAGATTAAGAGAGTAGTCATGGACCGTGATACTTACCCAAGGAAATGGGGCTTGGGACCGACTGCATCGATGAAGAAGAAACTGATTGCAGAAGGCAAATTGAGTAAGCATGGAAAACCAAATGATACTACTCCTAAAGAGTGGTTAAGAAATGTTACCTTGCCAACTGGTGGGGATTCTGTGATAGCCGGCCAAGCAGCTTCTGCTGAGCCTGCAGTGGTGGAAAAGGAAAAGGAAGACGGAGAGGGGCGTAAGCGCAAGCATGATGAAAGCAGTGATAGCCCTGTTCCGGTTGTTGCTAAGAAAGCTAAAGGTGAGGAAGATGAAGCTGGAGTTGAGAAGAAAGAGAAAAAGAAGAAAAGCAAGAAGGATAAAGAGGATGGTGTTGACACGGAAACTGCAGAGAAGGAAAAGAAAAAGAAGAAGAACAAAGATAAGTCTGAAACTGCATCACCAGATACAGAGAAGTCCGAGAAGAAGAAGAAAAAGAAGAGCAAAGAGAGCGAGGAGGCTGCTGCTGCTGCTCCTGTTAATGGTGCAAATGATGCAGAAGATGATAAAAGTGAAAAGAAGAAAAAGAAGAAAAAAGGCAAAGATGCAGATGCAGTAGAGGAGTAGATGTTCAGGTATTAGAACGTTCCTATGAGTAGGACATCAAATCATATTTCTCTTGTATGTTCTACATTAACGTTTTTGAAGTGTTTGCAGTTTTTCATTGTAGTTTTTGCATGAACAATTTTATTATTTACTTTTTTGCAATGGAATGCTTTAATTATCTGCATGCAATTGTGTTATTTTTTATCCATTATTTTTTTTCTTTAATACCCATCATCTCAACCTCGGAATCTTTTGTGTACATTTGAACTAGATTTTCTTACCTGCGCATCCCGCACTGAACATGAAAAACAGATATAGTCTCTAAAATTTTTATAGTTTTTACTAGTTTTCACATTTGATAAAAATAATCAAAATGTTTGAAAGTAATAAATCAAACGTATCATAAAACAACAGTAATTTTTAGTATTTGTTTTCATACAAACAATTGATATAGTATTTGATATTACACATAAATCAATTTCCATACTATTACTATCCTTCAGCATTAGATTCAAATTGTTAATTTAATTTACCTGCGCATCCCGCACTGAACATGAAAAACAGATATAGTCTCTAAAATTTTTATAGTTTTTACTAGTTTTCACATTTGATAAAAATAATCAAAATGTTTGAAAGTAATAAATCAAACGTATCATAAAACAACAGTAATTTTTAGTATTTGTTTTCATACAAACAATTGATATAGTATTTGATATTACACATAAATCAATTTCCATACTATTACTATCCTTCAGCATTAGATTCAAATTGTTAATTTAATTTACCGTGATTATAAATTCCCAACTCTTAATTCTCATTTTTTTATATCTTTATTATCGACAATCTATAATACTCGGGGAAAAAATAAAAAAAAATACTTTGATACACAAGTTTGTGTAAACTTTAATTTACACAAGCCTTTTAATTTTAGGATTTTAGGTTATGGTTTTTGGGTTTAGTGTGTAGGTTGTAGAATTTAAGCTTTAGGTTAGTAAACTTTAATTTACACACGCCTTTTAATTTTAGGGTTTTTAGTTATGGTTTTAGTGTGTAGGTTGTAGAATTTAAGCTTAATGGTTAGAATTTAGAGTTTAGGGTTTAAAGCTTAATGTTTAGGTTTTAAGGATTTAGGTTATTTAGGTTTTAAATTTTATAGAAGGGTTGTATAATTTTTTTTACACCTTGTGTATCAAAATACAACAAAAAAATCAAAGGGTTACAACATTATTATAATTATTTCTAAAATAATTTTTCTATTCAAACTGTACAGATTCAAAGATTAACAATTTAAAAAATTGGATAATACCAAACATAAATTATGGTTTTAAGAAATGATGACCGAGAAACCAACTTCTAGCATTGGATAAAGAATTTAGGAAATGGGGATTACGATTTAAGGATTTGAGAATTATAGTTTTAGGATTGAGGATTATGGTTGAGTGACTTGAGATTATGAATTTGAGGTTTAAAGGTTTAGGATTTTGGGGATTGTGGAATCGTGGAATGGAGGTTGAGATTTAAGGGTATAAAGGTGAGTGATCTAAAATTTGAGAATTTAAGGTTCCACCTTTTCCCAAATGATAATTGACAGCCGGTTGCTCGGAAGGTACGACTGATAGCGAGGATGATTAGTGAAGGTTGGGTCACGATAAGCGTAGGAAATGAACGCACAATGGAGAGAATAAAAACATGTGCACATAGTGATTTTGATGTTCAATACTCAATAGGACAATCGGATGGTATAAAGTAGGCACACGACAATCAATGAAGGTTGGAATGAGCTACGACGCCATAAAACGAAGTGGCAAGTGAGACCGTTCACGGCGGGCGTATCGCAAATTGGGGGTGCAAAAAAATCCAATCTGATTTATTCGATTCGATTATTCGTTGATTCAATCCGAAAATTTAATTTTTTATAGGTATGTATATTGTTATATTCGATATTTTTACTTATTATATATAAAATTTGAAATTTCTATGAATACAAATATTGTTATATTCAATAATTTGTTGATTGTTATATTCGAACACTTAAAATTTTCATGGATAAGACTGTTAAATTAAAAAAATAATTAAATAAAGTCATAAATTTCGAATATTCAATTTTTTCAAATCAGATACGAATCGCTATTTAAGTGATCCGAATTTTTTGAATCGAATCTAATTCGATATCTGAAAATAAACACCCCTAATATTAAAAATCTCACGTTAGGTTTTGGGGCCAGACAACGTCAAACGTGCGAGAGATTGCTAACGTCGGCAACGACTACGTTATAGGAAAGAACAAGGGTTTAAGGTGTGTGGAAAATATTTATATTAAACTAAAATTTTAGATAAATGAATATTAAATATATTAGAAAAATAAATAAAAAAGGGTTAGACAGTTAGTCAACCATTTGTTTTAAAATATGGTTAACTGTCCGTTGAGCTTCTGATAATTTTAAGGGAAAACTACACCAGTGACCACCGAAGATATTGGGGATACCTATTTGAACCACCGAACTAAAAAAAACGTCAATCACACCATCAAACTTATTAAATCAACCTATTTTGACCACCGCCGTTAAAAAATTAAGACGGAAGTGCCACGTGGCAGTTAACAGGATATTTCTAAAATTACACATTTGATCCTTGTTATTTACACATTCTTTCAATTTAGTCCTAATTTTCAATTAATAAAATAATAAATTATTTAATTAAGTGGTGACACGTGTCAAGACCTTATTGGAGGATTTTAATTATTTATATTTAATTTTATTAATTTATTTTCCCCCTCCAATCAGGTGGTGATACGTATCACCACCAATTTAGAGGAAAATAACGTTTTTTCCCTCAATGCGTGCTGGGGGATTCGAACCTGGGACACCCAGGTGTAAAGGCAATAGCTCTACCACTGCACCAAGCACATCTTTGTGCTATAATTCTCCAGATATAATATATATCTCTTATTAGTTTCTACATTTATAAACCAAAAGCTCAAACCCTAAACACTAATTTCACATATATAAATCTTAAACCCTAAACTCTAACCCTGAATATTTCAAATTAATTTCACACTAAATATTTCAAATTAAACCTCAAACCCTAAAATTTTCAAATTAATTCCACGCTAAATATTTTAAATTAAACCCTAAACTCAAACCCTAAAAATTTCAAATTAATTCCACACTAAATATTTTAAATTAAGCCTTAAACCCTAAATATTTCAAATTAAACCCCAAACCCTAAACCTTAAACCCTAAATTTCAAATTAATTTGAAATATTTCAAATTAAACCCTAAATATTTCAAATGAAATATTTAGCGTGAAATTAATTTGAAATATTTAGGGTTTGGGGTTTGGGGTTTAATTTGAAATATTTAGGGTTTAGGGTTTAAGGCTTAATTTAAAATATTTAATGCGGAATTAATTTGAAATTTTTAGGGTTTGAGTTTAGGGTTTAATTTAAAATATTTAGCGTGGAATTAATTTGAAAATTTTAGGGTTTGAGGTTTAATTTGAAATATTTAGTGTGAAATTAATTTGAAATATTCAGGGTTAGAGTTTAGGGTTTAAGATTTATATATGTGAAATTAGTGTTTAGGGTTTGAGCTTTTGGTTTATAAATGTAGAAACTAATAAGAGATATATATTATATCTGGAGAATTATAGCACAAAAATGTGCTTGGTGCAGTGGTAGAGCCGTTGCCTTTACACCTGGGTGTCCTAGGTTTAAATCCCCCAGCACGCATTGAGGGAAAAAATGTTTTTCTCCTCTAAATTGGTGGTGACACGTGTCACCACCTGATTGGAGGGAAAAATAAATTAATAAAATTAAATATAAATAATTAAAATCCTCCAATAAGGTCTTGACACGTGTCACCACTTAATTAAATAATTTATTATTTTATTAATTGAAAATTAGGACTAAATTGAAAGAATGTGTAAATAACAAGGACCAAATGTGTAATTTTAGAAATATCCTGTTAACTGCCACGTGGCACTTCCGTCACCCCTCCGTTAATTTTTTAATGGCGGTTGTCAAAATAGATTGATTTAATAAGTTTGGTGGTGTGATTGACGTTTTTTTAGTTCGGTGGTTCAAATAGGTATCCCCAATATCTTCGGTGGTCACTGGTGTAGTTTTCCCTAATTTTAATGTCTTCAAAATAAGAGGCGGTCCTCACCCTTTACCGGTGATAGGGGCGGGTTTATTTAACAGTTATCCTATATACATAAACAACATGCTTAATCGTCCGGTTGCTATCCTCAATGGCAACCTCAATTCCTTAACCTTAACTACAAAAAATAAGAGTGTCTAACGATGTGTAGTATTAGTGATGTCTAGCTGTCACGTATTTTAAAAATTTTATTAGTTAAAAGTCATTTAAGAGCTCGCATTAAATACAAGATTCTGTTTAAAAAAATTCTATCATTCAATGTATTACAAAATCCTAAAAGATTCTATTAAAAAAATTGTCATTCCTAAAAACCCTAAGTCATAAACACTAAACCCTAAACACTGGACAACAAAACTTTAAACCATAATCATAAAACCATGAAGCCCTAAACCCTAAACACTGGACAACAAAACTTTAAACCATAATCATAAAACCATGAAGCCCTAAACCCTAACAATGAAACCTTAAATCATAAAACCCTAAATCTTAAACACAAATATATTAAATGAAATTTTTTTAATGAAATCTTTTAAAGTTTTGTAATACGTTGAATAATGAAAATTTTTAAATAGAATCTTGGTTTTTTTATAAATAGGGAATACAGCTTCAATAAGCCTCGTTAGACCCCTTAATCCTAAATGGAGAAAAAGTGTCTATTGTCGCTATTACAAAAAAATACTACAAGAGAGTCAACGACAAAAAATATATAAACAACGCCAACTTAACTACGATAATCATCATGTAAGATACCTAACACCTATAAGGAGGATACTCAAAAAAGCATGGTTCAAAACTATTCATGAAAAATAATCTTGTCATCGCATCGGCCACCTGATTACCTTCACGAAACACATGTCGAAATTCAATTTGCTCTTGGTGCTGTAGCAACACCCGAGTAGGTCCTAAAAGAGAGGAATATATGACCCTTATCTCCGAATTTGTCAAAGCCGGAATAACTTCAAGACAATCGGACTCTACCACCACGTTACTAAAATTAAAGCAGCTAAAGCACTATAAACTCTCAAACATCGCTCAGAATTCGGCCTCCAAAGTTGTACATTTACCAATAAACTTAGAAAATCTGGCAAACTAAACCCCGCTCGAGTCTTGGAAAACTTCTCCACATGTGGCCACACGATCCGCCACCCGCCTTTAGCCATCTACATTGAGTTTCACACAGCCAACGCTCAGAGGGCACCAATTAATCTGGCGCGATCATGGCCCCGGTTGGTTGGAGTGAGTCTGAACCAAGGTTTGCAATCCGCGGCTAATTTCATCCTTCAGTCCGCGACTATAATCCAAAACAATACAATAATGCGCATTTTCCAGATAAAAAATCTTTTTATTGCGAAAAAGCCATAAATTCCACACAATCGCGCCAAAGAGGATATCCCAATCCGAATCAGTAACATTAAAATAAGTCGGGTTATGCAAATTCATACGCACCCAGTCCGGAATAGGAAGCTTAAGAAATTCATCCAACTTATCCACTCGAACCAAGGATGACCAAGGCAGTCGGGCATTGCCTAAGTAAGTGATCAAGGTCCTCCATCGCGCCACCACAAAGCACACACTCAGCTGAATCAACAAGGTGGCGTCGATCCCTTTCACCGTTCGTGAGAACACAACCTTTACAAATGAGCCAAAGAAAAGATTTCACCCACGGCAGCCCACGAGCACGCTGTATTATTTTCCATACAGTATTGCCAACATCGACTGCAGAATGCAGATGAACGTCATAAGCCGATTTCACTGAGAACCCGTGATCATCATTCCAAAGCCAGCCCACGACACCAAATAATACCATCTCGAACATCACCTCAAACTGAACATAAGCTAATCCAAAGGTCAACCTCACTTTCATCACCGATATTCCAAATAATACCATCTCAAACATCGCCCCAAACTGAACATAAGCTCCTCCAAAGGAAGGAGCTATTACTCCGATTCAAACTTATTGACAACAGCTCACGACAACTATACTTCGCACGGAGAAAGCGTACCCAAAGGTGATCGGGTTTAGCAACGAGGTTATAGGCAACTTTCATAAGAAAAGCATTATTTTGAACTACAGTGTTTGAAACCAAGTTCTCCGGCAATCAACGGCTTACAAACCTCCTTCTAACGAACAAAACGTATCCCTTTTCGAATAGAAGAACTACCCCAAATAAAGTTACGAATCAATTGCTCAATTATATCACAAACTCTCTTAAGAATCTGAGTGGTTTGCATGGAATAATATGGAATGGCGGACAACACTGACTTGGCTAAGGTGATTCTGCCAACAAAGGAGAGATATCGCGCTTTCCAACCTGATAAGCAAATAAAATTTTGTATTTAATGCAAACTCTTAAGTGAACCTTAATCTATGCATAGGTTAGATAAAGCCTTATGACATTGATGGTTTTACTGGTTAAATTAGTAAGATTTACCAAATCTTTGTCTTCAAAGTAACAAAAGGAAATTAAATCAATAAATTAACTTGATATATACAAAACTATGGCTTAAAAAAATTCAAGTTATTTGATGTTTCTAGAGATTATTAGTATTCTCGGTCAGCTTTACGGTGTCAAGCTTAGGAAGATGACGAATCGGGTAAGAACCAGTGGTAGAACAACGGGGTCTGAACGGATTTGAGTTTGTGGCCAAGTCTAATGCCATCTTGAAGTCTAAAAAAAAAAAAACTATAAATTTATCCTCACTTTTTAACATTTATATTTTGCCCCCGATCTTAATTTCGCCCCCAATCTTAATTTCGTCCGTGACCGTATCCAATCCACACAACATCACCAGAAGCATGGTAGAAAGCAAAGCACAGACTGATTCATTCATGTGTACAAGGCTTGTTTAGTTCTAAATACCCGAAAGCCACCGAACACCTTGAACCTACATAATGATATTTGAGAAGCAACTTTGTATGTTATTTACCAGCTCCTATCACCATCTACTTGACTGAAAGAAGTAGGCTTTAGTCATATACAGAACAAGCTATCTACCAGGTATGTTCAGGTCATGCTTTTCTCCGGTTCCCATATTCGATCACCATCCATCAAAAAAAAGGGTTTCAGATTTAACTTACCTGTATCCAATAAACAGCAACTGTAAAAGCCATTTGGTTCATAACAAACAATGAAGGAAGCTAAACTCATACCGAGACTTCAAGAAGCCATTTCTACCATTTATCATTCAACATTGTGGAAAGATTTGCAAAGAGAACCAAATCCATAGAGTTTCTAAAGGGATAAAATAAAAGTATAATATCTACCACCATCACCAGGGAAATTTTGTTTCATTTATAGTTCATGCCTCCACTCACACAGAAATAAACTAACTTGTACAATGGACATATGCTCAAGCTTGAAAACATTAAATTTCTATAAATAAACAAGTACCTTGATTGATTCTAAATAATTTAACATTCCACACCAAAAACATAAAAGTGTGGGTTGCAGTTGCTTGATTCTGATAGCAGTCTTCATGCAAAATTTGACAGGGAAATTTATTAGGGAAGAAAGATGATATTGAATATTTGCATTTTCCTCAAAAGATAACTACAAACCATCGCCAATTATGTATCTTAAACCGATATGATGCATGTATCTACACCCATGTTCCGACCAGAAAACTTTAAAGTGATGAAGAAGGACCATAACTTGTAAAGTTATGGTTAGCTTTTAATGAAAAGAATACATCACACTCCAATCGAGCACTATCAATCATTCTTGAATAGATTTACAAAATAATCACAAGCCACTAACCCATAAAAATTGATCTAAAAAACCAGAACAAGAGATGACCAGAAAACTGTATATTACTAGCTAGTCAACTTGGAAGTCATAGACACGTAAAACTATCACTGAAGTTAAGTTTTTAGATGTTCTTTATGTGAAAACTACAATCGTGCACGGACTAGTAAAGATGGTATCAAACTCGAAGGTTAGAAGTACAACCAGAAAAAGGTAACATTCAGCATACTGATTCTGAGATACTATGAAGTAATAAGGCTCTTCATGCATCGGTGCATTCAGCAAACTCATCGTACATTCATATATATTATTAGTTGATAACAAAAACTGAAACTTCAACCAAGAAATAAATGAAAATGTAATGCCTAAAATCAGTTTGTTTTACCAACTCTATAAGGCAACAGAAAAATTTAACAAAGTAGAGAGCAATTAGCATGATCATCAACTAACTGTAACTCAGGCCGTTGCAACATCGATTTTGGACAACTCCTCCTTGTGCTTCAAATATTGATTTAGAATTGCAAGCCTAGCAGTCTCAAATGCAAAATAGCCCAGAGCTGAAAAACAAGCACTATGAACAACTCTAGGCCCCAGTCCTCTAGTCAAACCAATCCAACCTTCCTCCTTCAAAATCTGCTTCACCGTCGCATTAACCCCAGTATACATAACATCAGCAACTTTATTCCCAAGAGCTTGAGTCATCAACCTTGTTTTCACCACATCGAGAGGAGTTGTCAAAGAAGCCGAGATCGCGCCGGCCATAGCACCACAACAAACACTCTGAATTGGCTCCAAATGAGTCTGCTTTGTCTTTCTCAAAACTGCAGCTTTTAAATACTCAAAAGAGGAATAACTTAACACGCCAGCAGGCAAATTCCTCAACAAAGTAGCCGAGTAACCAGCATAGAGACCCAAAATCCCATCTTTTTCTAAAATTCGCAACAAGACCTCCCACGATCTCCCTTTCGCACCGGCTTGCATTCTTTGAGTAATCAACTCCTTAGGCACCATTATAGCAGATGAAACAATATTTCCCATAGCACCAGCAGTTGGAGGAATGAGCAAAGCAGGGTAATCCAATTTGGACAAAATGGACTTCCCAAACTCGCATGTCCCAAAGTAAACAGCAGAAGAAGCCGTGGAACCTACAATAACAGCCGAAACTCCTCTGTAAAACCCTAGAATACCATTGGCCTGGAAAGTTTTGACAATTGCATCGAAGGTGTTGGCATAAATCTGGGAAGCACCCTTGGTCTGCATTTTGGTCTTGATGGTATCGAGTGGGAGAAGGCAGACATAAGTGAATGCACCAGCAATCCCACCACCACCAGCGCCAATTAGAGCTCTTTCGAAGACTGATAAGTTTTTCATAAAGGTTTGGACTTTGGGGCTGTTTCTCGATGTGGGTTTTAGCCATTTGGGGAATGTAGGGGATTTGGGTTTTCGGGGAATTTGAAACTTGGGTTTCCACGAATCCGATTGAGAACCAGCGGAAATGGAGGCTGAGGCGAAGGGGAGGTTGTGTTGGGGAGGATTGAGGGGGTTTTGAGGAGACGATGTGAGAGTGCTGAAATGGGAGAAAATAGAAGGGAAGTCGGGGTGATTTGAGTCGGGAGAAGAGAGACCCAAGGACGAACAGAGTCTCGCTTCCATCGCAAAAACTCGGTGTTCTTGCTAATGTTTGTCTCCTGCTTTGGAATTCAACGTTTTAACTACTCACTGTCGACGACGTCGTTTATATCTTTTTGGGGAGAGGTGTTGGCTTAAGAAGGTTGTATTTTTTTGGGAGCGAAGATGTAGAAAATCTCCGAATAAAACCAGTCAACAACTTCTAGTTGGACCCGTCATCTTTTAGAAAACACTACAACTTCAACAAGCGGTGGGGCTTCTTTGAGAGGCGAACTTTCTGCTTTCCTGTGCTAAAATGTGGGCTGCTTCATTACCTTTCCTCCTCACATGAAGAAAAGAAAAGGAATGGAAATTTGATTATTAACTTTGGATATAACATTAAAGGCAACACCTTCAAAAGCCACATTCTTGAATCCAAGATCTCGAGCTAAGAATACAGCATGTTCTACCATCTCAGGATCTGAAACAAAGGTGTAAAGGGAGGTACTTGCAGCCATTCGCATCTCGGACAATAATTTCTGAGACAGATTTTCGTTGTGCAGCGTCGAAACTAGCATCAAAATTAATCTTTACATATCCTCAGCAAGATGTGGATCAGGAACTGTTACTCTATCATGTTGAGATATGCCAAGATTGTGAACATAAGACAGAACAAAAGATGCAATCTCGTTAAATTTCATGTACCTTGTTGTTTCGATAATACCATAGGGCCCAAATTGCAGTCACAAAAAGAGCACATTTGTTTTTTTTAACTGTTCAAAGAATTGAGAGAGCCACATAAGCCAATCAGGATCAGGAGAAATTATATTATGGGTGATTCCAACCACGTCATCTATGGGACCAACCACTAGTAACCACTCATTTCATCATTTTTTTCCATGTCATTAATTTAATAATAGAATAATTTCTAAAAAATAATTTTTAAAATGACATGGAAAAACTTTAGTGAAGATTCATTGGTTGGAAAAAATGACATGGAAAAATCATGGTGAAGTGGGTAGTTTCCATTGGTTGGTCTCATGGATGACGTGGTGAGAATTACCCATAATATAATTTTTCCAGGATCAGAGGGGAACATATAAATGGTCGGTCCAAGTTCGTGCAAAAGCTGTCGAGTAAACGAACATGAACACACAAGATGCTAAACAGTTTTCATGTTACTGTCGCAAAAAACACAAGTGAACTCTGTAATCACTAATTTTGTCCGAATTTTAAGGTTACTTTAGTTTATATTGATTAATGGGCTTATATATACATATTAATACATGTTGGGCTTTAATTATTAAGACTTTAAAATTCCAAGGGGGGGGGGGAGATATATATATATATAGGTGGGTTTTTTATTTATTTGTAGTACGTGTAATATATGTGAGAGTTTATGTTATATTTGTTGCAAGATTCCTGAATATATGTATTATTATATGTATGTACGTAGGTATTATGTAACGTGTGTGAATGTATGTGATATTATGCGTTATTATTATTTTTTTAAAATCCCAAATATTAATAACATTATTATCATTGATAACATGGATGTGTTAGGCTTTTTGTTATCTATTGTCATTAGTATTATTATTACTAATATTATTATTATCATTATTATCAGTGATATTAATATTATGCTTAGGCTAAGCAAAAATAAATGAATAAGGAATGAATAAAAATCCCATGTTTATTAGAATAATATTATAAACTAGCCCAATCGACCCAAGTTTGGTAAACGGTAAACCCTAATTACACCAAAACCCTAAATCCATCTCTTATTTCTGGTGCGTAGCTGGCTATCAGCCGTTCGATCCAAGGCAGATCTGACGGTCCAGATCACATCAGTGAGAGGAAACCCTAGGAGCCTTAGTTTGATCTTGCGCCGCACTCCATCGTGGCCGTCAGATCGAGCATCATCCAACGATCCATATTTGCCTGAGGCCGAAACCTTACGAGCCATTTCCTTTGCTTCGCGCCGCTTCGTCCTAGCCGTCAGATTGAAGCGGCATTAACGGCTCAGATTGAACCCGAGGGCAAAAACCCTAGATGCTCATCTAATAATCTCGCACTGCACAGATTTCAGCTGTTAGATCGAGATACGATCTAACGGCCCAGACACGTGATGAGGATTCCAGAAGCTCCACGCGCCTGAACTCTCTGACCCTTCGCCTGCCACGAGCACGCCGTCTGCCACGTCCAACTCCATGCCTCCTCTCTGTTTCGAGTATTGCCGGCAAGCACAGACCAAAAAACAAAGCATCAGAGACCTCAAAAAACAACAAAAAGAACAAAAAATAAAAACCATAAACGCAAAAGGTCAACCAGACAAGAGAAAGAGAGGCGAATCAGAGAGAAAGTGTAACCCCCTCGTCCCGGTCTGGCCGGATGACCGATCCGAGTGGGCCACACGGGGAAAACCGGGTGAAACCCGTCAAGGTTCCCCTCGGTTAGCAACCCTATTTTTTTCTTTTTATTTTAATCTTGTCTAGATCAATATTAAGTCCTAAGTGATTCACAACAGCGAAAACATCCAAAGAAAGACCACATTCGAACCCCGACCAAACACAAAAGTCCATTTTTAAACTTACAGGGCAGATCGTATCGGTACCCTAACTAGGGGTATCGATACACCCTGACCAGGTCAACCCAAGGAGTAAACTCCGGGAAGACCGTATCGATACAACCCTTGGGCGTATCGATACACCCTTCTCGGTCAACTATCCTTGGTCAACGGAGTAGACCCGTATCGATACGCGTGAACCCCGTATCGGTACGCCCTACTCTCACCCAAAACTCCAAATTCCAGTAACTTTGGAGGGTATCGATACCCCCAGGGTATCGGTACGCCAGGCCAAAATCGTGGCATTTGGACAAGGCCATATCGATACGGCCCTCAGGCGTATCGATACGCCCTGCTCTGCAATTCCACCAATTTCAACTTGGTGACCTCAAACACGACTCTAGATGCATTTTTAGACTCTCCTATGCACATACAAACATTTAAGCAATCATACTTGAGCCAAAGGAAACATTCAAACATGAGACAAGGCATCCATACATGGCATTCCAACAAAAGAGCAAATTAAGCATTTAAGGTCATACATGAAAGCTCAAAAGGCCAAAATGGCACAAGTCAACATATAGGAGGTTTGCACTCACTAACAAGGCAACCTAAACATCTAGAGGGCGTGCCACCACACTCAAACATTCACCATAGCATTCATGCATCACAAACCATAATCAATCCAAAACATCAACATATAAATGAGTCATGCATAGCTCATACAAAACACCCTTGCCACATTGCTAACTAATACGTAATTAACCACCGTACTTGAGCCACAAACTTGGATAGCCCTTCTTGCCTTGCTCCGAGCTAACACCACGCTAATGATCTGCATTGTTGAAAATTGAGAGCGTAAGCTATAAGCTTAGTGAGGGTGCTCTAAAACCGAAAACATCAACAATGCAGGGTTCAAGCATGTAAATCCTAATCTCACATACAACATACATTGATAAAGTAATCGAGTAGACCTAGCTAGTCTTTCAAGAGGCATAATATGGTTTCTCATATCCTACCAAGCTCAATCATCATGAAACAACACCACATATCAACATCATATATCACAAGCACATGAACAAGTTTAATTGGCATCTATTAATTACCCGGATGCGCAGATTTTAAACTCAACAACCACTTTACCTCGGTGGGATTACACTCATCACCGGACCTTGCATGTGCGGGATTCCACTCATCGCCACAAGCCCTACGGATGGGATTCCACTCATCATCCTGTAGAAATATGTAAAAGCTTCCGGTGGAATATTACATCACCGTACTCCTCCTTGATGGCTTAACGCCATCAAGGCCACGTACGTTTTGACTCAATTTGTGTGCACACTAATCCTAATGATCGATCATTTACAACATATAATTTATTTAGTGCCAATTTTCATTACCACATCACATATCATCAACCACATCTCATGCTCATCACATATACATATCTTGATATAAATGCACAACTCAACCAAAATCACAAGAGCATAGATAGGTAAGCACAATAGCATTTAATGGAGAACAAAGGCTAAATTAACAACTTGAATTAAATAGAAATGGCCTACCAAGCACACTTCATACACACACTACACACACTCGAACCAAACTTTAAAACAAGTTTGAAACCACTCACCGCCCTTCCTTAGCAACCGAAACAAATCTCCTACGAGTCCGGATTCGGTCCCAATGCTCCTTCAACGACTCCTCTTGCTTCTAGCCAACCAAAAACACAACCAACAACCACAATCAATGCTAACATTCAAACAATACTCAACCTTTGAGTTCAAACCAACCTCACCCAAATTTCCAAATCCAACTAATCCCCAAATATTTCAATTTTCGTGCTCCCTACAACACTAGCTAAAATTTCCATTTTCAATCACCCAAATGATCCCCAAAAGGTCCCAAAACAACCTCCTAACCTATACAAACCATCAGCCCTTTGATTTCAACCTAAAACCCACCAAAAATTGAGTTTTTGACACCTTTAAAATTGCCTCAAAACCCCATTTCGGGGTTTCACCCAAATCCAACCAAATTGACATATATAATACATCTTAAGGTGATTAAGATAGAACTTAACTTCATATTTCAAAACAAAGTGAAAATCACCATAAAAACCCAAACTTTAGAAAAACCCTAACATTTCAAAAGTTCATATTTTTGAAATCTAAGACTATGTATGGATAGGAAATGAAGAGAAGAGTTAGAAAACACTTTTACCTTTGAAAAACACCTTGAAATGATGAAGAGACCCAATGGAATAGTGATTTTAGTGTTGGGAGAGTTTGAAAATGGTGTTTAACGTTGGTGGGGGAGGATGGGGGAAAGAGAAGACAACTTTTCTTTAAAATTTGTCTTCCTTTAAAATTCCTTTGGATAAAATTACAACATAGGTCCCTCCCCTTTTTACTAAAGCTCAATTAGGTCTAATTTAAGGTTGAATTTATTTAGTTTTATTTTACCGACTCGAAACGCAATCCCACTAACTCTTAACCCCAAAACACGGGCGTTACGACTCTCTCCCACTTAAGGAATTTTGTCCCCGAAATTACATGACTGAAAGAGATACGGAAACTGCTTTTCCATATCCTCCTTCCTCTCCCAAGTGGCCTCGTCCACACCTCTATGTTGCCACCGCACCTTTACTAACTCAATCGATCTACCCCTCAACACCTTACTGTCAGAAGCTAAGATCTCCACGGGCTCTTCTTCATAAGTCAAATCCGGATTCAATTCAATCTCTTCTACGGGCATAACATGTGATGGATCGGACCTATACTTACGAAGCATCAAAACATAAAACACATCGTGTATCTTCTCTAGCTCAGATGACAAACACAACTGATAAGCAACCGAACCAACCCTCTTCACAATCTCATACGGTCCTATGTACCTCGGACTCAACTTCCCCTTTTGGCCAAATCTCATCACTTTCTTCCACGGAGAAACCTTCAAGAATACCTTCTCACCCATCGAGAACTCAACTTCCTTCCTCTTCAAATCGGCATAAGACTTCTGCCTATCCGAAACAGCTTTCAAACGATCACAAATCAATTTTACCTTTTCGGTTGTCCCCTTGAGCAAATCCGGCATAGGTAACAACTTCTGTCCCACTTCGGCCCAACAAACTGGAGTCCTACACTTTCGGCCATACAAGGCCTCATACAGAGCCATCTGAATGCTCGACTGAAAGCTATTATTGTATGCAAACTCTACTAGAGGCAGATGCTTCTCCCAAGTACCCTGAAAGTCAATGATACAATAACGCAACATGTCCTCTAAGATCTGAATAACCCTCTCTGACTGACCATCTGACTGAGGATGATAAGACGTGCTGAAATTCAAACAGGTACCCAAAGCTGTATGCAGACACTCCCAAAATCTAGAAGTAAACCGCGGATCTCTATCTGACACAATGGACTTCGGCACACCATGCAGTCTAACAATCTCAACAATGTACAAATCGGCCAATCTATCTAAAGTGTAAGTAGTATTGACTGCCAAGAAGTGAGCACACTTCGTAAAACGATCCACAATCACCCAAACTGAGTTCTTCTTCGTAGGAGTCAAAGGCAAACCCGAAACAAAATCCATGGTGATGTTCTCCCATTTCCATTCTGGAATTCTCAACGGCTGTAACAAATCTGAGGGAACCTGATGTTCCGCCTTCACTCTCTGACACACTAAGCACTTACTCACAAAGTCGGCTACATCTCTCTTCAAGCCAACCCAAAAGTACTCATTCTTCAAATCACGGTACATCTTCGTACTTCCAGGATGCATAGCAAACGGACTACCGTGGGCTTCAGTTAAGATCGTACGTCTCAAGTCACTGTCCTCCGGCACAACTATTCTATCCTTGAAACACAAAACCCCATTAGCACTGAAGCTGTAGTCTGAAGATCTACACTCGGTTATATCTTGCACGTGAGGTGCCAAAGATCTATCTAAGAGTTGTTTCTCCCTAATCAACTGACCTAGAGTAGGTCTAACCTGAAGCTCGGCTACCAAGCCACCATCTCCGAACAAACTCAATCTAGCAAACATGGCTTTCAAGTCCACAACCATCTTCCTACTCAATGTATTGGCCACTACATTGGCCTTACCCGGATGGTACTCAATGGTAAGATCATAGTCCTTTAGCAACTCTAACCACCTACGTTGTCTGAGATTCAAATCTCGCTGAGTCATAATGTATTTCAAACTCTTGTGATCGGTGTACATTGTGCATTTCTCACTGTACAAATAGTGCCTCCAAATCTTCATAGAAAACACAACTGCAGCTAACTCTATGTCATGGGTCGGATAGTTGCGTTCATGGGTCTTCAACTTTCTTGAGGCATAAGCCACTACTCTCTTATCTTGCATAAGAACACATCCTAGCCCTACATAAGAAGCATCACTGTAGACTACATAGTCCTTCCCGGACTCTGGCTGAATCAAGATCGGTGCTTGGGTCAAAGCTTCTTTCAATTTCTCAAAGGCTTTCTGTCTTACATCTGTCCACTCAAACTGAACACTCTTCTGAAGTAACTATGTCAATGGAGCGGCTAACTTAGAGAAACCCTCTACAAATCTCCTATAGTATCCGGCTAAGCCTAAGAAGCTACGTACCTCCGTCACAGACTTCGGTTGCTTCCATTCAACAATGGCCTCAATCTTCTTCGGATCAACTCTAATCCCATCAGCTGACACTGCATGTCCTAAGAAGACTACCTCTCGGATCCAGAATTCACACTTGCTTAGCTTCACATACAACTGATGATCTAGAAAAGTCTTCAAAACTAGTCTCAAGTGTCGGTCATGGTCTTTTTCGGTTCGCGAGTACACCAAAATGTCATCAATAAACACAACTACAAACTGATCTAGATACTGATGAAAAATCCTATTCATCATGTCCATGAAAGCAGCCGGTGCATTAGTCAACCCAAATGGCATGACCAAAAACTCATAATGTTCATATCTAGTCCTAAAGGCCGTCTTCGGTACATCAACCTCTCTTACCTTTAGCTGGTAGTAACCCGATCTCAAATCAATCTTTAAAAAGACTGATGATCCCCTCAACTGATCAAACAAGTCATCGATTCTAGGCAACAGATATTTATTATTCACTGTTAACTGATTCAACTGTCTATAATCTATACACATTCTCAAGCTTCCATCTTTCTTCTTCACAAACAAAACTAGTGCACCCCAGGGTGAAGAACTAGGCCGAATAAAACCTCTATCTGTCAATTCTTGCAACTGAGTCTTCAACTATTTCAATTCTTTCGGTGCCATGCGATACGGAGCAATCGAAATAGGAGCTGAATCAGAATAAGTCTCAATGGTGAACTCTACCTCTCTGTTCGGTGGCAACCCTGGCAACTCTTCCGGAAACACACTAGGAAAGTCACATACTGTCCGGATGTCCTGAGGTCTAACCTCACTCATGTTAGGGTTCATCATACGCCAAGTATGCTTCACACCCCAACTCAACTAATCTCTTAGCCTCTAATACTGAAACCACATTGGACAAGAACTTCACGTTCTCACCCACCACTACAATCTCATAGTCATCTGTGAGCCTCAAAGAAATCCACTTAGTTTCAAAATCTATCCTAGCTCTATGCTCCGTGAGCCAGTCCATACCCAGAATCACATCAAAACCATAGAAAGAAAGCTCCATCATATCCAATGGAAACACGTACCCCTGAACCATCAACGGACACCTTCGGTATATCTTCCTAACTACTACTGTGTCCCCAAAGGAACTAGTAACACTAAATTCTACCTCTAACATCTCACAAGGCAAATTCAAAGACTGTGCATGCTCACTCAATATGTAGGAATGTGTAGACCCAGAGTCAATCAAAGAAAGCAAACCCAAAGACTGTATCGAGAAGTTACATGCGATCACATCGGTGTCATGCTGATCCCCACGCTAAGCGTAAACTCTGGCCTAAACTCCACCCTCTGGCTGAACTGCAACTACATGTGCTATGTTCCTCTGACCATCGTTCCTCGGCTGGAAGTTACCTCTACCGCGCCCGCGACCTCTCTAAAAGTCATTGGCTCTAGCTGGAGCCTGAGCTGGTGCCTGTCCCACCTGATGTGGACAATCACGCCTAATGTGGTCTCTAGCCCCACAACTCCAACAAGAATGAAAATTTCCCCAACACTCACCGGTGTGTTCCTCCCGCAAGTAGCACATGTGGGCAACTTCCCACCAGCTCTCTGGCCCTGATGGCCCCTATCGTGGTTACCGCCACCACGTCTATGATCATAATGATGTCTGTTGTCCCGATGCCTCTTGGCATCACCTCTATCAAAGTTGCTGGACCTCTTACCCGAACTAGATCCACCAGACCGCCTGGTCAAACTCAAGCTGTGCTCTAAGTCCTTGGTCCTCGCGACCAAGACATCAAAATCAGTGTAATCTGAAGCTAGAGTATACACCTTGATCTCTTCACTCAGCCCATAACGGAAGTGATTACAACGCTCTACCTCAGTAGGAACAAGCTCAGGTGCATACTGGCTCAATCTGACAAATCGGATCTCATAATCGGTCACGGACATACTCCCCCGAAGCAATGCCATAAACTCCCTCTTCCTCTCATCGAGGTATCGCGGACCCAAATACTTCTTACGGAATGCTGTCTCAAAGAACTCCCAAGTGATCTCGGCCTCATCCATACCCGTAGTAATGGTGACCCACCAAGTGTAGGCATCACCCTGAAGCAAAGACTCAACACATCCCAACTTGCGCTCACCAGTACAC